>CM062814.1:625846882-626485169 GCA_031772625.1 Pinus tabuliformis | reverse complement strand
TTTTGCCAAGCGGTTGGATGAATTAATATATGAGACTGTGAGTTTCCCACAGCATCTCGTGTAGTGGCATCCGAGTGCAAGAACGACAGAATCCCCTCTGTCTACCAAAATCCTGAGAATGAAATTTTTGTTGCGGATCATTCTGGTCGTAGCAAAGAATATTTGGATCCTTAGGGCTGCGTGTATCATAAGGGCGTCTACAGTGAATCGAAGGAAGATCAACAATGGTATTACCGAACACGATGGATTCTATGGTAACAACACACAGGAACAGATAACAATCTTGTCCGGGAATGCTTGGAAATTGAGACTAAGCTTTTGGAAACGATATGCAACATTCTTATGTGAGTAACGAGTTAGTTTTGAGGCAGAAGTCGTGCGAACTCAAGACTGGGGAGTAATTAATTGGTACAGCCATGTGAGGTTCTCTATTCCCTGGCAAAGACCCTTGATCTCATCCTAATATAGAAGTCAAGCGAGGGTTTTCTCTGAGGTTGACATACCTATTAAGGGCATACAGATTATTCTTGTGAGAAGCGAAGACGATTCCTGAAGCAAGCATTTGGCAACAATACGACACCCTCAACAGTTCTATAGCAAAATTCAGACAGCGGATTCCAGCATTGCTAAATAAGTTACGTCATGACCCCATGTAGAAGGCCCAAATTCATGAAGCCAACAATTCGAGGTTCATGTTGCAGACTTGGGTTTCTAAAGCACTATGGATCTTTGTAGTAGAGTAGACTAGCACCTAAATGTCCTAGTCCAAAGTTGTAAAGTTAACTAAGATAAGTATTTTGAATAGTCAAGACCTTGTGTAGGATTGCATTTGGACAAAAACTGCAATTCTGGTTAGAGTATGACATATTATCAAATTTGGTTTGAATCACACTATGTGGATTCATGGTATTGTAAGAAGGTCTTGAACAAATTGTATTGGATGGATTTATGATCTGTTGTTGTGAAGGGCTTTCTGTTGGGTTTTCAGTGTGAAGAATTGTCTTCATTAAGTGATATATTGCTCTATCTGTGCATGATTAAGGAGATTTGTACTCTTCATCAACTGTATTGAAAATGTTTTTTTGCCCCAGAATATTACAGTGATATCAAAGCAGAAATCCTACCAGCCTGGATGTTAATTAAAAATGGAACCATTTGAAGCAGATTTTTGGCAAAGGTATGCAGAGTCTTGGAGAAAGCTAGAAGAGGAGCAAGAAGAGACTTTGAGGAAGATGGAAGAGCAGCAAGCAGAAAATATCAACAGGCTGCAAGAATGGAACAAAAGATTAGAAGAATATAACAAAACGCCACAGCATCTAAGAAAGAAAAAATGGGACGACTTCTTGAATAGTGGCCAGAAAAACAAACCAAGCAATGTTGATCATAAGCTCAGGTCTAAAAAACAAAGTGTAAGAAAAGTTGAAGCAAAGACCAAAGCATGGACATGGTTGTATCCCCTAAAGAGGAGGTAGGTGAAGAAATTTCAACCCCCATTCCGGTTATCAGTTTCCTTATCACTCCATGCATTTAGTTTTAAATCCAAGCATGATAAATTTTCTTAAATCTGGGAATAACAATAATTTTCTGAAAACACACATTTAGAGATTTCACAACTGCTGAAATTGCAGAAATAAAACACAGCAAAATTATGACAGCCACATAGAAGATAACACAGTGATTTTTGGTCAATGTGACCCTGGAAAAACCCCCTACAACTCTTGGGGAAAACCAATTTGAGAACTCCTTTATTTCTGAAAATGTTTTTACAGAGAAACTGAAATACATAGTAAAAATTCCAGCAACCACAAATTACAATTTATCTCGATTTCCGTGCTTGAACTCCTCCTTGAAAATCGTGCCAATCAGCAAACAGCGAAAACAGAAATTTTTTACAGCAATAAAACAACATTAAATGTTGTACGGCTAGCCTCGAAAAACGTGCCCAAAACTTGTTGTCCCTCTTCCTCAATTTCTGTGCCTTTCTCCTGTTGTACGGTTTTTCCTTGGGATGCGTGCCAATAAATGTTGCTTCCCAGATTTGCTGAAATGTCTTCTTGTTGCTCTCTTTCACTTCCTCACTGCTCAAAAATTTTCTCCTTGCTCTCTCTTCTCTTTCTCTCAAATGCTCATGAAAGAATGAATGATCTTTTCCTCTTCTCTTCTCCTTTTATTCTCTAAATGACCTTTTGGGTTACCCTAAGATCTAACGGCTGAGATTCATTTAGATCTAGGGATGAGAATAAACGTGCATTTAATTCTCACTTTCTATTTTTTAACTTACCCACTTAAATAAAGACCCACTTAGCCTTTTATTTCCATAGTCACTTTTTCACTTTCTAATTCTTCATTGAGTTTAATAAAGTCACCTTTAAATTAGAATGTAACTTTACCACTTATAAAGTCACTTTTAAATTAGAATGTAACTTTACCACTTAGAAAGTCACTTTAAATTAAATTGACTTTACCACTTATAAAGTCACTTTAGGAGAAAAGTACAAATAAATTTGGACACTTTTCCCTAGGCCAAAGATCAAAGCCTTAGGGAACCACTTATCCTCTGGTACCCAAATTTTAACACTCCCTCTTACCGAGGAAAGTGTTCCTCACCACTCCCATCTTGTCTCTGAAGTAGACATGCTTGCCCCGTGGTAAGGCTTTGGTGAAAATGTCTGCTACCTACTCATTTGTGGAAATGTACTCAAGCTTGACAGCTCCCTTTTAGACATAGTCTCTAATGAAGTGATACTTGATCTCAATATGCTTTGACCTGTCATGAAAAACTGGATTCTCCGTGAGTTTTATGCAACTCTGATTATCACAGTAAATTACTAAAGGTCTCAATGCCTGACCAAATAGACCAAACAACATCTTGCGAAGCCATATGGCCTCACAACTAGCCAAACTAGCAGCCATATACTCTGCCTCAGCTGAACTCAATGCAACTGACTGTTGTTTCTGGCTAATCCACGACACAACTGCCGAACCCAACCCAAAACAACACCCGGAAGTACTCTTCCTATCTGAAGCACAACCTACCCAATCTGAATCCGTGTACCCTGCCAGTCTCACTCCATCACCCTGTCTATAATCCAGACCAATGTTTTAAAACTCCGACTCCGACTCCGACTCGGCCGAGGGTCAACTCCGACTCAGTATCGACTCGGCCGGCTCGATTTCAATGACTCAGTCGTTGTAAAAAATACATTAAATATTTATTTTTTATAAAAACACATAATTTTAAAGATTTTCATTCATGTTTCCAAACACACAGCATTAGAATATAGATAGAAGACAACATATGATCAAAGTAGGCTCATGAATATATCCATTATATCAAAATGACACCCAGTGCACTGTCCAATACATACACGATGATGATATAGAGATCAAAACAAAAACACATAACCAAGGAGGCTATAAATGGCTTCTACAACAAAAGTCTGTGATCAGTACTACTAGCTACTGCTAGAGTTGCCAACATCATCCGGCTCAGTGTTACTTGGGAGCGAGAGCAACATTTTCAGAAGCTCCTGGTTTGGGAGAGAATCCCAGAGGAGTTCGACAACCAATGTCACTAACATCAAGGTACATAGAGGGATTGGTGCTCTTGATTAAATACGAGTTCCATACCCTAATACATGACAAAATTCAATGGAAACATTGCAATCCTGAAATCCTGAAAAACTGATAAGTCCGTCGGATTTTGAATGAAATCTAAAATTCTACTTTCTCCATATGAAATCCAATGAGGCCGGAACCACTCTCAAACATCCTGAGTCATTTCAAGGTAATGTTAAAAATTTAAGTAAAAGGATGAAAATGAAGATTAAGGAGAATGTCACTTTTACTTTAAGAATTTAACATTACCATGAAATTTGAATAGCATATCAATACTAGGAGAGGGGAATGGACCCCAAATAGCACTTAAGCAATTTAGAAAACACCTTGGAGTCCCCAACAATCAGCTAAATGTTAAAAAGTTAAAACAAAATTAGAAAAATCATTGTTTTTTTGGGTGGCTGGCTGGATTTAATGACTCGGCCGAGTAGATGCAGAAACAACCGGGTTGACCGATTCAGTCATGACTCGACCTCCCGAACTGGTTTTTCTGCCGGGTCATAAAATTATTCAGTGACTTGAATCAACTCGGCCGTTTCGGATTCGATTCGGCCGAATTTTAAAACACTGATCTAGACCAAAATCCACAGTCCCCTGCAAGTAACGAAGAATGTGTTTTGCAGCCACCCAATGCACTCTCCTGGGCTCACACATGAACTGACTCATAGTGTTAACTGCAAAACATATATCTGGTTGAGTGTTGACCAAATACATCAAACAACCAATCAACTGTTTGTATAGAGTAGGATCCACCAACTCGGAATCAAAAGTGTGAAGCTTCTTCCAGTTAGTGATCATAGGTGTAGACATGGGTTTGCAGTCCTCCATGTGAAATCTGCTAAGAATATCCACAATGTACTTCCCTTGTCCCAGGAAGAAATGCCCCTCCTCCTGCCACGCCTCCAATCCCAGAAAATAATGCATCAAGCCGATATCCTTCATCTCAAACTCTGAAGCAAGATCTCTCTTGCAGCCCTCAATGAGTCTCTCTGCACCAGTGATGATCAAGTCATCAACATACAACACCAGAATGAGAGGCTCCTCACCCACCACAATGAAGTATAGGTTCGGATCAGCCTCACTCTTTGTGAAACCTAACTGCTGCAAGTATGTATCAATCCTCGAGTACCAAGCTCTGGGAGCTTGCTTCAGGGCATAAAGTACCTTTTTCAATTTGCATACATGGGACTCCTTCCCATGCACCTCAAAGCCCTGCAGCTGCTCAATATAAACCTCCTCCTGAATGAAGCCATTGAGAAATGCGGTCTTCACATCCATCTGGTGGATCTTCCAACCCATCTCTGCTGCAATCAATATAATAAAGCGAATAGATGTATACCGAGCTACGGAAGCGAAGGTCTCCTCATAGTCAACTCCCTCTATCTATGAGAACCCTCTCGCCACAAATCGAGCCTTGAACTTCTCGATGTTGCCATCTGCAGCATGCTTTATCTTGTAGAGCCATCTGGAAGTAACAACTGATTTACCTTCAGGCCTCGGCACTACCTCCCAAACATCGTTCTTCATAATAGAAGAATACTCCTCCATCATGGCCTCTCTCCAAACCTGTTGGCTGGCTGCCTCCTCATAACTAGAAGGCTCAAAGTCAACAATGCTTGTTACCAATGCCATGTAACTACAGAACCGCTCAGGTGGTTTACTCTCTCTAACCTGTCTCTTTGACCCAGCAACTGATGTGGCCTTACGCAAGGTATCTTGAAGCCACTTGGGCTTCCTCTTCCCTGAGCATACTTCTCCCACCGGAGTGAAAGAATCCTCATCATCATCAAAAGCCTGAACTCCTGAAGGCCTGTCAACTGACCTCATGCCTGAATCTGTGCCTGTAGATGCTAAAGTACTATGTGAACTGTCCATTAGTGGACTACCCTGTGAACTTCTCCATGGACTGCCCTGCATGCTGCCCGAGGAACCACGCACCTGACTCTGAGAGCCACTGCTCATTGATGGACCTGACACTGTAATCGATGTACCTCCTGATCCCTGACCACTGGATCCTTGTGACTGACTCAACTGCTCCTGAGGGTCTAGTGACTCTGGATACTCTAACTCCCATGACCTCCTAAAAGCTCTCTCCTCCTCAAACTTCACATCCCGCCTGACAACCACTTTCCTCTGTGCAGGAATATAAATCCAATAAGCTTTCAAAGTCTCGCATAACCTACAAAGATGCCCTTGTCTGCAGTGGGCTTTAGCTTCGTCCTGTTCTCCTTGGGGACATAGGAATATGTAAGGCACCCAAAGATACGAAAGTGCCCAACATCAGGCTTCTTCCTAGAAAAAACCTCCTTCGGAGTCACATTCCCGAAGGCACGATGTGGACTCCTGTTCTGTAAGTACACAGCAGTGTTGCAGGCCTCTGCCCACAAAAATAAAGGTAACCCCTGATCATGAAGCATGGATTTGGCAACCCTTGCAATGGATTTGTTCTTCCTCTCTGCAATCCCATTCTATTGGGCGTTGTAAGGAACTATGAACTCCCTTCTAATCCCTGCCTCAGCACAAAAATCAACAAACTCACCAAGGGTATACTCCCCTCCATTGTCTGACTTGAGGACCTTGATCTTCCTACTTGTCTGGGTCTCCACAAGAGCTTTGAACTCTTGAAACCGCTTGAAGACCTCACTCTTGGTCTTCAAGAAATAAATCCAGGTCTTCCTGGAGTGGTCATCAATGAATAAAACATAGTACTCATAGCCACTCAATGATACATGAGACATTCGACCACTCACATCGGTATGAATCAAGTCAAGGATCCCGATCACTCTGCTGTCACTGCTGGGAAAAGGGGATCTAGCAAACTTCCCCATAGCACATCCTCTGCATACATCAAGGTGATCAAAACTGAAATCTGGCACACTAGTGGTGATCTCTCGCAATGTACTCAAGGCCCCATGATACATGTGCCCCATCCTGCGGTGCCAAATCTCACACAACTCTGAACTGCTAGATCTGTTGTCAGTCCTGTCTCGGGTGCTACTACTCAATGCCATCAGGGGCTGGAATGAGAACTTGTACACCTTGGCATGGCGCACACCAATCTCTCTAGTTGAAGAAGCTGGAGTTCCCCTAGGATATATAAGCACTTGCCCTCTCCTGAACAACACATCATACCCTCTATCCTCAAGTGTTGAGACGGATATCAAGTTCTTCTTCATTCCAGGCACATAAAATATCTGACACTTTCAAGGGAGGTTTGGGTCCCCTATCAAATGTCAATGTCCCCACACCGACTGCTCTAACAATGTTGTCATCACCAAGTACTACCTCCATATCAATATCACCCTCTGAAAGCTCTGAGAAGTACTCTTTGACTCATGTCATGTGGCAGAACGCGCCACTGTCAACATACCAAATGCTAGAAGATGCTCTGCTAGTAGCGAGGAATGCACACTCCCTCTGAACCTGTATGGCAAGTGATCCTGCACCAGTGGCCTCACAAGCTATGAACCCAAAATCCCGATCAAATCTCTCTGAGAAGCTCTCTATCTCTGCAGACGCTGCGATGGGTTTGTCTTTCCCTTTCTTGTTCTTCTTCTCCGAACACACAACAACATAGTGTCCAAACTTTTGACAATTCCAACATTTGACTTTGGAACAGTCCTTCTCCTTGTTTTGTTGCTTGCCTTTACCTTTGCTTTTGCCTCCACTGTTGGAAGCTTGCTTCTTTGCTCTGCCCTTCTTGCCTCTTGCTAACAATGCCACAATGTCATCCTCCTCCACCTGTTTGGCTGCCCCAAGATGGTTCTTTCTGATCTCATTTTGAATGCAATCATCCCACAACCTCTCCCAATCAAGAAGGTTTTTCCATGCAATAATGCCATCCACAAAATTCTCCCAAGTCTTGGGAAGACCATTCAAAGCAATTCTCACCAACTCAGTGGGTGCAACGATCTCACCTACGGCTGCCAACTCATCTCTCATTGAAGTGATCTTTGTGAGTTATGTTGTAGCACTGTCAGTCTTAGCCATTTTAATGGCCTTCAGTTTCTCCTTTAGGACCATTTTTCTGTTTTCATTTTAGCTCTGGTAAAGACTGGTCAAGGTTGTCCACATCTCATGTGGACTCATCTCTCATTGAAGTGATCTTTGTGAGTTATGTTGTAGCACTGTCAGTCTTAGCCATTTTAATGGCCTTCAGTTTCTCCTTTAGGACCATTTTTCTATTTTCATTTTAGCTCTGGTAAACACTGGTCAAGATTGTCCACATCTCATGTGCATAAGTCTTTCCTCTCACATGAGGAATGACATCATCTTTAATTCCTTCCAGAATCAATTTTTTCCTTAGCATTCATTTTGTTGAACTCTGCCAACTGTACAGGGTTAGCAAGTACTGCCATTGGGTTTTGTGTGGTATTTACCATAATGCCCCAGACCTCTGCTTCCTCAAAGATGCTCTGAATTCTCTCCTTCCATGCATTGTAGTTGTTCTGCCCATCCAAACTGTCTTCAACTCTCAAACCCAAAGACATGTTTCACTGTCCTACTAAACTGAAATTTTCAAATCTATGGTAAAGGTTTTTGTTTTCTGTGTAAAAATCAGCTTGCTGTAATTTTCACTTTGTTGTCCCAAAGTACACTTTTCAACCAACCAAGCTCTGATACCATGAAGAAATTTCAACCCCCACTCTGGCTATCAGTTTTCCTTATCACTCCATGCATTTAGTTTTAAATCCAAACATGATAAAAATTCTAAAATCTGGAAATGACAATAATTTTCTGAAAACACAAATTTAGAGATTTCACAATTGCTGAAATTGCAGAAATAAAACACGGCAAAATTATGACAATGATACACAGAAAATAACACAGTGATTTTTGGTCAATGTGACCCTGGAAAAACCCCCTACAACTCTTGGGGAAAACCAGTTTGAGAGCTCTTCTTTATTTCTGAAAATGTTTTTACAGAGAAACTGAAATACACAGTAAAAATTCCAACAACCACAAATTACAACTTATCTCGATTTTCGTGCTTGAACTCCACCTTGAAAATCGTGCCAATCAGCAAACAGCCAAAACAGAAATTTTTACAGCAATAAAACAACATTAAATGTTGTACGGCCAGCGTCGAAAAACGTGCCTAGAACTTGCTATCCCTCTTCCTCGATTTCTGTGCCTTTCTCTTGCTGTACGGTTTTTCCTTGGGATGCATAACAATAAATGTTGCTGCCCAGATTTGCTGAAATGTCTTCTTGCTGCTCTCCTTCACTTCCTCACTGCTCAGAAATTTTCTCCTTGCTCTCTCTTCTCTTTCTCTCAAATGCTCATGAAAGAATGAATGATCTTTTCCTCTTCTCTTCTCCTTTTATTCTCTAAATGACCTTTTGGATTACCCTAAGATCTAATGGCTGAGATTCATTTAGATCTAGGGATGAGAATAAATGTGCATTTAATTTTCACTTTCTATTTTTTAACTCACCCACTTAAATAAAAACCCACTTAGTCTTTTATTTCCATAGTCACTTTTTCACTTTTTAATTCTTCATTGAGTTTAATAAAGTCACCTTTAAATTAGAATGTAACTTTACCATTTATAAAGTCACCTTTAAATTAGAATGTAACTTTACCATTTATAAAGTCACTTTTAAATTAAAATGTAACTTTACCACTTATAAAGTCCACTTTTAAATTAAATTGATTTTACCACTTATAAAGTCACTTTAGGAGAAAAGTACAAATAAATTTGGACACTTTTCCCTAGGCCAAAGATCAAAGCCTTAGGGAACCACTTGTCTTCTGGTACCCAAATTTTAACAGTAGGCAATCAACCAGAATTATTTGAAGGGAATGAAGATGGTGATGTATTGTCCACCCATCAACTGGAACATGAAATATATGTTGTAACTGCCACAGCTAGTGCACCCCTTCGTTATGAAAATGTGAAAGATTTGGGAAAACATCTTGTTGTGTAAATGGCAATATTGGAACAGTGATTGATGGCATGAATTCACTTAGCAAACCTATTGTAGCTGGTATATCAGATTCACATACCAATATAATAAAGGACAAGATTGATCTTGATATTGTTTCCGAGATAAAAGATACCGCCAATGAGAGCCTGGAACCCAATCGAAGAAATAAATAAAAATCTGAAGCAGATACATGTGAGCCCATTAAAGCAATTGTTGATGACGGTATAGCAACCGCCTCCAATCATAAACTTTCATCTCTCAATGGAGAGCTTGTTTTGTCAATTGAAGGTATTGTCGTTTCTTCAACTGCATTTGCAGACACTTCAAAGTATGGTGATCCTAAGAGCTATAGTCCTGGAGATTCTTTACAAAAAATGACTACCGCTAATGTCAGGATCACTTTATCTGGATATAACAAGGACCATATGGCAGCAAGGATTAATAGGGAATTGTCTCTAGTCACAAGGTTCAATGAGGCAAAGAGTGAACCTGATATTGATATAGAAAGTATGGCCCGTACAGCAGAATCCTTTCCATATCAAGCCATTGAAACTAGTGTCATTACAAAGGATAATGTTAATGGTGAAAGACCTGTAAATGAAAGCTTACCTTTGCAGATGGAATATATGCCTATTGAAGTGCATGAAGTGCCATATTTTGAATTGGAATTGCGTCCTCCTAATGAATTGCATACTGATATCGAATCTACTTCAGCTTACAATCCGCTTTTGAGTACTATAACTACTACTAGAAGTGACCAGAGTGTGTTTCCAGATGCTCTTAGTGACCAGAGAACGTCTCTTGATGTGGATGGGAGTGCCCCTGTTGAAGTTCATGAAGCCCCATCTTCTGCGTTAGGATTGCCTTCTAGTAATAAATTTCCAGTTGATATTGGACCCACTTTAGTTCACAGTCTGCCTTCAGGCACTGAAATTACCACTAGAAGTAATGAGGATGCATCTGTAGATGAGGGACTACAGCAGGCACGTGCACCTACTTACGATGTTCCATCCGCTCTTCGGTTTCCTTCACAGGGGCTTATTGTCATTTACCTAAATGTATTGAAGATATGGGTATGGAAACAACACTTTCTGGAGAAGAGCGAAAGCTAGCCTTGCCAAATCTCGACACACTGTTACAATCACGATTGCTTGAAGTATCTATTCCAAGGGAAATTTCTATTGTAACTGTATCTGATGGCAGAATGACACTTCATGGTGAAGAAAAATTCAAAGTTCAGCTTACACTGAGCTATCGTGGGCATTTATCTCTGTGGAAAATACTGCACATAGAACTGCTTGTAGGTGAGAAGAGTGGACCCCTGAAGCTCACTGAAATGCGAAGGCTTATTATTGGAGATGATCTGGAATGCAGAAGGGCTGCAGTGAAAAATCAACTTGCAATATTATATGCTATATGAGAGGAGTTATGCATTGCATTAGTAAGGGATACTGTGTTAAGACAGGGAAAGACTTTAAGACAGGGTAGGTGGAAAGATACAATCCACTTTGACCTTATATCCAACAGTAGCTCAGGACAAGGGGCCGATGTTGGTCACACTCAGGTCTCTCCTGATGGAGAAATTGATACCAGTGGGGTGAACAATGAAAACTCCTCGTATAAAAATCATATGTTGGCTGGATCTTATTAAACAAATTGGAGGGGCTGATTCAGGTTGCATACCTTTTCTCAAGATTGAACTAGAACAAGATCAGCATATTATTTGCTCTCATAATATCCTTGTGATAGATCCTAAGACGGGAAATGAAGCTGAGTTGGTGCTTGACCAAAGTTGTATCGATGTAGAACATTTATTGTTGAGGGCTACCTCTTGCAACATACATACTCATCTGTTGAGTAACAACCAGCTTTGCCAAGCTGAAGATGATATTATTTTGAAGCATTGCAAGAATAATTCTGATATGGCATTGAGTAAGATATTAGACTATTTGCAAGAAAGTACTATAGCTGATGGGCAATGTTACGTGGCTCTTGAAATCAGCATCAGAAATGGACACTTTCTTCAGCCTTATTCTAGGAATCTTGTTTTGTCGTCTGCAAGGTGAAGAGGCATTGAATCAGGGTAGTCTGACACCTACTGAAGTGTTCATCAGTCTCCGTAACAAGAGTATTTTGCAAATTTTTGCATCTATTGGAAGATTCTTAGGCCTAAAGGTGTATAAAAAGGTGTTCGCTACAACCAAAATACCAAGATCGATTATTCCAAGATCAGATCTGTTGCTCATGGGTTTTCCAAATTATGGAAACTCCACTAGGGAAGGGCCAAACTTGCAGAATCAAATTTCTGAGAATTGGATACATCCAACTGCAGACCGCTTGAAATTGGTGCAGCAGGATTTGTCATTGCTTGAGGACAAGCAATGTCGTGAAGGGGGACTATAACATTCTCGAGAAATTAATTATCCAAGAGACAAAGTAGCCTATCGATCCTCGTAGGCTATAGTCCTCAATAAAGGGGAAAACCCCAAAATACCCTATGTTGAGCAAGTTTTGGGGCAGCTGGGCAAAGAAACCCAAAGTTGTGGTTTGGAGTGAATTTTACTCAATTTATTAAGGAAGAGAACCCCTCAAAGAAATCTGTAAATACCAGAGGGTTGAATTCATTTGATCATCATTGGATTGGATCAATTATCTTTGTTTTTCTTGAGCCTGAGGCTCTTAGGATTTTAACACCCCTTTTTTCTTATCAATTTCGATGGTGAAAGATTCCACCCTAGTTGGTAAAATTATTTTATCATTTGTCTGTGTTCTAGCACAGGTCAACTGGAGTAGTTCTAGTTGAGGAAATTGAAGAAGTTTATCTTGTCTAGCACAGTGTTCTAACAAAGGGATTTATTGTGTCTGGTCAAAGAGGCTAACTAGTCTAGCAAAATTTGCCCAGGCAGTTAGATTAATTAATATATGAGACAATGAGTTTCCCACAACATCTCATTCAATGGCATCCAGATGCAAGAACGACAGAACCCTGTCTCTTTCTCTACTGAAATCCTAAGAATGAAATTTGATATTATGTTGTTGCGTATCATTCTGGCCGTAGCAAATAATATTCGGATCCTTAGGGCCACGCATATCACAAGGGCATCTACAGTGAATCGAAGCAAGATCGATAGTGGTATTGCCGAACATGATGGATTATGTGGTAACGACGCACAAGAACGGATAATGGACTTCCGCGGGCATGCTTGGAAATTGCAGCTAAGGTTTTTGAAACGATACGCAACATTCTTACGTGAGTCAATTATGAAGCGAATGTTGTGCGAATTCAAGACTGAGGAGTAATTAACAGGTACAACAATGCGAGGTTTTCTATCCGCTAGCCAAGACCCTTGATCTCATCTTGATATAGAATTCAAACGAGGGTTTTCTTTGAGGTTGACGTACCTGTTGAGGGCATACGAATTATTCCTGTGAGATGTTGGAATTTCTAAGATTGACACGTTAGAAACCCTTCATGCACTTTACTAATTTATTCCTACCTACTTGTTCTGTAAATTAACAAGTTATTTACCATGTAAATACTGGAAATAAATACAAGTACATGCTCAACACATTACAGATCATCAATTGAAGGAAATAGAAACAAGCACACAAATGACACCGTTATTTTTTTACTAATGTCCCCGGAAAAACCCAATGCACGAAAACCGGTGCAGCTATCTGAGAGTTTGATTTATTAAGCAGTTTCAGAATACAATCTGGGTGCCAAATCTGACTCACCCAACAGAGAAAAATCTCGGTAGCAGTACCTCTCTATTTGGAAGCAGATATTCCAGTTGAAATCCCGGATAAACACTTAGGCAGCTCCATAGCTCCAATCTGCCCCACGAAACCCCAATGTCAGCCTCTAGGGACTGCATCAGCCTCTCTCTGGCCTAGCGTTAGCCCAGCGTCACTGTGGCCTGGCCTGCGTCAGCCTCTAGAGGCACTACGTCAGCCCTCTGGCCCTCTAAGGCACTGTGCAGCTCCTAGTTGCCTCTACGTGAACCCTTGGTTGCTTCTGCATCCCTCTCTCCAGCTATTGCGCTGATCCTCCCGGTGTTATCTCTGCCTCTCTGCTTCTGTATTCACTGCCCCTCAGCTGCAACTCTGATCACTCTCTCAACTTTCTTAGCAAACCCAGCCCCAGAAAGTCGAAATCTTGATCTCTTGGTGTATTCTCCAAGTGACCCTCAAGCCTCCTCTTATACTTTTCTCGTTGACAAATCAAAAGCCGAGATTAAGTCCCTAATCAATGGCTAAGATTAGATCTGGCTTGATCCATGACTTTTGGACCATTCTAACACAGTTTTATATTAATTCACATTATTATTTTAATTTCCCTAAGTTTAGACTTAGGGACTCCATTAAAAATAATAATTATTTTAATATCTCCCAAACTGTTTAGAATCTGCCCAAACACTTTCTAGGTATTGGAGATCTCATGTGCCTTAGCCTCTCCGCCAATTTTCATGGCTAGAGCACATCTGATGCTACCCCAAATCAACATGAGAAGCGAAAACGGTTCCTGAAGCAAGTAGTTGGCAACAATACGACACCCTCAACAATTCTAAAGCAAAATTCAAACAGTGGATTCCAGCATTGCCAAATCAGTTACGTCGTGACCCACTGTAGTGGGCCGAGTTCCTGAAGCCAACAATTCGGGGTTCATGTAACAGACTTGGGTTTCTAAAGCACTATGGATCTCTGTAGTAGAGTAGACTAGCACCTGAATGTCCTAGTCTATAGTTGTAGAGTTAACTGAGATAAGTATTTTGAATAGTCAAGACCTTGTGTAGGATTGCATTTGGACAAAAAATGCAATTTTGGTTAGAGTATCACACATTATCAAATTTGGTTTGAATCACACTGTGTGAATTCATGGTATTGTAAGAAGTTCATGAACAAATTTTATTGGATGGATTTATGATCTGTTGTTGTGAAGGGCTTTCTGTTGGGATTTTTGTGTAAAGAATTGTCTACATTAAGTGATACACTGCTCTGTCTGTGCATCATTAAGGAGATTGGTACTGTTCATGAACGCTATTGAATTAAATGTGTACTGAAAAAGGTTTTTTTTTGTGAAACCCTAGTGCAACAAAAATTTCCCTAAAATATTACAAGCACAAGTGCATCTAATGTTTGCGTGTATAAGGGGCGCAAATGATAATGCCATCGTGCAACTCCAAAAAATTCTCTACATAGAAACACATCTACTTTCCCAAGCTCATCTCGGGTGAGATCCAAGTGAGTTGAATGTACAATCTGTAGATATCCTCTTTGACAACCCAGTATACTACTTGTCTAGTCAGCCAAAGATGGCATGGCGCATCAAGTAAGAATCTAAATGGGGGAAGGCGTTCTAGGGAGATAATAATCATCTGAAGAAGCGGAGACATCTCTGAGAAGTTAGAACCAACATTGCGCCTCTAAGAGTAGTGTTCTACCTTCAACTTGAGGGTGAAGGCAATGGAGGTTTTGGCGAAGTATTTGTTGTCATTGAAGACATGCCACATACCTAGGTGTTTCTGTTGAAGGAAATGTAACTAGGTTCGGTCTTCATAAATGTACTTTTGATATTTGTATTTATTCAGGAAAAGAAATATTGTCTTTATAATATATGTCAATGAGTTTCTTGCTCATTGAAGTAGGTCTAACACATGTTAAAGTGTTATAGGTGAGTCAAAGAGACAAAAGAATTATGTTGAAGACCTTAAGGGAATGTTACACCATGTATATTTATGTATGAGAGTCAAAGAATACACCTCCAAGCAAAGTCAAGCCTCCTCCTAGTAATGGCACCATTAAATGAAGCAAATTGAAGAAAAGAAGACAAGTTGTCCAACAGTCTTCAAGTCGGCCTAAAGGAGGGACAGTCCTCTATATATAGAGGTTGTCCACTCCTCCAACGTCCCATTCATCTACCCCTGAAGTCAGCGAAGTAAAAGAGCCGAGAAAAGGTGAGCGAAGGACAAAGACGGAGCCTCCAAGTGCAGCGAAGAAGATAGAAGGGACAATGAAGGTTTTGGGACTGTTCTAGGGCCAATACCAGTCACACGTGCGAAGGAAAAAGAGGGTTGTCTGCGGTTATGACAGCAGCAACTTACAGTCAAGCATATCTCATTGTTTGGGCTTGAATCTAGGCCTACAAGGCCTCCTATCCAAGCGAAGAAGGAGGGTCCTCAAGCGAAGGAGAGAGGAACCATATTACATCAAGCAAACCTCCCACACGTGCAAGAATTAGGGCTGCAAAACAGTCCTACCAAGTCTGCATCTACACCTCAAGGAAGAGCTCATTTGGTCAAGGAGGAGGTAGGGATCATCACAAGGGAAGGGACTCATCACAAGTGTCTCTTCTAGAGCAAGTGCAACAAGGTACATCAACAGTTGAAGGAAGAACAAAGTGCCGGAAGAAGGAGGACGAAGTGCCGAGGAACGAAGTGCCGGAAGGAGGAAGACAAAGTGCCAGGGAAACCAAGTGCAGAGAGGAGGAAGGACTTGACTTGTGCTTGGAGGATATTCTAGTCAAGGGTCTAGGGTTTGGCATTGATCAATAAGAAGCTTCAATAAGAGAAAACTTACCGAAGGGTTTTCCTCTCAAGAGAAGAGAGGTTTTGGCCCTGGCAGAGAGCCAACATCTTGTGTTCTTGTTCTTATGTTTTGGTAGCAGTTTGATGAAGCACACACACATGCATTAATAAGAAGAACAAGAAGATTAAGATAACAAGACAAATTGTAAAAAGACTTCACAAATTGTTATCAAGTCAAGAAGAATCATACTAAACCTAATTGCCCTAGATTCTTCAACATGGTATCGGAGCTAAGGTGACACATCAAGGAAAGGGCATCTCAAGAACACTCATAAGGTGACTCATCAAGGAAGGACATCTACAAAGTTGAAGCATCAAGCCAAGAAGTCTCAATCACTTCAAGGACAAGAAGGCCTATCATCTATCATTCATCAAGGAAGACTACAAAGCAAGAAGAAGAGCCTTACATAAAGGCACCTACAAAGAAGAGTAGATCAAAGAGGGATCTATATCATTTACAAGTCATCAAGCAAGTCCACTTGGAGAAGGCAACTTGAAGAACATCAAGATCCAAGGAAGGCAAGCCATGAAGTCTTCAAGGAAAAAGCAAGTCTACTACATCTCAAAATCTATCAAATAAGTATATGTCCCCTTCTGAACATACATCAATGTCTTTTGGCAAGGAAAGCAACAAAGTGGTAGGTACTGTTGTCGCACAGAGTGTCTAAGCACCGCGACAACGCTCAGACCGGGGGCTGTCACCCTGATCCCTGATCTCTCCGTTTAAGTCATCTCCCTATAACAGGCTAAGGGGGGTAGACCCTATGGGATAAAAGAGAACCAACTGTGAATCAGCGAGTTCGGGAGACACAGCGAAGCAATCGAATACTTGATTAAGTTTTGAATGATTACAACCAGTGCCTTATGGAATCGATGATCCAAGTAAATGATTACCAACTAAGTCACATGACACGAGGGCACAAGACACAAAGGACACGTAAATACGAATATTCAATACGAAACGCAACGACCTGGAAACAGGACACAAGGGACACGTTTTATATATATTTAATAAATATATATATATATATACCGAAATATAGTTTTTTATCCATATTAAATTGCAGGCTGCAGCTTATCTAATCAAATTAAAATATAATTACTTCAAAGTTCATAGTTCATTTTAAAAAAATAAATAGAATCAGAATTTACTATTTAGAAATTAGAATGTGATATTGAATGATTGTTGCCCGAATTCTTTGCATCCTTATTTTATTTTATTGTTATTTTATTTTATTGCATGGTAGTTTACGAATGGAGAGAAAAATGCCAAATGTAATAATAATTACATAGTTAAGTTTTGTTAAGAGTAAAATATGGTTTAGATAGTCAAAATGACAAGTAACGTCCAACTGAAGCACGGGATGTGATTTGACGATTAATTTTTTTTATTAAATATAAAAAGAGAAGTAGTTTGACAATTTACATGTGTTTCTAGATTCCAAATATGATAGAAAGTTGTGTGATAAAACATAAAACCAATTAGAAAATCGGAAGACTGAGAAATAGGAGATAAGCCATAAGCTAAATACAAAATCTATAGTATCAGTATGACGAAATATATTTAGATTAAAAATGAAAAGTCAATAACATCAAGTAAAAAGTAAATAAGATTGAGTCTCGTCTAATTTTGGTTTTTTGGCAATAATAGTTTGATAGTGTAGTTTTATGAAATTAAAAATAACGCTAAGCTAAATCATTTTCCATCCAACATTAAGATTAACGCCGAAAAAACCAATGCGAAGAGCCACAACGTGAGTGATTTAGGGTGTAATTAATAGCAACTAAAACAGAAAACAGAAGTTGCGTTGAAAACCATAACGCGTAAGCTGCAAACACATCTTCCAACGTTCAAAACCGTAAAAGAGTATTTAGATATTTTTAATTTTAAATCATTTGAATAAAATATATGTCATGAACTGCAAATGAAACGTTAAAAGAGGTCAAAACATTTGAATAAAATATATGTCATGAACTGCAAATGAAACGTGAAAAAGCTGCGGAAAGTGCCAAGTTTCCAAACGTATTCAACCGGAGGAAAAAACGTTAGGGCAACATTTTCTATAAACCAAATACTCGTTTTCCAGGAGCAGGACACGACTAAAACGCCCAAATACGTTTTACGTTTTAGAGGACACGACAAAAAACGTTTTCAACACGTTTTAGGGTCGTTTTCGTGTCCGACACGTTAAATACGGGACACGGGACCTTAGAGGACGTGTCCTGTGACTTAGATTACCAATTGTTGCTTTAGGAAAATGAAATCTATTTGCAAAAAATATTTAACAATTACTTGAAAATATTTGCAGAATGTCTATCATGTAATAAGCATTAATATTCCAAGCAATGACGATAGATTTTCTATAGATAAACAATGTCTTAGCAACTTAAATTTCAAGAGATGCAAATGCTTTAATCAACCACGAAATTTAAAAGGTAATCAGTTCAGATCCTAAAATTTAAATGATTATGCTCAATGACCCAAATCTAGGAAACTCACCACTTTCAAATAGTTAATCCTCAGATATCAAACATTTAAGCACATTTAACTATAGAGAAGTGAAAATGTTAATACCACAAAATTCTCCTCTCGACAAATTCGATTTGTCTTTAGGAAAATTTCTTCAATATGCTAAGCAAGAATTAATGCGGGAAATCAAAATCCTTCTCTTAAAAATTTTATTTTATTTATTTATTTATATATATATATATATATATATATTCAGTTTTATTAATTTTTTAGACTTTTTAAATTTTTATTTTAGAACCTTTTTATCAAAGTCAAAATAAATAAAAATAAAATTTAAATGAAACCAAAAATCGAAATTAAAAAAAAAATATATATATATATATATATCAACTCAAAATAAAAATCAAAAAACAAAATCGATTTTTTTGTTTTTATTTTTGTTCAAACTAATAAATATATACATAAAATAAAACGAAATCGAAATAGCTGACTAAACTGACCATTCGACATGGTGTTCGAATTTGGTGATTGTTAGGAAAAAGAACGGTTCGATAAGACTTTGTGTCGATTTTAGAAACCTTAATCTGGCATGCAAAAAGGATAATTACCCTTTACCAAACATGGAAACTTTGTTGCAAAGAGTAACTGGGTCTGGAATGATGTCATTGCTAGATGGCTTTTCTGGGTACAATCAAGTTTGGGTTAAAAAGGAAGATCGACACAAGACCACATTCACAACACCATGGGGCACTTTTGAATACATTAGAATGCCATTTGGGTTGACAAACGCTGGGGCTACTTTCCAGAGGGCCATGGATTATGCCTTCAAAGGGTTAATCGGGAAAATCATCGAAATTTACCAAGACGATCTTACTGTTTTCTCTAAAGATGGTATCAGCCATATAGATCATCTTAGGAAGGTTTTTGATAGATGCAGAGAATATGGAATTTCTTTGAATCCGGCTAAATCTGTCTTTGGGGTAACTGGAGGGAAACTTCTGGGTCATATCATTTCTAAGGAAGGAGTCAAGGTCGATCCTGAACGAGTTGAAGCAATTCAAAAGATTCCTCTCCCGCATAACCTCAAGTCCCTTCAGTCTTTCCTTGGAAAGATAAATTTTATTAGAAGATTTATCCCGAATTATGCGGAAATAGCTAAGCCCATTCAAAGTCTTCTGAAGAAAGATGTGAAATTTGTCTGGCAGGAAGAAGGCAAAAGGGCTTTCCAAGAAATCAAGTCTGCTATCGCGAAAGCTCCTGTCCTTGTTAGTCCTGATTACTCCAAAGATTTCATGATTTTTTCTTTCGCTTCTGAGGATACCATTGCCGGTGTCTTGCTTCAAAAGAATAAAGATGGTCACGAGCAGCCTATTGCTTTCATGAGTAGAGCACTTCAAAACTCCGAATTGAAGTACAATACCATGGAAAAGCAGGCTTATGCCTTGGTCAAGTCTCTTAAGCATTTTAAAACTTATGTGGGTTATTCTAAGATCATTGCTTTCGTCCCACATTCTGCTGTTAAAGACATATTGACTCAAACTGATTGCTTAGGGACTCGTGCTAGGTGGGTTACTAAGATACAGGAGTATGATTTAGAAATTAGACCCACCAAGCTGATCAAAGGCCAAGGTTTAGCTCAAATGTTAACTGAAAGTAATGAAAAGACTCTTGGTTTGTTCTGCCTTGACGATCTACCTTCGCCAGAGTTGAGAAGATTAGCCGAGCATGAATGGTATAAGGACATAGTTTACTATTTGACCAATCTTGCATGTCCTAACCATTTAGTCGCTCATAAAAGAAGGGCTCTTAGACTAAAAGCCACTAAGTACTGCCTTATGAAGGATGGCCTTGGATGGAGAAATCCTGAGGGCATAGTGCTTAGGTGTGTTGATGATATTGAGTCCAAAAGATTAATCTCCGATTTTCATTCAGGATTTTGTGGTGGTCATTATGCCGCTAGAACTACCGCCCACAAAATCCTGAGAGCTGGCTATTACTGGCCTTCGATTTTTTCTGATGTGCACAAGTATGTTAGAACGTGTCAAGCCTGTCAACTGTTCACTGGGAAGCAGAAGCTTGCTGCCCTTCCTCTACAACCTGTTATCGTAGAGGCACCTTTTCAGCATTGGGGTCTGGACTTCATAGGGAAGTTCCATGAAAATTCTAGCAATGGCTACTCTTGGATTTTGACCGCTACCGATTATTTCACTAAATGGGTCGAAGCCATTCCTGCTAAGAATGCCACTGAAAAGGTGATTATGGATTTCATTGAGAATAACATCATTACTAGATTTGGTGTCCCCGCTAAGATCACTACAGACAATGCCAAGGCTTTTAGTTCTTCAGAGTTTACATCTTTTTGCTTCAAATATGGCATTGTCTTATCTCATTCGTCGAATTACTATCCTCAGGGTAATGGTTTAGCTGAATCAAGTAATAAAAATCTCATAACCATTATCAAGAAGATAGTAGGAGATAACAAGAAGTCTTGGGACAGCAAAATCAAGTATGCTTTGTGGGCAGACAGAATTACTAAGAAGAAGTCTACTGGTAAATCTCCCTTTGAATTAGTTTATGGCTTGGATGTTACCTTACCTGTGCACCTAAAATTGCCAGCCTATCAGCTTCTCCAAAATTTTTCCACTAATAAAGATGTTGTTCAGAATAGGATAGATCAGATTGTGGAATTAGATGAGGCTCGTCGGACAGCTTTTGAGGCTATATGTAAAAATCAATCTAATATTAAGAAAAGCTTTGATAAATGCTCTCGATCTAGATCTTTGCAGGTTGGAGATATGGTTTTACTCTGGGATCGCAAAAATGAAAAGCCGGGAAAACATAAGAAGTTTGATAGTTTGTGGCTGGGACCATACATCATCAGAGATATAGCTGGGCCAAACTCATTCTACTTGAGCAGATTGGATGGCGAACCACTTGATCTACCAGTGAACGGCCAAATGCTCAAGCTGTTCTTCAGAGATGATATCTGATGCCATGGGGCATCTTCTGTATTGTATTTCTATCCCTACTCCTTGTCTTTTCAGCATGTCATTTCTGTTTTTAGGATTAGATTTACTTTTCATGTTATTAGTTAGTTAATAAATGAAGAGCTTTTATCTTTCCTGTGCTTAATGTATATGATGATTTTGGACGGACGCTACTTATATTTTGTTGTGTGTTGCATGGATGCAGATTCTGGATTCTCACATTCCTACAGAGCAGCAACGTGTCCCCAAGTAGAGCCAGATGTTGACCACTACTGGTCAACTTCCCATGCAGTACACCCTCTTTTCTTGGCAGAAAGGGGTAGCACCTGAACGACGTGTCCGTGCCAGCCTACAGTCATCAACAGCTTGAGGATTTCAATTGTAAACCCAGTCTGCATATATGAATTGTAAATAATCTAAGCAGACAAGAGTCAATGTATGTAATTTGCCTAGGTGGACCTAACTTTCTGTTGATAATCTACGTCCCGGAAGGTTTTTTGTCTCACCGATCCACGGATCGGCAGAGTTTTCCTTCAAACCTGACCCCAAAGCCGGGATGGATTTCGTCATCAGAACTTTGGGAGAGTCTTATATGTTAGTCTGCTAGATTATAGTTGTGTCGCAGAACTGGGTGTTCTATGAGGGTCTGTGTTAAGTGGGTTCATCCCTTTGAGATGTAAATTGTAAAAAATCATGATGTAATGTGTCCTGAGGGTTGAGAAATGTTTTAAATCCCCTCGTGAGTCCTAAGTCCTAGGTCCTAGGTGATGTTTCCAATGGCTTAGTTCGATGATCCATTTAAAAAATGAAATAAAATAATAAACATTTAAAAATTTTAATAAAAAATAATAAAAGATTAAAAATTTAAAAATTTAAAAAATAAAAAATAAATAAATAAATAAATAATAAAAATTCAAAAATTCAAAAAATAATAATAAAAAATAATTTAAAAATTTAAAAAATAATAATAAAAAATTAATTGAATAAATCGACGGATGAGATCAAGAGATGTCTTGATCCTCATCAACGGTCGAGATCATTTTTACATGGATCAATCGAACTAGCCGTTGGAGCATTTCCTTTAAATAGGGTGCTAGGAGTCATTTTCAATTCATTCGATCTGTGAGTCAGTACTGAAAAAGCTCTCGTGTAATCTGATTTTCTGGTTAATAAAAGAAGACTTTGGGGTCCAAATTGTGCTGGTGTTACTCTCTGGAATTGCTGTGAGATCTTAAAATTTTCTGCATTATTTCAGTTTTCAGCCATTAATCATAGCTTGTTTTTTGAGTAGTGTGAGCACAGGTATCTTGTTCACCTGCTAGGGTTTGAAGGCTGCTAGGGTTTCTGAAATAATGGCAGGTATCTCCATTATTTACTGAGATCTAGCAGTTTTCCTTCTCTCTGTGCTGATGGTTGCTTGAGATGTGCAGGAAAACCTGTTGATAGAGAATATTGGTGGGCGTTTGGGGAAGTTCTAGGCTGAACCAGCCGACTCCCACAGGCTTTTCTGTGCAGAGCCTAGCTGATTTTGGCCCTGGGTTTATCATTTAAAATTTCTTTTCTGGTTTACATGAGAGATTTCTGAAGCATTATCTGATACACTGAAATATTTCTGTGCCCATTGTTTAAATCAGGCTTTTAAGGGGCCATATCTGTAATTCTTTTGCTGGATCTAGGGTTTTCATTTTATTTTTATTCTTATTTTTATTTGTGACTTTAGGTTTTACTTTAAAATTTTGTGCATCTGCCAGGTCTTGTTTTTCTTCTTGCAGGATGCAGATCTGAGGTAAGACCTGGAAGAAAACTCAAGATTTGAAGGTTCCCTGTTTTGCATTTCAGGTGTTTAAAATTTTTCAGATCTGGGAATATATTGCCGAGGGTTCCATATGCAAAAGTCAAATCAGTTGCTGCCTCAGCAAAATTTTTAACTTCAAACAAAACTCTGCCATTCAAGCGCTCTATACAGGCCATTCTCTGCATCACGTGATCCTGTCAGAGGCTGCGACGTACATACTGAATAATCCTGGGCAATTTTTGGGTGTATTGGTTGAAAACGTGTTACTGTATCCAAAGGCTTTCGGGAAAACTAGCTGAGAATATTTCGTTCCCGCTGAAAGTCCCTGTCAAAATTCGACCAGCAACTGCATAAATATTTTTGATTGTCATTGATCCATCAGTTTCTTTTTTTGCTGCGTCCAAATGCATGGTTATAGCAGCATAAATACGCCACCCTCCCACCTGCGTTTCCATCACGCATCAAACTACCAAATAGCAGTAATCAAAGCAGCGTTCACTTTCGGAAAACGTCTGATCACCTGCCATATTCACCACCGTGTCATCACCTGTGTGCTATAAGCTCTATTGTTCAGCATTTCTTGGGCCGCCGACAAAGTTCTCTGCATAACCAAAGACAGAGAGCAAATACGACGCAGAGATCAGAGTGTTTTTTGGGACGGTTGACGAGTATTTGCAGACACTGGAGCTCTAAAAACGATTTTCGATCAGAGGCATCAAACATTATTCGTGCCGGCAGCATCAGGGCGTGCGTTTTCATCCTGCGGGTGTGGTTCTAACTGGTATTACCTCCATCGAAAAACTTTGCCGCCGTAACTGTGCATAAAGCCCGACCATTGCGCCTGGACGTTTTCGATTCAGCATCGTTAGGGTAAAGTTCATGTGTTGTATGCGTTAGTCTTAGTTTTATTCCAGGTCATGCGTATGGTTTTTTCATTTTTGTGGGATTTGCCTTTTATGACCATAGTATTGTCTGTAGTTTAGATGCGTAGGTTTAGTTAGGGCATATCCTTTTATTTTAATTTTATTTCATTGTTAAATTTTAAAAGGAAAAGGGTTAGCGTTTGGTTAGAGTTTGATTTGAGATCTTAGATTTGAATTTAGATTAACATTAGATTTTAATTCATTTAGTTTAGTTTAGATTTACTTTGTTAGTTTTAATATTTTAGCTTTAGTTTTGTTTTTTTTTATCTTAAAGAGTTTAGATTCAAGTTTATTTTTTTTAGATTTAAATAATAAAAATAAAAAATAAAAAAGGATTTTTGGGTTGATTTTTTTTTATAGCTTAGTTTTAGCATAGATTTTAAGTTAGATTTTTTAAAAGTTTCATTTTTATAATATAAAAAATAAAAAAGGGATTTTTGGGTTTAGTTTAATTTTTTTATTTTTTTTAATAGATTTTAGATTTAGGTTTTAGGAAAGTTAAATTTTTTTTAATTTAGGAATTAACTTTTTTTTGTTTAAAAAAAAAAAAAAAAAATAAATATATTTTGAAAAATTTTGAATTTTTTGTGGAAAATCAATTTTGCCAATTTCAGTGGTTTCTCATGTTATATCTTTCATGCTGAATTTTCAAGTCGAGATGCGAAGTTAACATATGATTACTGTTCATGGTTCATGTTTCTATATCATTTAACCAGTAATCGTTTTTATAATCATCCCTTAAGGCACTGGTCTGCTCAATTAATCAAATCACTTTAGTGCTTCTCTTGCTCGTGTCTCGTGTCTCCCAACCAACTGGTCGACAGTTGGTCTCATCATCTCATAGGGACTACCCCCCTTAGCCGCGGGAGACAGGCTTAAACGGAGGGATCGGGGATCGGAGTGACAGCCCCCGGTCTGAGCGTTGTCGTGCCAATTCGCGCGACAACAGACCCTTCTGCCAATTATTATTCCGATTATTATTATTATTTCTAGGCTGGAAATTTTGCGTTTGAGCTCTTTCCATTTGGATCAACCTATTCTACAAAGTACTTATTTCCTTAGCATGGTTAGAGGTTAATTTCGCTTGGTTAATCTCCATGCTTTCAATCTTTTGCAGCAATTTCTGAACAAGGTCGTTATCAGGTTCTTGAACCTCTTTTCCCTTAGGTTCTTTCAATTTCGTTCAATGCCTATCAAAACCTAGGATTTCAGACTTCCCAGATGTTGCCTTATCCTTTTCAAGCTCTACTGCTAAATCTTGACAATCCCTATAAGGAATTTTAGCACGTCTTAACTCGTAAGAAGGCTCAGGGCTAAAGGCATCAATATAAAAGTCTCGAAGAGATTTGTCGTTAGATTTATAATCTTGAGGTAATTCCTTAATAATATCATTAAACCTTTTGTTAAATTCTTCAGCAGCCTCATTCTCTCTCTTTTTAATGATACTGATAGCTTTTATGAGATGCCTTCCTTCTCTCTTATCTCCATACTTTTCCTTAAAGGCATTAACAATCGATTGCAAGGAATCAAATGAATCTTGAGGCTTTTCCGTAAACCAATCTAAAGCATCCCCCTCCAAGGTAAGAACAAAAAGGGTCATTTTTACATCTTCATGATTAAAATCAGCAGCCCTTGCATACTTACCCAGCCATGAACTAAAAGATTTCAGATGAGAGCTAGCACTAATTGCATTATTTCCCTGAAAGATAAGCAATTTATCCATCCCATGCTTTGGGATATCATTGGGATAACCTTGAATATTAGAAAAATCGCAAGGGGCGAATATGTCCATGATATCGTGCTTGACCGGGCTAGTAAAAAGAAAAAGGATATTAGAGAGGGCTTCTTGTCCGAGATAAACAAGAAGTGTACGAGAAGAGAGTTTGTGTAATCGTACTCTGAGAGCCCTTTTAGGATCAGGAGCAGGATTAACCAAACTGCTTGGATGTCTTCTAGTATACACTCTTGCAGAGGATAGATGAAGTGGAGTCGCCACCCGGACAAAAAGTCTAACACGGAATAACCAGAAAGCAAAGAGCCAAAGACAAGGAACTTATCCTGGTGAGAGACGAAAGGGATGAGAGGAAAGAAATGAGATGAATGTTGAAGAAACCAAGGACAGAAAAACTCTATCCCCGGCAACGGCGCCAAAAAATGTTGTCGCACAGAGTGTCTAAGCACCGTGACAACGCTCAGACCGGGGGTTGTCACCCTGATCCCCGATCTCTCTGTTTAAGTCGTCTCCCTATAGCAAGCTAAGGGGGGTAGACCCTATGGGATAAAAGAGAACCAGTTGTGAATCAGCTAGTTCGGGAGACATAGCGAAGCAATCGAATACTTGATTAAGTTTTGAATGATTACAACCAGTGCCTTATGGAATCGATGATCCAAGTAAATGATTACCAACTATTGCTTTAGGAAAATGAAATCTATTTGCAAAAAATCTTTAACAATTACTTGAAAATATTTGCAGAATGTCTATCATGTAATAAGCATTAAATATTTCAAGCAATGACGATAGATTTTCTATAGATAAACAATGTCTTAGCAATTTAAATTTCAAGAGATGCAAAGCTTTAATCAACCACGAAATTTAAAAGATAACCAATTCAGATCCTAGAATTTAAATGATTATGCTCAATGACCCAAATCTAGGAAACTCACCACTTTCAAATAGTTAATCCTCAAATATCAAAAATTTAAGCACATTTAACTATAGAGAAGTGAAAATGTTAATACCACAAAATTCTTCTCTCGACAAATTCGATTTGTGTTTAGGAAAATTTCTTCAATATGCTAAGCAAGACTTAATGCGAGAAATCAAAATCCTTCTCTTAAAAATTTTATTTTATTTTATTTATTTATATATATATATATATATATATATATATATATATATATATATATATATATATTTTAAGTTTTATTAATTTTTTAGATTTTTTAAATTTTTATTTTAGAACCTTTTTATCAAAGTCAAAATAAATAAAAACAAAATTTAAATGAAACCAAAAATCGAAATTTAAAAAAAAATCAACTCAAAATAAAAATCAAAAAACAAAATCGATTTTTGTGTTTTTATTTTTGTTCAAACTAATAAATATATACATAAAATAAAACGAAATCGAAATAGCTGACTAAACTGACCATATAAGCCAAAATCGAAATAGCTGACTAAACTGACCATATAAGCCAAAATCGAAATCTATTGAAACCAAAACCTAAATTTTAACTAAATTCATAAACTAAAGATATATATATATATATATATAACCTAACTAAAAAGCAAACGAAAATGAAAATCTAGGATAAACATATCTATCCTAGCTTTATAAAATGGACCAACGCATTTTCAAATGAAAATCAAATGGGCATATCTGAACCCTAGCCGCATAGCATATGAAAAGAATTGAATGCTTTTTGTTTGTTGTTTGTTGTGCAGGTGATCGATGGGTGGAGGGCAGCGACGTGAGGAGGCTGAGAGACTGCGTGAGAGATCGTTGTAGACAGCAATGGCTGCGTAGAGGAGATGGACGCAGGGTTGAATATGGAGCAGCGTACAGGTTAATGGTTTCTGAAGAAGTGGAGAGCAGAATGAGCAACGAAATTCGCATGAAGAAGCGGGTGTAATGGCAGCTATGGGTACGCAACAAGGAGAGTTGCGTGGTGGTTGAAGAGAGAGTCGACGGTGATAGCGTTGAGACAAAGATTTTTCTTGCAGGTATATGGAACGATGGGGAGATCGACAGGAAGAGTTACAGCAGTAATGGTGAGGATGGAGGGTGCTACGCAGAGTAGAAAGAAAATTGCGTGAGGGTTTAGCAGGGAATGGATGGGTTTGCAGATCCGTGGGACAGGGATGAGGACAGTGATGGCTGCGGGAGGATCTGGGCAATGGGTACGCAGATCAAAGGAAATACGGACAGGGATATGGCAGAGGGAATGAATGTGCGGATTTGGACAGCGTGAGGAGTGAAGAAACGCAGAGAATGAGCCCACGTGAAGAGAAAGCACAGATGTATGGCAGCAGCAAAAAGCTGCAGGCCCTAAAAAAATTTCGAAATTTTTCTGTGAAAATGAAACCCCAGGCAGCAGCAGACAGATGACAAAATTCTCCAGAAAACCTAATAAAAATTTTAGATCCTTTTGCTTCAGATTTGCCTGATGAAAACCCCACAAAAATTCTCCAGATCTGAAATAAATACCCCTGCAAGAGCCGATTTCTGAGGCCAGATCTTACCCTCCAGGGCCTAGATCTGGCTTCAACTTTAAATGTCACCTTCAGATCTGTGAGTTGCAATGTCAGAAACAAAACACCCAAAAATAATATATAAAATGATGGAACTAAAAACCTCAAAAACGGCTAAATAATTACAGTAATCACAAGCTAAAGGCTCTAAGCAGCCAGATCTATTCATTATGCCACACATATTTTTAAAATTTTAAGTTTAAGGTGAGGTGCTTCAAAGAAAACCCCTCATGCATCTACAATGGAAGTTCTAATGATAAGCCCGGGATTCAATCAAGCTAGGCCCTTCAGAAAATGTTGATCGGAAGTTCGCTGGTCCAACTGAAAACTACCCTGAACGCCCAATGATCTCAAAATCAAAAAATTTCCTGCACAACTCAATTCAACCATTAACATAGAGAGAGAAAACGACAATAAAATTCAGATTTAATGGAGATACCTGCCATTATATTCAGAATTTAAACTACCATTCAAACCCCAGTGATCAAACAAGATACCTATGCTTAAATCACTCTTCATAAAGCTATCATCAATGGCTGAAAGTAAATCTATGCATGAAAATAAAACATCTTACAACATTTCCACGAAGAGTAACACCAGCAGGAATTAACCCCAAAGTCTTTCTTTATTGCACATGAAAAACGATTACAAGAGAGCTTTCACTTAGCACACAACTCCAAGATCGAATGATCTCAACTGAAAACTGACCTCCTATTTAAAGACAAATCTTCCAACGGCTAGTTCGAGTGATCCTTGTCAAAGCGATCTCGACTGTTGATGAGAATCAAAATTTCTTTTAATCTCATCCGTCGAAATTTTAAATTATTGAGGAAATTCGAAATTATCAATTAAATGCATTTTAATTAATTCAAAAATTAAATTTTTGAATTAATTTCCTCAAAATTTTGACTTTGACTTAACCCTAGGGACCAAGGGCATAAAATTTTAGCAAAATAATCAATTAACCTTAGTCCCTGGACCTTTTAAAATTTAATTTTTTAAAGGACCCTCGAATTTAGCCTTTGGAAAATTTAAAATTACCTAGGACCTAGGACTTATGAGGGGATAAATTATTTTTCTAACCCTCAAGACATTTTACATCATGATTTTTACATCTTAAGGTGGAAAAGTCCGAAAAACCCATTTGATATAAACCCTCATAGACTCGATCTAACACATTAGGACTCCCCTAAGATTCTAATGACAAAATCCATTCCGGCTTTGGGGTAAGGCTGAAGGAAAACTTTGCCGATCATGGATCGGTGAGACAAAAAACCTTCCGGAATGTAGATTATCACCAAAAAATTAGGTTTACCTAGGCAATTACATACATGACACAGATCTGCTGAGATTATTTACAATTTACACATGCAGACTGGGTTTACAATATAACATGATCAGGCTGATGATGATAGTCGAACAGCACGGACATGTTGATCAGGCGCTATCCCTTTGGCGAAAAAAGGGGGTGTACTACTATGGGTCGTTGACACGTAGCGGTCAACAGGTACCAATAACTTTCTTACATGGAAGAAGAGGACTGATCTACTTCTCAAGGGGAATGAACTCCTAGAACACATCAAAGGGAAGGTTACTATTCCTTCTAAGGAACAAACTCAAGCCTTAACCAAGTATAATAAGGATGAGACGAGCTCAAAGGATTCTAATAGAATCCATCAAAGACTCTCTCATTCCTTATGTCTCCAACTCCTAGAACACATCCAAGGGAAGGTTACAATTCCTTCTAAGGAATAAACTCAAGCCTTAGCCAAGTATAATAAGGATGAGACGAGCTCAAAGGATTCTAATAGAATCCATCAAAGACTCTCTCATTCCTTATGTCTCCAAGTTGGAGACATCCAAAGAAATCTATGACAAACTAGTAGAGCTATTCTCGGTAACCACAGTTGGAGAAGTGATATCTCTTCGAAATAAGTTATACAAAATGAAGATATCAAATAAAGGAATAGCTCCCTACTTCATGAAGATCTCTGAGATGAGGGATCAACTTCAAGAGCTAGGGGAAGTCATGTTTGACAGAGAAATGACAACCGTAGTACTCAATGCTCTACTTGAGGATTGGGGCAACTTCACATCAAGCATATATGCCAAGAAGAAAGCCACCCCACTAAGTGAAATGTGGTCTCTATGCGAGATAGAGGAAACAAGACTTAAAGCAAAGGAAGATGTGGGATCAAAGGAGCAAGCATTTGCTACGATGGCCAAGAAAAAAGGTAAATTTGGCAAATTTGGTCCACGAAGAACAAACAACAAAGATATGTCCAAAATCCAATGCTATGGATGCCATGAATATGGACACTACAAGAGGAATTGTCCTAAACTAAAGAAGGACAACAACAACAAAAGAAAAAGGGAAGAAGCTCATGTGACTCGAGAAAAGAAAGAAGAAGACAAGAAGCAAAAGAAGGAAGATCATTTGGATCTCTATTATGACTAAGTCTACTTATTTACTTAAAGTCTTCTTTCAAAGTTTTGAGCAGTATAGAAGCGCATAGGAATAGAATAAAATTGCATGGCTAGAAACATCTTCTAGAATCTAGAAGCGTGATGTACATAGAGTTCGAAATACTCATGTAGAAGGAGCATTTATAATAGAACAAAATGCATGGTTAGAAATATCTTCTAGAATATAGGAGCATGGTAGATATAGCTCAAGATATTCATGTAGAAGAAGCATACCTAGAATAGGACCTCATCCACTATGAAATAAAATTGATCATGATTGAGAATCTTAGGAGACCTCCATCATCAAAAGGAAAGAAACATTGGCAGGGTAAGGGTCTTCAAGATGCTATGATGGAATCTTCAAAAGATGATTCATAAATAAAAGCAGATGTCTCATTGGGAATCCCATTCATGGGATTCAAGAAAAGGATGATATGAAGGCAAGCTAAGATGGAGCAAGAAGGGCCACATCAAGGACAACCAAATGAAGCTAAAATGATCAAAGGAGAATCAAGATGAGGTATGTATGCATCAAAGTTTAGTCATGTTATCATTTGTATATTATTGAGTCATGGAAATAGTTTTATAACATGATCAAGTAGGAAAGAATCTCTTTCACCAATGATGTTCGAAGGCATGTACTACAATGCAATAAAGGTCAACAAAAGGAAATACTCACATAAGGAGTATAAGATTGTTGACCAAGAAGCTAGTGAAGAAGAAATGCTGACTAGCACTAGAAGCAAGCAATGAGGAAGTGCTCTCACAAGGAGCAGGAGGTGGTTGACCTATCTATCCAAGAAGAAGCAAATGAAGAAAGAGATCAAGCATGTGAAGAACACCCTGATCAAAAAGAGTCACTATTTGACAAAGATCCATTGAAGACATCTCCCGAAAGAAGGCGGGACAACTCTGACTAAGGAAAAAATCAAACGACCCTTGACACCTATGAAGGCCTTGGAGATATGAAGGCTGCAGATAATTGATTCTACTCTACGAAGATCTCATGATGAAGAAGCCATCCAACAAAAGCACCATTTAATGTTGAAGCAATATCAAGATGAAGTCATGATGGACTACTAGATCAAAGCATGGGAACAAGCAAGCACAAAGAAGCACCCATGTGAAGAGTAGTCTGAAGCATAGACAAGATGACAAGAAATAATCAGATGACAAGAGAACCTGATATGTGACAAGAAGGCCACTTTCCACGAAGGGAGCAATGATATGACAAAGAAGGAAGGAAAGTGATCGATGGATGGTGCCCTACCAAGAAGAAGTTCGAACAAAGACTTCATGACATCAAAGGAAGGAAGGAAATCAAGCAGCTGGAGGACCCACAAAAAAGAAGTTGTTGATGAATGGACAAGTCCCTAGCTAAGAGGGAATTATAACAAGTTCCAGTTACAAAGGAACTTGGACAAGTACCTTGTCAGAGAATACTTGGGAATGTCTTCCTCAATTGAGAGGAAGTGATAGACACAACATTCTTGTCTTCACTTGGGAAGAAAGAATGGGAGGATTGGGTAATCATCTGGCCTCTGATACTCTTTGAGGATGTGTAGGGCATCCAAGATAAGAGTAGGCAAGAGGACCGATATTCTTTGAGGGTTGAGAACCCAAGATAAGAATAGTCCTAGAAGGTCATACTCAGTGACCACCCAAGTGGGTATGTACCTTGAGAGACAATGACTATGGTGTCTATAAGTCATTAGTCTCGCCAACATTATGCTCTGATCTATTGAGAGATAGAGTTGTCAGTCAAGGCCTTGTTGTGGATACAATGTTGGTTACTATGATGCTATAACAGATGGATTTCCAATCTGGTTTCTCTTATGTGAATTCTTCAAGATTGAAACATAGCCAAACACCTTGTAATGTTGTATGAATACCTCCCTAGTTAAGAGGGAGTGTTGAAGGAAATGTAACTAGGTTCGGTCTTCATAAATGTATTTTTGATATTTGTATTTATTCAAGAAAAGAAATATTATTTTTATAATATATGTCAATGAGTTTCTTGCTCATTGAAGTAGGTCTAGCACATGTTAAAGTGCTATAGGTGAGTCAAAGAGTCAAAAGAATTATGTTGAAGACCTTAAGGGAATGTTACACCATGTATATTTATGTATGAGAGTCAAAGAATACACCTCCAAGCAAAGTCAAGCCTCCTCCTAGTAATGGCACCATTAAATGAAGCAAATTGAAGCAAAGAAGACAAGTCGGCTAGCAGTCTTCAAGTCGGCCTAAAGGAGGGACAGTCCTCTATATATAGAGGTTGTCCACTCCTCCAACGTCCCATTCATCTACCTCTGAAATCAGCGAAGTAAAGGAGCCGAGAAAAGGTGAGCGAAGGACAAAGAAGGAGCCTCCAAGTGCAGCGAAGAAGATAGAAGGGACAGCGAAGGTTTTGGGACTGTTCTAGGGCCAATACCAGTCACACGTGTGAAGGAAAATGAGAGCTGCCTGTGATTATGACAGCAGCAACTTACAGTCAAGCATATCTCATTGTTTGGGCTTGAATCTAGGCCTACAAGACCCCATATCCAAGTGAAGAAGGAAGGTCCTCAAGCGAAGGAGAGAGGAACCATATTACATCAAGCAAACCTCCCACACATGCAAGAATTAGGGCTGCAGAACAGCCCTACCAAGTCTGCATCTACACCTTAAGGAAGAGCTCATTTGGTCAAGGAGCAAGTAGGGATCATCACAAGGGAAGGGACTCATCACACGTGTCTCTTCTAGAGCATGTGCAACAAGGTACATCAACAGTTGAAGGAAGAACAAAGGGCCAGAAGAAGGAGGACGGAGTGCCAGGGAACGAAGTGCCGGAAGGAGGAAGACAAAGTACCAGGGAAACCAAGTGCAAAGAGGAGGAAGGACTTGACTTGTGCTTGGAGGATATTCTAGTCAAGGGTCTAGTGTTTGGCATTGATCAATAAGAAGCTTCAATAAGTGAAAACTTACCGAAGGGTTTTCCTCCCAAGAGAAGAGAGGTTTTGGCCCTGGCAGAGAGCCAACATCTTGTGTTCTTGTTCTTATCCTTTGGTAGCAGTTTGATGAAGCACACACACATGCATTAATAAGGAGAACATGAAGATTACGCTAACAAGACAAATTGTAAAAAGACTTCACAAATTGTTATCAAGTCAAAAAGAATCATAATAAACCTAATTGCCCTAGATTCTTCTACAATTTCTTCTACAAAAATAGAATGCATCGCGATTCGCCACTGATTCCCCAAATGGCCCAGTGGATTTTGTAGTTTTGAGTTGTGTTTCTCCTTTGGAAAAGACTCAAATTGTAAAAGTTGAGTCTAGTGTTGTGGCAAGGGGGAGTTAAATGTCAAGAATGCTATTTTCATGTGAAAGGGGGGGTTAGAGTATGACACAGTAACATATCTAAGTGTAATATGGTAACTTTATGTTTTAATGACATGTGACCAATGTAATATTACAAATTTTAAGTGATAGGTCAGATTACAAAACCATCATAACCAACTTACATTGAGAGATGATTAGATGAAAGAATGATATATGTATTGTGTTTAGCATATCAGGCTCATGATCATATGCTTGTTGCAACATCATTGCATTTGTTATACTATCCACATTTATGTGTTTCTATTATTGTGTTATGAAATCCTATAAGACTAAGCAAGCTATATACAGAAGTATACAAAGGGGGCAAAGAAGGCATGGTTGCTTTCAGAATTTGGGAATTTTCAAATACTTTCACTGGATCCCTGTTACCTTTGTTCTGTTTTTGTCAATTTTTCTATAAACTTGGTAGAGCTTTTAACATGTCATTTATCAAAACAGGGTTGAATCTTTATTAGTTGTATACATTCCTAAGAACTAGAGAGACTTATATTTTAGATGCAGAAAGACATGCTGCCATCATTTTATAACGGTTTCTCAGTTTAATACAAGCCCGCCTTTACCGGAATATTAAGAATTATTAGGGACCAATCAAGACTAATATAGGCCTCCGTTGAACTTGCATCATAGGTTGTCTGGACTACAATAAATGCAGGCCACCTTACATAATATTGGGCCAACTTTTGCTATGGGAGTTGCAAAATAGTATTACACCAATCAAAGGTCACCTTCTATTCATCATTTCATCACTTATAGATAATGAAGCATCATTTTCCTCTATAAAACGTAGTAGAATTTTGGGCATAAATGTCTATCTTAAGGTAGCCACCCTTCTCTACCACAATGACATAAACAGCGTGACATCTGTGGAAATTTCTGCCCTTAAATAGTTTTGATGCAAAACAGAAATTTCCCCTCTTTGACTAGAGGTTTCTTGGATATTAACCCCGTGAATTTTCATCACTTATAGATAATGAAGCATCATTTTCCTCTATAAAATGTAGTAGAATTTTGGGCATAAATGTTTATCTTAAGGTAGCCACCCTTCTCTACCACAATGAGGACTGTCTTGGGCCAGTTTTCCCTCCCACGTGCGAAGGTAGCAGATCCGAAGGTGTCAAGTGGAGGTCGAAGGATTGCAGCCACATTAAGGTGATTTTGTTTAGGTAGAAGAATTCGCTAGAAAGAGTCGAGTAACAAGTCTCTTTCCTAAGGAGACTATTCAAGGAGCAAAAGTCATCTAGGGCTTCTGTGGTACGATTGTATACCTACAAGAAGAGGTCGAGAATCTAAACGACGCTGAGAAGAGAAAGAGGAAGAGCATCATTCAAAAAGAGGCTAGTGACTTGGTCTTGGGAGGACTCTAGTGTCAAGGGTCTTTGTCATGGTCTTGGTATTCGTCAATTGAAGGTTCTATAAGAAGAATTTCATTTGGGTTTTCCTCTCAAAGAGTGAGAGGTTTTGGCCCTGGCTGACAAGCCTATATACTGTGTCTCTTGTCTCCTTATTGTTCATGATTTGGTAATTGTCTTGATGAAAAGAACATAATAATAACTCAAGAAGAGAAGATTGTAATCAAGAAGTAAAAAGACTATCACAAGCAATTATCATAAGTAGAGAAATCATCTATACACTTGATGCCCTAGATTTCTCAACATGGTATCAGAGCTAAGGTGCTAAAGTCAAGAAGAGGCATCTAATCAAGGAGACTCATAAGGATCAAGTTTCAAGAAAGGGATCAAAGTGAGACAAATAATACCAAGCGAGAGATCAAGATCTTCATCATACCGAAACCCTAGATCGAAGAGTCTTGGAATCATCATCAAGGAGGAAGCAAAAAGAAAGACCATCTAGAAGCATTTCCGAGATCATCACTCATTCATCATCTAAGGAGTGGAAGCTTTTCAAATTTGTAAAGCAAGCTCTCTCTCATCAAAGAATCTTTCAAGGAGTAGTCTTCTACTATCTATATCACTATCAAGATTAAGAAGGAAGCAAGTGGAGAAAGTAGCATCTACTCAAGTATATGACTTCATATGAATCTATCAAAATGTCTTTTTGCAAGGAAAGCAACAAATTAGTTGGAGCTTCAAACTTTCTTGCATGGAAAAAAAGAACCAACCTAAACCTTATTGAGAATGAAGTCATGGATCACATCAAGGGGTCAATAACCAAACCTATACTCAAGCACTTGCTAAATTCATGAAAGGGGAAGTGAGGGCCCTGAGGATTCCCATAGAATCCATCAAAGACTCTCTCATCCCATCCTTATCAAAATTAGACATTTCAAAAGAAATATATGACAAATTGGTAGAGTTGTTTTCCGTAAGTACTGCAGGAGAAATTATCTCTCTAAGGCAAGAACTCTACAAATTGAAGATCTCAAAGGAAGAAGAAATAGCCTCATATTTTATGAGGATTTCAGAAATAAGACATCAACTTCAAGATCTGGGTGAAATAATGTCTGACAAAGAAATGACCATTGTAGTATTAAATGCACTACAAGAGGAATGAGGCAACTTCACTTCAAGTATCTATGGGAAGAAGAAGCCACCCCTTTCCAGGATCTATGATCATTATGCAAGATCGAAGAAACCAGACTAAAGGCAAAAACTGATGTGGGATCAAATGAGCAGAATCAAGCATATGCTGCTATGACAAAAAGAAAGGGAAAGTTTGGTAAATTTGGTCCTCAAAAGAAAAAGAAGAACATGGCTAAGGTGCAATGCTATGGATGTCAAGAATATGGGCACTATAGAAGAGATTGTCTTAAACTTAAAAGGGACAATAACAAGAAAAATAAGGAAGAAGCCCGTATTACCGAAGAAGTGGAAGAACCTGAGACAAAGAAGCCTAAGAAAGAGGAAGTGAGAGATCTCTACTATGACAGAGATAATCTCCTTCACTAAAAGGTACTCTTCTGTTGTGTAAATTATAGATAGGATGCATCATATTAGAGTATGGCATCACGGTAGAAGCATTAGAAGAAGCTCGTGTCATAAGCAACATGAAGGATGTTTGGAATAAAGCCTATGACAGTCAACTATGTAGGATATAGCTCTTGGAAACCTCATTGCAAGCTCAAGTGATACTTATGGTGAAAGGAAAGAAGTCATCTAGGACAAGGCTCATCATTCATCTGTCAAAGGTAACATTTGCAAGATAGGATATGCAAGATCCTCAAGATTCTCTGATGGAATCTTCATTGTAAAGTTCACCAATCATGAGGGGAAGCAAGTGTTTCATCAAGAATTCCAAACTTGTGGAATTCATAGGATGATGTTATGATGACATAACAAAAAAGCACATCAAGGGAATGAAGCTCCTTCATTCAAAGGAAGTTGTTGCAAGAAGTCTGGATGATCCAAAAGAAAGATGAGGTATGTATGCTTACATGTGATATTATGGAAGTCATGTCATATGGTTGCAAGCAACATGGATCAACGTTCTATCTTGAGAAGCATGATCAAAGAAAGGATCTCCTCCCTCAAAGGATATAGGAATGCATGGGTCACATATTTACTAGATGAAATCAACATAATATGTCCTCATATGGAGTATGAGGTGACTAACTACAATTGAGGAACTCTAATTGGAAGTTCCTGGGAATGAAATATGTGAAGAAAGAAAGGAAGAGATCGTGGAATATGCAACAATGGAAAAAGGCAGGCAACATCCGAAAGACCAAGAAGATTTGACTATGTTATCTCCCAGAAAGATATGAAGATTCTGATGGAAGTCTAGAAAAGATGGAGACCCTTGACAATACATATCTTTAGGAGATGTGTCAACATGTATGCTGGATGTTGATGCCTACAAGAAGATGTCATGATGAAAGACCATCACAAAGGTAATTATGATTTAAGTGTTCATTTCTTATTTGTGAACTAGTATCTGGATGGGCTTATGAAAGGTTGCCAAAGGGAAGAACTGTGGATGTCTTCCAAGAGAACCATGTAGAAGGATGTAAGATCATTCCAAAGAAGAAAAAATGATGAAGGCAGCGTAACATGAAGCAAGGCTAGATGAAGATTGATGGATCACTTTCTGATAAAAGGAATGATGACATAACTGACTCATGGATGAAAGTGATGGATGGTCTGTGCCCCGTGAAGAAGTCCCAAAAAATGAAGACTCATTGACAAACAAATTCATGACATCGAAGGAAGGAGTTCTTCAAGCAACTGGTTGTTCCATCATCTCCACCTGAAGAGTTGTTGTAGGTCCCTAATTAAGAGGGAGCCTGGAAACAAGTTTCTTACTTGGAAGAAACTTGGAAATTCCTAAGCCAAGAGGGAACTTAGGTACATTCCTTCTGTAGGAATGAATACATTCCTTTATTGGAATAGATATGTCCTCCCTAATTAAGAGGGAGAGATAGACACATCATTCTTGTCTTCACCTAGGAAGACAGAATGGAGGATCGGGTAATCATTTGGCATCTAATATTCTTTGGGGATGAGGTAGGGCATACAAGATAAGAGTAGTCGTAGAGGACCGATATTCTTTGAGGACTAAGGAGTCCAAGATAAGAATAGTCTTAATGGAACACACCCTGAGAACCCGGGTGGGGTATGTTCCGGGACAGACAATGATGAGAGTGTCTATAAATCATTGGTCTCGACAGCATTGAGCTCTGATCTTGTGGAGAGATAGAGTTTCTAGTCAAGGCCTTGCTATATAACAATGTTGGTTGATATGATGCTAAACAAATGGGTTACCAATCCGATTCTTCTTATGAGACATTCTTCAGATTGAGAAAGACCAAGTACCATTATGAATACCTCTTTAGTTAAGAGGGAGTGTTGAAAAGTGTAACTAGGTTCGGTCTTCATAATGACATGTATTAAGGATTTTATGTAAGGGATGTAAAGAAGAAAAATAAAATTATTGCAATGCTTGCATCATGGGTTTCATGAGCAAGGGATTTTATTTTTAGTTGAGGCTCCCATTGTGAGCCATTAGGGATATTGTCATCTAGTCATAAAAGAGTCATTGTCATGTAATGAAGGCATGTTACACATTGTAAAGAGTCATACTTGTCTTTCTAGATAGCCCTCCAAGACCTTGTCACTAGCCCTCACTCAAGTCGGCCTACAACGAAGAGATTAATCTAGAAGATGAAGTCGGCCTCTCTCCAAGGGATCATGCAGGCCTAATGGACATGGACAAACAAGTATATATACCCATACTCAGCCTCATTTAGAGATAGGGAATTCAGTGAAGCAAGTCTACAAAGAAGTGTGAGAAACATGCTAGAAGAAGCCTCTACATCAGCGCAACAAGAAGGAAGGATAGCGAAGACCGTTGAGGACTATCTTGGGCCAGTTTGCCCTCCCACGTGCGAAGGTAGCAGATCCGAAGGTGTCAAGTGGAGGTTGAAGGATTGCAGCCACATTGAAGTGATTTTGTTTGGGTAGAAGACTTCGCTAGAAAGAGTTGATTCCTAAGGAGACCATTCAAGGAGCAAAAGTCATCTAGGGCTTCTGTGGTAGGATCGCAGACCTACAAGAAGAGGTCGAGAATCTGAAGGAAGCCGAGAAGAGAAAGAGGAAGAGTAGCATTCAAAAAGAGCCTAGTGACTTGGTCTTGGGAGGACTCTAGTGTTGAGGGTCTTCGTATTCGTCAATTGAAAGTTCTATAAGAAGAATTTCGTTTGGGTTTTCCTCTCAAAGAGTGAGAGGTTTTGGCCCTAGTTGACAAGCCTATATACTATGTCCCTTGTCTCCTTATTGTTCATGATTTAGTAATTGTCTTGATGAAAAGAACATAATAATAACTCAAGAAGAGAAGGTCGTAATCAAGAAGTAAAAAGACTATCACAAGCAATTATCATAAGTAGAGAAATCATCTATACACTTGATGCCCTAGATTTCTCAACACAGTTGAGCTTCATGTTTGATGCCACTTGATACAGTTTCTACACTCATGAGTTGGTTCTTGTACTTATGGTGACTACGTCATGTACAAGCTCAAAAGGAGGTTGCAGAGATGGTTTTGAGGCTTGTCATGGCTTGGACAAGCTTCACAGATGCCAGAGATGTTGAGCAAGAAGTTGGAGGCAATTCTCAGTTAAAGAGCTTGTGTTTTTCCTTCATCCTCTGCCCATTTGCATGGATGGTGGGTCATCAGAGCGACTGGAAAGCTCCATTCGTTGGGAGACAAGCCCATGCGAGCAACCAGAACTTCTAGTCGACTTTTTGCACGTCTGTGCATGCGATTGTGTTTGTAGGTTGATTTTCTTTGAATTCCTCGCGCTTCTCGGATGATTTAATTGTTTATCGTGTTCGGGAATCTTCATAAAAGGTTACTAATTGACTAAATCAACATGTTGGAATGAAACTTGAAGTATGAATGCTTTAATGAGGTAAGTAGTGGAGTAGTGGCAAGAATTGTTTAAAAGAAGAAGCAGATCGACTATTGCATTGAATGAGAAGGGCAGAAGATTGTGCAGAACGCAGAGGGCGACCTCCTACAGAACATAATGATGCAAAGATAGAATTTTTAGAGATGTGCACACACAAAGATAATCTACTGAGATCGGTGAGTGAGGAGACTCATGGAGAGATCATCTATTGTTTAGATAGACAGATTTTGATCTGTTAATTGTCATAGTGTTTGCAGGTTCTACAATAGAGGATATTCAAAGGCAAAATATTCATATGATTGTAGTTGTTGCAGTATAAGTTTTCAATGTAGTGATAGAGTTATGAATCTTTCTATGGTGATGCTAACATACTCATGATTGCAGGATCAATGGTGAATTGCATGGCAGAATTATTTGTGATTGCAGAGTGAACATTTTTATGTGCATGGTTGTAGTATTACTTATATGATTGGCTCAGAAATTGTTTGGATGAGTTGTAATGGAGTTGCATTGAGAGTATGCTTTGTAGAAGGTTGGAGGTTATTGTTGCTACATATGTTGCATGTTGCATTTTGAGAAAAATTGTATGAGTGAGGTCTTGTGTGTTGATTTGAGAGATCCATAGCTTATGTATGTTGCTAGTTGGTTTGATTGAGATGTATTGGGTTTGTTTTATTGAGATGATGTATTGAGCTTATCAAAGAGAGAAAGTTGTTGTTATCTTGTGCAGGGGTCCAGTTTGAAACATTATGAAATGTGGCCCTAGTGATCAGCAAATCGAGATAGCTTGGTGAAGAAGGGATGGTTGTTCCTTGCCGATGGGTGTCGGTAGCTTCAGTAGAGGAAGTAGCATTCTCATAGTCCAATGGGTGTTGGGAGAGGCTTGTTGAGGGTCACCTTCATTGGATGGGTGTTCACAAAGTCGATGTCATATGAGAAACTTCCTTGTTGGACATAGCTAGCTATGATGATGTAAATTGATTTGCTTGATTTATAAAATTTAAAGCAGAGTAACAGTAGCAGCAAAGGGTGGTTTTTTCATCAGAGGGGGGTTTTCCACGAGAGATCCTTGTGTCCCTTGTGCATGTGATTGTTTGATTGTATTATGGATTTCATGTGATGATCATGGTATTTACTTTGCTAGTTAATACATTATATGAGCTAATCTACTAATGGTGTAATGTGTAATTGTGAATCAAATAATCGAAAAGGAATTTTAAAATTATACATATAGACCTTGTCATTATTGATTCACCCCACCCCCTCTCAGTAGTGAGGACATTTCCAACAATTGGTATCAAAGCGTGGTTCTCTCAATGAAGCTTGATCGCTTGAGAGCAAATCGTTGGCCATGGCGAAGAATAAGAAGTAGCGGTCCCAGAAAATGAAAAGCAGCAAACAAGTAAGGAAAATTTCAAATTATGAAGAACCCCTCTTCTTGCTAGTAAAAAATAGTGAAGGTAAATGTTGCGATCATTTTATATATGGCAGTGCATTTTCTTGTAGTGATGATGATTTACTTGAGTTTGATGGTTTAGAAGATAATGATCATTCAATTCAGTTTGATGCTTTGGAGAGAAGTGGTAATTATCTTTTCAGAAGATGAAGAGCCTTGCAAGATTGAAACCCTAGAAGCAGAAATTAGAAAGCTCAAGGCTGAAAATAAAAACCAGCAGAAATTATTGCAAATACTTGATGAGAAGGAATGTGTTTACAAAGAAGAGATCATCAAATTAAAAACCCAATTGGACGAAGCAAGGAAAATTGAAGAAGGAATGAGAGCAATATGAAGAAAAGGAAGATCAATGTCAAATTCTAGAAGCAGAAATGGCTACATTAAGAAATAATTCAAAAGAGAAAGCCATTCAGCTGATGACTAATCAAAAGCCTCCAAATCCTAGCCTGCACAAAGATGAAATAAGTTCAGCTACAAGATTTAAAAAACCAACAGCAAAAGATAATTCCAGCAGTAAGAATAACAAGGAAGAAGCACATTAGCAAAACCAGAAGTCAAAGAAGGCAAAACTTGTACCAGACAGATTATCCACTTCCTCAAGATTGGTAAGATGCTTTAGTTGTCAAAAGCATGGGCATATCGCTAGCATGCAACAAAAGAAGCAATTGGATAAAAGAACATATCAAGCAAAATCATCCATGGCCAGGTATAACAATTCATTTTATGGCTATTGTTTTTCGTGTAATAATTTTGGGCATAAGGCTTTTGATTGCAGGAACTATGTGAAGAAGAGGAATTTCAAAGCTTTTCCTTTGTTTCTTGGACATATAAGGTGTTACTCATGTGACAATGTTGGTCAAAAGGCCAAAGACTGCAAAATACCCATATGCTACAAAGAATTCACTCAAAAGGAAAATACTACTCAAAGCAGATCAGACAAGAGACCAAACAATGAAGTGCATGTCAAGAATCAAACCAACAAAATATGGAAGAAAAAGGAGCAGCAAGTGACTCCCATCAAAAACTGAGGCCAGCATGGTCTCAGGGGAAGCATATGGCAGCATTCTGAATTTGAAAGAGAATCATTGATAATGCAACCTGTTGACCACTACTGGTCAACTACCCATGCAGTACACCTCCTTTCTGTTGGCAGAGAAGGGTAGCTCCTGAGCGACATGTCCGCGCCAGCCTACAGTCATCGACAGCTTGATCTTTCCTGTTGTAGACCCAGTCTGCACGTTTGAATTGTAAATAATCTAAGCAGATCAGAGTCATGTATGTAAAGTTGCCTAGGTGGACCTAACTTTCTAATGACAATCTGCATCCCGGGAGGTTTTTAGTCTCACCGATCCATGGATCGGCAGAGTTTTCCTTCAAACCCGACCCCAAAGCCGGGATGCATTTCGTTATTAGGACTTTAGGAGAATCCTAGCGTGTTAATCTGCTAGATTATAGTTGTGTCGCAGATCTGGGTGGTCTATGAGGGTCTATGTTAAAGTGGGTTCGTCCCCTTAAGATGTAAATTGTAAAAGTCATGATGTAATGTGTCTTGAGGGTTGAGAAATGTTTAAATCCCCTCGTGAGTCCTAGGTCCTAGGTCCTAGGGGATGTTTACAACGGTTTGGTTCAAATGATCCATTTAGAAAATAAATAAAATATAAAAAAATATAGAAAAAATAAAAAATTCATAAAACAAAGCAAAAACCCTAAATAATAAAATAATAATATTTTTTGTGAACACATGCAAAATATCATTTTTAAATAAAATCGACGGATGAGATCAAGAGATGTCTTGATCCTCATCAACGGTCGAGATCAATTCTACATGGATCACCCAAAACTAGCCGTTGGGATCATTTCCTTCTTATAGGATCTTAGGGGGTCATTTTACAGGTTTATCTGATCTGTGAGTCTGTACTGAAAGCTCTCTTGTAAACTGATTTCTGATTAATAAAAAGACTTTGGGGTTCAAACTGGCTGGTGTTACTCTCTGGGATTTGCTGTGAGATTTTTGCTTTTCTGCATATTTCAGTTTTCAGCAGTTAAAATAGCTGTTTTTCAGAGCATTGTGAGTACAGGTATCTTGCTCACGTGCTAGGGTTTGAATGTTGTAGGGTTTCTGGAAATGTGGCAGGTATCTCCATCATTTCTTGAAATCTAGCAGCATTTCTCGCCCTCTTTGCTGATGTTTGCTTGAGGTGTGCAGGGAAACTTTAGGTGAAGGGTATTTGTGGGCGTTTGGGGAAGTTCTGGGCTGAACCAGCCGACTCCCACAGGCTGTTCTGTGCAGAGCCCAGCTGATTGTGCCCTGGGTTAATTATTTCAAGTTCATTTCATGTTTTACATTGAGAAATTTTTCTGATTTACAGTGAAGTTCACAGTGAATTTTCTTCTGATATTTCAAGAACATTACTGTCATTATTGTCAAATCTAGCTGTACAGAGCTATAAATTTTTGTGACTTTGGGCAAATTTTCAAGGGTTTATTGCAAAATTTTGTGTATATCTGTCAGAGTTTCTTTTCTTGCAGGATATCTGTCATCAGGTGATGTTGCAGCTCAATTTTAGTGACCAGGTCGTGGGTTAAGCGTGTTATTTCCGACTGCTGCTGAAAACACATTGTGCCAAAGTGAGAGTTAAACGTGAATGAGGGTGCTTTCTGTATGATTAAATCATCCCAGGTACCTCAAAATCCTGTTGTCTTCATTAACCTGCAAGCACATTACTAAAAAACGACAGAAATTTTTTTTGAAAACATAATAGAAGCGTCACTGTATACACAACTTTGGTTTTCAATTTGGGCAGTTTGTGATTTGTTTTCTGGTGAAACGTATTGGGTAATTTCATCAATCCAGGCAATATTAAATCGATTTTATTCCAGAACCAGTCGGTTTCTCTCATTTATGCATCGTTTTCTCTTCTCAGAGCTAGGGCTAAGTCACTCATTCGAAATCCTTTGCTTGAAATTTTCACCTACGCGTCAGTCTTTTGCATCCAAGCAGGGCCACGATTTTTTTTAGTCTTTAGTGTCGTTTTCATTTTTGGATTGTTCCTGGATATCACTGCGTTTTTGCCTGGTGTGTGCTTCCGAGCCCTGGTATTTTCCTTGGCCGCCGTCTGTGCATCAGTTGTGTTCGTTATCGAGGCTACGTTCCTATCTTTTTGATCACGCCATTGAAATCTTTTGCGTTATAGTCGTTTGCATCTTCAGGATTGGCTGCAAATCGACCGCCCTCCACCTGCGCAGCATCACCCTAAACCTTCGAAATTTTTTTTGTTTGCTGTAGCTGAGGATCTCGTGTTCAGCATTTCGACTGTCATTGCATCTCTGCCGTCTCAGCGTTTGCATTTGTTCCGGCCTTCGTTGCATATCTGAAACCCGTCACCAGGCATAGCCTTTCGCCTTTTTGAAGCCGAGTTTATTCTCAGTGCAGTCGTTTTCCTTTCTCGTGGGCTGTGGTTACGCATCAGTTAGGGTTTAGCTTGTTTATGTTTTCACATAAAGAAAAAACAAAAGAGGAGCCCGCATAATCGTTTTTTTCTTTTTTTTATGTAATTTCTTTTGTTATATCTTTGGGTTTTAGATGCAAAATCGTAGTCTCATTTTATTCTATAGTTTTACTTCTTAGGTTTCAATGAATACATAAAAAAATAAAAAGGTTTATTCATGTTTAGATTTATTTTTGATATAGTTCAGTTTTAAAATAAAATTTTAAAATTTAAATTTTTAGATTTTCATAAAAAATATAAAAAAAAAAAAAAAAATTCGGAAAGCATAAAAAATTTCTTTGTGGAGAATTTGCCTTTATCACCTTCAGTTGCTTGTCATTATATATCTTTCGTGCTGAGATCTGAATACAAAGCAGATATCTGGTTTCACTTTTTTTTTAAAAGCAATTTATTTCTCTTGGTTTGCTGGATATCTTTACTTGATGAACATTGTGTTTTACTGGATATTTAAAGCATTGTTCTCTTATTTGATGTAAGTGATTGCTGCCTGTGGTTCATATTCTTATATCGTCCAGTTAGTAATCATTTAAGCACCAAATCTCTTAAGGCACTGGATCTATCAAATTAATAAAATCATCTTAGTGCTTCTCGTCTCCCAGCCTAGCTGTTTGGCAGTTGGCCGTCATCATTTTGCAGGGTCTACCCCCCTTAGCCGTGGGAGACAGGCTTAAACGGAGAGACCGGGGATCAGAGTGACAGCCCCCGGTCTGAGCGTTGTCGTGCCAGTTTGCGCGACAACATTTTTTGGCGCCGTTGCCGGGGATAGAGTTTTTCTGTCCTTGGTTCTTGCTTTGCAAGCTTTCCTGTGCTTAACTTCTTGTTCAAGTGGCGACTCCACTTCCTATATTATCTGCAAGAGTGTACACTAGAAGACATCCGAGCAGTCTGTGCAATCCTACTCCTGATCCTGAAAAGGTTTATAGGGTGCGATCACACAAACTCGCTTCTCGTACACTTCTTGGAAATCTTGGACAAGAAGCCCTCTCCGATATTCATTTGCTCTTTAAAGGTCAAGTTAAGCGCAGCACCATGAGTCTGTTTGCCCCTTGTAATTTTTCTAACATTCCTGGAGCCCCCAATGATATTCCATCTGTTGGGATAGACAAATTGCCTAGCTTTCATGGAGATAATGCCATTACTGTTAATTCCCATTTACGAGATTTCAACATATGGATGGCTAAGTATGCTAGATCTCCTGATTTTGATCATGAAGATGTCAGGATGACCCTTTTTGTCTTGACTCTAGGAGGTGATGCTCATGACTGGTATACAGAAAAACCTCCTAATACTTTTGACTCTCTACAATCACTCATCACTGCATTTAGAGAAAAATTTGGAGATAAGAGAGAGGGAAGACATCTTGTAAGAGCTCTTACTCTGATGAAAAAGAGAGAAGACGAAACTGTTGAAGAATTTAACAGAAGGTTTAATGGTATTATTAGAGAATTACCTCAAGACTATAAACCTTCAGATAAAACTCTCCAAGATTTTTATATCGATGCCTTTGGTCCCGAACCATCTTATGAGTTAAGGCGTGCTAAACTTACTGATTATCGTGATTGCCAAGCCTTAGCTGTAGAACTTGAAAAGGACAAGGCAGCGTCTGGGAAATCTGAAATCCCAGGTTTTGATAGGGCTGCTACGAAACTAAAGGAACCTAAGGGAAAAGCAGTCCAAGAGCCTGAAAATGAACTTGTTCTCAAATTGCTTCAGAAAATTGAAACCATGGAAATCAATCATAATAAGGAGATAAACACTTTGCAGAATAGGTTAATTCAAATGGAAAGAGCGCAACCGCAAAATTTTCAGCCTCGAAATAATAATAACAGAAATAGTAACTGGCAAAGAAAGGGTCAATCGAGTGAGCAGAGGCCCCCTAATCCGCTTACCAATCTGGTGGATGATGCTCCTCCTTACTGTCGTGCTTGTGCTGATTTTCACGAAGAATCCTCTTGTCCCATTATCAGGAGACTTTTCGATAATGGAATGATTGGGACAGGTGAGCAAATAAACGTGGTAGGGAGCAAGTTTCCTTTGCCCATGAATGATTGGATAGAGGTTAAGGAAAGAAGCTATGATGTTGTGAATCCTCAATCCGCTTTTAGTATAAATAACCTTGAAGACGAAGATGACATTTTGGCTAGGTTATATGGTGAGAAGCCTTCTCCTGAGAAAATTCTGGAAATTGCTAGAGATAAGGGTTTGACATACCAGAGAAGGGATAAGGATCAGAGCGGGAATCAAATTCCTCCTCGAACTTTAAACCCTGGTATAAATTCGGGAATAGATGTCGATTTGAGGAGTTGGTTTAATAATGCTAAAATCTGGGTTCCCATCTCTGAGATCGCTAAGATCCCTTCCCAAAGAGACAAATTACTAAAAGCAATTCAGAGTCCTCAAGTCAACGCTTCTCAACAGAAGATTCGTGAGGTTGACTATCATGATGCTCCTATCTATCTGCAAAGCGTAGATGCTGATAACAAGGATCATCAACCCTTCTTTATCACCTTGTTAGTCAATGGGTATAAATTGAATAACTGCATGTTGGATTCAGGTGCATCTGCTTGTGTTATGACTAAAAGGGTTATGGAACAGCTTAACTTAAGAGTTTCCAGACCCTACTATAATATATGTGCCATGGATTCTAAGAAAATCGAAGTTCATGGTTTAATCAAGGATTTGCAAGTCCATCTTTCGGTTTACCCAGACATCATGGTTGTTATGGATATTGTTGTCGTTGATGTACCTGATGCTTGGGGTATGCTTTTATCCAGAAAGTGGGCCTCTGATCTAGGGGGAAGCATTCAGATGAATTGGTCATATGCTATGATTCCTTCTCCTAGCGGTGACGGTTTTGTTAGACTAAATAGAGAGCCTGAGAGGAAATTTCATGTTGAAAATCCTAAAAAGCCTCATAACGAAATAATTAAAGAAAAATCTGACATCGGGAACTATGCTATCATGTCCAATTTCGTAATTCCTCCCGATGATGAGATTCAAGATCTTAAGGATGAAGTCTGGTATATGTATTTCGATGGTGCGTCCTCTAGTCATGGTAAAGGTGCGGGAGTTGTGCTTAAATCTCCCCTCGGTCACGTATTCAAGTTTGCCTATCGTTTAGAATTTGAAGCAACCAACAATGTTGCTGAGTACGAAGCTATATTGTTGGGCCTTGAACTGGCCAAAGCCTTGAAGATTAAGTTGCTTAGCATAAAGGGGGATTCCGATCTGGTTATCATGCAGCTTAAGAACAAATTCACGTGTAGAAATCAGAGATTAAGAAACTATCGAAATGTTGTGTGGGATACTATGGAGCACTTCGATGCCCTTAACCTTGAAGCAATTCCTAGAGGTCTAAATAGTTTGGCAGATGAGCTTGCCGTAGCTGCTACCACTTTCCAGTTGTCTGACGAGTTAATTAACGATAAAATTAAAATGGAAGTAATATTCAGACCATCTGTTCCAGACAACTCAGAGCATTGGCAAGTTTTTAATGATGAAAAACAAGTCGTTCGTTTTCTCAATCGTTTGGATGAGTTTGAGGATTTCCGGATAGTTTCTGGCGAGGATGGTTCTTTAGATCATGGGCATATCATAAACCCTACTCCCAGAAATGTAGTTGCCTTAGAGCAACATTTTGATCGGCATGATGCCACCAAGCTGAGAGAAGAAGACAAGTTGGACCCAGGCGAGTACCTTGAAGTTAACATTGGTACTTTTGAAAATCCGAAAATGGTTAAAATCGGTAAAGGTGCTAGTCTGGAGGAAAGGAAAAAGTTAATTGATTTACTTCGTGAATATCGAGATGTTTTGGCTTTTTCCTATGATGAGTTGAAGGGCTATAGGGAAGATATTATGGAGCATACTATTCCCTTAAAAGACGAAAATGCTAAACCTTTTCGGCAGAAACTTAGGCAGATTAATCCTAAGTTAGCCCCCCTGGTCCAAAAAGAGCTTGCGAAGATGCTTGCAGCAGGAATCATCGCTCAAACTAGGCATTCGACATGGTGTTCGAATTTGGTGATTGTCAGGAAGAAAAATGGTACAATAAGACTTTGTGTCGATTTTAGAAACCTTAATCTAGCGTGCAAAAAGGATAATTACCCTTTGCCAAAAATGGAAACTTTGTTGCAAAGAGTAACTGGGTCTGGGATGATGTCATTGCTAGACGGTTTTTCCAGGTATAATCAAGTTTGGGTTAAAAAGGAAGATCGACACAAGACCACATTCACAACACCATGGGGCACTTTTGAATACATCAGAATGCCATTTGGGTTAACAAATGCTGGGGCTACTTTCCAGAGAGCCATGGATTATGCCTTCAGAGGATTAATCGGGAAAATTATCGAAATTTACCAAGACGATCTTACTGTTTTCTCTAAAGATGGTATCAGCCATATAGATCATCTTAGGAAAGTTTTCGATAGATGCAGAGAATATGGCATCTCTTTGAATCCCGCTAAATCTGTCTTTGGGGTAACTGAAGGGAAACTTCTGGGTCATATCATCTCTAAGGAAGGAGTCAGGGTCGATCCTGAACGAGTTGAAGCAATTCAAAAGATTCCTCTCCCGCATAACCTCAAGTCCCTTCAGTCTTTCCTTGGAAAGATAAATTTTATTAGAAGATTTATCCCGAATTATGCGGAAATAGCTAAGCCCATTCAAAGTCTTCTGAAGAAGGATGTGAAATTTGTCTGGCAAGAAGAGGGCAAAAGGGCTTTCCAAGAAATCAAGTCTGCTATCGCGAAGGCTCCTGTCCTTGTTAGTCCTGATTACTCCAAAGATTTCATGATTTTTTCTTTCGCTTCTGAGGATACCATTGCCGGTGTCTTACTTCAAAAGAATAGAGAGGGTCACGAGCAGCCTATCGCTTTCATGAGTAGAGCACTTCAAAACTCCGAATTGAAGTACAATACCATGGAAAAGCAGGCTTATGCCCTAGTCAAGTCTCTTAAGCATTTTAAAACTTATGCGGGTTATTCTAAGATCATCGCTTTCGTCCCACATTCTGCTGTTAAAGACATATTAACTCAAACTGATTGCTTAGGGACTCGTGCTAGGTGGGTTACTAAGATACAGGAGTATGATTTAGAGATTAGACCCACTAAGCTGATCAAAGGCCAAGGTTTAGCTCAAATGTTAGCTGAAAGTAATGAAAAGACTCTTGGTCTGTTTTGCCTTGACGATCTAACTTCACCAGAATTGAGAAAATTAGCTGAGCATGAATGGTATAAGGACATAGTTTACTACTTGACAAATCTTGCGTGTCCTAACCACTTAGTCGCTCATAAGAGAAGGGCTCTTAGACTAAAGGCCACTAAGTATTGCCTTATGAAGGATGGCCTTGGATGGAGAAATCCTGAGGGCATAGTGCTTAGGTGTGTTGACGATATTGAGTCCAAAAGATTAATCTCCGAATTTCATTCAGGATTTTGTGGTGGTCATTATGCCGCTAGAACTACTGCCCACAAAATCCTGAGAGCTGGCTATTATTGGCCTTCGATTTTTTCTGATGTGCACAAGTATGTTAGAACGTGTCAAGCCTGTCAACTGTTCACTGGGAAACAGAAGCTTGCTGCCCTTCCTCTACAACCTGTTATTGTAGAGGCACCTTTTCAGCATTGGGGTCTGGACTTCATAGGGAAGTTCCATGAAAATTCTAGCAATGGTTACTCTTGGATTTTGACTGCTACTGATTATTTCACTAAATGGGTCGAAGCCATTCCTGCTAAGAATGCCACTGAAAAGGTGATTATGGATTTCATTGAGAATAATATCATTACTAGATTTGGTGTCCCCGCTAAGATCACTACTGACAATGCCAAGGCTTTCAGTTCTTCAGAGTTTACATCTTTTTGTTTCAAATATGGCATTGTCTTATCTCATTCGTCGAATTACTATCCTCAGGGTAATGGTTTGGCTGAATCAAGTAATAAAAATCTCATAACCATTATCAAGAAAATAGTAGGAGATAACAAGAAGTCTTGGGACAGCAAAATCAAGTATGCTTTGTGGGCAGACAGAATTACTAAGAAGAAATCTACTGGAAAATCTCCCTTTGAATTGGTTTATGGCTTGGATGTTACCTTACCTGTGCACCTAAAATTGCCAGCCTATCAGCTCCTCCAAAATTTTTCCACTGATAAAGATGTTGTTCAGAATAGGATAGATCAGATTGTGGAATTAGATGAGACTCGTCGGACAGCTTTTGAAACTATATGCAAAAATCAATCTAATATTAAGAAAAGCTCTGATAAATGCTCTAGATCTAGATCTTTGCAGGTTGGAGATATGGTTTTGCTTTGGGATCGCAAAAATGAAAAACCAGGAAAGCATAAAAAGTTTGACAGCTTGTGGTTGGGACCGTACATCATTAGAGACATAGCTGGACCAAACTCATTCCACTTGAGCAGATTGGATGGTGAACCACTTCATCTACCAGCGAACAGCCAAATGCTCAAGCTTTTCTTCAGAGATGATATCTGATGCCATGGGGCATCTTTTGTATTGTATTTCTATCCCTACTCCTTGTCTTTTCAGCATTTTATTTCTGTTTTTAGGATTAGATTTACTTTTCATGTTATTAGTTAGTCAATAAATGAAGAGCTTTTATCTTTCCTATACTTAATGCATATGATGATTTGGGAATGGACGCTACTTATTTTTATTTGTGTGTTGTATGGATGCAGATTCTGGATTCTCACATTCCTACCAGTGCAGCAACGTGTCCCCAAGTAGAGCCAGATGTTGACCACTACTGGTCAACTACCCATGCAGTACACCTCCTTTCTGTTGGCAGAGAAGGGTAGCTCCTGAGCGACATGTCCGCGCCAGCCTACAGTCATCGACAGCTTGATCTTTCCTGTTGTAGACCCAGTCTGCACGTTTGAATTGTAAATAATCTAAGCAGATCAGAGTCATGTATGTAAAGTTGCCTAGGTGGACCTAACTTTCTAATGACAATCTGCATCCCGGGAGGTTTTTAGTCTCACCGATCCATGGATCGGCAGAGTTTTCCTTCAAACCCGACCCCAAAGCCGGGATGCATTTCGTTATTAGGACTTTAGGAGAATCCTAGCGTGTTAATCTACTAGATTATAGTTGTGTCGCAGATCTGGGTGGTCTATGAGGGTCTATGTTAAAGTGGGTTCGTCCCCTTAAGATGTAAATTGTAAAAGTCATGATGTAATGTGTCTTGAGGGTTGAGAAATGTTTAAATCCCCTCGTGAGTCCTAGGTCCTAGGTCCTAGGGGATGTTTCCAACGGTTTGGTTCAAATGATCCATTTAGAAAATAAATAAAATATAAAAATAAAAATAAAAAAATATAGAAAAAATAAAAAAATAATAAAAAATTCATAAAACAAAGCAAAAACCCTAAATAATAAAATAATAATATTTTTTGTGAACACATGCAAAATATCATTTTTAAATAAAATCGACGGATGAGATCAAGAGATGTCTTGATCCTCATCAACGGTCGAGATCAATTCTACATGGATCACCCAAAACTAGCCGTTGGGATCATTTCCTTCTTATAGGGTCTTAGGGGGTCATTTTACAGGTTTATCTGATCTGTGAGTCTGTACTGAAAGCTCTCTTGTAAACTGATTTCTGATTAATAAAAAGACTTTGGGGTTCAAACTGGCTGGTGTTACTCTCTGGGATTTGCTGTGAGATTTTTGCTTTTCTGCATATTTCAGTTTTCAGCAGTTAAAATAGCTGTTTTTCAGAGCATTGTGAGTACAGGTATCTTGCTCACGTGCTAGGGTTTGAATGTTGTAGGGTTTCTGGAAATGTGGCAGGTATCTCCATCATTTCTTGAAATCTAGCAGCATTTCTCGCCCTCTTTGCTGATGTTTGCTTGAGGTGTGCAGGGAACCTTTAGGTGAAGGGTATTTGTGGGCGTTTGGGGAAGTTCTGGGCTGAACCAGCCGACTCCCACAGGCTGTTCTGTGCAAAGCCCAGCTGATTGTGCCCTGGGTTAATTATTTCAAGTTCATTTCATGTTTTACATTGAGAAATTTTTCTGATTTACAGTGAAGTTCACAGTGAATTTACTTCTGATATTTCAAGAACATTACTGTCATTATTGTCAAATCTAGCTGTACCAGAGCTATAAATTTTTGTGACTTTGGGCAAATTTTCAAGGGTTTATTGCAAAATTTTGTGTATATCTGTCAGAGTTTCTTTTCTTGCAGGATATCTGTCATCAGGTGATGTTGCAGCTCAATTTTAGTGACCAGGTCGTGGGTTAAGCGTGTTATTTCCGACTGCTGCTGAAAACACATTGTGCCAAAGTGAGAGTTAAACGTGAATGAGGGTGCTTTCTGTATGATTAAATCATCCCAGGTACCTCAAAATCCTGCTGTCTTCATTAACCTGCAAGCACATTACTAAAAAACGACAGAAATTTTTTTTGAAAACATAATAGAAGCGTGACTGTATACACAACTTTGGTTTTCAATTTGGGCAGTTTGTGATTTGTTTTCTGGTGAAACGTATTGAGTAATTTCATCAATCCAGGCAATATTAAATCGATTTTATTCCAGAACCAGTCGGTTTCTCTCATTTATGCATCGTTTTCTCCTCTCAGAGCTAGGGCTAAGTCGCTCATTCGAAATCCTTTGCTTGAAATTTTCACCTACGCGTCAGTCTTTTGCATCCAAGCAGGGCCACGATTTTTTTTTTTTGTCTTTAGTGTCGTTTTCATTTTTGGATTGTTCCTGGATATCACTGCGTTTTTGCCTAGTGTGTGCTTCCGAGCCCTGGTATTTTCCTTGGCCGCCGTCTGTGCATCAGTTGTGTTCGTTATCGAGGCTACGTTCGTATCTTTTGATCACGCCATTGAAATCTTTTGCGTTTTAGTCGTTTGCATCTTCAGGATTGGCTGCAAATCGACCGCCCTCCACCTGCGCAGCATCACCCTAAACCTTCGAAATTTTTTTTGTTTGCTGTAGCTGAGGATCTCGTGTTCAGCATTTCGACTGTCATTGCATCATCTGCCGTCTCAGCGTTTGCATTTGTTCCGGCCTTCGTTGCATATCTGAAACCCGTCACCAGGCATAGCCTTTCGCCTTTCTGAAGCCGAGTTTATTCTCAGTGCAGTCGTTTTCCTTTCTCGTGGGCTGTGGTTACGCATCAGTTAGGGTTTAGCTTGTTTATGTTTTCACATAAAGAAAAAACAAAAGAGGAGCCCGCATAATCGTTTTTTTCTTTTTTTTATGTAATTTCTTTTGTTATATCTTTGGGTTTTAGATGCAAAATCGTAGTCTCATTTTATTCTATAGTTTTACTTCTTAGGTTTCAATGAATACATAAAAAAATAAAAAGGTTTATTCATGTTTAGATTTATTTTTGATATAGTTCAGTTTTAAAATAAAATTTTAAAATTTAAATTTTTAGATTTTCATAAAAAATATAAAAAAAAAAAAAAAAATTCGGAAAGCATAAAAAATTTCTTTGTGGAGAATTTGCCTTTATCACCTTCAGTTGCTTGTCATTATATATCTTTCGTGCTGAGATCTGAATACAAAGCAGATATCTGGTTTCACTTTTTTTTTTAAAGCAATTTATTTCTCTTGGTTTGCTGGATATCTTTACTTGATGAACATTGTGTTTTACTGGATATTTAAAGCATTGTTCTCTTATTTGATGTAAGTGATTGCTGCCTGTGGTTCATATTCTTATATCGTCCAGTTAATAATCATTTAAGCACCAAATCTCTTAAGGCACTGGATCTATCAAATTAATAAAATCATCTTAGTGCTTCTCGTCTCCCAGCCTAGCTGTTTGGCAGTTGGCCGTCATCATTTTGCAGGGTCTACCCCCCTTAGCCGTGGGAGACAGGCTTAAACGGAGAGACCGGGGATCAGAGTGACAGCCCCCGGTCTGAGCGTTGTCGTGCCAGTTTGCGCGACAACACAACCATAGTTGGATAAAAGCATATTGAGGTTTGAAATTTGCTTATTTTTGGTATTGTTTGAATCATTTGAATGTGATTGATTGCAGCAGTTTGTTAAAGACATGGAATCATAGATGCCTGCTCAAGAGATAAATGGTATTATCATGCATATTTTTCTCCTATGCAAATGTCGTCATGAGCAGAAGGTAGATGTCACAGTTATGCAGTGAAGATTGCCTTGGTGATAGTTGACAAATGGGATGTGCATCAGAATATTTGCACAAGTTTATATTTGCATGACCTATCTGCTAATTTTTGTTTTTCATGGTCTATATGGTTAGAATGCTACATGACTATTGCCTTATACTTGCCTTGGTTCATGAATAGTTGTTGATATTCTTTTTGCAAGAAATCATGTTGTCGCTATCTGGTGTTTAGATCAGCTTTCTAATTGGTTCTTCCATGATGCATGTTGGTTGAAAAGATGTTGTTGTGAACATATTGATCTATATTTTATTGCATGGACCTGGGGTTTCAGTTTTGTTGAAGAAATTGTTGTTGTAGTGATCCATCTGTTTTTGGTGATGATTGAGCTTCATAGAAGACATATTATTCATTTGATTGGAGAGTGTTGATGGTATTCATGGAGTTGATTGTTGAGTCTGCTACTGTTGTTATTGATGTTGCTATGTTGCCTAGTGATGTAGATGGAAAGAGTGTTATTGCTCATGCTCATGTTGTTGCCTTGATTTGAGCGTGACACTATTGGGGAGTTTATTAATGCTATCTATTCTATGTTGTTGTTGTTGATAGTCATAGTATGGTGTTGCTATTATTACCATGATATGGATGATGATGTTTGCTTTGGTTGAGAGTGATGTTGCTACTGAGTTTATTGTTGCTATGATATGCTTCATTTGTTGCTTGAGAGATCCACATATTATGTTGTTGTTGAAGATTGATCTCTTATCTCTTTGTGGAAGACATGTACTTGTCGATGCTACATATAAGTTCAACCATGGAGGTTGTTATGTTGTTGCTCTATGATGTTATGTCACCGCTTTATCTTCATTCTTGTTCACATGCTGCTACTAGCTACTATTGATGGTTTGGCCAAAGAGATCATGAGTTGCATATGTTGTTATTATTATCATTGTTGCTGCTAAAGTGAGGTTATATTGTTGCTTATTGTCTTATCTTCCTATGAGCTCACATATTGTTGTTGCTGCTGAAATTTTCCATCATGGTCTAAAGATTGAGGATCAAATGTGTGTTGCTTATTGTCTCATTATTACTTGGTCATGGAGTATAATTCCTATATGAGGATCACATACCTTGCAAAGGAGAAGGATCTATATGTTAATTGCTACTGCCAAGAGTTCTTACATATGGCAAAGATGTCCCATGGCATATTCCACATTTGATGTTGCTTCTTTGACATATGCTTGAAACGTTGAAGATTTTCGGGCTTATTCATGACTTTCATTCATTCATGACATGAACATTCATATATGAAAATGCTACCTCATGTCTCACATTGTACAATGGTGGTCTTGATGTTTAGAAGGCATTGATGAGAGTTGTATTGTTCATAATGTCTCATAACAGTTATGTATTCTCAATGCCATAGCCATGCATTATTTCTATAAAGCCATGTAATCATTCATATGGAGTTGTATTTGAGTTAGGAGAGAGAGTCATGGATCATGTCAAGTGTGTGTGTGATGAAAATTGTTACAACCATGCTTGGGCTAATTGATGTCATGTATTTCAGTCTTATATGAGCTCTTGGAGTCATTGAGTAGCTATGTATTGTCACATCCTTCTTATGAGTCATGGTTGGGTCATGTGTATGTCTTTCATACATGAGAGAGGAATCATAGTTCAGCTAGTCAAAGGCTTTGTAAAGACTTGTATTATCATTCATTCAGCCATGTATTATGCCTTGCATAATATTGTTCATCATTGGACCAAATTGGTCAAAGCATTGATATATGAGGAGCAGCCTTCTTGCATATGACAAAGAGGCACTAGCAGCAGCATATATAGCACATTCAGCAATCCAAGAGATGTTTTTGCAGCCCCTTTATATGTTCAGGGGGAGCTTGTTCAGCTTAGCAGCAATTCATTGGCTTGCATCAGCTTTGTATTGGCATGATGTTGAGATTGACAGGGGGAGTGCTTCTTTCATTGATATGTTGGCTTCCTTGATAAGTTGAGTTTGTCCCTTTTCCATTGATGTCAAAGGGGGAGAAAATGAGGAGTTCAGTTCTTCATGAGGTGGTTTTGGATGGTTCAACCAGGGGTTGCCATCAATGCCAAAGGGGGAGATTGTTAGCATTGATGTTGTGATGAGGTGATGGTTGGCATTGATGTTGTGATGAGGTGATGGTTGGCATTGATGTCAACATGGACTTGTGTTGGAGATGACATGATTACTTGATGGTATCGGTTTCTATGGTTGTCTTGTGCTGCAAATGATATGCATTGGTTTATATGGTTGCTATTGCAAATGTTTATGTTGCAAGTGCTTTGACGACCTTGATGGTTGGTTGGCCTACTAGGTCTCCATGTATATGATGTTTGTGGTGTTGCTCTTGAGATGACCTTGACCTTGATACTCATGATGATGTTTAAAGGTGTTGTAGAGGCTATCACAATGTATCAAGTTTCCTTCTACATTAGAGCTTTATGTTTGATGCCACTTGATACAGTTTCTACACTCATGAGTTGGTTCTTGCACTTATGGTGACTACATCATGTATAAGCTCAAAAGGAGGTTGCAGAGATGGTTTTGAGGCTTGTCATGGCTTGGACAAGCTTTACAGATGCTAGATATGTTGAGCAAGAAGTTGGAGGCAGTTCTGAGTTGAAGATCTTGTGTTTTTCCTTCATCCTTTGCCTAGTCCCATGGATGGTGGGTCATCAGAGCGACTAGAAAGCTCCAGTCGCTGGGAGACAGGGCCATGCGAGCAACCAAAACTTCTAGTCGACTTTTTGCATGCCTATGCGTCCGACTGTCTGTAGGTCGAGTTTCTCCGGATTCCTCGCGCTTCTCAGATGATTTAATTGCTTATCGTGTTTGGGAATCTTCATAAAATGTTACTAATTGACTAAATCAACATGTTGGAATGAAACTTGAAGTGTGAATGTTTTAATTGGATAATTAGTGGAGTAGTGGCAACAATTGTTTAAAAGAAGAAGTGTTAATTTTTGGATAACAATGGTATGTTCTATGCTTAGAGAAATTTTACTTCAATTTCTTTATTAGCCCAATATAAATATCTAATTTAGCAATCACATCATTATGATAGTAAAATGCAGATAGAACATAAACAATAACAGTAGAAGGCAACCCAAGACAAGAGGACACAAGATATGGCACCAGCGAGGGACAAACCCCAATGTGGGGAAACCCTTGATCAATTCTTCTTATAATTCTTCAAAAGTTCAGCAAAGAGAGAGTACAATATACAATTTTCACTTGCCCAATCAAAGTGAAATCTGATCAGTCAAACAATAGTAACAGCAAGCCCTAACCAAAAAGTCAACGCTAGTCAACAAGGCAGAATTCTTCCTCCAATTCAGCTCAGTCAAACCCAGTCAACTCAGCCTCCAACAGCAAGTCAAATCAGCCCAAAAACAATTTGAAAAAGTCTAGTCAAACCTGGTCAACAAAAGTCAACGCAACAGCAAGCCCTAGCATAGTCAACACTGGTCAAACAGAGGTCAAATTGCCTCGGATTTCGTGCCCAAAACTATGTCCTACACAAACAGAAATCCTCCACCCAAAACTACACTCAAAACAGGTCAATGTTGGTCAACGCAAGTCAAATTAGCCTTCTACAATTTCGATCAACGCTGGTCAACGGCTGGAACAAAAAACCCTTCCCTTCTTCGCACGTGTGGAGAGTTGCCTCTAAAATTCGTACCCAATCAATGAAGGAGAGAGAAGATTGTGAGTGAGTGAAGTGTCCAAATGAGGAGGAGGCACCTTGTATTTATATGCAAACGTTGAGGATGAATAGACATGACTGTTGGGCTTCTGAGCCTACATGAGTTTGCTAACTGACCTTGACAATTTGTACATAATCAAAATAAATTCATAATTTCATTTGTACATGTCAGAATGGGATGATCTTTAGATCAATCCTACACCTCTCAAAGAGAGTAATCCAATAAAAATATGAGTGGCCTCATATGGGCTGTCCAATGCGAAGTTTGGCCCTAGTTGCCAAAATTAACACTCACTCTCAACTAGGGAAAACTTCACCTGACAATCTATACCATCCCTGTCTCTGCTTTGTTGTGCTCTGTTGAACAATGAAGAAAGAAGAAATGATCGAGAATGTATCATATCATTCTCCACTGACCCAAAGTCAGTCTCCAATAATAGAGAGTGTGTCATACCACTCTTAACTGACCCGAAGTCAGTTTCCATTGGTCCCAGATCAATATCAACATCCTAGCATAGGGAGTATGGTAGTACATGATGCATCCCCGGTAGACTATGGTCCCTATCCTCATTTCCCTACTCATTGGCCAAATGAGAGGTATTTCCCATGAGTCCCGGACTGAATGGATAGGATGTGCCGGCAGGAGAAGGTGAAACACTCATCCTACTTATATGCCATAGGAGAAGGTGAACCACTCTTCCTATGCATATCTCAACATGGGCTATCACAAGGGAAGGAGAACCACTCACCCTGTACATCGTGCACCATTAGGGGAAGGTGAATCACTCACCCAATGGTCGCTCATCGCTCCAAGAAGTACCCCAAGACCCCCGGAGTTCCCAGAGCTCAACATCCATCTCATATGGGACCCTCATAAGAGGGTCTCTCCACGACTCCAAGTCATTCACGAAAGGTTAAGAATTTGACCTTCCCCAAGGGCTTTGTAAGAATATCGGTGACCTGATCATCAGTCCCAATGTGCTAGAGCTTTATTGCTCCCTGTTGTACCATATCTCAGATAAAGTGGTACTTGATATTAATATGCTTAGAGCAGTCATGAAACAAGGGATTCTCCGAAAGACGAATCCCACTCTGGTTGTCGAAGAAGATCACGATGGTATCCAACACATGTCCAAACAACTCACTAAAGAGCTTCCTCAACCAAACAGCTTCACGGGAGGCCAAACTAGCAGCAATGTATTCAGCCTCAGCAATGCTCAAGGCAACTGACCTCTGCTTCCTGCTCATGCATGATATTGAAGCAAAACCTAGAGAGAAGCAACATAGATGTGTTTTTACGATCCACCACATTGCCAGCCGAATCTACATCAGAGTAACCATGGAGCCTCACATTCCCGACAGTGTATCTCAGACCATAAGTGATTGTACCCCGAAGATATCTCAAGAGATTCTTGGCAACAATCCAATGTATATGATGAGGCTCGACCATAAATTGACTCAATGTATTCACTGCAAAACATATGTTTGGACGAGAGTTCACCAAGAACATCAGGGCCCCAACGAGTTGACAATACACAAAAGGATTTCCCAAATCGGGCCCAACAGTACTTCCGCATAACTTCTTGAAGTTAAGTTCCATCGGAGTAGTCACGGACTTGCAGTCCACCATCCCAAATCTTTCAAGTATCTTCACAATATATTTTCCTTGAGAAAGGAAAATCTCACTTGGCTTTTGCCAGACCTCCAACCCTAGGAAGTAATGCATCATTCCTAGGTCCTTCATCTCGAATTCAGAAGCCAACTCCCTCTTACATTGATGAATAAGAGGGTTTGCACCTATCAAAAAGAGATCATCCACATAGAGTACCAAGATGAGAGGTCTATCATTCTCAACCTTAAAATAAAGGTTCGGATCAGCTTCACTTCTCGTAAATCCTGGCTTCACTAGATAGCTATTGATCCTCTCATACCAAGCCCAGGGTGCTTTCTTCAACCCATAGAGGGCTTTCTTTAGCCTGCATACATGTGTTTGACGATCTTGAACTTCGAACCCCTCAAGTTGTTCTACATAGACTTCCTCCTTAAGTGAACCATGCAACAAGGCAGTCTTGACATCCATCTAATGTAGATTCCATCCTTGCGAGGCAGCAAGGGCCATAATCGAACAGATGGTGGTGTAGCGGGCAACCGGTGCAAATATCTCATCATAATCTACACCTTCCTTTTCAAAGAAGCCTCGAGCAACGACTCTGACCTTGAACTTTTCAACACTTCCATCAGCTCTATGCTTGATCTTGTAGAGCCATTTTAAGGTGACAACAGATTTGTCCTTGGGTCTAGGGACCACATCCCAGACATCATTCTTCATAATCAACTCATACTCTTCGTTCATTGCATCCTTCCAAACTTGGTGCTTTGCAGCTTCTTCAAATGTGCAAGGCTCAGATTCAACAATGGTGCTAATTGCAGTTAAGTACTCTTGGTACCTATTCGGCTTCTTGCTTTCACGAAATGTCCCCCTAGGTACAACATGTCTCTTGGCATCTTTGAGAGTCTCCCTAAGCCATAAGGGTCTCCTTTTTAAGGAGGAGGGCTCATGAGGGGGTGGATCAATGGGATCCATTAGTCCTTCAACATTGGGCATTGGTTCATCCTACGGTTCTCCCTATTTTCTTGTATCTGCTTCTTTGTCCTTCCTTGGAATATGAAGGTTACTAATCTTCCCAAGGACAGCATCCTCATTGAAGGTGACATCATGACTTATCTCCACTTCTCTTTGACCAGGCACATAGATTCTATATGCCTTAGAACTGTAGCCCACAAATGTTCCTTTCTTCCCAGAAGCATCCAATATATACGGGACTACCAAAAATTCTAAAGTGAGAAACATCAGGTTTCTTACCGGTGAAAACTTCTTCAGGAGTTTTGGAGTCCAACGCTTGATGAGGGCATCTATTTTGAGCATACATTGCGGTGTTTGCAGCTTTGGCCCATAAGAACTTCAGAAGGCTTTGATCATGAAGCATGGCATGAGTGGCTTCTAAAATAGATTGGTTCTTTCTTTTAGCAACACCATTTTGCTCGGGAGTATATGCAGTAGTAGTCTCCCTCTTAATGCTAGCTTCTCTACAATAGTTATTGAACTCATTTGATTCATATTCGGTTCCATTATCGGTCCTCAATATTTTGATCTTCTTCCCGGTTTGATTTTCGACCAAAGCTTTGAAAGAATGGAACCATGAGAATACTTCATCCTTCTTCTTCAAGAAATATATCCAAGTCTTGCGAGAGAAATCATCCATAAAGATAGCATAATATAAATATCCTCCCAAAGAGTTCACGGGCATCATACCAGATAGATCATAATGAATCAATTGCAATATGTCAATAGTCTTGCTATCACTTGAGGGTTATGGTCCCCTTGTATGCTTTCCTTCGGCACACCCCTAACAAACACCTTCATGTTCTACTTTAAATTCGAGCATACCTGTCACCATCTTCCTCACATCGGGTAGAGCCTTATAATGTAGATGGGCAAACCTTCGGTGCCATAATTCGGATTGAAGTGATGTGTCGCAAGACATAGCTCCCAATGGACTTCCTCCAACTTGATATAGGCTATCAACCCTGAATCCAAGTGTAAATGCATCTTTGAAATTTTTATTCCACACACATACCTTTCCATCGATGAATGCCACCTTGAATCCTTTGTCCTCCATTGTCGAGATAGATACCAGGTTCTTCTTTAGATCGGGTACATATAGTACTTCTTGTAGATGAATGGTGTTACCTTGATTCAATTGAAGAGTAACATTCCCAACTCCCTTCACGGGATAGGTGGCATTGTCTCCAAGGATAATTTCCAAATTTGTATCATTTTCAATCAGATTTGAAAGAGCTTCCTTATACCCAGTGAAGTGCCTTGAGGCACCACTATCAATCAACCAATTTCCCAAAGTGTCCAAAGGAGATGCAGTAAAGAGGGCAGCTATAAGATAAAATTATTTTTTTTGTTATCAACAACATTAGATTCATCATACCTGGAGTTTCTTTATCTCTTGGGAGGGCGACCATTTCCTTGATGAGGAGCGGGAGCATTCCTTTTTCCTCTGTTGTTGAATCTGCCATTCCTTTAATTGTTGTTGTCCCTGAAATTGTTGTTGTTGTGGTTATCATCATCATGAGTTGTATCCCTTCTATTAGGACACTCCCTCACATAGTGGCCAAACTTGTTGCAAATGAAGCATCTTCCCTTCCTTCCATTCTTGAAACCTGGTCTTCCTTGAAATTGCTTCTTTGAACCTGCATTGTTCTTCTTTTTAGCATGAGCAGATAATGCAATAGGATCATTCCTATTTGAAGGCATATCTAGCTCCATCATCCTTGTTTCTTCTTGAGAACATCTAGTCAGCAATTCTTCAAAACCTGGAATCCTGTCATTGTTAAGAATAGTAGTGTTGAACACATGCCATTCATGAGGGAGTCCTCCAAGGGCAATGAGAGTAAGCTCCCTATCAACAATGGCTTCTCCAATTGAAAGATCATTTTTAATCTCAGTAATCCTCATGAAGTAGGATTGAATATCTTCATTTCTTCCCTTCTTTATATTCTTTAGCTTGTTCTTGAGGAAAAGAATTTGGTTTGCATTGCTAGATTTGAACATGCCAACCAACCTGTCATATATCTCCTTTGATGTTTGATGTGTTCAAATCGAAGATGTAAGCAACTAAATGCTTATGAATAGAATCCCTGATGATCTTCTTGGCTTTGACTCCACCCTTATTGTACTTTGTCTTAGCAACAGCTGGTGCATTTGAAGGAGGTTCCGAAATCTTTCCCTGCACATAATCCACAACGTCTTGTTCTTCTAATGTCAAATCAAGAGACATCTTCCATGCATGATAATCAAACTTATCATGAAGCTTATCATCAGACTTGAAGTAGGATGTGGAGACCATTGCATCTTGTCTTTGATTAGTGATTGCTCCCCTTAATGATTGCTCTTCTCACTCTTGCTTGGGCTTTGTCTTCACCTCAGCTATGATACCATGTTCATTTTTGGAGAACAATGGTATGTTCTATGCTTAGAGCAATTTTACTTCAATTTCTTTATTAGCCCAATATCAATATATAGTTTAGCAATCACATCATCATGATAGTAAAATGCAGATAGAACATAAACAATAACAGTAGAAGACAATCCAAGACAAGAGGACACAAGATATGGCACCAACCAGGGACAAACCCCAATGTGGGGAAACCCTTGATCAATTCTTCTTATAATTCTTCAAAAGTTCAGCAAAGAGAGAGAGTACAATATACAATTTTCACTTGCCCAATCAAAGTGAAATTTGATCAGTCAAACAGCAGTAACAGCGAGTGTTCCACGAGGACTCGCCCCCCCCCAAGGGTCTAGTTTCCTAGCTCCCCCACGCTCCAGGGACTTGGGGAAGAGAAGGGGGCGTTTCCCCACACTCCCAAAAAACAGGGTACGCAGGGGGACGTGCCAGGGGATCGTTTCCCTGTCCTGAGGGGTCATTTCCGAAAAGGGGGACGAGGGGGGTCGTGAGGGGTCGTGGGGGGACGAGGGGGGTCGAGGGGGGACGAGAGGGGACGAGAACACGATTTTAAAAAATAAAATGGTTTAAACTTTAAATTAAAACTAAACTTTAATTATTTTAATTAATTGTTAAAACTTAACACTTAAACAGCGTAGGGTTTTGGGCCTTGGCATTTGCGTTTCAATGTTTCATTGTTTTAACACTTAACCCTCACACCTGAGACCTCACACCGTTCGCTCCACTCTCCGAACTCCTCCCGTCCTCCGTCGAGCAGCATCCTACCGTCTACGAGCACGTCGAGCAGCAGCAGTCCACGACTCCACGTCCACGGTCCTGACTCCTCCGTCGAGCAGCAGTCATCAGTGAGGATTGGTTCGGACTCCGGAGGTTCCTCACTGCTCAGCATTGTTCCAAACTTCCAGTCCAGCATTGTTCCTCCAGTGAGCAGCGACAGCAGTGAGTCCAGCGTTCCATCGCAGGCAGCACCCCTCCCTGTCGAGCAATGTAAGTACCAGAATTGCGTTTCTTTTTTTTTCATTTTTTAAATTTAGTAAAATGATAAATATGATAATATCAGCAGACCCTTGAAGAATGTATGGCTGTAAGTGACTGATAAAAGGCCCAGAAAAATATCGGCAATACACTGTTCTCTTCAGCAGTGACAACACGTGTTCTACACCCAAATACAACACACATAAACCAGGAAATGCCCCCACATGTACATCAGTCCAATCGTCCAGCAAGGTAGTGAGGCTTGTGGCTCCTTACAACAGATATAACTCGTCCTCTTAGGCTATAAGACAGCAGACTATTATCAAACACTTAGGCTGTAGGTTATCAGCTCTCTGCCTTCCAAAATAAACATGAGAAATTCCACAATTAACTCAGCTTCTTAAAGTACAGATCTCAGCCCCCAATAAGTAATAATTTGTCTCTTGAAGACAATGGTATCTAGCTCCTTGGATCTGATATATATATATATATATATATAGCACAGAAATTGGGCAACGAACAATAGTTAAAGTTCAGCTCCAAAGGGGTTTCTGCCCTATATAAACTCTGCCCCACGAACAACAGTCCCTTCACAATAAGAAAATAAAGAACTTGGCTCAAAGAACAGTAATTTCTCTTTGGCAAACAACTCAGAAATAAGTTATTTACTGTATAATGTATTTGATTTCTAAAAAAAATTAAAAAAATAAATTAGAAACTTCAGTTTCACTGTTTTTTAATTTTTCAATTTTTTTTTTGTAATGTTTCTAAATTTTTTTTATTTTCATTACAGGTTGCAACCTATAGGCTGCAACTTACATTTTGATTTGTCATTCAACTTACAAAGTTACAACTTACAACTTACAACTATGAGTCAGAGTCAAACTTCTTCTGGGAACAGTGAGAACAGTGACAGTAGCTACAGTGGTAGTGAGCCACATGATGCACAAGAAGAAGTTGAAAGCGGTCACAAGGGGGCAAGATACCAGAATAGGCATGGTGTAGATTCTGGAGGCCCACCAAGAGAGCTGGAAAAATTTGCAAAGGGGACATTTAATCCTCTAAAACCACTTCTAATCTATGCAACTAGATTGCTGAAAAAGAATCCAAAAGTTGGTGGTGGCTCACGTGATTGGGTTTGCAATATTTGTGGGCATCACTTTGTTGGCAGCTATACTAAGGTGAAGGCAACACATTTTGACTATTACAGGTAAAGGAGTCAATATGTGTCCCTCAAAGAACCTGAATTCAGCTCAAAGAGAGCAACTTTGGAGGCTAGAAAGGGCAGCCACTGGAAAAGGATTGTTTTCTAGTAGACATGTTGATCCATCCACAAATATTCTTCCATCTAGTGCTTCATCAAAAAAGACATAGGTTTCTACTGAGGCATCTCGTTCTTATGCAATGGGTGATACAGTGTCTGGGATGTACAACATTCTAGATCGAGATGACACAGATGATGCAATCGGCAAATTTCTTTTTGCCAATGGCATTCACTTCCATGTTGTTCGTTCTCCTTATTACAAGGAAATGGTCCAAGCAATTGCAAAAATAGGGCCTTCATATGTACCACCCGGAGAACATAAACTACGAACAACAATTTTAGATAGACAAATGTCCAAACATGGTTGAGGTTTGGTTGCTTTATTGTTATGGATGGATGGACTGGCATCCGAAAACGCCCACTAATCAACATCATAGTGACATCTTCAGAAGGTCCATTCTTTCTTAAAGCTGTTGACTGTTCTGGAAAGCGCAAGGATGCATCTTTCCAATTTGAGCTTCTTCGAGAAGCTATAGAGGATGTTGGGCCTGATAGTGTGGAGCCGGTTGTGACAGATGGAGCAGCAGTTTGTAGATCAACTGGGTTATTGATTCAAAACAGGTATCAACACATTTTTTGGACTCCTTGTTGTGTGCATGCACTCAATAATGCACTGAAGGACATTGGCAAGATTCAGTGGATATCAGACTTGGTGTCAGCGGCAAGAGATGTGCAGATGTTTATCTGCAACCACCACACCTCCTTCCCTATGTACAGGGCTCACACGAGAAGGAATTCCTCAAGCCCACTGATACTAGATATGCTAGCTATTTTCTCTTATTGGAGAGGATGATAGAGGTACAAGCACCTCTACAATCCTTGGTTGTGAGTTCAAAGTGGGGAAGGTGGTCAGAATCAAAGATAGACACTGGGAAGAAGGTCAGGCTTCAGGTGTTGGACAATGATTGGTGGGCAGATTGTTCTTATTTGGTGTCATTCTTGGGCCCTATTGTGGAGGTCATTCGTTACACTGATTTAGATGCTCCTAGTCTTGGAGAAATCTATGAGACCTTTGATAGCATGTTGGGTCGTGTGAAGGTAGCCATTCAGCAGAAGGAGCCCTCACTAGAGTTCTATACTTCCCAGATTCGACCCATCATTCAGTGTAAGTGGGATCGCATGAACACACCTTTGCACATGGTAGCATATGCATTAAACCCAAAATGGTATGTTGAGAGACCTGGGAGGGTGCCTCCTATTGATGATCTAGAGGTAAAGAATGGCTTCCTAGATGCAATTGCAAAGATGTACAGTGAGGAGGAGGGGTCAAGATTTCGAAGACAGTTTGTTCAGTTTGCATCTCTTAGTGGCCCCTTCAACACACGTGGTGCTCGGGCAGATCGCATAGATCTAGCCCAAGATGACCCGATTGGTTGGTGGAGGATGCATGGGGATGGTGCTCCAGAGCTCAAAGATCTAGCCATGCGTTTGTTGTCTCAAATTGCTAGTTCCTCTGCAGCAGAGAGGAATTGGTCCACATATAGCTTCATCCACTCTATCAAGAGGAACAAGCTTACCTCTAAAAGAGCGGAGAAATTAGTTGTCGTGAACTATGCCCTACGTCTTGAGCATAGGAAGACACCTGAGTATTTGAAGGGACCAGCGACACGATGGGATGTTGATCCAGAGGATGATGCACAGGTAGATATGGAGGAGAGACTTGATGAGAGACAGATGGGGTTGGTTGGTGTGCCACTTAGCATGTTTGAGAATGCTAGTGATTCAGATTCAGATGGTGATATGGTTGATCCTGATTTATTCATGCAGCAGCTAGATGCAGAGACTAGTGGGGCATTACCTTGAGGCATATTTTGCATTATGCTCGTTTATCTTTTGATATGTTGATGTTCTTATGTTATTATGACTCTATAAAATTTTGACTCTTGATGTATCAGACTTGACTTTAATCTTTTATAATTCTATAAAATTTTGACTCTTGATGTATGATGTATCAGACTTGACTTTTATAATTTTATGTCAATATTCACTGTTCAGTATTCAATGTTCATAGTAGGAAGTGGAACATCAATATGGTTTAAAGTTTAAACTTTAATCATACTGTATGAAGTATGATTATAATTTATAAATTAGAATTTTAAATTTATATGATATTAGATAATGATATTCATATCAATGATCATGCTTTGCAACTTTTCAATTCAAACCCAATTGTCACAGTGGACTCAATTAATAAATTATATTTTATATTTATAAGTTTTCAAGACCCTAACACCCCCCCATGTTTCCTAAAAATTGGTGGGGAGCTTTTGCATAGGCCGCTCCCACGTATCCTCCCTCCACCCCTCGTCCTGGAACCTTGGTGGAACATTGGTAACAACAAGCCCTAACCAAAAAGTCAACAATGGTCAACAAGGCAAAATTCTTCCTCCAATTCAGCTCGGTCAAACCCAATCAACTCGGCCTCCAACAGCAAGTCAAATCAGCCCAAAAACAGTCTGAAAAAATCCAAGTCAAATCTGGTCAACAAAAGTCAATGCAGCAGCAAGCCCTATCACAGTGAACGCTGGTCAAACAGCCTCGGATTTCGTGCCCAGAACTGCGCCCTACCCAAACAGAAGTCCTCCACCCAAAACCGCACTCAAAACAGGTCAACGTTGGTCAACGCATGTCAAATTAGCCTTTTGCAATTTCGGTCAATGCTGGTCAACGACTAGAACAGAAAACCCTTCCCTTCTTCGTGCGTGTGGAGAGCTACCTCTAAAATCCGTACCCAATCAATGAAGGAGAAAGAAGATTATGAGTGAGTGAAGTGTCTGTCCAAATGAGGAGGAGGCACCTTGTATTTATATGCAAACATTGAGGATGAATAGACGTGATTGTTGGGCTTCTAAGCCTACATGAGTTTGTTGGCCGACCTTGACAATTTGTCCATAATCAAAATGAATTCATAATTTCATTTGTACATGTCAGACTGGGATGATCTTTAGATCAATCCTCCACCTCTCGGCAAGAGGAATCCAATAAAAATATGAGTTGCCTCATATGAGCTATCCGATGTGAAGTTTGGCCCTAGTTGCCAAAATTAACAAGAAGCAGATCGACTATTGCATTAAGTGAGAAGAGCAAAAGATTGTGCAGAAAGCAAAGGGCGACCTCCTATAGAACATAATGATGCAGAGGTCGAATTTTTAGAGATGCGCACACACAAATAATCTACTAAGATCAGAGAGTGAGGAGACTCATGGAGAGATCATCTATTGTTCAGATAGACATAGTTTGATCTGTTAATTGTGACAGTGTTTGCAGGTTCTACAACAGAGGATATTCAGAGGCAAAATATTCATATGATTGTAGTTGTTGCAATAGAGTTTTTAGTGTAGTGATAGAGTTATGAATCCTTCTATGGTGATGCTAACATACTCATGATTGCAAGATCAATGGTGAATTGCATGGCATAATTAATTGTGATTGCAAAGTGAACATTTTTATGTGCATGGCTATAGTATTATTTCTATGATTAGCTCAGAAATTGTTAGGATGAGTTGTTGTTAGAATTGTTGGACAGCTAATGGAGTTGCATTGAGAGTATGCTTTGTAGAAGGTTGGAGGTTATTGTTGTTGTAGAATTCTTGCATATGCTACATGTTGCATTTTGAGCAAAATTGTATGAGTGAGGTCTTGTGTGTTGATTTGAGAGAGCCATAGCTTATGTATGTTGTTAGTTGGTTTGATTGAGATGTATTGGGTTTGTTTGATTGAGATGATGTATTGAGCTTATCAAAGAGAGAAAGTTGTTGTTGTCTTGTGCAGGGGTCTAGTTTGAAACATTATGAAATGTGGCCCTAGTGATCAGCAGATCGAGATAGCTTGGTGAAGAAGGGATGGGTGTTCCTTGCTGATGGGTGTCGATAGCTTCAATAGAGGAAGTAGCATTCTCATAGTCCAATGGGTGTTGGGTGAGGCTTGTTGAGGGTAGAGACCTTCAGTGGATGGGTGTTCACAAAGTCGATGTCATATGAGAAACTTCCTTGCTGGACATAGCCAGCTATGATGATGTAAATTGATTTGCTTGATTAATAAAATTTAAAGCAGAGCAACAGCAGCAACAAAGGGTGGTTTTTGCCCCGGAGGGGGGTTTTCCACCAGAGATCCTTGTGTCCCTTGTGCATGTGATTGTTTGATTGTATTATGGATTTCATGTGATGATCATGGTATTTACTTTGTTGGTTAATACATTATATGAGCTAATCTACTAATGGTGTAATGTGTGATTGTGAATCAGTAATCAAAAAGGAATTTTAAAAGTATACATATAGACCTTGTCACTACTGATTCACCCCCGCCCCCTCTCAGTAGTGAGGACATTTCCAGCAGCCCATCCATCTCAGCCCATCCAGGGGCTGATCTAATGAATAGAGAGTGTACGAGGTATAGAGAGTGTGTACAATTGCAACAACATGTTTTACACTCTCCTATGTGAGTACTTTCTTTTGTTGTCACTTTCATGCACATATCACAAATCCACCAACAACGAGAATAATAAATGGCCTCTTCTATAGATGCCAAAGATAAATTCATAATAGTATTCTTGTATGACATCCATCTTCTAGAAAAAACAAAGAAAAAATACAAAATGCCTTTAAATTGTTAAAACCTTTCAAACATGGCAAATTATACTCAAGACTCTCAAAATATAAAAACAAAGTAAAATACGTAGGGCATGTTGTTTTCTTGAATATTGTGAAGATACTCATAGATATACGAGAACTATATTATTTTTTTAGAACAATCCTAACAAGGATTGTGACCTTTGTGATGTATTGTTGAGGTGTTAAAATCTAGTTAGAGGACCTTAAGATACTTTTTTTAAGGGTCCAAAGAGTTGATCTTTTGATTTTTTTAATTTTTTTTCAAATGCTACAAGTGCCATATGTAGAAGGTAATTTCCTTTCATATCAAATAGAAAATATATTTTTTCCAAGGAAAAAATGAATACCCGAGGCATATAATATCTCTATTAAAAAAAGGAGCAACAATTGACACGAAGAAAAACAATGTCATTAAAAAAATCAAAAATTCACCACAAGACCCATCCAAACCTTTCACCTACCTTACCAACACAAGTTGTAAAGCCATTTGATTAGTCCTACCACAAGAAGGTAAAGTGAAAGGCAAGAAGATGATTGATGTCGAAAACAATACCTCATATTCCATAAAGAAGTGCTAGCAATAATGCATGATACCAAAATATTGAATATTAATTAAAGAATAGTGACTTTGAAGTATTGACAAACCAATAACACTATTATATTTTCCAAAAAAAGAAGAATTTAGAAGCAATCAACAACGAAGTTGGTCAATGATCTTTGATGAATATAATCCAAATATAATTTATAAAACAAGATAGGAGAACAACATGATAGATGTAATTTCTAGGGTATATTCAATATCCTTAATACAAAAAGCCCTCATAGAAGAGGAAAATGAAATAATGCAACAAAAATTCCCAAATATGCAGATGGCATCCCTAATTATGCATTGAAAGAGAACAACCTATGATATAACACCATTGTAATTCGCATCATGGACATGTTAAAATGCAAAATCCTATTTGCATTCCATGATAATCCTCTGGCAATCAATGTTATGAGAAAAAAAACTCATGAGATTGCAAAAGAACATTTAGACTCAAAATAAATGTGAAATGAAATAGAGCCACATGTAGATACTAGATACATGTAATACTTGTCAATATAATAAGTCAGAAATGAAAGTTTCAACCAAATAAGTAATGCCATTATCCACTCATAAAAACAAATGGGAGATCTTACCAACAATCTTTGTTATGATATGGAATTTGAGCATTGAGGCCAATGAAGAGGAGGTTATGCAAAGAGATAGAGTTTTGAGTTTGGGAAGAAGGGGATTTTTTATAGGTCTTTTAGTAGGTTCAAGACCCATGGCCTCTCTAGCAAAGGAGCGATAAGCGTCACTACCCCATCTTTCAAGGAAGTTGTTAGAGGGCCTGTTACCCACCATTTTGTGGGTGATATCCCTAGGAGAATTTTCTCCAAGATGGTCCTCAGTTGGCAGCCAGTAGCCCCTTGCAGCCACCAACTAGCTCGTTGTGCCATTTCTCCGCCACCTGACCTAGCCATGTCGTCCCTCACCCATCTGTCATGATCATATGTTTGAAGGTGGGCCTCCCAAACCTAAAGGTATGCCTTGTCATTTGGTAATTGAGTATCATAGTTTGCTTATCATGAACACTTTTGGGCATGGATTAATGGGGGAATTCGGTAGAAAGAGTGGGGTAGGTTTGTGCTTCTATCCCCTAGACCTCTTTTGGATGTTACCCTTGGATCTTAGTCCCATGGGATCTCTTTTACTGACCTTTCGGTTTTAGGGAGGTACCACATGGGAGACCCTGATTTTGGTTGTGTGGTCCCGCTCCCTCATCCACATCCCCTTCCATTCATTATAGCCCCATTCATTATTCTTCCCACATGGGTCCACATAGGGTTGGCCTCCCCTTCCCCTTGCCCACACCTTGGGTCGGACTTGAAACGATGCCCCGGAGGTTAATGTCGCTGAAAAGAAAAGTAAAAGCATTATTGGCCACATTCAATAGGAAAATGTACCACAAAATGCAAAAGATAGTTGGGACAAACACATTTAGCACGTGGGAAAAAGCCAAATGCATGAGCTCTACCCCATACGCATGGCCATCACCCTGGTTCCTATAGGCCCTAGATGAGCCTCCTTTATCATTCTGGAACCCATGATTGTCCCAAACCTTGGTGGGCAATGAATCGCCCTACCTTAAAAGGAGTATCCACTGTTGTACCTTACACATCATGCTCTTATCCTTTGAGCCCCAACCAGTTAATCAAAGAAAAAAATCATAAAAGGCAAAAGGAATATAAAGAAGGGTGAAAAAATCAAGGTCGGGGTATTTCATGCACCATGATTGCTCCATCCTATACATTATATGTGACTTCCCTTTATTAGCTACACATTATATGTGGGCTTCCCTTTATCAGCTACCCTTGTAACCCGATATGTGGCCCAGGATTGCCCCTCTCATTCCCTATTCCATTTATCTATTTATCACATGACACCACCATTTGAAGGATGTACCTTAGACATATTATCCCCTCTAAAGGTAGAAACCACCTAATAGGATACTTGGTTAACCCCCTTTGGAGCTTGGAGACATTAGCACATGCTAAAGCCCACTATGGAAGGGCATGCCATTATGAAGTGTCCACCTATTGTCCATGGTTTGTAAGCTCTTTAACTCGATTTCCTTAAATGACTTGTTATACTAGAAGGCTAGGGGACACATTGGATCTTATGCAAGATTGCAGATGGTCTCCATTTTGGGTTTGGTCTCCCTATACAGGGTCCTAACCCTCTAGAGGGCTACATTGGCACATGTAGGGTGTGTGTAGAGAGCCATGGGCCTCCACAGCAGTAGACAGCACTCCATGGATCCCCAAAGATGTTCAGAGATTGCTCGAGATTCACCTATTGGACAAGGAAGATGCACCTGGTTCACCATGCCCAGCCGGCCCCACAGTTGTACCATGCACTTGGCAGATGACCCAAGACTTGTATGTTGATGTGGCATCACTTACACCATCATCTGAGCCCTTACAGATGGTCTACAGGCATCTTCGATCTACTTGGAGACCCATGAGGTTACTTGTGTGCCCTCACACCCATTGGGAGCACCACAGGTTTATTATTTGGAGAACAAGGGACCAACCCCTTGTCCACTACTTTTGGGAGTCCTATTTGCCATTGTGGCACTTATGGACTTTCTCAGACTTCTTAGAAAGCCCAACAATATGTATTATTGATCATTCGACCTCTTGAGAGGTTTATTCTTTTATTTATGAGCTAGTTTGGTGCGCTTGTCACCAAAAGTTTGTTGTTTTGCACATTATTTTATTCTAGGGGCTAATGTAGGCCCAAGTAGCTAAATCGAACTCATTAGAAGTGTATAAATAAAAGTGATGAGGATTCATTTTAGCATCATCACTTGGATTGGACTTGTATCTCTCTTGAGAATTTCGCTATCCTTCTTGGAGGACGAATTTTGGAGCATGGAATGAATTTTGATGTTTGGATTATTTTCTCTTGTCTTGGAGCTTCTTGATTGGAAAATTCTTGATGGTTGGATATACTCTTAATACATGTAAGTGCAATTTAATGCTATTTTCTTTTCTATTTTTGTCACATACATTGTTGCTAGGATTTCGCTATACTAGGGCTAATTTACTGCATCCATTTATGTGAAGTTGTGGAAATTCGGTTTCTAGATAGTGATGCTTCATGTATGGGCCATGTATTATGAATGAATGTTCCTAGAGATGCTTCTTCATTGAAATTCATCTTGATAAGCCATCAATTTTGCAAAACGAAGTATAAAGTTCTTGAAGCTGCTTTTGTTGCTACCCTAATGTTATGCGAAGTTGTCTTTGAGGCCTCCTTGACATAGAAAATTCAATGTCCATAGTCATAATTACTCTTGACTCCAAATCTCCCCAAAGGATTAGGCACTGGTCCACCATAAGGTGATCACCTTAAACCTTATTTCTTCTCCTCCCTCTTCTTTTCTAGGCCTAGCCCATTAGGTCACCTAGGGCATCACTTATCTCACAATCTAGCCATCCAAATACTTCGATTTTTGGTCCACAAATGCATTGGAGTTTGCTCTAGAGGTCCTCCAAATTTCAAGCAAATCCAACGGTGGGATCTCAAGATATTGCAAGCCCTAGCTCGGGGACCATTCCTTGCCCTAGGTTTCCCTTAGCTAGAAACCTCACTGGGATCATTGCATTACCTTTCATTGAAAATTCCTTCCTTGATCCCCTTCTCCTCCATGATTAGGTCAAGCACATCATTAGTTGCCCAACCCCATTCCCTTGACCTAACCTCGAGTCTGCTTGGTCTCATGTGGTCCCATAACTTATTGAAGCCAATTTCAAAAGACCACTTGGAAGCCAAGTTTCTTGCAAGGATTTTAGGAGCTAAGAATTTTCTTGACAAGTCATATACTCAAACCCTACCCTAGAATTCCCTTAAGCCCTTCCTAGAGAGTATTTCATGTTGCTTTTAATGTAAGAAAGCCTTACATCTGAGCCTCTCTTGTGAATAGGCTTTTAGGATCACCTCTCATCCTATCATTGATCCATTCAATTTTATGATCCTTATTATAACGGGTCTCCTCCCATCGATGAAAGTCCATAAAGAGTAGGGAGCCTTAGCCGAGGTGACAATGGGCTATTGCTCCATTGCTACCCTTGACCTAGTGATAGCCCTTCAAGGATCCCTTTTTAGGACCCCTGCTAGTTTGAGCGGTAACAAGGCCAAGAGGACCCACTTTGAAAGCTTCAAGGGTTGTTAGGAAGGAACTGAAAAGCACAACCAAACAACCATACCACTCTCTGTGAAAGGCATCTAAAAATCCTCAATTGCAGATATCTACCAAGGTAGTAGGTGAAGATATACATGAAGGAGCATGTGGTCATTTGTCACTTCCTTGCGTGGTGGTCAACTAAGCAAACCCTCATGTGGTGGAAAGCTACTAAAAAGTAAAAGACTCTCTTGACCTAAAACTCTATGCCAAAGGTTCTCTTATTAATAATTATGGTGTTCTTACACAAGGAGGATAGATAAAGGATTACTAAGGCAGGGCCTTCTTTCTTTAGCTCCCTGACACTACATATATGATATTAAACTAAACACTTCCAGTCAAATGGAGACTTTTCCAAGGCATTAGTCTATATAAGATTGTACTCACTTTCGTTGGACTTTTGGAACATAGTTTTTGGAGGATACTAGATGTTGTCGCCCAGATTGTACAGGCACGGTGCGACAACGGCGAGGGTTGTCACTCTGATCCCCAACCTCTTTGTTCTAGCTGTCTCCCAATAGCAGGCTATGGGGGGTAATCCCTATGGAATGTGAAGATGGAGGACAAATTGGCAACCAACATGTATGGGAGACACGATTGAATGGCCTAGCCACTTGGTTGATTTTAGCAATTTACGAGATTCGATTAAATTATTAATGAAACCAGTGCCTTATGGAGTCAACCACTTGCTTTATATCAATTAAGGACCAAATGACCGGATGAACAATTGTTGCTTAAATGCTTGACTATTCTATATGCTATGCAAATCCTATGACTTATGTGAGATGCATAATCTTGGTTTATTTTAATTAAATGCCTAGCTAAGTGTATCCCTTTATCTTTATCTATATTGAGCCTAGACTCTAAAGTAAGTGGCAGAGAGAAGTCAAGGTGAAGCAAGTAATGGCTTGGTTAACGATCCCTCTCCTTGAAATCTAACATACCCGGTGCCTCAGGCATTGTAGAGATTGTGGCTCTGACGACTGCAAGGTCACAGTTTTAAATACTAGAAAGCCTAGACTTCTCAAGGAAAGATGAAAGGGTGCTCTTATCTCTCTATCAACCAGGCTTATGCTTGGAGGTAAATTATTAATGCAATGCTAGTTCTAGGATGTTAATGCAAGATGAGTTGAGTGCTTCTTGAGTTAAGATTGTTTAATGACTTTAAGTACTTAGTTATGATTAACCTTATGACAAAAGTACTTAACAATGAATTAAGAGACAATCTTATACACAAGATAGTGTGCCAACTTAACAAGTGCTCAAAAGATAACCAAGATACAATTGCTCAAAGACCACAAGATATATGCTCTTCACAATGATTTATCAATATAGAATTGTCATTCACAATAGATATCCACTTTGAACATTAACCATAAATCCAATGATAATTAGAGCACTTATGATTAGGAGCCTTCCAAGATGTATCAACAAGATAATACCAACATTGCTCTATGCCAATTATTCAAGAGATATTCAATTAGATTCTCAATTACTCAAGTTCTTAGATTTAAGCAACTTTTCAACAAGATCAGTGGATAATGTCTAGTGCTTTAGAGAGTGAACTACTTAGTGCAAGTTTTAGATTAGGAAACTCACAAGAGACAAAATGCTTAATGAGTTTAGGGTCTTTTCACATGCCACTATTATGTTATATCGTCTTAATAGAACATTAACAAATACCAAGAGTCTTTATGCAATTTATGATATCAAAGAAGCAAGAAATAAATTCTTATGACAGCAGTGAGTTAATTTTATGCCAAACATGCCACAACAGTGCCAGATTTATCTTGATCAGATATTGATCCAGGACCTTAATGATAGCTCAAATTTCAGAGTGTTCGAAAAAGTGTCAAACCTTAGCGACCGGATAGATCTCGTTTTCTTGATTCCAGCACCGCGAACGGTTCGAAAAACCGACACTATATGAAGGAGTTATCGCAATTTGAAAAGTCCAGTAAACTGCAATTTTTGGACATTTGACCAAGAATAATTTGATTTTTGGAAATATTTTTTTTTAAAGTATATTCCAAAGAATATTCCCTTTTGTCAAGGGCTTCAATTCGCGTCGTTGATCTCACTTCTCCAGATCCAACGGATATTGCGTCGTCCGCTCACCAACTAACTCAGACGATCTCTACCGTCGATGCGACCCATCCAATCGAACGGCTGTCGTGCAATCTCGCGTGAAATCTTGCACGATCGATATCAGGTGGAGAGCGCACGAGAAAAGTGGTTTTCTCGTGCTACGTGTCGCCCACTAAGGTTAATCACATGAATTTTAGGAATATCGTTTACAGCCTTTAGGGCGCACGAGATACCGCTTACCGTCTTTTCAAGACCGCTCCGTCCTCTTGCTAACACGTGGTTTTGATCTCCGCCATTCCTCTTCCGTCGATCTGTTCTTAAATCCAACGGATCTCTCGTTCGCTCGAAACGCAATCACATGCGGTTGCTGCATGTTACCCGATCGCCAAATATACACGAGATTCTCCCTAACTGCCAGGGTATATACCGCCACATATGCGCGCCCAACAGTTACGATAACAGTTACCTCCGACGGTCAGCCTGGCAGAGCGGCTAAACTTAGGGGTTATGCTAAATTTAACTGGATTTAAGTGCAATTCACCAAAATTAGTGGAGTATCCCTAGGGGATATGGACTAAATGCACTCCAAGAGCAGTTTTCGACCAGAGAGAGTGAAACAAGAGGCTAGCTAGGCTAATTGGAGCCTTTTGAAGCCAATGGAATAGTCCAGAGAAGCTGAGGAAGTGATCTTCATAGAGATTTTCATCCAGGGGGATTTTGGAGCTCAGGGCCACCAAGGGTTGGAGGCAGTTGTAGGAGCTACCAGTACTCGTTCTTAGCAAACCAATAGTCATTCCTGACTATAATGAGCCTTCTGAATCCATTGCAAGGATTTGCAGAAGCATTTGGAGACTTCTAAAGGCCGAGATGCTACAGGGAAGTTTCAAGCAACCCAGTGCCAACCGTGGAGGAAGGCCTAATTTGGGGATGCAGTGCTCATTTTGAGCATATGATCAGTCTATTGTTGGTGTCTGATATGTGTTGGAGACAGTAGAAGAGGTTTCAGTGACAGTTAAAGAATTCTGAAGGAGTTAGTGCCATCAAGAATCTCAGGGTAGCTTGGAGCACGGATTGAAGGAATCAAGTCTAAGAGAGCTTAGATTTGTTTGCAGAGTGATGACAGCCATGACAGGGATATAGATAGTATTCTAAGCCCATTGGTTCAGTTCAGTAACCTTTGGAGTTAAGTGTGGAACTTGTAAAAGAAACTTTACCATAATCCCAAAGAGCCAAGTCAAAATGACAAAAGCTCAAGGAGACATAGCCCATGATATTCGAGTGAACTCCAAGATTAAATTTGTTGTTATGTGTTGATGTTTATTCGCTGCATTATATGGCCATTATATGTGTTTAATATCAGCAGAAACAAATGGACTTAAAGCACTTAAACAGTTAAAAACAAACGACATATACCTGTTTCAAGTATCTAATTCTGTAAATGTCATATATAAGCTAGATCATTTATTTGTTTAACTGAGTGGGATGTTCTTGTAAGCATAACAAGTTATCAAACCCCCATCTCCAGATTATATCTCTTTATCTTGAGAGCACTCAGAATGCAAATGCAAACAGAAAGAAATGCCTATGATTGCCAGTGAATGCAAGAAGAAGATGCATGCAAATGAAGCAGCCAAAGAGAGAAATTGAAGGAAGCCCTCCTAAACCACTTTGCCAATACAAATTTTTAACTAATGATGCAAGGCAAAAGAGACAAATGCTTAATGAGTTTAGGGTCTTTTCACATGCCACTATTATGTTATATCAAACCTTGAAAAACCTCTCCAAACAACGTGACAGTCATCCAAAATATATGAAGTGAGTCAAACAAGTGATTACCCAATTTGCAAACAACCTTCCAATTGACAAGATGACAGCAGATTAGTTTTAAGCCACTGACAGTGTTGAATCTAAAATGAGAGGTGCGAAATTTTTTTGAAGACTATATTGTATGACAAAGGTGCGAAATGGTGTGGCTCACACCATTGGTCTGAGCTTGCATACCTTCGCTCTGCGTTTCTTTGAGCTGACATACTCTTGGCGATCACGGTGGGACTCTCACCACTAAACTCTGTGCACTAACGTGAAGCAGCGGAATTTATGAAGGGATTCATTTGGTAAACTCAAATACATTGGATTTTTTGAAGGGATTCATTTGGTAAATAGAATGTTGTTTTCATATATACGTTGGTATATATAAGGTTGTATCCACCGCAATGATGTTTTCATATAGACGATATCCCATATATAACACGTTGTTGGGCTCCCATAATGTTGTTTTCATAACATTGTTTTCAAAGTGGCTAACATAGTTAACGCTCCTGCGTTTGACTGTGTTTAATATATTGTTTGTAAATACCGTCGTGGGGCCCAAACACACTTTGATATCCGCTCTAATACCTCTATCAGAATCATTTTTTTAGCAGCAGAAGTTTTTTTTTCTTCTCCACAAAAGCACATTTTTTGCCAGCAGAAGTATTTTTACAGCACTCAGATTTTACAATGCATTCAATCATATCTATTGTGGGAGTAGTTCTCACTGGCAAGGAGAACTATCCTGAGTGGTCCCGGAAGATAAAACACACCCTCATTTTCAATGAGTTGTGGAAAGGAGTGTGTGTTGGAGATGGAGACAAAGAGCCAAAACAGCCTACCTCAGACAAGGAGTTCGCCATTTGGGAAAATAAGAACAGCAAAGCCTATGCATTAATTGCAGCATCTATAAGTGAAGAGGTGAGTCGCCATATTTCGCCATTTTCAAATGCTTTCGAAGCCTTACAAAAACTGAAGGAACTCTATGACTCACACTCTGCACTTGAAGTTGTTCAACTCATGATTAAACTCTTCACTCTTGAATTACAAAACAATGATCCTCTTGCTCTTGCATCAGAAGTAAAATCTATAATGCATGATATCAAAGTCACTAATGTTGAACTGGATATTCCTCTGATAGCTTTTCTCAAGGCACTTTATCCTACTTACTCCAATTATCTTGAGCAGTGTTGCAGGAATCGCCCCCCCCCCTGCCGGATCCAAACCCAGAATCGCGGATCGGAGCGAAGCGTCCCGGAATCCACACTGGAAGCGCGATTCCGTTTTTGAGGTGGCGCGATTCCGGGTTAAAAAAACGATTCCTGCCATTTGAGGTTGCGGCCCCCCGGAATCGCGCAACCTGGACGCAACCTGCACGCAACCTGCACGCAACCTGGACGCAACCCACCAATATGACATCATTCTCATATAGGATTCCTAATACCATATAACTTGAGCATTGTAGCCTGAATATACGGTCTTACTGCTCTGAATACAATGTCAACTCAATGAATATACATTGAAAAAGGGCGGATTGCGTGGCGCAACCGGAAGCGCAGTCATCTACTGAACTGATGGATGCACTTCTATATATTCATATACTGCTGTAATTAGAACATAGCAATACCATACTCAAGCTATTTGAGCAGTGATATCCATACATAATGCTAAGTGCATATAAGAATGAAGAAGTCTCTGCTTATAGGTTTATACCCATCATTGCCAATATTGGGAAGCCATACCAATATTGATCTATATGAGAAACGATAACATATATATGACTGAAGCAAGTGACATGTCCATATTGAATTGATGTCATGAACAAATGTCATAATGCAAAGAATCATACTGAAGCATATGCCAATGATCATATGACACTATTGGTAAATCATACCAGGAGCAAGAGCATAGCCATATAACGAACGTCCAATTATTCCAGAGGTGCAGTATCAAATTATCAATACACTGTGAGAGTAGATCTGAGAGACTTCCTTGTAAAGTCTACAATTCTTGCTAATGTAGTTTGTTGCCCTTACCTTGCTTCAAATCACTGTGATCTTATGTCCAACTATGCTTCCACCTATGCTGATCTACTAGGTATTCAATGTACTGCTGGTGGGGCTTAAGCCTTAAGGTTCCTCCTCAAGCCTCCTACAATTCACGGTTTTGCTACAGCAAGGTCTAGGTCTTCATATACGCGGGTTAATACTTTTTATAGTTTTATGTTTTATAATATGCTTAAAAATTTGATGTATGTTTGTAATAGCTAGAATATAGATGATTGTTGTACATACTAGTAACTACAATGGAATCATGGATGCCATATCTATCTTGATTTATGCAAAAATATGCATGTTTTCATGTCTTCTACAATTAATTTGGTATTTGGGATGTTTGTTTTGAGTATAAATGCAAAAAAATATATAAAAATATATATATATAGCAGACGCTTCCGCGGACGCTTCGCTCCCTAGATTTTTGGAAAATGACGCTTCCGCGCTCCGCGCTTCCGCTTCGCTCCCGCTTCGTGCAACATTGATCTTGAGTCATTGCAAGCAAATGGAAATCTCAAAGATATTACCTTTGACTCTCTTGTGAAAAACATTGTTGAAAGAAAGAAAGCTTTTGGAAATAAGACAGCCCCTGAGTCTTCTAAAGAGGTTGTGTGCCTTGCTCATAAAGAAAAGAATCTTGCCCAAGATTCTTCCAAAGGAAGAGGTGGTTGAAGAGAATGAGGAAGATATTTCAGAAGCAGGGGGGGCAAACACTCTCAAGGAGAAAAGTCAGATTTGCACAGCATACGCTGCAAAAGAAATGGATCACATGATGCCTCCACATGCAAATTACCTTGGGGCAAAATTGAGCAGCAAAGAAACCAACCCAAAGGTAAAACTAATGACACAGACAAAGGTAAAGCACCTGAATCCACTCATTATGTTGTGGCACAATGTAATATTGGAGTAAATGAAGACTTATTTAATGCTTCACTTGCTTCTTGGAAAAATGATTGGTTGCTTGATTTAGGAGCAACTTGCCACATGACTCATAGAAAAGATTTTTTGAAGAATTTACTGACAATGTTGATGGAGTAGTATACTTTGCAGACCAATAAAAACTCAAGCCATCAGGGCTTGGCACAATCAGGCTTAAATTGCCTGGTCTTCCAGACTTTCTTCTGCATCATGTTCTATATCTCCCACAGTTGAAGAGAAACTTGCTATCCTTGGTCCACATCCGCCAGCAAGGTCACTCCATTCATATGTTTGATGGCAAGCTTGAGGTGAGAAAAGCATCTGACCACTCACTTGTCATGAGGGGGATAGAAGAAGAAAGACTTCTCAAGCTGCAGGGTACCTCTGCTCGTGCACAACATTTCTCATACAATTCTCATTATGAATAAGGTACACTTCCATCAAGTTTATTATGGCATGCTAGATTTGGACATTTGAACTATGACAGCCTCCACTTGTTGAAGAAAAATGGTGTTACTGGTTTGCCTACAATTCCTAGGAAACTTAAGCAATGTGATGCTTGCATTCTAGGAAAGCATAGCAAACAGTCTTTTCATGATTCACATTCAAGAGCACATAGAAAACTTGAACTCATTCATTCAGATTTATGTGGTCCAATGCATGTTCCTTCTGCAAATGGAAATAAATATATGATGACATTTATTGATGACTACACCAGAATGTGTTGGGTTTATTTATTGAAGAACAAATCTGATGCTTTTCAAACATTCAAGAACTTTCATACATGGATTGAAAATGATGCACAATCTCATATTGGCTCTATTCGCATTGATAATGGAAAAGAATACACTTCAAATGAATTTGAAAACTATCTTCGCCAACATGGGATCAAACATCAAACAACTGTGCCTTATAATCCCCAACAGAACGGTGTAGCTTGAAGAATGAATAGGACAATCTTAAATACGGTGCGCTCCATGATGTTTTTCAAAAATGTAAAATTGATGTTTTGGGTTGATGTAGTTCTATGTGCTGTATATATAAAGAATAGATGTCCATCTAATGCTATCAGAAACAAGACTCCCTATGAAATGTGGTATGGGCACATTCCTTCGGTAAAGCATCTCAGGGTCTTTGGTTCCACCTATTATGCCTTGATACCAAAGGTACATAGAAACAAACTTGGTGCAAGAAGTCGTAAGTGTATCTTCCTGGGGTATTCAAACACCTCCAAAGCATACCGTCTCTATGATGAAGTCAATAAAAAGTTTGTTGTATCTAGAGATGTAATCTTTCTTGAAACATCCAAAACTGACAATGTTGTTGAGCGACAACTTGATCGCTTGGATAGATTCGCAAATGCAAAATCATTTCAAGAATTTGATAATCAGATTCCACATCTTGAAGGGGGGATTCCTATACTAGATCAACCTGTGGAATCTTCTTCTGAAGCACTCTCTCCCCCGCATGAAACTCCAACAACGGATGATACTTTAAGTGATGTGATTGATAGAATTGGGAGACTCAATCTTGATTCAGTCCCAACTCAATCAACGGAGTAGCCTGGACCATCTGAGAAAGGTCCCCCAAAGTGGCTGACAAAGACACTTGAAAGTGTTCATCCTGATGAGGTTGGAAAGACAGGAACTAGAAATTCAAACCGGCAAAATGGAGGTGATGTAGATGACTCTGATTCACCTGTTGATATGGATGTTTCTTATGATTGTGAATTGAATTTGTCTACAGATTTTGAACCAACTTCCTTCAAAGAGGTTGTTTCTCATGATGAATGGAAAGAAGCGATGCAAAAGGAGTATGATGCCCCGATAAAGAATGGCACTTGGAAGCTGGTTGATCCTCCATTAGGAACCAAACCAATTGGCGGCAAGTGGGTCTACAAGAACAAGTATAACGCTGATGGCTCACTTGACAGGCACAAAGCCAGGCTTGTGGCAAAAGGTTTTGCACAAAAGGAAGGGGTCGATTATGAGGAGACTTTTGCCCCCACAGCAAAATGGGATACCATCCGGACACTCTTTGCCCTAGCAGCTCAGAACGGTTGGAAAGTCCATCAAATGGATGTAAAAATTGCTTTCTTGAATGGAGATCTAAAAGAGAATGTTTTTATGTCCCAACCTGAAAGATTAGCTGTGAAAGAACATAAACATAAAGTATGCAAACTTGTGAAATCCTTGTATGGCCTCAAACAAGCACCGCGAGCCTGGTATGAAAAACTAACTGAGCATCTTCTGAAACTCAATTTCAAACATTATGATCTTGATGATGCAACTTTATTTGTCAAGAAAGTTGGCAAAACAGTTGTATATCTTGTGGTATATGTAGATGATCTTTTGATGACAGGGAACAATGAAAGCTACATTGCATCCATAAAGAAGGAATTGAGGAAAGGTTTTGAAATGACTGATTTGGGCTATGTTCATTACTATCTTGGTATTGAAGTAACTCAACATCCGAAGTCCATATTCCTTTCTCAAAAGAAGTACATTGGAGATCTGTTGAACAGGTTTGGCATGACAGAATGCAATCCTCTTACTACTCCAATGGAACAAAACTTAAATCTCACATCCATTGAAGGAAAAGAATTTGAGGATGCAACAAAGTATAGACAGCTTGTAGGAAGTCTCAACTACCTAACTACTACCAGACCAGACATTTCGTTTGCTATTGGAATCCTCTCCAGGTTTATGCAAAAGCCTTGTGAGGGACATTGGTCTGCTGCAAAAAGAGTTCTAAAGTACTTGAAGGGAACTCAAGACTTTGGAATCAAGTATACACAGGTGGATGACTTCAGCTTGATTGGATACTCTGATTCAGACTTCGATGGAGACAAAGAAACTGGGGTATCTACTTCAGGTTATGCTATGAGTCTTGGATCAGGAGCTGTCTCTTGGAGATCACGCAAACAATCAGTTCCAGCAGATTCCACAACAGAGGCAGAATATGTGGCAGTAGCTGAGGCAACAAAAGAAATTGTGTGGCTCAGGAAAATTCTTGAAGATTTGCAGGTAAAACAAGTACAATCGACTCCACTCATGATTGACAATACCTCGGCAATAAAGTTGGCCAAGAACCCAAAGTTCCATGATCGAACGAAGCACATCAATACTAAATATCTTGAGATTCGACATCATGTTGAGGTGAAAACAATCCATCTCCGCCATTGTTCCACTAATGAGCAAATTGCAGACATCTTCACCAAAGCGCTTGGAAGAGAAAAGCTTGAAAGATTCAGAACGATGCTTGGACTCACCAACATCCCTTCAGATTAAGGGGGGGAATGTTGACACCTAATCATCAGGATTGGGTGAATAACTGAAATTGATGTAAATAAATAATAGAAAATATGAAGAATCACCGGGAGATGAAATGAACAGTCTCTCCCTCATGTATATAATAAAGACCAACCTGAATGAATATCATGAATTGTTTTGAGTTACCTCTTGGTCTGACACTACCTATATATAATAAAGCTGGATTGTGGTTGCTGCATTTCTCATTGTTCCTCGTGTTGTGATCTTTTAATGAGATTTCGTGCAATTTTTAGATTTATGGTTCTGGTTTTACATGGCAATCTTTTGGAAAATGCATGTTAGTTTTATATAAAGCACTTGTTCCAAAAATTTCTGATTTGGGACATTACACCAAGTAGGAGCTTTACTGCACCCTAAGAAATTTTGGTGGCATAGGTATTCTTTACACCAACATCCAAGCCCAAGGGTCATGTGCAAAATGAGTCATTTATGCTATATAGCTCTCCTAAGGAATTAAATTTGGAAAGGGTTGTCGCTTGGAAAGAATATCTCTCCAATCCCTTCTTCTAACACCTCATGCCAAGATTTCTAGTACTTTTGTTGTTATCCAGAGCTTATGGAAGGCCTAGGATGCCACAAAACTTTTCCTATCCTGGAAGGAGGATTCTCTTCAATCCAACCTATCATTTATTGTTCATCTTCTCTAAGGATAGGTTCTAGTTCTTTTGGAGGGTATGTCATTGGCTATGTCTCATTAGTTCTCAGACTCAAGGGTCTACAAGTGTGGCATCTAATCAGCCAAGGATCTCTTGGACAGCCCTTCAAGATCTTGGCTCCCCTAGGCCGAGATCAAAAGATAATTTGTGTTGGCCAATGGGGATAAGTTTATTATGAATCACGTCCAGGGGCTTATTCCTTAGCAATGAGAATCTTTTGTTAAATCTTGGTCTCTCTACACCTTGAGATTGGTGGCAAGATTCGCTGTGGTGATTGTTAATTTTCTAGCCCCAACTACTGGCAATTTATTCTCTTGTAAATACCTTGTTGAAGATTAAATTTACTGAAATTTTATTGAATAAAAGCACTGCTGGAATTTTTAACAGATAAAATAAAATATAAACAGCGGAAGCAAAATATCTTTGAACTTAAGTGGACCAGCAAATAGACCAATTGACGCTGAGGAAGGTAATCAACAAAATGCAGTAAAAGACAAAATCAAGAAACTAGAAAAAAACAAAACAAAAAAAGAATGGGTGAAAGAGCATAAAGGTAAAAGAAGATTAGAAAGGGGGGAAGAAATAGTAGCAAATCATGAAACCACTCAAACCATAGTGACTAAAGCCTTTTTTATCAGCAATGGCTTGTTGGGTCAATGTACCAACATGGTGGCATGTTGATATTGTCCCTGCCTAGCTTCAAGTCTCACCAATGACATGCTTGTGCTTGTGCCAACATGCACAATGCAACTAGGGCTAGATGCAAGTCCCAGTTGTCTTTCACACAATAGATACCCTCGATCAGCATTATCAGACCATATTCATGCATGGGAGATATATCCTTGAAAATATCAATGTATCTATGAAGGTATGGAGTGGACCAAATCCTGCAACCTTGACACCCTATTTATCAAAATTTATTTTAAGAAATCCTACAACTGAGTCGAATGGCCCTTCATTTGCAATATTTCAGGCCCTAAGATTTGGCCCAAACTTTATTAATAGCATCGAAACCCCTTTTGCAAATAACTCAGCCTATTTTGCTTTTGACAAATGCTCTTTCAAAGGGATTGGACTCTTAATATCTATCCACTGAAATTGCCCCTTAGCCTCAACTCAATATGTGTTGGCAGCGAAAGCCATTCACTATCTACTCAATTACGAGGTGGATCTAGGGGTTCTTCACAAGATCCCTCTCCTAAAACTTGATGCTAGGCATTGGTCAATGGCCATTTTGTTGATGACTCCTTCCTAGCAATTGTTGAAGACCAAACTTCTTAGACTCAAACGCTAGAATATCTAGACACCTTCTGCATAGCCTAGGGGTCAAACATCTTATGAGCCAAATCTCAATGCTACAAACAGAGTTAGTGCTTAAGCCAACCTAGCTGGCCTCACAAAATTGGTCATAGATTCATCCAGTCCAAATCATCAAATATATGCGCACTCCATTTGCCTTCTAGGTTTCTCCTAGAAATCTTTGGGAAGTGATTGTCCAACAAGTGGAGAAAAAGATTGAAAAATGGATTACCAAGCACTTAGCCTTGGGAGCCAAGTTTTAGATTTGCACAAAAATTCTCACTACAATTCAAGTGTATTACTCCTGCTGTTAAGTCCCTTCTAAAGCTGCCTCCTTGCATCTAGAAAAATCACTTAGAAATTTTCTATAGGCCAAGCCTGATGAATGGGAAGGCTTACCCTATGCCAAGTAGGAGCTTTACTGCACCCTAAGAAATTTTGGTGCCATGGATATTGTTTACACCAACATCCAAACCCAAGAGTCATGTGCAGAATGAAGCATTTATGCTATAAAGCTCTCCTAAGGCATTAAATTAGGAAAGGGTTGTCACTTGGCAAGGATATCTCTTCAAACCCTTCTTCTAACTCCTCCTCATGTCAAGATTTCTAGTACCTTTGTTATCCAGAGCTTATGGAAGGCCTAGGGGGCCATAAAACTTTTCCTTTCCTAGAAGGAGGATTCTCTTCAATCCAACCTATCATTTATTGTTCATTGTCTCTAAGGATAGGCTCTAGTTCTTTTTTAGGGTAATTCATTGGCCAAGTATCCTTAGTTCTCAGCCTCAAGGGTCTACAAGTGTGGCATCTAATCAGCCAAGCATCTCTTGGACACCCCTTCGAGATCTTGGCTCCCCTAGGCAGAGGTCAAGAGATAATTTGTCAGCCAATGGGGATAAATTTATTATGAATCACATCCAAGGGCTTATTCCTAAGCAGTGAGAATCTTTTGTTAAATCTTGGTCTCTCTACACCTTGAGATTGGTGGCAAGATTAGCAGTTGCGAATGTGAATTTTCAAGCCCCAACTACTGGCAATTTATTCTCTTGTAAATACCTTGCTGAAGATTAAATGTACTGCACATTTATTGTATAAAAGCACTACTGGAATTTTTACCAGGTAAACTTAAATATAAACAGCGGAAGCAAAATATCTTTGAACTTAAATGGACCAGCAAATACAACAATTGATGCTGAGGATGGTAATCAACAAACGCAGTAAAAGACAAATTCAAGAAACTAGAAAAAAACAAACAAACAAAAAGGATGAAAGAGCATAAAGGTAAAAGAAGATTAGAAAGGGGAGAAGAAACAATAGCAAATGATGAAACCACTCAAGCCAGAGTGACTAAAGCCTTTTTTATCAGCAGTGGCTTGTCAGGTCAGTGTACCAACATGATGGCTTGTTGATATTGTCTCCACCAAGCTTCAAGTCTCACCAATGACATGCTTGTTCTTGTGCCAACATGCACAATGCAATTAGGGCTAGATGCAAGTCCCAGTTGTCTTACATGCGATAGATACCCTCATTCATGGCATTATCAGACCATATTCATGCATGGGAGATACATCCTTGAAAATATCAATGCAATCTACGAAGGCATGGAATGGACCAAACCCTGCAACCTATGTTGCACGAAACTTCTAAGAACCCGACGTTTCGGGCCGTATCCATACCCGAAACTCCGAAACTTGGCCGAAACTCAGCCAAAACTCGACCATCATGTAATCAGCTACGAGAGTTAATATAGGCTTGTTTTTCCTTCTAAATTGTCATCTATGGGTCTTATTCCCTTTTTTCTTGCAAGATAATGTGTTATTCACTATATATATATATATATATATATATATATATATATATATACATATATGACATTTCAGCTGACGTTTCAGCCGATGTTTCCATTTTTTGGGAGGTGACGTTTCTTAACGTACCCGTTTCGGAAACTTGGAAACGTTTCAGCATTTCGTGCAACTTAGCCTGCAACCTTGACACCCTACTTATCAAAATTTATTTCAAGAAACCCTACAACCGAGTTGAATGGCCCTTCATCTGCACTATTTCAGGTCCTAAGATTTGGCCCAAGCTTTATTAATAGCATTGAAACCCCTTATGCAAATAACTCAGCCAATTTTTCTATTAACAAATGCTCTTTCAAAGAGATTGGACTCTTCATATATATCCACTGAGGTTGCCCCTTAGCCCCAACTCAATATGCTACTCATGCTAGGCATTGAACAATGGCCATTTTGTTGATGATTCCTTCCTAGCAATCGTTGAAAACCAAACTTCTTGGGCTCAAATGCTAGATTATCTAGACACCTTCTGCATAGCTAGGGGTCAAACATCCGATGAGCCAAAAATCAATGCTACAAATAGAGTCAGTGCTTAATCCAGCCTAGCTGGCCTCCCAAATTTGGTCATAGACTCAGCCAGTCCAAATCATTTACCTTTGGGTTTCTCCTAGAGAACTTTGGGAAGTGGAGAAAAAGATAGAAAAATGGATTAATAAGCACTAGCCTTGGGAGCTAAGTTTTAGAATTGCACAAAAATTCTCACTACGATTCAAGTGTCTTACTCCTATTGTTGAGTCCCTTCTAAAGCTGCCTCCTTGCATCTAGAAAAGTCACTTAGAAATTTCCTATAGGCCAAGCCTAATGAATGGAAAGGCTTAACCTATACCAAGTAGGAGCTTTACTGCACCCTAAGAAATTTTGGTGGCATGGATATTGTTTACACCAACGTCCAAACCCAAGAGTCAGGTGCAAAATGAGTCATTTCTGCTATAAATCTCTCCTAAGGCATTAAATTCGGCAAGGGTTGTCACTTGGCAAGGATATCTCTTCAGACCCTTCTTCTAACTCCTCCTCGTGTCAAGATTTCTGGTACCTTTGTTATCCAGAGCTTATGGAAGGCCTAGGAGGCCATAAAACTTTTCCTTTCCTAGAAGGAGGATTCTCTTCAATCCAACCTATCATTTATTGTTCGTTGTCTCTAAGGATAGGCTCTAGTTCTTTTTGAGGGTAAGTCATTGGCTAAGTATCCTTAGTTCTCAGGCTCAAGGGTCTACAAGTGTGGCATCTGATCAGCCAAGGATCTCTTGGACAGCCCTTCTGTAACAACCCATCTCAAATCACGAACAGCATAGCAATATTAGCATGCATGTGAGGCATGCATATGATAGCTACATATGCATGCATCATATACATTGCACTAGTATATGTATATATATATATATATATACATCGACTATATATCGACTATTCATGGAGAATGTCTAAATATAAGATAAATGAATTAATTATCAAGGGGTAAATTAAACACCTAATTCTCGTAGATAGAAGAAAAATACACTCAGTAAGAAATATAGTTGAGTTTATTCATATATCTACATGTATAACCCAAATTGTGTACTAATAAAACTAAACCCATAAACCTTATGTTTAAACTTGATATTTTATTAGACATAAAGTAATATGTAATATTTAAAAGGATCACGGTTTTATATTATTTAAATTAAAGTACCATCTGTCATAATTAAAGTGTTGTGACACCATTCGATATATGAAGATCTGATTCTATTAAAGGCAGATATCATGACAAAGCAGTCACCGCCTAAAGAAAATCTGATCCTTTCATAGAGGCGGTTAACTGATGCGTAGAGAGGGAGGAACCTCTGCTATAAAAGGGGGTGTTCTATGTCTCAAGAGGAAAAAGGTTGGATTGACTGTGAGTGGAAAAACTGAACCGGGGGTTGTTGAAGGACAAAGGAGAGTGTTGTTGAAGGAAGAAGGAGAGGAAATTTATCCATACTGCTTATAATTCGGAACTATGAGCCTTACTTGTTTTGAAGTCTCTGGGCACGGGGGAACGGTATGCTTCGGTTGAGAGGCGTACTGGATTGAGTATCCAGGTATACTCGGTTCGGCTGGGTGGTTTGATCATTCGGTAACGGGAGAAGTTCTGCAGCAGATCACCGCAACAGCTGTAGCAGATCAGGTAAGTACTCCATTTCACCAATTCATACAGTTTCACAGTTCAGTAATCTTTACAGTTTCGGTAAGAACTTCTTTAACTTAGGAGAGTCACTACATATGGTATCAGAGCTGGTTCAACTTTCGGACCTGTTAAGTTGTTAAAAGATTCATTTATTTTTCAGAAGAAATTGGTTTATAGTTGTGCCCGTCACGACAGCACATGAACCTTATCCTTTCCATATTCCTTTAGAGCAAAAGATGAAAATTTGTGCTGTTCATCACCAAAGGTTTCAAGAGCTTCTGAGGCTGTATCAGTGGCTTCAGCTATATCTGTTCCTTCACTATTTTCATTCAACACTGAAGATGAAATACTTTTCTGATCATATTTAGAAGTATCAGCAGCTTCTGGTTCTGCATCAGTGGCTTCTGTTGTGTCACAAACAAGGGTGTTCTCCATATATTTTCATCAAAAGTTCCATGTGGTAATAGGTTCAACCTATGCATGCATAGGAGAATGGGCATTCCCCTGCACTATATGACATATGATTTTACCACAGTATGCCTAAAGTCACTTGATTTTATAACATTAACATCTAATAGATCCTTGATGTTCATTCTGTGAATGCTGATCATGAAATTGAACTTTGGCACATCAATCTGGATGTGGCTCTGTGACTGCAAGTACCTATTGCATCATCCTCTATATTCAGTTTTGCCCTTTTCGCTGTCTGGCCCATTGCATTTCCTCATTCTGCTGATAAATCATCTGCAATGTATTGCGTCTTCTGTTTACATTAGGGATATATCTATTCTCCTTGCCTTCCTACTCATATAAGACTGATTGTTTTCTGAAGATTTAAATTATTTCCGGCTGTTTCTATTGTTGTACTTCACATTATTGATAAAAATATAATGATGGATTCTGCCAAAGATTCAAAGTCTCCTGCATTTGTTGGCAATGTATCACTGTCCCCTCCTTTGTGTTTGGAAAGACTGCTTCTAGGAGGAGACTGTAGCACGTATGGCAACTCATCAGCAATGTGTTCCGCTTGAAATTTGGACTCGGCAGCATCTGCTAACAATCTAAAGCTCGGCTCTTCTTTATTCTTTGAAGGCTTTTGTCGTGAAAGAGACTCAGATCCAGAGGGAGACCCATTTACCATGCATTCTACGGGAGATTCAGACTCTGCCGCATTCGGCGATAATTTAATAATCCCGGCATTTTTGTTCTTTGAAAAACTGTTGCGGGGAGAAGATTGCGATCCATTTCCGAGTTTTTCATGTGATAATTTAATGCTCTCTGCAGTTCTATTTTTCGATAAACTTCTGCGTGGGGGAGATTGCAATCCAATCCCGTGTTTTGTTCTCTCCACGGATCTATTCTTTGAAAAACTGCTTCGCGGTGGAGATCGCGATCCATATTCAAGGTTTTCTATCACGGCCGCAACATCTGATTTTGCAGGAGAGACAGTCTCTAACATCATGGCATTATCATGCTTCGGTTCAGTTTCTGCATTCAGGGATTTTTGACCGTCCTTCATCTGAGCAGTTTTAGTGGCTGCACCATCAGTAGAAATACGAGCTGCTGTAGGCAATATAGAAACAGGGTGCACGACTGGCATTGGCACTGACCCTGCGTTCGGTTAGATTTAAAAAAAAAAAAAATCGAAATCCATTGTATCTCAACCACTGGTGTATTAACACGCCAGATTACATAAATTTGATGCCAGCTAAACGATTGCGTGTTAAAATAAAGCGTGAGTTTGGTAGATAATCGACGCGTAAAGAAATACGTGCCCCGTGGGCTCTTATGAGTCATGATACGACGATATTTCATTAGTGATCAGGACGAACTCCACCGACTTCCCATTTGCGACCAATTTTAAAAGAAAATTAAGAACGCATCTCACTTCTCTATTTAAAGAGATAAAATATTTTCTTTTTACCAAATAACCTATAATTACCTGATTCGAAATTCATAATGTTCCCGGCACACCGATTTTTCATAAGATTCCCTCATTCCATTTTCCTGCGCAGCACCTTTTCTTTTTCTGATTTGTCTTCGCATTGTGTTTGATGATTTGGACAGTCTTTTACTTTCTTCTTTCTGTGAATTATGTTTGCCTTTAAGTTCAGTAGGATTTTCGTGCCTGAGATCATCTCGGACGAAGGTCCCAAGTCCTACGACCCCATGACCACATCGCATTTAATAGAATTTCAATTAAAGATTTCGCCTCGGGATCGAATCCGCTTCCATCTGGTAATCGTCACTTGCAGTTAATCTGACTGAATGTCAAAACTGTTTCTTTCCCTTGAAAAATAAACTTGGTAGTCTGTTTTCAGTAACTTCTGCGGTTTTCACCAAGAAGAAGGATGCAGAGAAAGCAGCAGCTAAGATGGCCTTAGGCAAGGTTTGAACTCTGGCCAATTCATTATATTTTTATGTATATTTTGTTTTATTTCTAGTTTTCTATTTTGAAAATGCTGATACTTAAATTTCTAAAAGAGATGCAATTGGCAACCCTTCAAAGAGTACACTTCTAGCCATCATTTCATCAAAATAGCCTTTCCTTCAAGTAGGGAAAATGCATGAGATGCATCTCTACATATAATTTTGGTGACTGATTTGTTTCAAATTATGTTTTTAAAACCTGTGGCTTGAATCTGAGCCAAGTTACTGGCTCATGTATGTTGTTATAATTAGGACTTAGGGGCTCTGTATGAGCATAATCAGTTTGTCAAAGTGTTCATTAGAATTTTCAATTATATGATATGAATGATTGTTATGGTTTCTCAAACAGACTGCTATTGTTGGTGGGTATGTCACCTTTAATTTGTGTTTATAGTTAGGATTTCTGGATGCACATAAGCATTCTGTCAAAGTATTGACCTTAGAATTTCTTCTTAAATTAAACTATTCAGTTTCAGTTTTGATTCTAAGAAGAGGTACTATAGAAAAACATAAATATATGTATTTACTATTGTTCTAGTGGTTTCTGATCTAGACTGCTATTATTGTTGGGTCTACACAAACAGTTTTAGTTGTTGGTACCAGAGACTCATTGACTGTGTACGATGTACATTATCACATAATTAATGTATTCTGCTATTGGGGCTTGAGAATTATATTACATGCATGCAAATGATTAACAATGAACACAGTAGCTGCTCATAAGCGTTGGGTCATATCACAAGCATGCACTTGCATTCACAATCGGAATTATTAGTTGTGGACCTTTTAACTTGAAGCTGGCCTTGACAAGTTCCAAGTGCATAACTATTGGTATATTGTTAGTCTAATGCAATGACTCGTATCACAAAAATTCACACTTTGCACAATTATTATTACACAACTGTTCTTGTTTGTGTTCTCACCGAGTCTGATGTTCTACAATAACAAGAAGACCAGAAATTTTCAAACTATATTATTATTGTAGGAGATACCTGATTATTCCAATTTCACTTCTTTCACATCCCCGAGGAATGAACTATCAAGTAACTCAGTATTTCTCTGAATTGACATTATTCATTCCTAGGAGAATTTATATCATTCATGTTTAATATTTATGAAGTGAAGTTATAGTGTATGGTTTTCAAAAGGAATTTCAATGCATATATTGCAGGTATACAATAGATTCAAAGGGGTTCTCAAGATTCAGGTGATTGCAAACTTATATCTATGATAAATAAAATATGTTCCTCCTCGTGTCAGTATAGTTCATTGTCAATGTGGCATCTCACTGACGTGTTTTTTTTTATAAAACTAGCTACCCGTTTTCCCTATAAAATTCATCTGTTGGTAAAGAACAAGCTCTACAACAACTTGTATAAATCTCCTGTGGTAAAAAAAAAAAAAATTTACATTCTACAGAACAGAACTTTTCTTGTCTTTCATCTCAATGCTCACCAAGTTATCAATGTTTCTTCCGTATTTGATGTTTCTATTCTCATTTTATAATGACTTCATAAGTCAGGGACTTGGTTGTAAACAGTAAGAATCGACATCGATATGTTAAACTGCTGGTTCAATGTCATTTTGTGACACCTGTTGCAGAGCAAATTAAATGCTTTACCCAGGGGTTTCTGATTTGCTTGGGAATTCAACACTCCAACAATTTCTTCGAGCTTTAGAACCTGAAGATCTGGATCTAATGTTGTATAGGAAGGGTACATTCCAGTCTTGTGAGAGAATCAACCTTTCCTTGGTGATCTTTATAGGACATTCAATTGTGGAAACCTTGCACTTGTGGAAGTCTTCTTGGGTCAGTATAGTCCTTGTCTTTACATACTTTGAAGGATCTCTCTAAGAAGGATTTGGTTGGGTTTTGCCCTGGTCTTGGACCTAATTTCTGGTATCTCTTATTGTGTATTGTGATCTCTGCTTTCTCCTTACTACTGTGGTTAATTTCTGAGGTACAATTATTTGTTGATAGAAGAATAAATCTAAAAGAAGTACTGTTAACCTCACAAATAATATCTGAAGTTTAGAAAATATTGCTTGTACTACACTATATTTGGTTTTCTAACAAGGAACCCGAGCTAGGTTAAGGAAGAAGGTCGAAGATTACTTGGTTCCTGAAGTGGCAGTTGGAGTATCAATCCTTGCACTGGGAATCATCAGCGGTATTTCTCAGAAGTTTCAATCTTGGAAGGTACCAGTGAAAGAATGGTTAAAGGTATGATCACCTATCTGATTCTAACCTTTATAATACTCAGTGATCTCTAAGTAATGTATCTATGGCTCCTGAAATTGTACTGATATTATTGATCCTTTAAAAAGCCAGAGATCAAATTGAGCAAAGTATTAACATCATATATCATCCTTGTTATTGTACTTCTTGGCATCTTATGGGAATCCGAATTGGTTTTTATTTCGGTGATTTAACCTCTCTAGGGTATGGTCCAAATATATATGAGTAAGAAGAATCGATATCAAGAAGTCGTGGTATTGGTTCTCTTGAATCTCTGCAATCAAAATCAAGTCCCTGGACCCAATAAGCAAAGTCTCTCTGATGAGCTCGTATCTGCCTCTGTAGCCAAGTTATAATCTTTGTGGCATTTTAAATCTGAGGTATTTTTCTGGAAAGATCTATTGGTTGGCAAGGGCATCTCTGTAGGTTGCAATCAAGATCATGCTACCATGAAACTTCTATCATTCTGAAGTTTATATGACGAGTTCGACCTTTCCTTCTTATATACCTCAATTTCAACTATGTTAGTGATGATCCAAGTTATAACATATCTCTATGATAGGCATTCTGTTAATTTTAGTTATGTTCTTTGTTAGAACAATTACCTTGATGTTCCATATTATCTCAATTAACAGTTCCATTTCATTTGCAATAGCAATCACATAAACCATTATCACATTGACGGGAACTGTAGAAAGAACAAATTTGATTGGGAAACTATCACGAAGAATACAAAGGTAGAAGATTGTAGATTAAAAGAGAAAGGGACTCAAATACCGAGGATGCTGTGATTTAGGATGCAGTCAGATATGCTGATCATGAAGATACTGCAGATACCATCAAGGACCGAGGGATGAACAATGTTCTTGCAGGGAGAATAAAACGGTTTCTTGAGATGCTTCACACAGACATTGGCAGCATTGACCTAGAGTGGTTGAAGGATATTCCACCTGATGATACAAACTGGCCTTTCCTGCCGATGATGATATGGACTTCTTGATGAGGATAGTATGGACGAGATTAACTCCTTGAAGAGTTGAACGAAAAGGAGTTGACGTATTCTCTAGAGATAAGTACTTTCTTGAATATTTTGATATCATGCTTTTAATTATTATTAGTCTCTTGTAATTGTAAATTTTGCTTGGATGAATTCGTTTTATGCTCCAGTAACACACAAGTGGTAATGATGTTTATATTTTTACAAACTTCTAGATATTCATTTTGTTTAGTCATCCTCCTTTATAATTACTAGGGGACCCACTCCTCAAACTGTCTTCTTCTATCTTACATAAAAACCACAAGTTGTTGAATGGTTAGAATCTGCTCTCGCCTTTTATAATCAATGGTGCTCTGTAATGATATATTCTTCACTGATGGATTGATGCAATTTAGGATCATCTTTAACAATTGTTTGAAAGCTAGTTCTGTTATTACATGCCTCACACATAAACAGAACCATGGCATAAACCTTAAACCTCACACATTCTACTGCTGGTGCATTTGATTACAGTTAATACAGTCTTTTGTTATTTGGCTCCTGTAGTTATTGTTCGGGACATTTCAATCTCTAAGATATTTTGCTGAGACGTGATAATAATTCTACTCTACTACAACCTCGTAGATATCCCTCCTTGATGATTGAGTTGTATAAATTTCTTCTATAAGACCTTTCTTCAATTTCGTATGAAAACTTCTGTAGATGTCTTCATAATAGTTTTTACCTCAGAAAATATATATATATATATATATATATATATATATATACTGTGGACAAATAACATTCAATGAGGTCTCTAAAGAGTCACATATAATATCTTCCTTACTCCAAATCGCCCCAGCTGTTATACATAATTTAGCCATATTATTATCTCTATACCACAGTGAAAGATGTAGAATTCCCTCCTGTATATTCTCTTAGTTTCTAATAAATTTCTGAGTTTTTGTGAAGGTTACAGTGATCTTTTTTTTCACATCAGTTATTATCTGTTAGCGGTAGGTAAACAGTTTTCCACTATACTCCCAGTTAAATGATAACAGTACCAGCCAATTGAGCTCAAGCGGTTATATATACCATTCACAATTATTCAACCAGGAATACACTACTATTAAACACCGTGTGATGAGGAACTAACTAAGAATTGCAACAGTCATTAACTCATTTATATAGAGGCATAAAAAAATAACTGGTATAATGCATAGAACTTAAGTTCGGACCCTGGAATGTGCGCTGGCAAAAGATCTGGAAACAGTAGTTTACTTGGCATGTATATCAAGTCCTTGGTAGTAGAACAGTCAAAAGGATCGGATACTACGCAACATTCAGACCTAATTTAGCAATAAGATAAGTGATGAATACAACCTGAGCAAAGGTTCCGTGAGCATAAATTCAACCTATAGGGCCATGGTGTTGAAAGAGTACTACCATTTAAACATAGAGCAGTGTTCGGTGTATTATTGTTAAAAGAAATGTGGAGTACAAAATATGTTCCCAAAATGTGTTGCATACCATACTTTGAGCTAGGTATTTCAATCAATTTATATATAAAAGAACACAGCAATTAACAGTATTGTTAAAAAGAAGGAATTGAGAATTGTCCTTGCTAATGACTGTCCATATGATGCATTTTGTTACCAAGTAAGACAATAACCCAGTTAGTTGTTACTAAGCAAACACATACAGATCAATATCAAGTGTCAGTTAGCAATTTAAAGTCATGAGTTTTATGCACAAACAATACACGAAAGAATGATTATATTGTAAATATGAAAGCTAATGACATGAATAGATTATGGCAAGGTATGTTATACTTTAGATGACATGTATGAAATATACATAAGCTATGTGTTTTTTTTTTTAAATATTAATGCACATGTTATAAATGCATGAACAAGTGTTTATGATTGCAGATAAAATCCGTTACCAAATGACCACGTAATGACAGAAACTTCAGAACAATTAAGGCTCAAAGAGATTCCATGATAGGGTATTAACCCTGATTCTACTGGGAGGGGTGGAGGTGTTGCCCACCGTTTATCCTCTGAAAACCTGGGATCATGGGAGGATTGTGCGAGTCACGCTCCCCTAGACGTGTGATGATGATTGCCGGATGCCTACTGGGAAATCAGGTCGATATAGTCGACGCTGCCATCCTTAGAGTTTATGCATGGTTAGGTCAGTATAGCTGACGCCATGGCATACTCCAGTAGAGGACGGATAGGATGGGAGCGGAAGAGATTAGGAAGGATAGGATGATTTTAGAATAGCTTGGGAACCTGGTTTGGGCAAGGCATGACTATTAAAATTGGAAATCTATCAGCGTTCAAAATCACAAAGTTTAAAGTGTCCTCACGATCATAAATGAAAATTCAATCACATAATACAATCCTTACATACCTTAAAGGAATTATCAATATACCTTATAAACCCTTAACTTCGGGACGAAGTTATTTTGAAGGAGGGGTGTATGTAACAACCCATCTCAAATCACGAACAGCATAGCAATATTAGCATGCATGTGAGGCATGCATATGATAGCTACATATTCATGCATCATATACATTGCACTAGTATATGTATATATATATATATACATCGACTATATATCGACTATTCATGGAGAATGTCTAAATATAAGATAAATGAATTAATTATCAAGGGGTAAATTAAACACCTAATTCTCGTAGATAGAAGAAAAATACACTCAGTAAGAAATATAGTTGAGTTTATTCATATATCTACATGTATAACCCAAATTGTGTACTAATAAAACTAAACCCATAAACCTTATGTTTAAACTTGATATTTTATTAGACATAAAGTAATATGTAATATTTAAAAGGATCACGGTTTTATATTATTTAAATTAAAGTACCATCTGTCATAATTAAAGTGTTGTGACACCATTCGATATATGAAGATCTGATTCTATTAAAGGCAGATATCATGACAAAGCAGTCACCGCCTAAAGAAAATCTGATCCTTTCATAGAGGCGGTTAACTGATGCGTAGAGAGGGAGGAACCTCTGCTATAAAAGGGGGTGTTCTATGTCTCAAGAGGAAAAAGGTTGGATTGACTGTGAGTGGAAAAACTGAACCGGGGGTTGTTGAAGGACGAAGGAGAGTGCTGTTGAAGGAAGAAGGAGAGGAAATTTATCCATACTGCTTATAATTCGGAACTATGAGCCTTACTTGTTTTGAAGTCTCTGGGCACGGGGGAACGGTATGCTTCGGTTGAGAGGCGTACTGGATTGAGTATCCAGGTATACTCGGTTCGGCTGGGTGGTTTGGTCATTCGGTAACGGGAGAAGTTCTGCAGCAGATCACCGCAACAGCCGTAGCAGATCAGGTAAGTACTCCATTTCACCAATTCATACAGTTTCACAGTTCAGTAATCTTTACAGTTTCGGTAAGAACTTCTTTAACTTAGGAGAGTCACTACACCTTCGAGATCTTGGCTCCCCTAGGCTGAGATCAAGAGATAATTTATTGGCCAATGGGGATAAATTTATTATGAATCACATCCAAGGGCTTGTTCCTTAGCAGTGAGAACCTTTTGTTAAATCTTGATCTCTCTACACGTTGAGATTGGTGGCAAGATTGGCTGTCGTGAACATTAATTTTCTAGCCCCAACTATTGGCAATCTATTCTCTCGTAAATACCTTGCTGAAGATTAAATGTACTGCAGATTTATTGAATAAAAACACTGCTGGAATTTTTAACAGGTAAAATAAAATAATAACCGCAGAAGCAAAATAACACTAATCTCATACACATGCACACATAGATTTCTGCCCTTCAAATCTGTTGTTTCATTAATAAATAAACTTCAACACACAAGGGTTCCCTTGGTAGGAAAATGGCCCTCCGAGGAAAAATACAAACAGCAAAGCCCAGAATATTTCCGGCTGATCAAACACTCAAAACCTGTCCTTAGGCCTTACTATTTGTTGGATCCTTCTCCCTCACTACCTCATTGTCTTGTGCTGACTCATGTGTATTCTCCCTCAGACTAGCCTTTTATAAGTTTGAGTTATTGACCGAATCCACAACCCTAATCTCCAAAGTGATTGACAGTTGAGAATAGAATTCAACATCACTTGAGATCACTGGTTGAGATTCATCTAATTCACTAAAGTGATTGACAGTTGAGAATAGAATTCAACATCACTTGAGATCACTGGTTGAGATTCATCTAATTCACTAATGCAAATAACCTTTTGCATTTCATTAGATTGACTCATTTTTTCTTATAAAATAAAATTACTTTAACAATTACTATCATCAACAGTGAAAGGTAGTGCCTTTTGCAAAGTACAAGCTAGCCATGAGGTACAAAAGGCTCTACTCCAACCCCTTCCTTGAAGGCAGGTTCAAAAAACTCTCGAGGTTGGAGTCAAAACAAAAAATTAGTTATTTCAACTAAGTAGTATCCAGAAAACCAACGATGGCACCTAAAAAATCATTTTTTACCCAATGTCTAGTTCTAGAAGGGCTCCCTGTAGATAAGAGGCCCACTCACCTAAGTATGCCTAACTCACACTGCCCGCAATGTAGGAGAGCCAAACCCTTGAAGCGCCTCTACTAGTTCTGCCCACTGGCCAGGGCCATATGGGAATGGGTTTGGGGCAAGGGCCATATGGGCATGTAGCTGGGCCAAGGACATCCACCGACAATATTTTCCAGCCTCCCTGTCATGGCAACTTGCCTTGCTAGGCGATAGAATGCCATCGGCCACTGAATTTCACTCAGCTTGGATTCTTACAAAGCATAGATGTTTTTTTAGACTTAGAAGAAGAGAAATGATGTGTTATTCAATGCAAATGTCATCACACGGTTATTCCAGGATTGATGGCACACTGAAATGTACCATCCTTTTAATGCAAATCATGGCACAAACATAGAAAGTGGGGCTGGAAATGGAACATTTGCAGCAGTTGGAGTATTGGCACGAAGCCCTGTGCACACTAAGCTGGGTCAAGTCACACCAAAGTCCCCATCCTAGCAGACCAAGACACTCAGGAGAGAGGTTCATAAGAGGCATGTGCACACTAGGAGCTACCCCATGACAAATATTTACCAATGCTCGCCCTTGCCATCTATAAGGGGCTCAAGCCCATAGAGCCTACTATTGATGGGTGGAACCCTGTCTAGACTATCGATGCTAAGCCTCCATCCTCTCTCAGGTTGGGACCCTGGCCCCCTGAAGACCACTACCAACCTCCTACGGCTGGTGCAGTTAACGTTTAGTGATCATCTACTCAGGCAAATGCCCCTTGTTACTTTATGTTGTTATGACTATCGACAATATGACTTAGAGTCTCTTTAAGTGGATGCCTTGGCTACGGCCAACATATACCTTTTTTTCTGGTCTTGACGCTTCCCTATCGGGGCTGCATATGCGACCTTTTTTTTATTACAGCCTTGTATATATTGCTTTTATTGATAGTTAAAAGGTAACTTTATTGAAAAATATGAAATTAACTTGTAAAATCATACCAAGAAGCGTAAGCATAGATTAAACAAAGAAGAAGATGAAGATATGAGATAGATAATCAACCAGGGGTCGGAAATTTGAGGAAAGCAATTAATCCGCTGATTAAATTCTTACTACTTGGCCACAGGCTAAAAAATTGACATCCATGTGCACATTTATTGTAGCTTTTGCCATAAAAAAGGTTATTTCTTAAAAGATGTATCTCCCGGCCTGGGGCTGGACTTTTGCCAACTCCTAGATTTGCGCATGCGCTGGGCTGTGGGCCTGCTGGTGAATGCTCTATTTTCGGTTTAAACGCTTCCATGGATATTTGTATGGTCTGTTATGTGCCGAAGTAACTAAATCTTGCTTAAGTGTTTTTGGTGTTAACCACCCCAGCTATGGACCCATTTGTTGTGGCTTTTTAGGCAGACCCATTTTTTATACAGTACCATGTACATTATTGTCAATATTAGTAGTCAAAGGAAACATTTATGATTTTATAGCAAATATGGTTAAAAGAAGTATTTATTGAAAATATGTTGATTGGGTCTACTTTGGATGGTTAGGAAGAATGTTTGTTATCCTCCTCATCTAGATTCAATTCTTTTTTTTTAACCACATGGTGAATCGGTAACTATCAAGTTTAATCCACAGGAGACCCAGGATCAAACCTCATTGCTGCCACTATAACACCAAGAGCATAACCAACCACCTGCAAGTCGGGTATACTAAGATCCTATGGTTTTAGCAAGAGCACACCCACGGTAGGGGGGTCCGCCCCTCTAGCCGCCACCACAGCAGGTCACTGTACTCAATGAGATTTGAACTTCAGACCTCCCGGGCTTCGCCCATGTGTCTTACCATTAAACCACACATCACTGTACCATCTAGATTCAATTCTTACTAATAACATGTTGAGCTCCTAGTGGGTATATTGTTTTAATGGCCTTAATCCTGTGTTGATAGATTTAAGTTTCTACAAAATCTAGTTACGTGGGTACCATCCTGTGAATGAAAAGTACTAGTGGATTTCCATTGCATATATATTTCATGGAAAAAAAAATATTCATGGGAAAAAAACATTTAATGAAAATATAAAAATTTAAAAATATATTCATATAAACATTGTGTATATCAAAAGAATGTGTTCATTTCTACAATTACTCCAGGATAAGAATTTCTAATTAGTGAAACTATGTGTATTATAAATTTTTAATCATTGTGAACATTTTTCTCCAAAGGCAAGGTAGAATATCAAATTTTAAGTTTCCTTAACCATATAAGTATTAGCTTCACACCTGCAATGATTACCTTGACTCCAAGTATTTCAGCGTAGATTAAGAAGCATTGAAAACTATGAATTGTTTTCAAAACTTCGTGAGCATGTTTATAAAAATAAAAATAAAAACATGAGTAATTATAATTTTGTTATTTTGAACATTTTATTCTATTGTTCTGTTTAAAGCACGACTCACAATACCAAGGAAATTTTCAGTGGCAATCCATCTCCTGATTACTGAGGTCCAGCAAATATCTGAGTTACATGAGAGTTGAGAAAGAAGGTTTTGTTTAGGGTTTAGATTTTGTCCTATATGATAGTCATTTGTTCAAACCCCGTGGACTCAACTTCAATAGAACATACTGTACGGCCCCAAAACCTATTCAAATTGAACAATACATAGACAGAGAGGCGGCCATTGATGGGGTATGTTGAATTGCTCAGTGTGATTGTGACCAATATATAAGCATTTAATAGTGACAAAGCAAATGGCATATAAATCGTTACAGTTTCCTAAATCTTACCTTGAATTTGTGGGGTATTTTGAGGAGCTTTTGATTTGAGTTTCTCCTCTTCACAGCGCTCTGTTGGCGTGCTGCTCTTCGTATTGTAATGGGAGTATGTGTTGAATCTCAGAAATCTGTGTGTTTGCCTCTGCCTTGCGGGAATGCAGAACGAGGCAAGGTTAATGCCATGAAGCCGAGTAATGTCTGCCATTCTCTGCATTTGAATTGTAACATAAGAGCACAGTGGCATTCAAGGTCAAGTAATGAGATTGAATGTCTTTGCTTAGAAACCAGCTCCAAGGTATCGATTGATGGAATGATATGCGGGTTGAATAGCTGTGTGAAGATACGAATGAATTGATGTATAATTCTCACACAGAGTTATCATATTGATGAAGTAGCAAAACAATTATCCTCGCGAAGGGGCATTAATATTTTGATTATAGATTGTGGGCATAATCGTAGGGCTGAGCATAGATATAGTTCTTTGCGGGGAGTAGATGCGGTTATATTATGCAACTATGTAGAGGTGGTGCCATTTCGGGCGTACATGACTTCACTGTAAAAAGTGCACACTTCATACATTCGAAAATATTTATTTATTTTGGACTTGAGCTTGAGGAACCACTCATGGAGGGCTTTACACGAGCACACTTCATACATTCGAAAATATTTATTTATTTTGGACTTGAATGAGCTTTAGGAACCACGGATGGAGGGCTTTATAGGAGAGGGGAAGACGAAGAGCTAGGGTTTCAAGCTTCTGCAAGTGTTGTACTCCATGGAGGGGCCGAAGAGCTAGGGTTTCAAGCTTCTGCAAGTGTTGTACTCCATGGAGGGGCGCAAAGGGGGAGCTCCACTCCCTCCTACAGGCAAGTCGTGGCCGGCTGAGGTAAGAAACCAATAGAAACCACCAGAGGTCTAAGGTAAGAAACCAATAGAAACTACCAGAGGTCCTTCAGGAGAAGAGAAAAGGAACATGGAAGAGGATCAAGATTTAACCAAAACAAGGGAAGACAATGGAACAAAAGAAAATGAGGAAGAAGACAAGAAACAGGGAGCAGAAAACAAAGCGCAAAAGGGGCCATGTAAACCCAAGTCTGAGGTTACACCCAGAGTAGTTTTAAATGATCCTGCTCTGCAGGCACACAGGGACCACATGCGGACCTATGCTATCATTTGTAAATTCATGGGATTATGGCCCACTGAAAAGGCACTAAAAGCGTGGATTAAATACCACTAGAAACCAAAAGGAAGCATTGACCTACATCTTGGGTCAAAGGGTTTCTTCATTGTGGTCTTCACAAATATTGAGGACAAAGACAGGGTGTTTGAAGGAGGGCCCTACTTCTATGCAACAGCAGGCCTCTACATGCGACCGTGGATGATGAATTTTGTCCCGGAGTGAGAGACTTTCACTTCGCTCCTGGTCTGGGTAAGACTCTGCTTCCTACCTCTTGATTACTAGCAAACGGAATCATTATCTGCCATAAGAAACGAATTAGGGCATTTTGTCAAAGCTTCTGAGGCCACCAGAAGGGGAAAATATACTTCCTTCGCACAAATATGTGTGGAGATGGATCTCTCTGGAGCTCTACCAGATGAGGTCATCTTGGAAGTTTTTGATGAAGAATGGGTGCAAACAATAGATTACGAACATATTTCTTTCAGATGTCGCAGGTGCCATGAGCATGGGCACCTATTTAGAGACTGCCCTCTCAGTAAAATAGAGAACAAAAGTAAAGCTACCACAGTGAAAGATACTGAAAGCTTTCACAAAGTGGGATATAGAGGAAAAGGGGGCAAAATGGGGCCAAAGCAACATCAAACAAAAGGGCAAGAGGCCAGTCTGAACAGGTTCCAAGTACTCGAAGAAGAGGAGGAGATAACAAAGGGAGATCAGGTAATGGAAGGAAGCCCAGGGGAGAAGGAGAAAGAAGAAGATAGTGCACAAACACAGGATATTAATAAACAGAAAGAGACTATGCTGAGCGATGGAGAACTGGAAATGGACCAAGAAATGACCCAGAGTGAGATGGAAATGGAGGATCTTGAGCTGTAGGAGATTATTGATAGAGAACACCTAGATCTGGAAGGGTTCTTGAAACAGGGGACCATGGGAGGGGTAGACTCACTACCTCAAGAAGAGTTCAACAGAGTACAACAGTTGTTCCTATGGAAAACTCAGGCTAAAGGGCTGGAAAGGCAAAGAAACAATGAAAGGCAGGGCAACGAAGGTGTGAAAACTATGAAAACCACACCAGGATTAGCTCCTAGAAACCCAGGAAAGAAAAGAGGCAGAAAAAAGCAGAATGAGTTATTGATGGAATGTGGAAAGTTAATGATAGATTCAGGTAAGATGAAAGACCTAACCAGCTACTCCTTTACAAATCTTTAATAATGAAGTTCACATCTTGGAATATCAGAGGTCTAGGTAGTAAAAGAAAACAAAGAATACTTAGCAATAGAATGAAACAAGAAGCTCCAGATATGATCTTTATCCAGGAAACTAAATGTTCCATTCAAAAAATAAAAGAAATTCACAGCAATTGGCTCAATAAATTTGAGTTTCTAGAAGTCAAAGCAGATAATACTGCAGGAGGCATACTCACTCTTTGGAACCCCCAAAAAATTGGCATAATAGATGCTAAGGCATCTAGGAATTATTTATCAGTGGTTATTCAACCTGTGGGAGATAGGGAGACTTATCTGGTCACGAATGTTTATGGCCCCCAAAGACTGGATGATAAACTCAGGTTTCTAGACTCTCTTGTGGAACTAAGAGATAGACATGCAGGAGTACCATGGATCATGGGTGGGGACTTCAACATGATCAAATCACTTTCGGAGAAAAAAGGGGGAACCAGAACTTTAAGCAAAGACTCTATAGCATTTCAAACTTTTATAGATAATATGAAGCTAGTTGACACTGATATGAGTAATGGCCTCTTTACTTGGAACAATAAAAGAGGAGGAGAGTCTCAAGTAGCTTCAAAGTTAGATATATTCATAATCTCAGAGGACCTTATGCTCACCGACAAGGAAATGATAGTGAGAATTCTCCCCTTTGGAGGCTCGGACCATTGGCCTGTACAACTTGAGGTTCAGGGCATTGGTACCCCCAAGAACAGACCTTTTAGATTTGAGAATATCTGGCTCACCCACCCAGATTTCATCAGCAACATTACAAAATGGTGGACAGAAGATCTGCATATTGAGGGTACAAGAATGTTTCTGCTTCACAAAAGACTAAAGCACATCAAACTCAGACTTAAAGACTGGAACAAGAATGAATTTGGCAATATTTTTGAAGCAAAAAAAGTTGTTGAAGACAAAATGCAGGAACTCAATCAAGCCCTTATCACAGATGGCTTTGATAAAGTCAGAAATGATCAAGTCACCAAACATCATCAAGACTGGGAGAATTTATGTAAACAAGAGGAGATATTTTGGAGGCAAAAATCTAGAGTTCAATGGCTAAAAGAAGGGGAGCGAAACACTAGATTTTTCCACAGATCCACCATGGCGAACAGATCTCATAATAGGATCTCTTCGATCAAGGACGAGGGAGGTCATCTACTTAATTCCCATGAAGATATAGAAACTATGTTAGTTCAACACTTTCGAGGTATAGCAAAGGAACCCATTTCAGACAGAGATCATTTTATCAATGACTTAACAAGGCATATACCTAGGCTTGTAACAAGAGAGGATAATTTCAATCTTAACAGGCCAGTGATTGAAGAGGAGGTTAGTGAGGTCATCAAAGAAATGCAGAATGGGAAAGCGTCAGGCCCGGATGGTTTCAATGTGGATTTCTTTAAAGCTTGTTGGAACACTGTTAAACAAGATATTTTGAATGTAGTGGAGGATTCTAGGATGAATAGAACCATCTTGAAGGTGCTCAATACTTCCTTCATCTCCTTGATCCCCAAACAGGACAATGCTCAGACTCCAGACAGGTTTAGACCCATAGCTTTGTGCAATGTGGTGTATAAGATAATATCCAAAGTTGTGGCCAACAGACTCAAACCCCTTCTGCCTACTCTAGTTTCTGTTGAGCAATCAGGCTATGTGGAGGGCAGACAAATTCTCAATAATATCATTCAAGCGCATGACGTGGTGCATTCATTATTAAGCAACAGGAAGGCTGAAATGATTATGCAATTGGACCTAGCCAAAGCTTACGATAAGTTGAATTGGACCTATATCAGGAAGGTCCTTATAGCCTTTGGATTTGACCATAACTGGGTAAGATGGGTTATGGCCCTGGTAACTTCTTCTAGCTTTTCAATTCTGGTTAATGGTTCTCCTTCCAAGACTTTTACTCCTTCAAGAGGCCTCAGGCAGGGAGATCCGCTCTCTCCCTTTCTCTTTATCCTCATGATGGAAGGACTTGGTTGGTCTATCAAGCATGCGAAAGAAGTTGGTTACATCAAGGGTCTCCAACTTTCTGAGACTGGACAGGCTTTGACCCATCAACAATTTGTTGATGATACTATGCTGCAGGGAATCCCCACGGTCAAAGAAGCACTAGCTTATAAACAAATCCTGTGTGACTTTGCCATGGCTACAGGTATGGAAGTTAATCTCTCCAAATCTAAGATTTTTTTCTTTAATACTAATATTGCTATTCAAAGAAATATCTCCAGAATTCTGGGCTTTCAAAGGGATGTCCTTCCTTCCAAATACTTGGGAGTTCCTCTAACTATTAAACCTTTGCACAAGAGCATTTGGGAACCGGTGATTAATAAGATGCAGGATAAAATCAAGAAATGGACTATTAGATCTTTAAACTTAGCTGGTTGGTTGGTGCTTACAAAAGCTGTACTTCAATCAATCCCCGTCTTCATGCTATCAGCCCTTCCAGCTCCAAAAGGAGTCTTGCAACAATTTAGAACCATTCAAAAAGACTTTCTTTAGGGTAAGGGGGAGGAGAGAAAGAAATGGGCCTTGGTAGCTTGGGATAAGATTTGCAAACCTGAAAACCATGGGGGTCTTGGATTGGATGATCCGGAAGTACTAAGCAAAGTTTTAGGGGCAAAATTATGGTGGTGTTGGGTAAAAGATCCAAAGGCTCAGTGGGCTAGTATCTGGAAAGAAAAATACGCCAGCACTTGGCAAGATAATGATCACATAAGGATGACTGGCATCATTAAAGGCTCCCACATCTGGAATAAGGCCTGGGAGAATAGAGGCTTAGTACAAAAAAATAGCTTTTGGGAAATCAGAGAGGGAGATCTTGCTTTGTTTTGGGAGGATAAATGGCAACAAGAACCTACACTGTTAAGAGAGGACTTTCTGGACCTCAAGAAATAAATTGATACCAAAGGGTTACTTAGGGTAAAATATTTTTGGGATCAAACCAATAGTGAAGGAAAATGGAGAACCTGGAAGAATATAGACTACAGGGATGATAGCCCCTTGAAAACAAAGGCTGAGGCTCTTATGACAATGTTGGACCAAAGGAAAATTTTAGTTACAGGGGGGCATGACCAACTTAGATGGGGCAACAATAATGAAGGTACTTTCAATCTTAAGGAGGCAAAGCGCATAATCCTTGAGCTGAACTCCAATGTACTGGATAGGGTTTGGCAGAACCTATGGAGGCATCAAGGATGGATGAAGATCAAACTCTTCATGTGGCTGGTACATCATAAGAAAATTCTGACTTGGGAAAACATTCGGAAGAGGGGTGTTCTGGGACCTTCTAGATGCCAGCTCTGTGAAGCCCAAGAGGAAACAATGGAGCACCTTCTCAACAATTGCATTTTCACCTCCAGGTTGTGGGATACTTTTGCCACAATTTTCCAACAAACAGACAAGGACAAAGGAAGCATTATCAATACCCTAAATAACTGGAGACGAAACTTCTCTGATTATGAATTTCTTTGCACAGCTTGGGCTTTAACACCAAGCTTCATAATATGGAATGTCTGGAAAGAAAGGAACAACAGAATCTTCAAAAATGAAAAAAGTTCCTCCCAGCACATTTTTTAGCAGATCTTAAGACAGCTTAAGGAGACAGTAGGTACTTTAGTGTGAACCTCCCCAAAGAATCCACCTTCAGAAGCTGAAATGCAAATACTTCTTCAGTTGGGTATGCAGGGGCTTATGCCACAGGGCTTGGATAGGAAGGTAATGAAACTGGACAATAAGCAGGATTACTGGCATCCTCCCCCTTAGGGTTTTTTGAAATACAACATAGATGGGGCCTCAAAAGGCAATCCGAGTATTGTTGGTTTTGGAGGGGTGTTAAGGGATGAAAATGGTTGCATCCTTTTTATTTTTCACTGCCATTTGGGAAGAGCTATTAATAATATGGCGGAATTAATGGCACTTGAGCAATGTTTAGAATTCCTGAAGCAGGATAATCTCCAGAATATAATAATTGAAGCTGATTCTGAGTTAATCATTAACTCGGTCAAGAGAATCAACTGTGGCACGGAGCCGAAAAAAGTCTCAAAACACTGGAGGTTGCTTCAGGTCTTTCAAAGGATTCAGTTTCACCTCATGTGCTTACGTACCGTGAGCTTTATTCATGTGCGAAGGGCGACTAATAAATTGGCGTACATTCTGGCCAATCAAGGGGTGCTCTGCACCAAAAGCAGGGTCAAGCTGTGTTAGCAAGAGATGCCTCGGAATAGATTAAGGGAGCATTGTCACGATCAGGCGGATGAGGACAGAATGGTGTTTTGAAACAGAGCCATAGAGATGGGGTCTAGTTGATTTGGATTCATTATGAAGTGTTATTTCAGAAGTGAGGTAATATTTGGGATGAAGGTCACTGTCAACCTCCTCAACCTAGGTAAATGCAATCCCAGAAGTCTCAGGTGGAAGTTGCTCGGTATACGATGTTTCTTAGATGGACGGCTAGATAGATGGATTTTCATCTCCCTTTGGTACATGCGCCGGAGGAGATGGGACGGTGCGAGGGGCCGGAGTCCAGGCTTTCTCAGCAGACTCAAAACCCAAGCATTACTTTCTGTGGTGGCAATACTGCTCTCGGGGTGGTTTCTGGTTTTTCGCATGCCCTTCAAGCCAGAAGCGGTATTTCAGTTGGGAGCGATTCCACTCACCAAGCAACACATGGCCAAGGGAGGGGAGAGAATACCGCCCTCATCGCGAGGTAATTCTTGGTTCTTTTGGCTCGTGCAATATGATCCTCAGCCGTTGGATCAAGCAAGGTGAATCCATGGTCAAGAATAAGCGAGCATGTTGGTGGGTCCAGGTCGGTTATCGCACGGTAATTCTCTGTGCTTTTAGGTCTTGTGATATTATCCTCCACCGTTGGATCTGGCGAGGAGAATTGACGGTTAAGGAAAGTAGGCAGGTCCGGGTGAGGTGTTATCTTCCATGCTTGTTTCGCTTCAAGGTGGGAATCGGTGGATTTCGGGCGGACTACATGCTTGAGGGTTATCCCACCATTCGGACCCGAAATCCTTATAGAGTGGTCCCTATTTCCTCATCGGGTCCGATTCTAATTTTAAAGTGTTTGCTTGTTTGTGCCCCGATATTAGCCTCGTCCGTCAGATCTATGAGGGTGGATCGAACAATCTCGGCTTTTGTTTGTTTTTCGAGGGTTTTGTAGTTATGTTTGTGGGCCCTTGGCTTGGTTTTTAAGCCTTTAGCTCGGTGCCCTAGGCTTTAAGCGGATAGTTATTTCTATGGCCCACAGATCCTTTGGGACTGTTGTATTTTATGTAATTTGTTTTTCCGATTCAATTAAATAGAAGGTACGACTCTTGCTTCAGCAAAAAAAAAGAAGAAGAAAATATTTATTTATTTTTAATTTGTAATTATATATGTGGAAATATATTTTTATTATTATTTATATAATATTTATAATAGGAATGCAAGATGTTTAAAGAATATTAATCAATAAAATAATCATTTTATTATAAAATTATTGTATATAAATTTGTCATTCGATTGTTTTTGAGTGGAATTTTTTGAAATATTTCAAGGTTATTGTTAAGTTTAAAATTTTGTTTGTAAAAGTAGAGATATGTTTTGGTGTAGTGATTTGAGTGGGTTTAATGTATACGGTTTGAGTGGGGCTTAATGGTTAAGAGCATGTGCTTTCTCTTAAGATATTATAAGGTCAAATATAAGGTGGGTAAAATATAAACACCTCTATACACTTTAGCAGTCAAATCTTTATAGATAGGTCCCTTTTCTATAACTTTAAAATTAAATTATTATTATTCTCTAAATAAAAATTAAACATATTACATATATATATGATTATCAATATAAATAAATATATATTTTTTAAATTTGATTATCAATATATAAAAAAATCATTTATATTAAAAAATTAATAATGAATTTGTAATAAAATGATTAAATTAACATGAATCACTAATTTTGTAAAGAAGTGTAAGATTTAAATATCTCATTTTAAAAAGAGGTAAAGGGTTTGAGATTTGTAAAGTTGTATTGTTTATTAAAAGTAAATTATTAATAAATTAATTAATTAATTATATATAGGATTGGTTAAAATTAAAATTAAATTGATTGAAAATCAAAATTATCTTCCAAATTAAATTCAATTAATTGGCCATATAAAAATAATATCATAAATTCATGATAAAATAAAACATGAAATGTTGTTCAACTTAGAAAATATAAATCCAATAGCATCAAACAACCACTAGGATGGTGATCATTCACAAAACCTTTGGCTGTAAAGGACCACCCTAGCCATTGTTCATTCACAAAATCTTTGGCTGTAAAGGACCACCCTAGCCATTGTTATCAATGGTAGGTGGTCATTCGATATTAGAAATGGTAAGAGCAAGTGTGGGAAACTCATCATTCTACTATGAATGTAATGGGGACTAATTATGTTTGTGTTCCCTCTTTCTCCATGATTAAACAACCATCTCAGTGTACGAAATTTCCTTTGATCTTTGTGATTATTGGGATCATATTGAGTTAATATTATAAATCGGGGAGCTATCTTAGAGGTGACACTAATTTCCACCTTTAATCTATAATTGCTCATCCTATGGTCGATATTATTCAAAGTTAAATTTCAATCGCAAAATAAATGGTCTTTACTATGTTGGTTTTATTTAACACTTTTGTGGCATGTTCTTGTCAATTGTTATCATGTAATTATATTATTATTGTGCAATTGCTATCTTCAAATTTTCTTATGCATATAAACAAAGAATTCAAAGAACAAACTCATGCAATCACACACCATTGAACATGGAGGATTTATCCTATAAACCCAAATAAGGAAATCAACATAAAATAAGAAGCTTGCTCAACTCCAAAGAATATCATGAAACAATAGATTACAAATCAAGTCATGTAGAGATCTATTAATCTTTTGGCATGAGCTAAAAGAAAGGGTACCCTTAATCCACTTTTGATATATGCAACTAGGTGAAAATTATTATATAGTAGAGATTCTTATTTTCTCTAGATTATGACCAAGCAATTTTAACAATACATATTGGCTCAAATTACTTTTTCAAAATTTAAATAAATGTTGAAAGCAAGAAAAATCATAGAAGAAAAGAAAAAAAACAAACAAACTAGTTTGTAGCTTTTGAATAAGTGAAATAAACCAAGTTAGCTTAAAGAGAAGAAAGTGTAAGAGCTCATAGCTTGTAGGGAGGTAAAAGTTAAATAGCAACCCATAATTCCTATATACAAATAAAAAACCTGGTAAGATTGTTAAGATAATTATTTGATGTAAGCATGGTTTGAAACTTAAATTAGCATTTCCTTTATTGAAGTAGTTTAGCCCTTGAAATTTTCTATCACAACAAAAAGCTCATAGATGTTGTATGCATGTAAATTGATTTCCTATTAATAAAACATATTCTCTTTGTTTATTTGTGTCATTTGAATGCTAGATATGTTCATTTAAGTTTTCTTCAAATAGGGTGTTGTGCATCAATGTTTATAGAACCTAATATTCATATGTTATTAGGAGTTTAGATAGTTGAGTGAGATTATCTTATAGCCATCCTATATAAAGATATAATTAATAATGAAGCAACAAACATTGTAGAGATTCGTTAAGGGTGTTTTTCTCTTGAAAGGGGAGAAAGTGTATTTCACTTTTCAAATGTTATATTGCCAATATGATGTATGCACATTCTCAGAGATTAGGAGTGTAAGTTTTAAACTTTTCAAATGAAGTAATGCATATAGATTTTAAAGTAAAATATAAACAACAACAACAATGACAAACACACATTACATATAGATTTAGCTTGAAAATCCTTAATCTAGAAAATATCTTCACTTAGAACCACATATCTATCTTCTTCAAAGTATTAATTTAACATTCACATTGCAACTTTTAGGTATCTAAAACCCTAATCCACTAATCTAGATTAGGTTACAACTATAATCCCTTAACCAACATTAGATTATAATGGGCCAAAAAAGCACAAAAAGAAAAAAGTGACCTTGAATCTCATCTAATGCTCATGGATGAGTGCCCATTGTTACCATTAATGATTATAAAAACTACATACAAAGAATATAACACATCTCTAAGAAGGAATGCACCAATCTGAATTTAGATATGTGATGTTTGACTAGTAAGCCATTATAAAATGAATTTTTATTTGATGTTTAATTTAAGTAGAAGCTTTGGAGTTCTTATAAATTTTGGGAATGGACACTTATTAAAAAAAAAGTAAAGTAGAGAAAAAAAGTAATGGTGGATTGAAGTTCTTTTAAATATTGGGAATTGACAAATATTAAAAAGAAGAAGAAGAAAAGTAAAGAAAAAAAGTAATGGTGGGTTGAAGTTGCAGGCACCAAAACAGTGTAAAGCATAACTTGGTAAAAAAAAAATTAGTCTCCAGTTACCAATTCATCATGGTTAAAAAAAAAATCACCTTTAATTTTAATTAAGTCTAGAAACTAAATAATAAAACATCTTTATGGGAAAAAAAGGTGTAAAGCATAGCTTCCTAAGAAAAACATGTAGTCTCGATTTTAAGGAAAAAACAAAATCACCTTTAATTTTAATTATCTAGAAACTAAAACACTGATAAATACTAAAACATCTTTATGGAAAAAAGGTGTTAAGCATAGCTTCCTAAAAAAATGTTTAGTCTCCAGTTACCAATTCATCATGGTTAAAAAACAAAATCACTTTTAATTTTAATTAAGTCTAGAAACTAAAACACTAATAAATAATAAAACATCTTTATGGGAAAAAAAAGTAATAGAATTGATCTTTTATATACTTTTTAAATATTAAATATAAAAATAACTTCAAGGGTCTCATGGTTAAAGCACCTCTACTATTGAGATGTCACATTTTGTGATTAAGTAAGCAAACTACATGCTAAATATTTAACTCCATCTCTTTCGAATACAAAATTTGAAGAGCAAAACATAAGAATAATTTGTCAAACTCTTTTTATCTATTCTCTTGATTTGTAAAAAGGTAATCTTACCATCAAAATTAAATTTGAGAGTATCAAAAAGCAATGCATGTTCTCAATCTAAAAAATTAAATGGCCAACAAACTAGTTATCATTATTCCATTGATAGCATGATAAAATACATTCTAATTAAAAATGTAAATTTAAATTCAAATTAAACGGGTAATTAATTAATATTGCAATAAATTTTAATTTACTATAATTATTAATATATATATAAATGTACAAAACTTAGCCGGGTTTTATTTGAATTAAATTGAATAATTTCTTTTTGTTTTATTCAAATACTTTCATATTAAAAAAATCAAAATCAAAATCATAAAAGTTTAATTTCTTAAATTATTATTATTATTATTTTTTTTTTTTAACTACATGGTGAATCGGTAACTATCAAGTTTAATCCACGGGAGACCCAGGATCAAACCTCATTGCTGCCACTATAACACCAAGAGCATAACCAACCACCTGCAAGTTGGGTACGCTAAGATCCTATGATTTTAGCAAGAGCAGACCCAGCGGTCAGGGGGGGTCCGCCCCTCTAGCCGCCACCACAGCAGGTCACTGTACTCCATGAGATTTGAACTTTGGTCTCCCGAGCTTCGCCCATTTGACTTACCGTTAAACCACACATCACTGCACAAGGTAGTGGGCTTGGCCCGGTTCGGTTACTTTTCGCACGACGAGCACCGACCTTGCTCGGGATCGAACACAAGACCGGTCCGTTATGACGAGGTCGACCTTACCACTACGCCGCCTCCACGACTAATTAACAAAAGATGCTGTGTTGATTCACTTTTGAGACCAGAAACCTTCTCAAAGGCAGTGGTTAATCTTTGTCAAAAGCAAAAGACTGCACAGCAATTCGGCCATTGACCATAATTTAACTATAGAGACGAGGAATCTGTGGTTGGTCTGTATGGAAAGTAAAGAACCAAAGGATTTTGGCCGTTGATGCTCATCGTTAACTCTATATGTAAAATTGTAAATGACCATATACAGCGTGATATGACTGTTCTTCACCATAGTCAACTCTACTTTATGAAGCGTCAATCTCCATAGAATAAAGCCCATCACTAACCAGCCCCGGCTGTAGCGTGTGGGTTTAAGTCCCCACTAGTTCCACGGTCCATTTCCAGGAGGCACTATGTACATCTATAAAATTTACTCCAGGCGCTAATTTCCTAGCCAGTCAATATTCCGGCTCTGAAAAAGACATCCCATCACTCAAGTCAGTAACCTAGTTTAACCTACTTTAAGTAGGGTTAACTTAATCAATCTTCCTTCACCCAGGCAGCAAGCCGCTTCTAAGTTTCGGCCATGATAATGTGGTTATTTTGGAATGCCATAGACTGGTTTCAATAAAAAGCGTCGTTCATTCGAGGCGCGGGATTTATACATGGACTTACCGAGAAAGCGTGAATCATTCGAGGCGAGGGATTTACATATGAACTTACCGAGTGGGGAGGCATGGTACACAACCAAAATAAGAAGAAAAACAGAAGTACCAAGAAATTCTATGTAAAGAATTCACTAACAGCCAAAATTAGACTACTACAATAAAAATATTGTGAGATTAAAGTCAGTAACCTAATCTAACATACGTTAAGCCTAGGGTTACCTTAATAAATCTTCCTTTGCTCAAGCATCAACCCGCTTCTAAGTTTCAGCCCTGATAATGTGGTTATTGTAGAATGCCATAGACTGGTTTCAATAAAATGCAATCATTTCGAGGCAGGGGATTTATATATGGAATTACCGAGTGGGGAGGCATGGTACAGCTCAACCAAAATCAGAAGAACAACAGAAGTACAAGAAATTCCGTGATTCATTGAAACCAAATTATATATGTAAAGAATTTTAGTGCATAGACATTTCAGCACTGTGACTATCCATCAATTATTATATAAAAACATGTATCTACCAATTCTTTTTGTGTTAGAAAAAAGCAAAACCCAATAAATTGTAGGTAGGATTACTTCATAGAGGTACCTACCTGAATTCGTCGAGGGCGATTCTTTGGAATTTGCCTTTTTCAGACTACCATTGGAGCCATCCTCATTTCACCACAGAACTTGAACGCCCTCTTTGCTGTCGAGAAACGGATCTGAAAGATGAAAATATTAGAGAAACAAACAAAGGAAAAGCTAAAAATACACTAGCATAACATTATCATTTAAATCTGCTTACATATGGTTGTCTACTTCTTCTTGCTTTACTCTCCTCTTATGATTGCTTCTCTGACATAAGTCTGTTCTTCCTGTAAAAATAAATTAATATTCCAAATCAATAATCAATTGATTGGAAACTTGCAATAATCAAAGCAGGAAAAGAAAAAGAGAGAAACGAACCTAATCTATTATCATTGTAATAATATATCAATATACGGCCAATAAAAATTTAGATCTCCCTCCTCCCTTAATTGAAATTCAGTATATATTTGACAAGAGACTCTCTCCATTACCACTGAGGCCGGTGGAGATCATCATCATATCTGCAGCTATTGCCACTCCTCTGATTGTGCTCCTCCAAAGACTTCGTGGCCGAAACGTATATCTGTCTCCGTCTCTCAGACTCGTCACAACACAACAGAAATGACAGAAAGACACAACAACAACATAAAAAGACAACAAAACTACACATATACGAACAGTTACAACACAGAGCCACAGATACAGATCAAAGAAACAACACAAAACAAACAAGGAGGAGCGCTCCACAAAACATCACCGCCTCGCCTGAGAGACAGAGAGCAGAAGAGCACAGAGAGTTGAGAGAGCGCATTGCAGTGCAAGAAGAGGAGGGATTGATGAACTAAATAGAAGAAGGATTAGCTTTTGTAAACGGTAATTAGCTTTTGTGAACGGTCCAATTCTATCTGACATTTAATCTAGCCACTGATAAAAGATCATTCCCACCGTTAAAAAAGCTATCTCTTTTTTTTTCAGTAGGAAAAAATCATCATATTAATATATTGTGGAATATATGAATCATGTTACATTGAGATACATTGAGATCGAAATATCTCGGAGAATGAGGATATAAGGCGCCGGAAGGACGCATTCGGAGATGCATCAAACAGCATCAGTCATACAATAACAGCATCAGGGAAATGTTCGAAAGATTATATGGAAAAAAGCTATCTCACACAATTCAAATTTATATCTTCGATGACACTCGCACCCTCCCCTGAATCCACATTCATTGTTTGTTACAATCCTAACAAAATCTCTTTTATTCAATAGGGTCCTTCCAGATTCAAAAATGTCTGAACTTCAATTTCCTTTTTCTACTTGAGGTCACGAGGTCGAACCGTAAGCCGTAATGCTTTACTCCAAAGAGAGACCTTAGGTAGAGATCATGATCGAAAAAGACTCGTACGCTGAACGCTCGGTTTAATATCAAAAGTTTGAAAGTTCATTTAGTCATGTTTCGTTTTTACGCCTTTTAAAAATGTGAGTAAGTTTATAACTAACATGGTTTTTAATATAATCTCAAGGTTTATTTGAATTTTTAAATTATATATACATATACATTTTTTATTTTTGTTTTGTTTCGTTATTTTTTAAATTAGAGTGAGTTTGAAATTTTGTTTTAGATTTATAATAATAAGAAAGCTTATTGAAATATTTTTTAATATAATTGTAAGTTTTAGTTTTATTGATTGAATTTTTAAATTAGGAAGAGTAAATATAATAATGAATTAATGATATTTTAACGTTTACAGACTAAAAATAGTCTATGAGACTATCAACTTTTTTTTGTATTAGTTTTTTGCAATTCATTTTTTTTTATTCAAATTGATGATGAGCTTACCCAACCCTCTAAGAGTCCCTTCACTGAAAAGACAATGCCAAGGAATTGAGGCTAACATACTGTCATAATTCTCTAGGAATTGAGGCTAACATATTGCCATAATTGTCTCTGATGTCTATGAAAGCATCACATTCCAAAATGAAATGCTTTTCCGATTTCACTACCCTAGAAGTGCAAAAGGTACACACTTGTTCTTCCCAAGCTTCTTTAGGTCTCTTCCACTATCTCGTTTCACACTTAAGTTGATGTGAGTTAGTTCTTAATTGAGCAATAAGAATCTTCACTCTTCACGGAATGTTGGCTCCAATGTACTCTTTTTGTTGGAGATCACAAGTGAGGTTGAATTCCTAAACATAGTACTTCTTCTTTCTACCCAACTTGTTTCCCCACATATGCTTACGGAACTTCTCCATAACAAAATTCTTTAACTCCTTGCTATTTGCGGGACATGCATTGAGGTAAATATTCCATTTTTGCATCTATTTGTTGTTTTTTCTCATCCGTGATTTCTTTCTTTCACTCATGCCTTCATTGAAGATAACTTTCGGCCATCTTGCCATTTGCTCAATTCTTTTTAGATACCCTATAAGACGCACCATAGAAATTGCTTTGATGGGAGTTGCTCCTATTTCACTCAACATTATCTCATAAGGAACCAAACTTTTTATTTTGAACTTGTTCATGATCAAGTGTTTTTGGATTTTCTCAATTTGTTTCCATTTTGAAACAAGGATGTTGCTAGCCCACAGTTCACACTCATATAATATCACTGGACAAACTAGGAGTCCAAAAAGCACTTTAATCGTTTTCCAATCCCATAACTTTACCTCTCTACATCTGTTTTGAAGTGCATATAATGTTTTCCACCCTCCTAAAATTCTCTTCTTTCTGCAGTCCTCCCAATTAAGCTTGTTGTTGAAATCGATCTTGAGGTACTTGTATTCATTTACTTCTTCAAGAATGTTGCCTTTAAAGAAGAATATATGTTGGGTTTGCTTCCTTTTATTAGAGAAAATGCATATAGGTGCATCTGCAATCCATGGGCCGATTTAGCAATCAATACAAGATCATCAGCATATAAAATAAGTTTTAACACAAACTCCCCCAACCGAACACCATCCCCACCTTGCAGATTTAGCCACTCTTCCAATTTGTCAATATATAAACCAAAAAGGGTAGGGGATAAAGGCCAGCCTTGCTTGACTCTGATATTATTATTTATAATTGGTAGAGATCAAAGCAACTGAGTAACAAAAAGAGGAAACACACAACAAAGTGGGCATGGGGTGTAAAGAGAACTAATGTATTTGAGAGCTCACACTCAGACAAAGAAGTCCCTGTGCAGGCACTTGGAAATGAATTGGCCATTATAACCGTTGAATCCAACCAAGGGGTCTAGTAAAAGGTTTAGAAAAGGAAAGGAAAAAAAGGGACGTTAAGTGATTTTAATCACACTTAACCCCAACAATCTTTATGTAAATTTTACAAGAAAGACAAAAAAGGGAAGTTAAGTGATTTCTATCCCACTTAACCCAAGCAATCTTTATGTAAATTTTACTATTTTTCTTTTTATTGCTCATGAGCATATGCAGAATGTAATTTTGTTCCTTGTTTTTTAAAATTATTTATAAATAAAATTAATTTGAAATAATTCATTTTTATTAATGATGGCCACAAAAATGTTAATGCTTTGAAAGTATGCAATTTAAACTAGGATGCCTTCTCTCAAATTGAATTTATGACTTAACCATTAAGTCTACTCAAGTTATAGATGCATTTATGTTTTGTGTTGGAGCCCAAGTGTGAACTTGGGTTAATTAGAAGATTAAAGGTAAAATGCACATGTAAATGCAAAATGCAAATGTAAATGACAAGAAATGTAAATGAAATACCGGGAAATGTGCATTTCATTTGGAGGAAGAAACAAATGTTAGATAATTTCATAAAAACATTAAAATCATTAAAATATTCCCCTCCAACACATGATAAAGTTTAGGGTTAGGGGTTTTGAGGAGGACGTAACGAGGGTTTTGGAGTTTGTCTCTTGAGTGTTGTGTAGAGATTTTGAGAGAGGGAGGATATTTGGAGGTTGCGCAACCTCTTTGTTGCCATAACAGGGAGGGTTGCATGCTATGTAAATTCATGCTTTTGGTAATGAAATGAGGAATTTGAATTCCCATGTTATGTGTGTTGTCCAGTTAATTGTCTAGTATTTGCAACAACTGTGTTTTTTAGTGTTTGTGATGTACTTTGTTGTGTAGTTTGGTGTTTGCAACAATTCTCTTTTGTTTGTAGCAATGACAGTTAATTAGTTTCTTATGTAGGTGGTTTAGTTTGTTGGTTTATGTTTAGTTCCTGCAATTGTCTTTCAGTTTTATTTTTGTTTTCTTTTTGGTGGCCCTTCAAGCCAGAGGACCCCAACAAATTGTACCAACCAAAAAAATCATGGTTCCCCTCTTCAGTCGAGTGGTCGCATTGATGGAGAGAAGCCCAAGTGGTTGACCTTGTGGTCAGATGGAGGCTATGGGCTTGCCCAACCTTTAGCTTCAGAAAGAGCGCAAAATTAGTTTTTCCTTGGCTAGAAATGTTCTGGATTCCAGTTAGTCTAGTGGATCCCAAGTGGTCTAGTGGTTACCTCTGTGTTTCCAAAGGGTTCCGACTCTTTTAGTATTTTCATTGCGAGGAGAGATGTTGTGGTTTCCAAAGAGGTTATGATGTTTCTATGTGTAACCATGTGTTTTTCAATATGTATGCCCTTGAGGTTTTGTGTTTTAGTGATACCTATGTTCTGGCTTCATACCATTTATATTATGGGCATGAAGATTATTTAATCTTGATTCAACTAGTCTCAGCCACAAAAATATTCCAATCCCACTTAGTATCTTCGCTACTCTCAAAATTCTTAATGAGTCATCGAACCCACTTTGGCACATCTATTAGTATAGGAAGTTGCACAATTGTGGGTCTAAGAAAAAAAAAGTTTATTGGAATCCACTCTTGGTAGGAATGCCCATGGGGATGGGCATCGTAATCCCCCATTCATTCGTTTGACATTAAACAAATGTAATATTAATGGCAATGGGTATCGACTTGGGCTTGTATTTCTCATCATTTGTATTTAATATGGCAATTTCACCTAAAATTCCTCATAGTGGAGAGGGATGTGACATGATGGAAGAGTTAAGCAGAGAGGCGACAGAGGAGTTGGTAGTTGTCAGATTAAGGGAGAGTTGAAAGAGCAGTCCACAACATGTTTAAGAGTTGTGCCAAGCCAAGGTGTTATTGCGCACATACGTGGACACTCATTTCCTAAGGTTGTGCACTGACAAAGAGCGCAACAAGAGTGAGGTGCGTTGAAGGGCAGAGGATGTGTATGAGTTGCGCATGGAAGAGGAAATTGCGCAAAGCAAATAGTGGTTATGCAAGGAACAACTCGATATGTGAGCTCAACTCTGTACTGGTGTTTGACTTATAGAGTGGACCTGAGGGATGTTTCCCTAATTTTTCGTTGTGATGTGGTGTTAGGTATTGACAGTAATGTAATATGGCCCTAGTTTGTTGCTCTGTCGATGCCACAGGTACAGTGGTCATCTCCGCATATAACATGTGTGCCAATGTTTGTCACAATAGCAGACCAAGCAAGAACAATTGGTAATAGAGAGGCCTCCACCACAATCCTAAAGAAATTAATGCACCAGATCCAAAGAAATTTGTGGCCCGAAGTACCTTCACAAAAGTCCTAGTACTTTGTGTGCTCGAACTTAGAAGATGCCTCCAATTTGCAATCTGGTCACGTTTTAAAGAGATGGTCCAAGCAAGTCCCTAACAATTGCTTGTAATATTTTTATTCGATACTCCAAGTGTAATGTGGCCCTAGTTTGTTGCTCTATTGATGCCACAGGTATGGTGGTCATCTCCGCACATAACATGTTGCCAATGTTTGTCACGATAACAGACCAAGCAGGAACAATTGGTAATAGAGAGGGCTCCACCACAATCCCAAAGAAATTAATGCACCAGAACCAAAGAAATTTGTGGCCCAAAGTACCTTCACAAAAGTCCTAGTACTTTGTGTTCTCGAACTTAGAAGATGCCTCTAGTTTGCAATCTAGTCACGTTTTAAAGAGATGGTCCAAGAAGTCCCTAACGACTGCTTGTAATATTTCTATTCGGTACTCCAAAAATGGATGTCATAATGGGGAGGTAGGGATAAGGGTGTGACTTGCGATGGAGGGTGTTCCTGCTATTTTTTTCAAGGCTATTACAGATGTTGTTGATGGTGCATAACCAACTACGTCATTGAAGAATGGTGCGACTGTCAAGCTAAAGGAGTGATTAGGAATTTCGCAGCAGATTGTTCCAGGGGAGCCATAGTCAAGAACGCAAAGGACCTATAAATTTACTTTATCTTGCAAGCCTATTTTAAGTCGTGTTATTTTCATTACTTTAATTGTTTTGTTTTTCATGTTACCAAGAACCTATGCAATGCAGAAATCAAGCCTAGGACAGAGTACATAGGCGGTATTCATTAAGACCCCCACTAGCTGCTACTAAATGGTTATGTGTAAACTAGTTGGCACATTGTATTTCAACTGTCTGAAAACAACAAAATGTGAGAGACTCCTGCTCAGCAAAAAAAAGAGAATTCCAACACCACCGACAACTGACAAAGGACAAAGAGACCAATCATTTCTGACGAAAATGGGTAGTGGAAGAAGGGAGAGCAGCGAAGAATTAAATGCAAGTTTCAGTAACCAATATCGGAATGGGAAAAAACAAAAGAAGAAGAGAAAGATGGGGTATTAAAAGTAGGAGGTTGGGATGCCCATAGATAGAGGAAGAAGTGCGCAAAGAGGGAGCACATAATAGAGAAGAGAATAATGTGTAGCCTATAGTTTAGCATCTAGAGCTGGATTAGGATCGTGCAGTGGCAGCACAAGTGAGCATGGATGTCTAGCTACACCTAGTTCAGGACGAGGCAGGATTTGTGTTAGGGGCTTGTTGGATCCCAAGTGTGAACTTGGGTTAATTAGAATATTAAAGGTAAAATGTACATGTTATACGGAATCTACGACTATGGAAAAAAGTGTCTTCCTTAGGCTTGGTGGACTGACATAGAACAACATAAATCAAAGAGTAAAATGTTTTCCTTAAAGTTAAATCAAAGAGTAAAATGTTTTCCTTAAAGTAATTGAATGAAGGGATAAGGCCTACCTGGAATCCATTGCAAGCTTCGCTCCTTCCTCGGCTTGTACTCTCCAATCCTAGCTTTGATCGCTATAATTAGAACCTACACAATCAAACAAGACAAGCCAAATATCTACGACATATGTGTAGCATAATTCAATCACTTCATTCAATAGATCAACATGGTATTGAAATACATGAAATAATAACATCATATATAGGAAAACAATCTACTCTTTGTATTAATAGAAATGGAGAGAGTTACAACCAAAAATAGGAGTTGATCTTGTAGAAGAGCTCCCCAAGTTGACTTGTCATTTCCTTGCCACAAAGTATACCTCTATGTCACCCTAATGCATGGAATAATGACTCTAAAGCAACAACATGAGGGTAGAATCAATCTCCAAAATCCAACCCCTTGCCCATGGATGGTTATAAATATATAGATGTGAGAGGTAGTTCATGAATTCTTATCCATTTACCAATCTAGGCTTGAGATCCAAAAGTGATGGGAGGATGAGCTCAAGGGATAAGATGGTGATTTCTCCAAGGTGGAATCAGATAGGATTTAAAATTATTATCCAAGGTAAATGGTTGAAACAACCTCAGGAAGCTTCGTGATTATTTTATTTTTTCCTGAATTTCTAGAATCAGCGCACCCCAAGACAAAACATCCTGCTGGTGATCAACGTAGGTGCAGAGAGGGTCAACCTGCTAGTCAACACTGGTCCTTAAAGGGTCGGGGTGCGTTGGGCCTTAAAAGCTTGGGAATTCAATAGTTAAGAGCATAAACTCGGGGATTCAGCAAATTCATGCTTAGGGCTTTGTGTAGGGATGATGATAATATGTTGAAGGATGTGAATTGACCCTGTTTGAAGGCCTATTGACCAGATGTGACAAAATGTCCTATAACAGATTGCCCCCTAAAGCGCAAAGTCATAAATGGTAACTGATGACTGAAGTTCTTTACCTTGTGACAAGTCAGGATCAAGAACAACTAGTGATAGCATCATCTATTACAATACATTTACATCATGATATCTCTCTTGAGGGAGGCATACCCATGCTCAACACATAAGCTAACATTACATGTACAATGACCAAAAGACATATCCACAAATGACTGATGGTCGACCCATGACTGGATGACTGCCTATATGATCATAGCCATCATACATTGTGATATTGTATTACTCCTGAAATCGCAGCCCGAATGGATGAAACTAGATCTGGGGTCTTCTATCTCGTTCACACAACCAATGTACAAGTCTAACCATGTGAATCAATGAGTTGGAGTCGAACATGGTAGACACCATCTGATTACTGGCCAATGATGTAAGTCGTTAACAGATGCGAGAGAAACCACCGATGATGTTAATGGCTCTCAAGGTACTCTAGTACAATCCATATGGTGTGAATAAATGAGTTGATGTCGAACACCACACAGAATCTTTCGGTCAAAGGCCAATGATGTAAATATGTTGCTGAGAGCGAGGAAAATTTCCATTGATGTATGCAAGCACCAAGGTACCAAGGGATGTTCCTACGTCTACTTCCTAGATAATGAACTAATCTCGATAGGAAGCATGACCTATCATAAGAGGACCTTGATGTATCCCCCATCAACGACATGAAATGAGTATGATGATTTGAGAGAGAATGATCAGAATGATGCTGACATGGAACTAGATTAGAAAAGGCATACATGGAATGAAGGCTTAAGAGTATTGTACCAGATATTAATTGAATGACTTATCTTGAACATAATGGCAACACTGAAATGGAGTTGGTAGCATTGACCCAAAACCAAAACGGAGGCTTTGAAAAGGTATGATAAACCAAAAGACAAGCAGATTTCCCAACCCAACAGCCACGAAGATGAAGTGGAAGAGTGTCATGTTCAAGAGTGACTCGCTGCCATTAACAAGTGGAGTATGTTGTTTTCCCAATTTCTTCAACCATTACTGGTTAGTACCTCTTTATTTTTTAGAAACTTGAGGAGGATAACATATGCTTGATCTGTAAGTTCATCCTCCGGTTGAATCCCTTTGGGTATATTTAACGAACCCACAGAAGGACTGGTTCGGTCATGTCATGATCGACGAGTCCATCATTGTTTGATGCTTTAACAATTCCAACGAAGGTATAACTCGACATCTTTTTCATGTTTAGAGAGTTTGAAAAAGAGGCGAAAAAGAAAACTATAAACGTTCTTTTTCGTAGATAGTCTCTTGAGTCCAAAAAGGCATAAAACAATACTCAAGAGAACCTCTTAGCCATGTTTGACTAAGGTATTCCTTTTTCGTAAGTAGTTTATCTCTGTCCGGAAAAGGGTTAAACTTATATTGAGTAGACGTCTTTTCATTTACTTTAACGAGTTTGAAAAGACAAGTGCTCGACAGTATTTCCATATTTTGGGAGTCTGAAAAGTGCTGAAAGAGGACTCCATGGGTGTTCCCTTTTCGTAATTTTATAGGGCCCAAAAAAGTGATAAAGTTTACTCTAGGTCAAAATGATCTTATTTTAGTCGAAACATGACAAAATTCGTTAACAGTTGTAGACCTGCTCAAAACAACATGAAACGAATTAAAAATACATGTTTCCTAATAAAATTGAATTGTAACTAGGTCAAAACATTGAATATGAATAAAATAATGAGTAAATAACCATAAATATCTAAAACCAAAATTCATTTTTACCATTTCACATTTATCGTTTAACATCGGAACTCTAAGTGCGTTTTACCCTTGATCTTCTGCAGCTGATTGTTGTCACTTCCAAGTAGGAGCTAATACCTTTTTCTTTCTTTTCATGGTTGCATTTTGCAGTTTCATGCACATTTTTTAGGTTTTTGGAGGCCCTGGGGCTCAAATATTGTGCCCTTGGATCAATGCACCCCTAGAAGGTCGAAAGGTGTGTTGATCTAGGAGACTTAATACTGGAGGGGTCGTTGCAATGCACTGTCCTTCCTTAGGGGGGTGCGTTTGGCGCAAATCCCAAATTTGTACCACTAAATTCTCTCAAAACTTGTCAAGTTTTTTGCATGAAAAAGATTCTAATGAGTCTCTTTGTGATGTTCCAAGGCTTCATTGCTACAAAATGTCTCTGATATGGTGGGAACGAGAACATGAAGCACAAGATATGAATGCATTAAATGATCCTACTACCATCCAAGAACTAAGAAATTATGGATTTCTAAAAAAAATATGGCTTCCTGGAATGAGGCAATAGATGGAATTACTCGAATATCTTATTCATACATGGGATGTTCAGGCGTAGACATTTAGTCTAGGAGCACATCTTCTCGAGATAAAGATGGAGGACATATACTTCTTGACATGTTTATCTAGACGAGGTGCCCCCATCTCTTTCATAGGCACGAAAACAGGAGGAGAAACAGTCAAGGATTATGCCGCCACTCATTACAGACCTTGAGCCCAGCCAACCAAGGATGGGAAAATCATGATAAAAGACATGACCCAATTGCCTCTAGGAATGATCTTGTTCATTATGGTTAGATTGGCAGGTAGCTCAATATTACATGTGGCTAATAGGTCATACATGTAGTATGCTCTAGAATGTATAGAGCCAATCATCTTCAACTGGAGCGAGGGAGTGTTGGTCAACATGAAAGAACAACTGACTAAAGAAAAAGATGGGAGACTAAAGAACTTTGGCTATGGAGCAATCTTGGTCTCCTTTGCTCTAGAGAGGATTCCATTACTACGACCTCAGCATATCTCACTCGAGAAAATTGATGCTAGAGTCCCACGGATAAGGAGGTGGATAGATCTCATGGCCCGCCATGTAAGTCCATCATCCATGAGCTTTACACTAGTTTTCTTCAGATGGTTGTGCATGCAGTTTATTATGGTAAATGATTATCCATACGCAGGGGTGGATTTCCACAGAGACCTAAGGGAGAGCAATGGGTTGCTATAGGTAAGATATTTTGACCATTTTTTATTTTGAGTTTTACAAAAAAAAATTGTGGTTTTTTTTTTTTGATGTTTCTGAGACTAAACCATTGATTTGTACATGAAAATATTAGACTCGTTCGACCTACAGGTATGTCATATCTCCAACGAGTGGGAGACCCATAGTCAACACCAACACTAGTATAGGTTTTTGTAGTAGGACAGGAAGTACTACAAGATCTCAATATAGCAGAGGCACTCATATAGGTAGAGTGTTATATGGAGGGGTTGATACATGGCATAGCTGAGACCACGGTCGACCAACTTCTTAAGCGATTTACAGTGGCATGTTATCATGAGCACTATGATTAGTCTACTAGGAGGCATACTGCCATATTTGCATGTATATTTTTGGATATGATAGGTCGTGTGGCCATATGTGTCTTGGGCATAAATTTTGTAAAACCAAACATTATATCTTTAGTGTTTCCTACGTTTCTATTTTCGCTTTCAATTGATGTGATGTGTTTTGAAATTATTTACATGTGTCGCGAATGTCTATATAAAACATGATTATCCAATGAATCTGGCAATGTATTTAGATTTCTAGAAATGTGTTGATATTGGATGTAATCAAAGTGTCTTTTTAGAAGGTGAACCCTTTAAGAACATGCGAAGCATAGTTGGATTTCTAACTGAGTAGACATTAGTCAAATATAGTACTGCAATCTATGAGTCCAATATGATGACTATCCAACAGATACCATGTGAAATAGCATTAGATAGTAGTTCGATCACCGCGTTATACTCAACGATGTTATTGGTAGAGCGACCAGACATGTACCTTGTAGACTCACTAACTCACCATTTGGAGCAAATATGGCCCATGCTACGAAAGATGGGTTATGAGTACTACGACTAGCACCATCAGCATAACCAACAAATGGTTCCAAGGATGCCAACATCTGCAAACCAAATGTAAATGAGATTAACAAAAACTGAAGGAAATTTTGAAGGGACACATTGCAAACAGACTCACATACCTATATACAACATATACACAACGTACTATAGAAAATAAAGCATAGTATTTTTTAAGATACAACCCATTTCTAGGCTGTGTCAGTGGAACTCCATCAAAATCTACTAGTTCATAGGCCCCTTTTTCTAGAACACGCTTAACAATATATGGACCTAGCCACATTGGCTTGAACTTTCCTAAACCTAATTATCAGACTCTTGATCGTAAAGCAGAAGAAGGGCTTCTTTTGAGAAGACGCGAGGCTTGACACACTAATGAGCTTCGTTACCTAAAGTGGCATCATGTCGTGTCCCATCTAAGCGCGTGAGATGTAAAAGACGTTACTCTTCTGCAAAAGTGGCCGGAAGAAGCTCTATCGTCAGTTTCAATGACGAAATCTCACATTGTATCGTAAGGATAACTTCCAGACCATAAACCAACTGAAACGATGTAAATCCGATAACAGACCTAATGGAGGTTTAGTATGCCCAAAAGGCAGCAAAAAGAAGCAAATTCTAGTCTAATTTATGGACCCCTATCATGCGTTGAAGCATAGTTTTAAGAACCTTATTGATAGCCTCAACTTGTCCATTCGCTTATGGATAGTAGGGAGTGGAACTTTCATGGGAAAGTCCCAACTTGGCAGTTAGTTCGGTCATCATATGATTCAAGAAATGATTTATGTGATCTATAACTATGGCTTGCGCAACAACAAATCGTGTGATGACGTGGTTGAAAAAGAAATATGCAGTTGTTTCACTGATATTGTTAAATGAAGGCATCACCTTGGCCCATTTGGTAAAGTAATCAACCGCTACAATGATATAGCCATGCCCCCCAGCCAAGTGAGGGTTACATGTCATTAAATTAATACCCGATTTCGCAAAAGGACCTACAATGATAACATGATGCATAGGTGCGGGCGGAGCACGAGTCTTACGATAAAAAATCTGGTAGGGATGACACTTTTGGACAGCAAGTATACAATCACGAAAAATAATAGGCCAAATGTTACCAGCACGTAAGATCTTTTGTACAGTAGCATAACCAGATAAATGATCGCCACATGCCCCCCGAGTAGCATTCATTAAGGAATTTCTCGGCCTCCTCATGGGTGAGGCACCTTTGGAAAACTATATCGAAACCACGGCAATAGAGGGTGTCACCAATGATTATATGATATTTGGCTTGATATCAAATACATCGCTACTCAGAGTGAGAGGTATTAGATCAAAAAGTTTGGGTTTGGAGATACACAAGAATGTCTCCATACCAAGGGTCAGATGACAAAATTAGAAACAATGACTCATCTGGGATTGAATTTTTAGACATGGATTCAGAACCACCAGTGGGAAGGTCACAGATCATCTCAGTGAAAACTAAGGATTTCTTTGACTTGGATTTGATTAATTCCAAGTCAAACTCTTGTAGGATGACGATCCATTTGGAGTACTTTCCCCCCAGAAATTGATGTGAAAAAATGTATGTCATAGGGTTGCAATCCAAAATGACCATAGTTTTCCGAAGCAATATATAATGGTGGAATCTTTGGACAACTTGAACAACCGCCAAAGCTAACTTCTCAACGTGAGTGTACTTGATTTTGGTATCATTGAGATTCTGACTCAAGTAGTAAATGGGATGTTCAATCACTAGATCACACTCTTATACCAATACCATTGAAATGGTAGTAACTACAACGACGAGGTACAAGAAATAATCGCTCTGATAATCCTGAGGATATAATAGAGGTTCCTAAATCAATACATATTTCAAGGCATCAAATGTTGTTTGAGCAACATCATCCCAATGGAAGAGAACCCATTTCTTTAACAGATGAGTGAATCCTTCAGTCAACTCAACGTAGTTAGGGACAAACCTCCACAGAAAGTTAGCCTTCCTTTGGAGTCGTTGGAGCTGAAGGAGGGAAGAAGGTGCAGGCAAATCTACGATCACTTGCACCTTCAAAGGATCGATACAAATTATGTGTTTCGAAACCACAAACACAGAATTCATAGAGAGCTCAATAATATTTGGTTGATGAAGGTCATAAGGATCATCCTTGATGGGATCTGACTAGGAGGAATGATGGTGATGACCGTCCCAAAGCACATCGTCTAGCATCATGATCTCCATGATGCTCTCATTGGTATGGAATTCGCGAGAGAAAGGATAAGAAGACGTGCCATAATCCAATCAGCGATCGACCCAATTAATCGAAAAGACTAAATCAGAATGGGTTGCTTAAGATAAATAAGTGGCTTCATAATCAAGCTCAATATGGCTAAGAGGCATACAGTCGCCAAAAATATTGATGTTAGTTTCGTCTAGTACTATCCAAGGATCAGTTGGAATAGTAGAAGAGGATATCATATTGATATAGAAAACCAAAGAGGAGTTGTTAGGAAGTGAACGAGGAGGAAGCTAAAAGGTTCCCATGAGAGAGGAATCCTTAAGAAATCTAAACCCGACATGTTGGTATGGGTGTAGAGTTTCCCCTACGAGAGGGACACTTCCAGTAACATGAGAATTGGAGGCGAAAAACGTAAGTTGATCGATGGCTACTATGTCGCCTTTATGAGGAAAGGCAATCATCTAGAAATAAGTTGAAACGACAGTAGCCATGGCATAAACCTAGGTGCAACCCAATAGAAGATTATAATTGAGTGGTCTGTCAATAAATTTGACTTTTATGGATACAGATTTACCTCCTAATTCTACTTGTAAGGAATTCAAAATCCCACAAGGTTTATACATTCTTTCGTCAAAATATTTCAAGGTGATGGGAAATAGATTCAATTGAGGAAAACCAATTGCCTTCCTGTGAGACAAAAACATGATGCATGTTGAGGCTCCCTTATCCATAATAGAATGATGAATTTTCTTACCGTGAACAACAACCTAGATCATAAATGCTAATTGAGCTGGAAGTCTAGGTGTATAGTTCTCATGATTGAAAACAAGTAGGTTGGAATCCAAAGGATCAATGCACCCAATCGTGGAAAGCAAAGCCTTTTTTTGGGCAAGACAATTCTACAACACCTTGAGAGTAGACATAATGGATGGAGACTGAGGCAAGTCCTCAACTATGTTGTATTTCTGAGCAGCTCTCGCACAAGGGTTGTAAGCAGGCTTATGGATAACGCCCTTTGAAGTCTTGTTAGTCAATTTCGTACGAATCGTAAGAGGAGCAAGATCTGATGGAGATGCAACCGAACTGGTAGGTTGATCAGTAGTCTGACCATTCAGGGGATTCACATTACCATAGTCTTTATCACGGGTAGCCACCATAACATTAATTTTTTATTTAGCGGAAGAAAGCATCAAAACCGAGTTAGAGGAAGTAGCATCCCGAGCAACCAAATGAGTCTCATGATTCAAAAACGGATCTGTCAACATGGCAGGTGAATTAGAAGACTTCAAAAATTGGTTCATTTCCACCTAGTGGGAACAGTCACGAGTGAAGTGTTCTTCATTACAAATCAAGCATGGGTAATGAGGTTTTCGTTTCTCGTCAAAAGATTGATGGTTTTGTTTATCCTATAGAGGAGAATCTTTCTTCTTCTTACATTTTCCTTTCTTCTTACTTCTTGGTTGTTGTTGAGATTTACCTTTATCAGAATGAACAACATTGATCTCAGAAGTAGAAGTTGCAAGAGGATTGGATGGAGGGCTTTGGGCAGTTGCAGTAAGAGCAACACCAGATGGTTTACTCACCGACTGCGAAATGGGAAAACCAACCACGCCATCAGCAACATGAGATTCTTTACCCAGAGCTTGAGGAACAGTAATCGAAGGTCGCAGAGCATTTGGTATCTTATCATAAAGCATGTTGGATTGGGTATAAACGAGATCCAAGTATTTGGCACAAACAATTACTTGCTCTTCGGTTACAAATCCACCCTTAGCTAGGCCTTCTATTATAGGGGCCAACAGAGATTTAGTAAACCATTCCACTAACAATTGATCTGGAAAATATGTCTTCACCAACCAACGACGATGTCTCCACTCATGAATATGATCATATATGTGAGTGGAATCAAATTGTTTGAAGCTGGTCAAAATTTATGTTCCAGGTTTGTATCTGATGGGCAATTGGAAATGTGTGAGGAAGGTGGTAGCTAAGGCATTGAAATTGTTAAACAAATCTCTCGGTAATTCAATATACCATTTAGTTGTCGTATTGGTAAGAGTACACTTGAAAAGACATAATCAAATCAAATAATCATTAAGAGAGTTTGATGAACACCACAGATGCTAAGTCACGACATGCATCGATGGGTATTCTCTACGATTCCCTTTGAATTTTGGGATATTATAAGGCAATTTCATAGGAATAATTGACCACCAAGGAGAATGAGCAATAGGATTATTGGTGAGTCAAGTCAAATCGGACAATTCGAGAGTTTCCACAAACAATAACTGGTTGTTAAAATCTAGTGGAGGATAACCTGGATATGATGGAATAGCTTGAGAAATAGGTATTTGCGCTCCATGATAGGGAAGATTTTGATAAAGAGGAACCTGGGCACCAGAATAAGGAGAATTATGATAACTAGCGTACGCATAACCTCGTTGTCCAGCTCCAGGATAAAATTGCAAAAGCTGGAGAGGCTGGGTTTGGACTTGCTGGCCCTGATAGGGAACTTTAGGAATACCCTGATAAGGTTGATATTGTTTCCTCGTGGGATTTTGCATCATCCTAACATAAGGTGGATTTGGTGGAGGTTATGCCAAATTATGAAAAATCTGTCTTACCGGAATTTTAGGAACACCTTATCCAAGCGCTCAACACTTTAAGGTACATTGTAAAGGTTAGGTAACTGAAACCTGGGGGGTAATAGTTATTGATGGAATAGATTGAGTCATAGTTACAACCTGTTTACATAAATTTGAGCTTGTAAAGGTACATATTGCTAAGTAGGAATTTGAGATGTGGATGACACACGTCGAGAATTAAAAATGGATCCATAAACGAACCATGTTGTACAAGAAAAGTAGGTTGCCAAACATTAGAAACCATTCTAGGACAACGAGGATTTAGATAAGGGTGAGCATGAATTTTTGGTATACCAACAACAGGTTTCCCCACTGCTAAAGGAAGAGGGGATGATAGAGGTAACTTCCCCCCTTGCAAAGGGTACCCAACATTAGGAGAGTTAGGATTTTGAAGGTAACCATGCCCACTAACACAAGGGCCAGCCATTGTTCAACTGTAGGTCTAGGTGGAGGAGAAGGAGCAGGATGTATAGTTCTCATTAACGAAGTGCTAGATGGAATTACAGGAATAGGTAGCAAGGGAGAGGTCCACGAACTGGATGCCACACCAGAGAAGGTACCAGATAATGATTGATAACCAGGTGGGACGGACAGGCCACCATATAGATGTTCCTCTGGTGATGTCGCAAACATGGATGAAGAAGAAACACTAGTTTTCTCATCCATAGGGGTGGACACGGGATGGGAAACCATAGCAGATTCAGTCACGGTTAATTGTCCCAAAGAAGATTGCGACAAGAAACTCACAGGTGAGCGGGAAGGATCAAGTAAAGGAGTTTGTGTTAGGGCTTGAAAAGGAGGAAGACGATGGGCCTGATAAAAATGGAGTCCACTCCATTGAACAAGAGTAGAGGGATGACGTTCTTCCTGTGGGATCTATTTGATACTCACAAGACCAGGTGGAAGGGGTTCACCGTTGGGTCTAAGATATATGGTTTACGGTTGTCTCTAAGACAAAGGAAGAGAAGAGGGAAGTCCTAAAGTAACAGGTGAAGATGGTTGAGGTACCTCAGGTAATAAGCTCTATGATGCAATAAAGTCAGGTTCAATGACCTCAAGAAAGAAAGTCTCAGGTGCTTCAGTTTCAACTGTGTCAAATTCACCAGCAAATGATGAAGTAATCTCAGGCTTAGTACTCAAAGGGAAGGATGATTCTGGTAGATCAGATTTAGGAGGAGGACCAGAAGTAGTTCCCAAAGTTCCTGATTCGATATTTTGCGTCTTCTTATGCTTCCGATGATGGCCAGGAGTAGCCTTTGGTGGAAGAGGAGGCTTATTTTGAATTCTACGTGAATGACAGAGAGGAGGGGTGTGTTTTTCCACATTAGATTAATAAATTTTAATTAACACAAAAAAAAATAAAAAAGAGGGTAATATTGTTGGGTGTGTGTTATATTATTTCCATGACTAGCCCCATGCGTGGGGGGGTGACAGCCTCCGCTATCGAGGGCTTTGAGGGGGGCAGCCCTCTACGAGGTCTGGGGCAGTGCCCAGGGGAATTTTTTTTTTGGACCCTATATTAGGTGGGCAGACCTACCTATGGTTTTGTGCATGGCTTTCACACATGGTTTTGGGCATGATGGTTTTTTTCCCATGGTATTTTGTAGATCCAGTCAAGGGAACTATGATTATGTTCTAATCCAGGGTCAATGGAATAGGCTTTATGGATACTTCGGCATGTATATATATGTATTGCAACATTGAAAGGAATAATAATGAAAAATCAATCTGGTAGTCCCAGTTTTGGGATTGAGCGGAAAATCTCTGTGTATATATGTTTTATGTTTTATGCTCTCGCCATTGTTTATTTTTTAATTTTAGATTTTGTATGCAGGTAATTTCTATACGGGGTTAAAACCTACATTTGGTATCAAAGTTGTTTTGGCTTCAAGGGAATGCCTTTACTATTGAGGGGTTTTGCTCGGGCCTATGGAGAACCTATTCAGTGGGAGATCTGCGGGATAGATTCCTGTGGTGAAAGAAGATGGCAAGCAATCGAAAGATAGAGATTGAGAAATTTAATGGTCATAGTTTTGAGTTGTGGAAACTCAAGATGGAGGATTTGCTGGTGGATAAAGATCAGTGGATTGCGGTAGATCCGGGTAGTAAACCAACGACAATGTCAGTTGAAGACTAGGTAAAGTTGGATTCGAAGGAAAAGAACACAATACAGTTGTCTATCTTAGATTCAGTATTGTTAATTGTATCAGGGGAAGCTTCAGCGAGGGCTTTGTGGGACAAGTTTGGGACTTTGTACCAATCTAAGTCTTTGGTGAATAAATTGTTCCTAAGGAAAAATTTGTATAACCTGAGGGTGAAGGATGGAGACTCAGTGACAGAGCATCTAAATGCCTTTAATATTGTGGTAAGGCAGTTGTTATAAAAATTTTAGATGAAGATAAGTGCATCGGTTTGTTGTGTTCTCTACCAGATTCATGGGATAGTCTAGTTGTTGCAATAGATAGCAATGTGATTGCCTTGCAGTTTGATGAAATAGTCTCATCCTTGTTGTCAGAGGAGATGAGACGGAAAAATACGGAGTGCTAGAATGGTGATGCCTTGTCTGTATGAGGATGGTCCCATAACAGAAACAAAAATAAATCCTTGAGTGGGAGATCTAAATCACTAGGAAAACTTGTAAAGGTGTGCCGGAAATGCGGAAAGGAAGGGCACTTCAAAAAGGAATGTAGATCTAAAGCTCCCGAGAAAGGAGAGGGGTTTGATGATGCTCCTTCTACAGAGGTGAAAACCACCTTAGATGAAGGTGGGCATGTATACTTGGCTTCTTCTTCAAGTACACATGTAGATCACGAGGCATGGTTGATTGACTTAGGTGCATCTTTTCACTTCACTCCCCATAGGGAGTGGTTATACGAGTATGATAAATATGATGGTGGTGATGTCTTCTTAGGGGATGACAGGAAGGCTAGAATCTTAGATCGCAGAAAATTCAAGTTGAAGTTGCAAGGTGGAAGGATTAGAACAATTCCAGGTGTTTTTCATATTCCTGCATTGGCGAGAAATCTGATTTTTGTAATAAAGCTAGATGATGTAGGTACAAAAACAGTGTTCAAGAAAGATACCTGCAAGATGGTTCGGGGAGCACTGGTATTGATGCGAGGAGTTTGGATTGGAATTGTGTAAGGGCTTAAGGGTAGCACTATTATTGATGGGTGCAATAGTTCTGTGGTTCCTGAAAATGGAGTAGAAAATCTAGTGGTCTCTGGAGAAAAAACCATCCTGTGGCATCAAAGGCTTGAACATAGGAGAGAAGGGCCTTCGAATACTTGAAGGTAATGGTATGGTAGAAGGTATGTATAATTTCTCTCTAGATTTTGATTTCTGTGAAAATTGTGTATATGGGAAGCGAAATCGGGTGAGTTTCCCCTTTGGTGCTAAGAGGGCGAAACGAATATTAGAGCTTGTGCACAGTGATGTGTTTGGATCGGTGTCAGTTCCATCACTGGGTAAGCCTATGTACTATTTATCATTTATAGATGAATTCTCAAGGCATACATGGATATATTTCCTCAGGAATAAATCTGAAGTCTTTGACAGACTTAAATAATTTAAGGCTCTTGTGGAAAATGAGACAGAGAAGAAGATAAAGGTATTGAGGACAGATAACGATGGAGAGTTTTGCAAGAAGGAATTCGAAGAATTATATAAGAAGTGTGGTATAGCACGATGTAAGACTACTCCATACACACCTCATGCAAAATGGAGTTGCAGAAAGAATGAACAGGACGTTGATGGAAAAGGCAAGAAGCATGCTTAGTGGTGTCGGGTTAGGACAAGAATTTTGGGTAGAGGTGGTGGAGACTGCATGTTACATGGTCAACAAATCACCTTCATCAACATTGGAGGATAAGACTCCACAAGAGGTATGGACTAGTAAGAAACCCTCTCTTTCACATCTGAGGGTATTTGGATGTGATGCATATGTACATGTTCCAAAGGAGAAAAGAACCAAGTTGGATAGTAAATTTGAAAGGTGCATCTTTATTGGGTATAAGGATGGTTTAAAATGTTATAAACTTTGGAACCCAGAAACAAGGAAGGTTGTGTACAACCGCGATGTGGTGTTTAGAGAGGTGAAAGATGTTATTAAACATGAAGTCCTACCAAAGGAACCCGAGAAGATAGAGTTTGAGCTAAAGGAGGAGGAATCAGACTCTACAGTAGAAGAGGAATCAGAAGATGAAGATCCACAAACTCCAGTTGTGAGAAGATCAATTCGAGAAAGAAGGCAGTCAGAAAGGTATAGTCGAACGAATTTCTGTTCAAATTTTGCTTTATCTATTACTGATGATGATCCCATAACTGTCAGGGAAGCAATAGATTCAAAGGATGGCAAACTCTGGAAAGAGGCCATGGTTGATGAAACGACATCGTTGCACAAAAATGAAGCTTGGGATTTGGTGGAGTTGTCATCTTGAAGGAAACACATTGGCAACAAATGGGTGTTTAAGAAGAAGATGAAAGCATAAGGCAAGGTGGAGAAATACAAAGCTCGGTTGGTAGCAAAAGGTTATTCCTAGGTGTCAGGATATGATTTTGGTGATATTTTTTCTCCTGTTTCCAAGGTAGCTTCTATTAGATTACTTTTATCTGTTGTTGTTGCTTTTGATTTTAAGGTAGAACAGATGGATGTGAAGACAAAATTTCTTCACGTGGATCTAGAAGAAGAGATCTACATGAAGCAACCTGAAGGCTTTGTGGTGAAGGGTAAGAAAGAACTAGTATACATGTTAAAAAAGTCTTTGTATGGGTTAAAACTATCAACAAGGATGTGGTATTAGAAATTTGATACATATATACGGGGACTTGGCTTCACCAAAAGCAAAGCAGATCTATGTCTGTATTTTAAATTAATTGGTGTTTGTGTTATTTATTTGGTCTTGTATGTGGAAGATATGTTGTTGATTGGAAGTAACAAATAAATTATCCAGGAATTGAAGACCCAATTGTCCTCCAAATTCAACATGAAAGATCTTGGTGCTGCAAACTATATTTTGGGCATGGAAATTAAACAAGATCAAGCAAAAAGGAAGCTCTCGTAAACCAAAGGAAATATGTCAAGACATTATTGCAAAGGTTTAATATTCAGGATAGTGAACTGGTGAAGGTTCCTATTCCTATCGGTGTAAAGTTATCTGTTGAACAATGTCCCAGGACACAAGAAGAGGAAGAGGACATATCCCGTGTTCCATACGCAAGTGCAGTCGGTAGCCTGATGTATGCAGTGGTCTGTACTAGACCAAACTTTGCACATGTAGTGGGAGTATTGAGTAGGTTTATGTCAAAATCAGGGAAGGAGCATTGGACAACAATGAAGCGGGTTTTTAGGTATTTACGTGGCACTAGTGATTATGGTTTTTACTACCAAGGACGATGAGGATTGGATAGGCTTTTGGACATCCATGGATTTGTTGATGCATACTGGGCTAGAGATCTAGATCAGAGAATATTTACAAGTGGGTATGTATTTAAGCTGTTTGGAGGTGCAGTAAGTTGGATGAGAAAGAATTGGTTTGTAGTGGCACTTTCAACCACAGAGTCAGAATACATGGCAACCACTCATGCAAGCAAGGAAGCAGTTTGGTTGCAGAGATTGTGTTCAAGTATGGGGTTGGTACAATGAGCTATAAGGATAGACCGTGACAGTCAAAGTGCAATTTTCTTGGCAAAGAACCATACTTATCATTCAAAGACAAAGCACATTTATGTTCAATATCACATTTTAAGGGATATGGTTGAGGACAAAAAGGTGTTGCTAGTAAAGGTGGACACTTTGAACAACACTTCAAATGCATTGACAAAGTCTGTGAGCACTGAGAAGTTCTTTTGGTGTAGAGAAACAATGGGTGTTGGACCAATGACTAAGCTCTCCTATGGCCTCCCGTGGAAAGATAACAACAAGTGGGAGAATTTTGGGTGTGTGTTATATTCTTTCCATTACTAGCCCCACTTGCGAAGGGGTCACAGGGGGGCGATAGCCCCCTTGTATGGGGTTTGGGGCAGCGCCCCGGGGAATTTTTTTTTGGGACCCTATATTAGGTGGGTGTACCTACCTATGGTTTTGTGCGTGGTTTTCACACATGGTTTTGGGCATGATGGTTTTTTTTCCCGTGGTATTTTGTAGATTTGGTTAAGGGAACTATGGTTATGTTCTAATCCAGGGTTAATGGATCAGGGTTTATGGATGCTTCGACATGTATATATATGTATTGTAACATTGAAAGGAATACAATGACAATCAATCTGGTAGTCCCGGTTTTGGGGTCCAAGGGAAATCTTTGTGTATATTTGTCTTATGTTTTATGCTCTCGCCATTGTTTATTTTTTGTTTTTAGAATTCGTATGCAGGTAATTTTTGTATGGGGTTAAAACCTACAAATATTAGACACAAAGGTTTACTAAGAAACCACGAACTGCAATATACACCTTGGCAAACCAAGGACTTAATGTGCATGTAGGAAATATCCCTAAATGTTGTGTTCAATGTATCACGGTATACAAGGCGGCCAATTCGGTTACCTATGGTGAGGATAGCAACCTATGGTGGACTTCCAAAATATACTCGATGATACGTGGAAGTGCAGTCCGTAGTAGTGTTGTCTAATGCGTAACCGTTCAATGAGAGCGTTCCCATATACTTTTCATGTGTGGAGCGCCATCCAATATACCCAAAGGTATGCAAAGTACGGTTTGATACACTTACGTACGTGGAACAATATATCACCCCTGGGATACAATGTTGGAAAACAACGACAACTCGTACGTTTGTTGACGCTAGAACACATATCTAGCATAGATGTCTAAAATGTTTGTGTTAATGTTACAAATGCTCCTTAGGTTGATTCAAAATATTTTAAAGTTTATCTTTGATTAAGTTTCAATTTCATGGCTCACTGTGAATTTCACCTGAAAACCCTAAAATTCAAACTAGCATGAAGAAATGGAAAATATGCAACAAACAATAACTAAGTATAATTCTTTAAAAGCAACCGTTCTAATTCAAATTTACTCACAAAGCCCTAGATGCCAATGCAAAGAGATTTTTCTTTTCAATTTCCTCTTGATTTTCAAAATGAGAGAAAACTAAGATGCATGTCTAATGATTGATAAAAACAAAATTTTCATAACGATGACTGGAATACCAATTCTTTCAAGCACTCAATGACTAAAAAAATTAGTTTGCTAATGACTTAATGACAGGAAAAAGGGAAAATCTAAATAAATTCTCATCAAAAGAAATCAAAAGCACAAGAAAACCATATGGAGGCTTCTGAGAAACACTAAGACACTAAGGGACACAAGGAAAAGCAGTTGGAAGAAGCCTAGACCAAGAGAAAACCAAAACAAGGCAAAATTTGGCATGAAACAGGGGCTAGCGCAAGTGCTAAAGGGACACTAGTGCTCTGCAACACAAGCACAAAATGGGCTAGGGTGCATTGTAACGCAGGTGCAAGGAAGGCTCAGGTGCATTGCAACGCACTGTCTCTAGACCAGGGGTGCGCTAATCAAGGATTCTCAAGTTTTGACACAAAAAATGCAACATAATCTCAATGACATGTATTCCTATGTCTGATCAGAGCTAAGTGAAACTATAGAGATCAAAACAATAGCCAAAATAGACACTAAGGGAAAGAAAAAACCACCAAGGGATTAAATCGATCCCCAATATGGTCACCAATTTATTATACGAAATCTATGACTGCAAATAGAAGTGTCTTCCCTAGGACTGATGGACTGACCTAGAACAACATAAAGCAAAGGGTACAATGTTTTCCTCAAAGTAATTGAATGATGGGATGAGGCCTACCTAGAATCTATCACAATCTTTGTTCCTTCCTCGGTTTGTACACTACAATCCTAGCTCCGATCGCTATAATTAGAACCTGCACAATCAAATAAGATGAGCCAGAGATCTAGGACATCTATGTAGCATGTAACACCCTCCTCCCACATCTACCCAAGTAACCGACCAAAAGGGTAAACATGTGATGAGAAGTTAGTATGATATGATTCGACCTCCTAAGTCACCTTAAGGAAGTGGAACTGACGGAAACACGCCATACAAGCCTTCCACATCAGCAACAAGACTCTCATGAACCATCCTAACCTCTCAGATAACTAGCCCCTGAGTCCCACTAAGTTTTAGACCAATTAACCCCCTGACGCTCCCATGATATGGGAATGCATGTGTCTACAGGGCTTTGGATGTTCCCACAACATGGTATGCCATCGTCTAGGGACTTTTTTGCCCAGTACTATGCTAGCGTCCCCAGGATTTGAACCACTTTTAAGGCCCAGAGGCCAGTTCACTACCCAAAATTCAGTGATACCTTCAAAATGGATGATACAAATGCAATTAATTAAGCAAGCCCTTAACTGGACCCCTACTAGCCATGACAAGCATTTCATCAAACATATCACAAATATGTAATCTTTAGGTGTCAAAAACAAATTTAAGCATAGGGGTCTCATACTCATCTGAGAATCACTAAGAAGCATTGATGCCTCAAAACATTAGCTGCAGTTTCATCCATTAAGCCATGGATACATTGTTCATTCATTTACAAGTAAAAACATGATGAGATCCATACATAGCTACTTCCATAATACATGTTCATAACCAACATAATAACAATAGAAATACCAAGGAAATAAAAACCATATGATCCACATATAAACCAATACAATACTCATAAAATAACAAGGATAAATAATCTCATATTTATGATGCAAAGGCCAACGAGCTGTGGGACTTCCACGAACCACTCGACCATAGACATGGTTGAGCCAAAACTCTCTTCAGCTAGTCACCCCTGTGCCATATTCCAGGCATGAATGTGGGATCTCATAAAACACATCAATCAAAATATTCAAGGATTCCAGAGGCCAACCACCTCAACCCATCAAATAGTGATTCCACCTCATGGTCAAACATCACAAAACCATCACTAGATTGGTCTCTACATGATCCTAATTGGATCCATAGAAAGACTGTCGAGAACCATGATTGAATCAGGTCGAACAAATCTCTAAAGAAATCCAAAACAGTATCAAAAACACCCTGAGCCAATGGCCATGGCAGCCGACGTGAAACGACGAGGACCTTGGTCAAAGTGTGTTGACCGAGGCCTATGGAGATTGCCCAGGAGGCCAAAGTAGCCCCTGGGAGCCTCGGAATGGGAAAAGGACGAGGTTTTTGATGTGCTAATCGCGCATTGCTAGGCGAACAAGGCCCTGAAGGGGAAGCCCGAGAACTCGGTCACATCGGGAGCCAGGAAAATGCGAGCGGAAAAAGCGAAAAACGCTAACGTACAAAGGCGGGACCTGTGCACTAGAAAACCGACGGTATTGATCGAGGCGCCCGTGAATGGTAAGAGGTTTTGGACAGGAGTGGAGTGATTCCATACACTGATCAATGCGTGGCAGGAGGAGGTGGTAGAAAACCGCCGTTGATCGCGCGCTATCAGTTGAGCAAGTGAACTGCGTGAAACGTGCGTATGACGTCAGATTTGGAGGGCTCAGATCGGACGGCTGAGATTGCACACGATGGAAAGAAGCAGAATTGATAGGGAATTAAGCCGCATTTGAAGAGATTCTGAATCCGTTTGACCGCCACGGTGGAGGAAGAGCACATCCACAGCGTAACTGAAGAAACAAACCGACGAAGCATGCTGGCGCCATTTAGAGGAGGACAAGTGGCCACTCCCTTAGCGTTCATGATGACGCCAAACACAGAGAACTCCAAGCGCAGCTGCAGAAGGTGAATCAGCACAGGTGGAAGAGGAACCGAACATGCATAGGGATCGAATGGTTAAAGCCATGAACAAAGACAGTCAAATCAATTAGAGTTGGAGTCAGAATTGAGAAGAGTCCAAGTGACCAAGAGAGACATTGAACAGTGAACCCTGAGAGGAGGACTGAACACAGAGAACAATAAAGCTAAGCAGAAGAGACAGAGGGACGAGCTGACCAGAGGCAGCATCGAGCACTAGAGAGCTTTAAGATTCAAGCCTTCCCATAGAGGAATCTGTCATGACTGAGCATCACATTTGGCTATTTCCACTGTAGACCAAGAGGTCATAGAGCTGGTAGGAAGAAGAAGAGTATGTGTACTCCAAGTGGCTTGGGAAATCCAAGAACCACCCTGCCAAGCAAAATCTGCTTCAAGAGAACTCACATTGAGTCCATGTATTATAATTTCTCTGCTTAAAGACACAATAAAGCAGGGCCACCACTGAAGCTGGACCGGAGACGTAGCCCTGGAGAATAGGGTGAACTCCTTATTAAAATTGCTTGTGTCTTTATGATTGCTTACTGTATTTCTCTGCTGTCTTTCCATTTTATTTGTCTGTGTATTGGCAATCTGATCGATCCGTTGTTTCAATAACACAGAACACACACCAGCACATGAGTCTGTAATACCTTAGTTTAATAAATCTTCAACTGATGTCACTCATAGGGTGAATATCAGATCAAGTGGTATCAGAGCTGCAGGCTGTAAGGTTAGACAAGCTTGTGTTGGTATAGTTGTGAATGCTCACAAGATCAAAGCTCAAATTAGGAGAAAGAGAATTGGTAGAAACTAATCCTGAAATTGGCAGAGTCTATCCTTGAAAGACTATGTCAAAAGAAGGTTCTATAGGGCCAGACTCTCAATTCATAGAGAGCTTCCTAGCTATAAAGTCTATGGTTGAAGAAATGTACAGAGACTTTAGAAAGCAAAAGGTGGAAGATGCATCAGGCTCTAAGCAAGAGAAAGAAGAAGATGAGTCTCACTTCCATGACAACTCCAAAGGAAAGGGGAAAGAGGAAAACTTTCTCACACCTCCTAATAGCCCTGTACATAATAAGAAAGCATCTTTGATTAAGTTAGATGTTAAATTTGATTTGCCTATATATGATGGAGAGCTAAATGCTGAAAAATTGGACAATTGGATTAGACAAATTGATGTGTATTGCAGGGTACAGAACATAAACTCAGACAAGAGTAAGATTCAGCTGGCAAGCCTACACCTAGGAGGCACTGCCTTGGTTTGGTGGGAAGGTAGAACCCAAGCTGACATGAAAAGACATGGCAAGACCATCTCTGTCTGGAGTGACTTTGTTTCTGCAATCAAAAAGTAGTTCTATCCATTGGCCTACATGCAACAAGCCATGATGAGTTGGCAAACTCTTCGGCAGTTGAAGGGGCAAAGTGTACAAGGGTATACTCAAGAGTTTAGAAAGAGAGCATTGACGTTGGGTATCTCACTAGACTCACCAGAGACTCTTTTGAAGTACATTGGTGGTCTACACAACTACATGAGGCATACCATCCTCATGTTTAATCCCACTAGTATAGATGAGGTATCTGTACAAGCTACTCATCTAGAGGCTAGAGGAAAGAATGGCAATCCAGAAGTTGGGGGACCATCCCAACCCACTGTAAGCAAGAGCAAGGAGAAAAGAAAACAGAAGTGGAAAGCAAGGAAGGCTAACACTGCACAGAAAGCCAAAGCTTCATGCACTCACTGTAAAAAGGAGGGGCATGATGATGAGCATTGTTGGATTCTGCATCCAGAGCTGAGACCTAAGAAGCCCGAGGGCAAGAAGAAGAAGACAGCTGCAGCTATTTAGAGAGATTTGGGGTCAGACTCGGGAGATGAAACAACTATAGCAACCACAGGTATAAGAGGTAAGAATTCTGAAGCATCTACTAGTAATTCTGCTCAATCTGTTATTGATGAAGAAAATAAGAGAAAAAGGCATGAGCTTTTCCATATTCGAGTTATTTCCAAAAATCAAAAGATTGATACTTTATTTGATAGTGGCTCTCAAGTAAATTGGATTTTTGAAGCAATTGTAAAGAAATTGGGATTAGCATCTGCACCTCACAAGAAACCATACCCATTAGGATGGTTGAATGATAAAGCACAACTACAAGTGACTAGACAGTGCAAACTCAAGTTTTCTTTTGGGTCAACATTTGTAGATGAGGTTGAGTTAGACATAATTCCTTTGGATATATGTGGAATTGTTTTAGGAAGTCCTTACTTGTATGATAGAAAGGCTATTTTCTATAGAGCTGAGAACAAGTATCTACTGGTTAAAGATGGAATCAAATACTTTGTAAGAGCTCATAAGCTCAAGAATAATTATACTCTCATAAACTCAGGATAGATGAAAAGAATGATTAATTCATGCAAACAATTCTTACTGATGGTTGTAAAGGAAAAGAAACCTGATAAAACCAATGTATTTGAGGGCTGTAATGTTGAACAACAAGCTGATATAGAAAAGGTTGTTTTAGAGTATGATGTCTTGTTTCAAGAACCTAAAGGTCTGCCACCCAAAAAGGGAATAGTACATGATATTATTTTGCAGCAAGATGTTCCATTGCCTAACATTGGGATGTACAGGTTGTCTGCTTTAGAGAATGTTGAAATCAAGAAGTAGGTGCAGGAGTTGCTCGAGAAGGGCTTCATCAGGCCTAGCACATCACCATGTGGATCACCAATCGTTTTGGTGAGAAAGAAAGATGGCTCGTGGAGAATGTGCATAGATTACCGAGCACTGAATAAGATAACAATTAAAAACCGTTATCCCCTTCCTCGCATAGATGATCTTCTAGATCAATTAAAGGAAGTTGTTTACTTCACCAAGCTGGATTTGCACAGTGGATACCATTAGGTCAGAGTTATAGAGAAAGATGCATGGAAGACTGCTTTCAAAACAATGCAGGGATTGTATGAATGGCTAGTTATGCCTTTTGGCTTAACTAATGCTCCTGCTACTTTCATGAGATTAATGAATGATGTACTCAGACCTTTTCTTGATGATTTTGTTATTGTGTATCTGGATGACATTTTGATTTTTAGTAAAACATGGGAAGAACATTTAAATCATGTTAAGCAGACATTAGATGTTTTGAAAAGAGAAAAACTTTATGTTAAACTCTCAAAATGTGAATTTGGAAAAACATCTCTAAACTACTTGGGTCATATAGTAGGGGGAGGTGAATTGAAAATAGATCCCTCTAAAGTGGCAGTCATTATGAACTGGCCTAAACCTAGGTCTGCTACAGAAGTGAGAAGCTTCTTAGGAGCAGCACAATATTGGAGGAAGTTCATTTCTAACTTCTCCTCGATTGCAGCTCCCTTACATGCTTTAACAAGATTGAATAAGGTGTTTCAGTGGGGAGGCAAACATCAGAAAGCCTTTGACACCTTGAAAGAGAAAATTAGTACAGCACCGGTACTAGCACTACCAGATTTACAAAGACCAATTGAGATCCAAACTGATGCCAATGACTATGCCATGGGAGCAGTGTTGACACAGCATGACAAACCCATATGTTATCATTCTGAGACTTTTAATCTTGCAGTAGTTAACTATCCTACATATGATAAAGAATTGTATGCATTAGTTCAGAGTGTGAAAAAGTGGAAACATTACTTAATGGGCAAAGAGACAATAATACATACTGATCATCAACCACTTCAATATCTACACTCCCAAACTAATTTGCAACAATCAAGACATCGTAGATGGATGGGTTTTCTACAACAGTTTCACTTAGTCATCAGATATAAAAAGGGCATACATAACAAGGTTGCAGACCTGTTATCTAGACCCATTATAAATGCATCTACCATACTTAAGCATAATTCTATGCTACATGAAAGATACATAGAACAATACACTTAGGATATGGATTTTAAAGATGTATATGCAACTTTGAGTCAAGGCAGAAGAGTAGAAGAATTGGACTATCATATAAAGGACAGACTCTTATACCATTGTGGGAAACTTTGCATTCCACAAACTGAGAGGATAAAGATAATTAGGGAAGCACATACTTCTCTGATATCAGGTCACATTGGGGTAAGCAAAACAGTTGCAAAACTGCAAAGATTCTGCTATTGGCGAAAAATGAATGAGACAGTTTATAGATATGTAAGAGGGTGTGTTATGTGTGCTAAAAGCAAGCCCAGCAATAGAAAACTAGGCTTGTACACTCCATTGCCAGTTCCTTCTCACCCTTGGGAAAGTGTTTCCATGGATTTTGTTGGAGGACTGCCTAAATCTAGGAAAGGTCATGATAATCTATATGTTGTTGTGGATAGGTTCAGCAAAATGTGTATTTTGATACCTTGTAGTAAACAGATCACAGCTGAACAGATTGCAAAATTGTTCTTTGAACATGTATGGGTTCATTTTCGATTACCCACTTCCATTGTATCTGATCGAGACACCCAATTTGTAGGGAAGTTTTAGTCTAGTCTATGGGAATTGATGGACACCAAGTTAAAGAAAAGCATAACTTTTCATCCACAAACAGATGGCCAGACAGAAGTAGTAAACAGGACTGTGATCCAGTTACTGAGAGGTTATTGCAGTAAACATCCTAAGCTTTGGGATGAACACTTGTGTTATGTGCAACATGCTTACAACAGAGCCAAACACTCTTCTACACAGAGATCTCCTTTTGAGACCTGCTTTGGTTTCACACCAAGGTCTCCTTTGGATTTTGTCTTTGGTAAATATACTATGGTTGATGGACACAATGATGTGGACAAGGCAACTAGGTTCATTGAATAGATCCAAGAGATCCATCACGTAGTACAGGAATAGCTAAAAAAGAGCCAGGCCAAGTACAAGGCTAGGCATGATAAGCATCAGATGGAGCATAGTTTTCAAGTTGGAGACCAAGTCTGGCTGTATATCAGCGAAGACAGGTTGCAAGGTGAAGGTAAAAAGCTAAAGCCTATCAGGTATGGACCTTTTAGAGTACTTGAGAATATTGGTGAAAATGCTTTTCGCCTTGATCTACCAGCTTACATGCACATCTACTTAGTCGTAAATGCAGAATGTTTGAGATTGTTTGAACCTTCAATGATTGAGGACCCTGAAGAGCAAAGTCAATTGCCTTCTATTGATGACCTGCTACCTAAATACCTCAATGAGTTGCACGAAGACACAATATTGGACAGGAAGGTGAGGACAACGCGTAGGGGAGAAGTTGAGTACCTCAGGATTGGGCTCAAAGGTTCAAAGCCGAGCAACACAAAGTGGATTGAGATTGGACAAGTGAAGAAATAGTATCCTCACTTAGTCGATGCTTGAAAACCAACTTTTGGTGGTCCAAAAGATTTTCAGTAGGGAGGTCATGATCCGAATTGGATCCATAGAAAGACTGTCAAGAACCATGACTGAATCAAGTCGAACAAATCTCTAAAGAAATCCAAAACAGTATCAAAAACACCCTGAACCAGTGGCCATGGCAGCGACATGGAACGACGAGGACCTCGGTCAAAGCGCGCTGACCGAGGTCCATGGAGACCGCGTAGGAGGCCAAAGTAGCCCCTGGGAGCCCGAAATGGGAAAAGGACGAGGTTTTTGATGCGTGATTAGCGCTTAGCGTTAATCGCGCATCGCTAGGCGAACAGGGCCCTGAAGGGGAAGCCCGAGCACTCGGTCACATCGGGAGCCAGGAAACCACGGGCGGAAAAATAAAAAAATGCTAACGTACGAAGGCGGGACCCACGCATTGGAAAACTGGTGGTATTGATCGGGGCGCCCATGAACGGTAAGAGGTTTTGGACAGGAGCGGAGCAATTCCATACACCGATCGATGTGTGGCAGGCGGAGGTGAGAGAAAACGCCATTGATCACGCGCTATCAGTCGAGTAAGTCAACAGCGCGAAACGTGCGTATGACGTCGGATTTGGAGGGCTCATATCGGATGGCTGAGATTGCACCTGATGGAAAGAAGCGGAATCGATAGGGAATTGAGATGCGTTTGAAGAGATTTGGAATCCATTTGACCGCCACAGTGGAGGAAGAATGAATCCACGACGTAACTGAAGAAACGAACAGACGAAGCATGCTAGCGCCATTTAGAGGAGGACAAGTGGCCACTCCTTGAGCGTTCATGATGATGCCGAACACAAGGAACTCCAAGCACAGCTGCAGAAGGTGAATTGGCACAGGCGGAAGAGGAACCGAACATGCATAGGGATCGAATGGCTAAAGCCATGAATAGAGACAATCGAATCAATTAGAGTTGGAGTCAGAATTGAGAAGAGTCCAAGCGACCAAGAGAGACAGTGAACAGTGAACCCTGAGAGGAGAACTGGACACAGAGAATAGTAAAGCTAAGCAGAAGAGACAGAGGGCTGAGCTAACTAGAGGCAGCATCGAGCACCAGAGAGCTTGAAGATTCAACCTTCCCATAGAGGAATCTGTCTGGACTGAGCATCACATTTGGATCTTTCCACAGTACACCAAGAGGTCACATAGCTGGTATGAAGAAGAAGAGTCTGTGTACTCCAAGTGGCTTGGGGAATCCAAGAACCACCCTGCCAAGCAAAATTTGCTTCAGGAGAACTCACATTGAGTCCCTGTATTGTAATTTTTCTGCTTAAAGACACAATAAAACAATTCCACCACAGAAGCTGGACTGGAGACATAGCCCTGGAGAATAGGGTGAACTCCTTATTAAAATTGCTTGTGTCTTTATGATTTCTTACTGTATTTATCTGTTGTCTTTCCATTTTATTTTTCTGTGTATTGGCAATCTGATCGATCCGTTGTTTCAATAACATAGAACACACCAGCACATGAGTCTTTAATACCTTAGTTTAATAAATCTTCAACTGATGTCACTCATAGGGTGAATATCAGATCATTACCTGAGCCTTCCATGGCTCCAGAGCGTCTGTTCCAACTAAGGCTCCAAGACTAGTAACTCAACCCACAGCTTCTGCCAGGCTCCATAGTGTGTGTCCAACCAAGGCTCTAGGATTAGTAACTCAACCAACCAAGGGATCCATAGTGTTTGTCCAAACAAGGCTCCAGGACTAGTAACTCAACCCAATCTGTTACAGGGCTCTAGAGTGTGTGTTCAACCAAGGCTCCAGGAAGTATTACCTCAACCCAATCTAACGAACATGAAAACCAACCAGAAAAACAAAGAAAATAACTCATAACACCATGGCTATCTAGGAAATGGCAAGGCTAGGAAAATCCACTGCCAATACAAGCAATCCTCCATGCTAGTGACAAATCCTGACCAATAAACCACATGCATATGCCATGCATGCCAAAACTAGTGAGGAAAACATACATGCAACTTGGTACTTGCAAGCAAAACTCGATGTAACTGTTGATCTCGATGTGCTCTTGCACTTTCCTGCTCTTCCTTTGCCTTCTTGCTCCAAAATTCCAAGTATGCCACACTCTCCAAGAGTGCTCCAAGAAAACTGTAAGTGTCCAAGAATATGAGAGAGAGAGACTAGAGAGAGAGATCCAAAATTGAACTAACAAAATTCTGTGTACTAATCCTCAAAAGCCTTCTTATTAATGAGGCCTCTATTTTCTTCATTTTCCATTATTTTCCCTCATTTTCCTCCTCACATGCAACCTGTGACCTTTCACCTCCCTTTTCTCCTAATTTCCATTATTTTCATAAACAAATGTCAATTAATTACACTTTACTTTTCCAAAGCCTTTCCATTGCCTTTTCCAATTTCCTTAGCCATTAATTAACCACAAGTGATCCCCATACTATGTTTTTTCCCAACATTCAACCTGGAATAAGTGTTCCATCAACCGTGGTTATTATTTTGCCTTTATTAACTTTTATTACATGGAATTTTCACCAGGGTTGTTACAACCCCCCCCCCTTGGGGGAACACCGTCCTCGGTGTTCAACAACACCTACCACCACAAGACTGCTATAAGCAAAACATACTTCCTATTGAGTATTTACAATGATCATCCCGCTGAGAATCAAACCAACATGATAACATAACAAGTATAACAACATAATGATATGACACCCATATCGCTTATTGGAGCTTTATAACATAGCTCATGGCAGTGTTTATATCCATATACATATGTACATTTACCAAACATGACCAAAACATGTCCCAAAAACATATACCAAAGACATATACCAATACATTCGCTCGACCAATGAATAAGGAAGGATACATAGCCCACATCCGATCTTCCATCTTTCGTGTAGCTTCATTGGGCCCAAAGTGCTTCCATTGCATTTTAACCTACTCGATTACTCGGTTCTAGAGCATGAGCATCTTTCTCTACAAAATGCATTGCGGTTCCTCCTAAAATTCTTCTTTTGGCTCCACCTGGAATGTAGACCAGTCAATCACATGATTAGCATATTTAACATATTTCTTAAGTAATGACATAAGGAAAACATCATGGAATTTCACTGTCAGAGGCAGTGCAAATCGATAGGCTACTAGCCCAATCCTCTCAATAATCCTAAAAGGTCCTCAAAACAGGGGTGCCATCTTGGCATGTGATCCAATCCGCAAGGTGATATTCTTCGGTTTGATGTGAAAGTACACCTATTCTCCAACCTAGAACTCATTAAACAACTTGTTCTTATTCACATAGCTCTTCTGCCTATCCTATGTTGATTTCAAATTCTTCTTGATTACTTGCATTTCTCATTCCATGTCTGCCAACATGTTTGGTCCAATCAACACCCTATTAACTGGATCACTCCAACTAATGGGAGTATTACAACTCTGCCCATACAATGCCTCAAATGGACTCATCCTCAGTGACTTCTGGTACCCATTGTTGTAAGCAAACTCTACTAGTGGAAGGTACTCTTCCCACTTCCATTGTTGATGCATCACATACATCCTCAACATGTCCTCCAATATATTGTTGACCCTCTTTGTATGTCCATTTGTCTGTGCATGATAATTTGTAGTGAAGGCCAACTCCATGCCCAAACCTGCAAATAACTCCTTCCAAAAATTGGAAGTGAACTTTGAATCCCTGTGTGATACAATCATTTTTGGAACTACATGCAATCTGACCACGTCTTTGATGAACACTTGTGCTACATCGTTGGTTGAGAATGTAGACTTCACTAGAATGAAGTGTGCTACCTTTGTGAACCTGTCCACCACTACCATGATGGAATCATGTTGTCTCACTATCCTCGACAAACCTATGATAAATTCCATGGAAATGACCTTCCATTTCCATTTTGGAATCATAATCGATTGTAGCAGTCCACCTGGATGCTTACACTCTGCCTTCATTTGCTAACAATCCAAGCACCTAGCCACAAACTCTACTACATCACTCTTCAAATCCATCGAATAATAGAATTTATTCATTGTTTTCAGTGTCTTCTGATAACTTGGGTGACTTGAATATGGTTTCACATGAAACTCCCTCAAGATCACCTTCTTGAGCTCACTGTTATCTGGCACATATATCATGTCTCTAAATCTAACCAATCCATCTGTCATGATATGATAGTCCATATCCTGTGCACCTGTATTGTTAAGTTATGGTATGTTCTATGCTTATAACAGTTTACTTCTTTTTCTTATTATATTTCACCGATTAGCAATCACATGTACATAAAGTAAAGTGCAGATAGAACATTAAACGATCGATAGAAAACAAGCCAAGACAAGAGACACAAGATGTGGCGGCTAGCCAGGGACAAACCCTACAATGTGTGGGGAAACCCTTTGATCAAATCTTCTTTTATCTTCAATAATTCAGCAGAGAGAAATAATACAATAAATCTGATTCATATCAGCAGTAGCAAACCCTAGATCAGCAACATCAGCATTAGCGGCTTTATTATCAAACTAGGGCAGACGATATCTTGCAAACCGTTCGTCGGATTGACTTCATTCCACCACCAAAAGTTGCGGCTTTCAGAGGAGGTTCAGATAAACCTACAACACAGTTCCAAAGAGGAGATCTTCTAGGCCACGCAGGTCAATATTTACTTCTGCAGTTGCGGCTTCAGCAGTTTCCGGCTTCAAACTAGGGCAGTCGATATCTTGCAAACCGTTCGTCGGATTGACTTCATTCCACCACCAAAAGTTGCGGCTTTCAGAGGAGGTTCAGATGAACCTACATCGCAGTTCCAAAGAGGAGACCTTCTATGCCACGCAAGTCAATCTTTACTTCTGTAGTTGTAGCTTCAAATTCAACAGCTTCCGACTTCACTTGTGTGAGAGAGAGACCCATTTCAACGCAGTAAAGAAGAGACTCATTTCTGCGTAGTAGAGAGAGAGAGAGATGTGATGATATGAGTGAGTCCAAATGAGTAAAAGTCCTCTTATATTTATACACAACGTTGGTGGGTGAATATATGCGACTGTTGGGCTTCTGAGCCTACATGAGTTGTAGGACGGCTTGATAATAATTCCATAATCAAAATAAACTCATATCTCCATGAATACTTATCGGAATCGGATGATCTTTATATCAATCCTACACCTCTCGATGAGAGGAATCTAATAAAAATATTATCAGCCATGAATAAGATGACCCACATGAATTTTTTCCCTGGTTGCCAATTTTAACACTCCCTCTCAACCATGGAGAACTTCATCTGCAATCTGTCTATCGGTCGTTACTATTCATCCATCAAATGCACTGCCCTGTACAGCCTGACCCTTGCCCTGCTCTACTCTATTCTGCCTATTCTGCTTTGTCTTGTTCTGCCCTGCACTGATCTGTACTGTTTGCTCTGTTCTGCTCTGCTCTTGCATTGTTCTGTTCTGCTCTGCTTTTGTCCGAATTATGAAGAAGAAGAAATGATCGAGGATGTATCATACTGACTCAAAGTCAGTCTTAGAGTGTGTACCACTGATCCCAGACCAGTCTCAACCGACCCGAAGTCAGCGTCATAGTATGGTACAACTCCTACCACTGGTCCCAGACCAGTATCATTGATCCCAGATCAATGGAGATCATCCTAGCGTAGGGAGTACGGTAGTTACAACGATGCGTCCATCGGTACTACTATGGTCCCTAACTTCATTTCCCTGCTCATTGATCAGATGAGAGGTACTTCCCATGAGTCCCAGACTGCATGGGTAGGATGCCTCAACAGGAGAACTAATCAATCCTGTCCTCACAGGAGAACACATCAATCCTGCTACAATTGCCATGGAGAACACATCAATCCAGGCCTCACAGGAGAACACATCAATCCTGCTACAATTGCCATGGAGAACACATCAATCCAGGCCTCACACGAGAACACATCAATCCTGCTACAATTGCCATGGAGAACACATCAATCCAGGCTGCCATGAAGAACACATCAATCCAGGCCTCACAGGAGAACTAATCATCCTGCTACACAGGAGAGCGAGTCATCCTGTTCCACAAGAGAGCGAATCATCTTGTCCCACAAGAGAGCGAATCATCTTGTTCCAGTGCGCACCACCAGGGGAGGGTGAGTCACCCTGTGGTCGTATGTTGCTCCAATAATAACCGCAAGCCCTTAGAGCTCCCAGAGCTCAATGTATGCAACATGCAGGACCCTTTTACAAGGGTTTCTTGCTGACTCCAAGTCGTTTGGGAAAATCACAGATTAGATCTTTCCTCGGGGCTTTGACAAGGTGTATCAACTTGTACATCATCTTAATGCGATGGAGCATCCTTGCTCATCAAATTACCATATCCCAGATGATGTCTATCTGCTGGAGCAATCGACGAATACGGGATTCCTCAATGATCGAATCCCACCTCTGGTTGTTATAGAGAATCACAGTGGTATCCAATGTAAATCCAAACAGCTCACTGAAGAGCTTTCACAACCAGACTGCCTCACACGAGGTCATGCTAGCAACAATATATCCTGCTTTGGCGGTGCTCAAAGCCACCGAATTCTGCTTCCTGCTCATCCAGGATATCGAAGCAGATCCCAAGGTGAAACAGCACCCGGAAGTGCTCTTACGGTCCACCACACTGCCTGTCCAATCAACATCAGTATATCCAAGTAGTCTCACATCTCCGGCAGTGTATCTTAATCCATGAGAGTTTATGTCCTGAAGACATCTCAGAAGATTCCTGGCATCAATTTAGTGAGGCTCAACCAAATATGAGCTCACAATGCTAACTGCAAAACATATGTTCGGACGGAGGTTCACCAAGAACATCAATGCGAATGAGTTTTTGAAACTTAGAGGCATTTCCCAAGTCTGGTCCGACATCACTACCATATAACTTCTAAAAGTTAAGATCCTCGAGGTAGTCACAGGCTTGCATTCCATCATACCGAATCTTTCCAATATCTTTACCACATTTTTTCCTTGAGATAGGAAAATTTCCCTTGGCTTCTGCCACACTTCAAGTCCTTGGTCCTTCATTTCAAATTCAGAAGCCATCTCCCTCTTACATTTGTGAATGAGAGGGTTTGCACCTGTAGAAAGAGGTCATCCACATGCAACACCAGTATGATAGGCTTGTCATCTTCAACCTTAAAGTAAAGGTTAGGATCGGCTTCACTCCTAGTGAATCCCAACTTCATCAAGTAGCTATCGATCCTCTCATACCATGCTCAGGGTGCTTGCTTCAGCCCATAGAGAGCCTTCTTCAACCTGCATACATGAGATTTTCAATCATAAATCTCAAATCCTTCGGGTTGCTCCCGTAGACCTCTTCTTTGATAAAACCGTGCAAGAACGCAGTCTTGACATCCATCTGATGTAGGTTCCATCCTTGTGAAGTGGCAAGGGCTATGATCGAGCGGATGGTCGTATATCTGGCAACATGTGCAAATATCACATCATAGTCTATACCTTCCTTCTGGGATAAACCACGAGCAACAAAACGATCCTTATACTTTTCCGTACTTCCATCTGCTGCATGCTTTATCTTGTAAATCCATTCAGAAGTAACAACTGTCTTGTCCTGGGGTCTGGGAACTACTTCCCAGACATCATTCTTCATGATAGACTCATATTCTTTGGTCATAGCATCCTTCCATACTTGATGCCTGACGACGTCTGAGAATGATGAAGGCTTATTTTGTATGATCGTGCTCATGATGGTCAGGTATCCCTGATACCTATTAGGTTTCTTACTTTCACAAAAGGTTCCTCGGAGTGCAGAATGTCCTTCAGCATCATCAAGTAGCCACCTAAGCCTATGAAGACCTCTTCCTAGAAGAGGAAGGTTCATGTGGAGGAGGATCAATCGGATCCATGGGTTCTTCTACATCAGGCATTGATTCATTATCCTTTTCTTTCGGTTCCCTGGTGTCGACTTCTTGAGAGCTCCTCAAAGTCGGAAGATTTTTCACCTTGCGGTGAACTTTTCTTTAGGAGTCTTGGAACCCAATGCTTGATGAGGGCATCGATTTTGTACATATACGGCGGTGATTGTAGTTTCAGCCCATAGAAACTTCGGAAGTCTTTGATCATGTAGCATGGCCCGGACAACTTCCATAATTGTGCGGTTCTTCCTTCCCACCACACCATTCTGCTCAGGAGTATGTGGTGTAGTAGTCTCCCTCTTAATGCCAACCTCAGGTATGCCTGAGTGAACCAACTGTAATATATCGGAGGTCTTGCTTTGGCTTGAGGGGAATGGTCCCCTTTGAGATTTCCTTTGGCACATCCCGGACATACACCTTCTTTCTCTACTTGGAATTCGGGCATCCCTGTTACCATCTGTCTTACATCGGGTAGAGCTTCGTAATGAAGGTGGGAAAACCTCTGATGCCAAAGTTCGGACTAAAGAGTTGTGTCACAAGACATGACACCTAGCGGACTTCCATCGACTTGTTATAATGAATCAACGCTAAACCCAAGAGTAAAGGCATCTTTAACATTATTTTTCTATATACATACCTTGCCATTGCTGAAGGTTACCTTGTAGCCTTTGTCTTCCATTGCCGAGATGGACGTTAGGTTCTTTTTGGGGCAGGTGCATTTAATACATCCTGGAATTTCTAGCCTTCTTGAATGGTTTTCCTCTTTCTCGATCCCCAGCTTTCCTCTTACCTTTGTTGTTGAATTTGTCATTCCTTCGATTTTCCATTTGTTCCATGCAGCAACGGATGCATTTGATGGAGGCTCAACAATATTGCCTCTTACATGGTCCAACACTCCTTGATCTTCTAGGGTTAGATCGATAGACATCTTCCATGAGTGATAGTCATCTTTCTCACGGAGCTTATCTTTGGCAGGAAAGAGTGTTGAGGACCCCATAGTTCTTTTAGGATAGCCTTGCCAATCTTCTCTTCGGTGATTGCTCTTGCTCTTGCTCGGGCTTTGTCTTCACCTCAGCTCTGATACCATGTTAAGTTATGGTATGTTCTATGCTTATAATAGTTTACTTCTTTTTCTTATTATATTCCACCGATTAGCAATCACATGTACATAAAGTAAAGTGCAGATAGAACATTAAACGATCGACAGAAAACAAGCCAAGACAAGAGACACAAGATGTGGCGGCTAGCCAGGGACAAACCCCACAATGTGTGGGGAAACCCTTTGATCAAATCTTCTTTTATCTTCAATAATTCAGCAGAGAGAAATAATACAATAAATCTGATTCATATCAGCAGTAGCAAACCCTAGATCAGCAGCATCAGCATTAGCGGCTTCATTATCAAACTAGGGCAGACGATATCTTGCAAACCGTTCGTCGGATTGACTTCATTCCACCACCAAAAGTTGCGGCTTTTAGAGGAGGTTCAGATGAACCTACAACACATTTCCAAAGAGGAGATCTTCTAGGCCACGCAAGTCAATATTTACTTCTGCAGTTGCAGCTTCAGTTTCAGCAGTTTTCGGCTTCAAACTAGGGCAGTCGATATCTTGCAAACCGTTCGTCGGATTGACTTCATTCCACCACCAAAAGTTGCGGCTTTCAGAGGAGGTTCAGATGAACCTACAACGCAATTCCAAAGAGGAGACCTTCTAGGCCATGCAAGTCAATCTTTACTTATGTAGTTGCAACTTCAAATTCAACAGCTTCCGGCTTCACATGTGTGAGAGAGAGACCCATTTCAGCGCAGTAGAGAAGAGACTCATTTCTGCGTAGTAGAGAGAGAGAGAGATGTGATGATATGAGTGAGTCCAAATGAGTAAAAGTCCTCTTATATTTATACACAACGTTGGTGGGTGAATAGATGCGACTGTTGGGCTTTTGAGCCTACATGAGTTGTAGGTCGGCTTGATAATAATTCCATAATCAAAATAAATTCATATCTCCATGAATACTTATCGGAATCGGATGATATTTATATCAATCCTACACCTCTCGATGAGAGGAATCTAATAAAAATATTATCAGCCATGAATAAGATGACCCACATGAATTTTTGCCCTGGTTGCCCATTTTAACATGTATCTATACCTGTACCGCTACCTGTACATGTACCTATACCACCACCTGAACTTTTTTGCAACCTGTGCACAATCTTCATATACCTGACATCTTACTGACCTACCTGCAAGATCTTATCCTGTAATTCTATCCCATAGGAGCTCATAGTGGCTAAGATATTTATCCGTATTCGCATGCTAAGAGCATATGCCACCCTATTCTCTTTACCTTTTATATACGTGATCTCAAAGTCGAACTCACTGATTGTGGCCAGCCACCAATCCTGCCTGACATTCATATTCAGTTGGTCAAATAGATACTACAACCCACTGTTATCACTCATTAATAAAAACCTCCTACCAAGAAGATAATGCCTCCACATCTTTAATGCATGTATGATTACTTCCAACTCAAGATCATGTTGTGGTAGTTATGCTTATGCTCGTCCAATTTTCGTGACTCATAGCATACCTCTTGTCCATCTTGCATAAGGACTCCACCAAGTTCTCTCTTGCAAGAATCTATACATACTACAAATTCTTTATTCGGATATGTAATCTTTAACATTGGTGCATGTGTCAGCAACTGCTTGAGCTGCTCAAAACTGGCTGCACACTCCTCTGTCCATTCAAATTTCTTACCTTTCCTGTACAATGATGTGATAGGATAAGAAATTTGTGATAAGTTCCTAATGAAACTCTTGCAGTAACTTGCTAACCCTATGAAATATCTCACCTCATCCACATTCCTAGGATATGCCCACTCCATGATAGCTCTTACCTTTTCTATATCCACTACTATGCCATCCTTGGAAACAACATGCCCCAAGTAATGTTCCTCAGTCTAAAATAAACTGCACTTGCTGAGCTTAGCATACAACTGATGCTGTCTCAACAATATCAACACTTTTTCTAAATGTTCGACGTGCTCTTCTTCATTTTTGGAATATACCAATATGTCATCAATGAACATAATAACAAACTTTTCCAAGTACGAACGCAACACACTATTCATCAAGCACATAAAGGTAGTTGGAGCATTAGTTAAACCAAATGGAACTACAACAAACTCATAATTCCCATACCTGTTCCAGAATGTTGTCTTGTAGATGTCCTCTTCCTTAATGTGTACACGATGATATCCAGATCTTAGATCAATCTTCAAGAACACTGCTTCCCCCTTCAATTGATCGAACAAGTCATCAATCCTTGGTAACAGATACTTGTTCTTGATGGCCACTTTGTTCAACTACCTGTAGTCAATGCATAACCTGAGAGTACCAACCTTCTTCTTCACAAACAGTACCAATGCGCCCCATGGTGATACACTTGGCCCAATGTATCCCTTGTCCAACATTTCCTTCAATTGCAACTTCAAATCTACCAACTCAAGTGTACTCGTCCTGTAAGGTGCCTTATCCACCAAGTTAGGACTAACATAGATATAATTAGATCCAGGGTCAATCAAAATAGAAACAACTTGATCAGAAAACATACCGTCCATCTCAATGATAGATTCCTAATGACCTGTATGTCTGTTATCCAGTGCTGCATAGATCCTAGGAATACTCTTCCCAACATCTCCCACTGCCTGTGCCTCATGAACACTGTAGATCCATGGTCTACCACCCTAATGTTGTGGACAATATCTCCCACGATGATCTCCTCCACAAGTCCAACACCGCACGGGTTCCTTTTTCTGCTCCTCAGATTAAAGTTCCTGTCCTGTGTCAAATGCATTGAACTTCTTAGATGGCGCTGGCTTCTCTTTATTACATGTACCCTGAGGTCTTACTCACTTCTTGACCCACTTTTATTTTTTCCTTGCATTACCTTTCCAGTCCGGCTTAGTCTCAGATCTGCCCTTAGATTGTTCATAACAATGCTTTAGCTTTCGGATGGCCTCCTCCAATGATCTAGGCTCATTGAACTCAATCCTATATTTGAATGCAATCAATTATCCACTAATGAATATATGAATCTAGGCCTTGTCCTCCTTGAGGTAACACACATACCTAACTAGCTCCAAAAACCTGCTAGTGTACTCCTCATCTGTTATCAATCCCATATTTAACTCATAAAATTGTTTTGTCGTGTCATCAAAATATCTCTCTGATAGATACTTCTTCTTGAATAGTCTCTTGAACTCATTCCAGGTCAAGTCCTCTTCATGAATACCTCTGACATTCTTCACATTTTCCCACCCAATATTTTCTTTACCTTTGAGACTAAATGTAGTTATTCTGGCTTTCATGTTCTTTGAGTAATCATGCAACCCGAAGAATTTTCTCATACCAAGCAACCGTGCCTCTGCATCTTGTGATTTATTCATTTCTCCATCAAATGTAGGTGGCTTTTCTTTCTTAAACTCATCCGACAAATATCCCCTGTCACTCCTCTTGCAAGAATAATAACGATGTCGATCATCATGCTTGTTAGAGCCAGAACTAGAATAGTACATGTGTCTATCACCTCTCATATCCGAGGTATCCAACAACCTACCATATCTAACCGTGTCATCTCTATCTGACCTGTGACCACCATGAGACCTACTGCCATATGCCCCATTATTTTTGTCCTCCTTCTCATGGCTGATCCAAAGTGATCCCTGTTGCTGCAATTCTCACAAACTCTGAAGTATCACTGCATTTACCTCTGCTTGTTTCTCATGTCCCTGTATGATTCTGTCATTGTCTGCCTTACAACTCCTTATTTCTTCCTTTAAGCTTCTTAATGTGTCTGCCAAATTAGAAGAGTTCCCAACACCATGCTACTCATCTGATCCATAGGGAGAGTCTCGGGAACTATAGTCTACCATCTTGATAGTCATCTTTAGCATTCTTCCTGCAAGGTATATCATGTAAGCTAAACCAAATCATAATAAACCATCGTACCTTAGCATAATCTAGGGAGGATACCTCATCTGCAAGATCAAAAAATTAGCATAATACATGTATAACATATAGAAATATAACACGTAAGCATATAACCACATAACCATCATTCTAGCTACAGTCCAGTCATCAACACATGACCATATCAACTACACATACCATGAACTCATGCATGAAAACAACCACCACATCACTGTACACTTGACCACATGTGAATGCGAACATGCATAAACAATGCATAATGAACCATACACTCATGACCACACACTCCAAAATGACACCATCAACTTCCCATGGTGAACTCACTGTAACCATAACCCACACCATACAAATGAAACAAGCACATGGTCGTCTAACACAAGAAACAGATACAAAACCGACATGAATGCATGACCAACTGGTGTAGGGTAAACCCTCGCACATACCCACAGTATGCAAGAATCTGCATAAACTCCACTGTCCCAGGTATTTGACTCTATAATGGAGTCAAATCTTCATACATAAAATGGTTAAGGCCCTCTTATCATCAGTTCCTTTGCATCGGAACCAATCACCCCGCCAAACCTCCTATCGGGACTTATATGAACCCTCAAACCTTTGGTTATGACTTGAATTACAATCTTTTCCTCTAAATACTTCTATCGGGAATTAAAACCCTTCAGAACCTTAGTTCAAGCCTTTAGCCCGCATATATATAACCAGTCCTCTCAACCTTTGGTTAATACATATATAGATATATATATATATATATCTATATATATATATATATATATATATATATTATTACACATAAACCCTTCCATCGACACTTTCCTTATAAAATCCGTTAACACAGGAATTTACTACAAAACATACCTTTTCCGCTTACCATACAGTCTTGTCACGACACCCGAGGGTTAACCTCATCGCAATCGGCCTTCGCATTCTTTCCTTGATCATGCATACATATATGCCTTCCTCTTCCTGATATGCGATTTCCCTTCAAAACCGGGAAATACACTATCGGCGCTTAATTCTTCATATTCCTGTTTACAAAGGAAAACACCGTCGAACATATATATCGGACTTCAAATGCATTGAACCCCCGTTTATAAACGCGTCGGGTCCGCCTCTTAGTCTATCACCTTTCCGCTCCTCCGATCTCCATTCACCGATTACCCGATACCTCTGATCAACCGATTAGAGATTAATCGCAATCGACGTATCGGTCCTCAACTATTCCACCATCGCTTAGGCCTTTGGCTTTTCCGATATGCGATCCGCTGTCCATTTCAATTGTTGATCCAATGGCTATCGGCGCATCGCTGATCGGCCTGTCGGCATTCCACTCCCCTGTGCTTGGCTTCTGCGATTACTCCGATATGCGATCAAATCTCAGCTATTGATCTATGAGATCTAATGGCTGCTGAGCATCTAACACTTCACTCCTCCGCATGACCCTTTTTCTTGATTTTTTCACATTTCTTCAAGTTTTCTCTGTGGTTCGGGTTTTCTAAAGGTCCTCTTCTTTTGTTCTTTCGCTACTCGCTCTTCCTCCTGGCTTAACTTCACCTGCTTCCTTGATTGCTATTACTTCAAAGCAATTCTTGATCCTTCAAGTGGATTCAACCATCCATTACGATTCCTTCGAATCGTTCTTCTCCTCTGCAGTTCTTCAACCTCTGCCTTCTGCTTCCACTGCTCAGCTTCTTCTGAGCTAAACTTCTCAGTGAACTCTTGCTTCACAACTTCTCTCCGAAGCTACACTCTGACTCTTCACTTGGATTCAACGATCCCTTTATGATTCCCCCTCAATCATTCTCTCCCTCTGTGTCCTTCAGAATTCTGCCTGTACCTGTACAGAGCCTACGAATTCACAAGTAATTCATTTATGAAATACTCTTTAACACATACTGACACAGTCAGGATAAAACTCTGTATATATATTAATGTAAAAACACAAGATTACATCTGAGACTCCTCGGTCTCGCACAGGCCTGATTCTCAACATTAGTGGCCTCTCCTCCTTTGACTCTACCCGTAGGCTTACATATATTCTATCTGTCCCTCTATCTCTCCTATTGAACACGTAGGTTCATCACGCACATATATATATGGAACATTGGTTCCTCGTTACAGGAATATTGGATCGGATCACTATGAAGGATCCGATCAATTCTCTCTAACAAAAGCCCTAAAGCTCACTATATGCATACATATGTGGCAGATTAATAAGTCTCCTCGAGACTTTATCCATTCCATCTTTTTCTCTGTTTTAAAACAGAAAAGTCCCCTTATTCAGCTCAATGGTCCACGTCTATTCTCCATTTAATGCCTAAAAACTCTCTCTCGCTCCTAGAATCATGCAACTGTCTAAGAGTTCTGATTTACTTTGGACTCTTGTCATTTATTCCCACTCATGTTCTCATTTATTTGAGAGCACTTACAATTCCTTCCATTATCTAATTAAATCACTAAAAGGCCTAAATTACATTAATTTTGAGACTTAGGAAAACTATTTCCTAAAAATACATGACCCCCTATGTCTACTATTTACAATGATTTTCCCTTGGGTGAATGCTCCTACATCACCAACACACAACCCATCCAGTTTGAGGGGTGAACCATGCTCTGACCACTCTGTAACACCCTCCTCCCACATCTACCCAAGTAACAAGCCAACCGGGGTAAACATGTGACGAGAATTTACTATGATATGATTCGACCTCCTAAGTCACCTTAAGGAAGTGGAACTGACGGAAACACACCATACAAACCTTGCACGTCAGCAACAAGACTCTCAGGAACCATCCCAACCTCTCAAGTAACCAGCCAACGAGTCCCAATGAGTTTTTAGACCAATTAACCCTCAGACGCTCCCATGATATGGGCACGCATGAGTCCAGAGGGCTCTGGACATTCCCACAACATGGTATGCCAACGTCTAGGGACTTTTCTGCCTAGTAATGTGCCAGCGTCTAGGGACTTTTCTACCCAGTAATGTGCCAACGTACGTGGGATTTGAGCCACTTTTTAGGCCCAGGGCCCAAGTCACTGCCCAAAATTTAATGATACCTTCATAACAGAATAATAACAATGGAATGATGATACAAATGCAATTAATTAAACAAGCCCTTGACTGAACCCCTACTAGCCATGACAAGCATTTCATCAAACATATCATGAATATGTAATCTAGAGGTGTAAACAACATCTCTAAGCATAGGGGTCTCATACTAACCTGAGAATCACTAAGAAGCATTCATGCCTCCACACATTAGCCTCAGTTTCATCCATTAGGCCATAGATACATTATTCATTCATTTACAAGTAAAAACATGATGAGAGCCATACATAACTACTGCCATAATACATGTTCATAACCAACATAATAACAATAGAAATACCAAGGAAACAACAACCATATGATCCACATATAAACCAATACAATACTCATAAAATAACAAGGAGAAATAACCTCATATTAATTATGCAAAGGCCAAATAGTTGTGGGACTTCCACGAACCATCTGATCGTAGACATGGCTGAGCAAAAAATCTCTTCTGCTAATCACCCTCGTGCCATATTCCAAGCATGAATGTGGGATCTCATAAAACACATCAATCAAAACCATCCAAGGCTTCCAGAGGCCAACCACCTCAACCCAACAAAGAGTGATTCCACCTCATGGCCAGACATCACAAAACCATCACCAGATTGGTCTCTACCCAACCTTTCTAGGGCTCCAGAGTGTTTGTTCCAACTAAAGCTCCAGGACTAGTAACTCAACCCATAGCTATTGTCGGGCTCCATAGCGTGTGTCCAACCAAGGCTCTAGGATTAGTAACTCAACCAACCAATGGGATCCAGACTGTTTGTCCAACCAAGGCTCCAGGACTAGTAACTCAACCCAAGTTGTTACAGGGCTCTAAAGTGTTTGTCCAACCAAGGCTCCAGGACTAGTAACTCAACCCAAGTTGTTACAAGGCTCTAGAGTGTTTGTCCAACCAAGGCTCCAAGAACTAGTACCTCAACCCAAGCTAAAGGAACATGAGAACCAACTAGAAAAATAAATAAAATAACCTACAACACCATGGCTATCCAGGATATGGCAAGGCTAGGAAAATACACTGTTAATCTAGGAAATCCTCCATGCCAGTGACAGATCATGACCAATAAACCACATGCATATGCCATGCATGCCAAAACTAGTGAGAAAAACATACATTCAACTTGGTACCTGCAAGCAAAACCCATTGTAGTTGTTGATCCCGATGTGCTCTTGCACTTTCCTGCTCTTCCTTTGCCTTCTTGCTCCAAAATTCCAAGAATGCCACACTGTCGAAGAGTGCTCCAAGAAAACTCTAAGTGCCTAAGAGTACGAGAGAGAGAGAGAATAAAGAGAGAGCTCCAAAACTGAATTGACAAAAGTCTGTGTACTGATCCTCAGAAGGCTTTTTATTAATGAGGTCTTTATTTTCTTCATTTTCCATTATTTTCCTTCATTTTCCTCCTCACGTGAAACCTGTGACTTTTCACCTCCCTTTTCTCCTAATTTCCATTATTTTCATAAGTAAATGCCACTTTGCCTTTCCAAATCCTTTTCCAATTTCCTTAGCCATTAATTAACCATAAGTGATCCCCATCGACCCATTAATTAACCATAAGTGATCCCCATCGCTATGTTTTTCCCAACATTTAGCTTGGAATAAGTGTCCCATCAACCGTGGTTATTATTTTTCCTTTATTAAATTTTATTACATGGAATTTTCACCATGGTTGTTACATAACGTAATTCAATCAATTCATTCAATAGATCAACATGATATTGAAATACTTGAAATCATAACATCATATATAAGAAAAAGTCTACTCTTTGTATTAATATGAATGGAGAGAGTTACAACATAAAATAGGGGTTGATCTTGTAGAAGAGCTCCCCAAGTTGACTTGTCCTTTCCTTGCCACAAAGTATGCCTCTATGTCAACCTGATGCATCAAATAATGACTCTAAAGCAACAAAATGAGGGTAGAATCAATCTCCAAAAGCCAACCCCTTGCCCATGGATGGTTGTAAATATATAGATGTGATAGGTAGTTCTGGAATTCTTATCCATTTACCAATCTAGGCTTGAGATCCAAAAGTGATGGGAGGATGAGCTCAAGGAATAAGATGCTAATTTCTCCAAGGTGGAATCAGATAGGATTCAAATGTTTATCCAAGGCAAATGGTTCAAACAACCCCAAGAAGCTTATGGAAGAGGAAGCTTCAGGATTATTTTAAATTTTCCCGACTTTCTAGAATTAACGCAACTCCAAGATAGAGCAATCTGTTGGCGATCAACACAGGTGCAGAGAAGGTCAATCTGGTAGTCAACGTTGGTCCCTAAAGGGCCAGGGTGTGTTGGGCCTTAAATCTTGGGAATTTAGTAGTTAAGAGTAGAAACTTAGAGATTCAACAAAGTCATGCTTAGGGATTTGTGTAGGGATGATGACAATATGTTGAACGATGTGAATTGACCCCATTTGAAGGCCTATTGACCATAGGTGACAAAATGGCCTATAAGAATATATGTAAATGAAAAATGAAAATGTAAAATGACACGAAATGTAAATGAAATGTCGGGAAATGTGCATTTCATTTGGAGGGAGAAACGATTGTTAGATATTTTCATAAAACCATTAAAGTATTCCCCTCCAACTCATGATAAAGTTTAGGATTAGGGGTTTTAAGGAGGAGGTAATGAGGGTTTTGGAGTCTGTGTCTTGAGTGTTGCATATGGATTTTTAGTGAGGGAGGATTTTTAGAGGTTGTGCAGCCTCCCTTCCACCATGGAAGGGAGGGATACATACTATGTAAATTCATGCTTTTGGTAATGAAATGAGAAATCTGGATTCCCATGTATGGTGTGTTGTTCAGTTAGTTGTCTAGTATTTGCAATAGACGTGTTTTTGCAGTGTTTGTGATGTACTTAGTTGTTTAGTTTCGTGTTTCTAGCAATTATTTTTTATTTATAGTAGCAACATAGTTAATTAGTTTGTTGTTGATAGGTGGTTTAGTTTGTTGGTTTATGTTTAGTTCCTGCAACTATCTTTTAGTTTTGTTTTTGTGGCCACCGACATTTTATTAGAATGTAATAATTTTAATAATTTATAAAATGTTATAAATTATAATTAGTGTAAATTTATTTTATTTTAGATATATTAAGTAATAAAAAGGATTTTAAAAGTTAAAATGTAATTTTTTTGGTGTTAATTTTTTTTGAGTTAAGATCTTGTCCACTCAACATTTAACTACTAAGTTTCACATAGGAGTACATACTTTACCTCTTTAGATTTGAATAATTTGACCTCTTAAGAGGAAACACATGCTTTTAACGATTAAGGCCACTCAATTGAAAGCAATATATGAAGATAGGGTTTTGGAAATGGATGATGAAAGTAACAACAATAGTATCTATGGCTATGGAGGGGAAGATTAACATTGACAACAATTGCAATAGCATTAATTCCATGAGAAACAATGATGTTTGACTCTCATTATATCCATCTGATTACTCATTCAAACCAATAACTTAAAGTGTGCTCTATGTACATCTTGGCCACTTTAACTTTCTAAACAATGAAAACCCTTAATCCATCGCTCATCATTTTATCAAGTAGGTATCATGACATTCACGAGGGTGCCCCCCTCTATCGAACATATTCTTTGACTATGCATTGGAGAAGGGGATTTTATTTTTGGCCATTTGTTATGGCCTCTAGCTCTTTGTCAAGATGATGGGGAGCAAGGTCAACACTACCAATTATGGAGAATATGGGAGAATGGAGGTTTGTGCACATGATGGGTTGAACCTATTTGGTAACATCTTCATTAGAGAGAGGTAAAGTGTGTGGATGAGCCAAAGGGAACTGTCATGAGGTTTCTCAACGACTTCCTAGTGATGGCCATTAATTTCCGAAATATCACATCTACCATGGGCTTCCTAGTTATTTTCATTAATTTTCCAAATATCGTAGCTGCCATTGAAAATCTATGCAAGAGATTATATAGATTTTAGTACCATTTGAAGGTGTTAATAATAATAAGCTTTTCTTCTAAATCATTTAACAAAACTCCTACCCTTGTTTACACTCATGTTAACAAAAATTCTAACCAAGGTATTGGCTATGGGGATACATGTTAAATCTTCATGTCGTTTATTATGTGCTTTATTGAGGGAAATTGTGTCATATTACAAGTTAAATCATATAATCATTAGATCCATAAAGCAAAATATGAGGATGCAGGTCATTTTTTTTTTTTTTTTTTCCGTGGAAAATAGAGTTCGTAATTTCTATTAAAAAGTTGTTAATAGATATTACATGTTGTAGATGCCGAGGCATATGCTGTAGAGTGGCCAGAGCCACGTTACAAAGTAGAAACTAGATATAAATATCCAGAGTGAGTCTAGGTGAATACATGAACTGTATTTCACCAGTAGATACAGAGTCCCCAAAAATCTCAATAATAAGGCCCAAGGCCATACAGGAATATGTACATACATATGTCCATACAATAATATACCCGATAATAAAGATTCCTGTTATACAAAAAGAAGCTCCCAAGTAGCAGTTGCAAAATCTAGTGTGGGGGAGGATCCCCCATCAGCGGGCCGTCGATGTAGGGACGATGATAGAACCTGTGTATCCCAGCTGGTGTGTGTTCTTCGATCAGCCAGTCTCCTAGAGGCCGATCCGCCGCCTCTTTCGAAAGCTGGTCAGCAGTCGCATTTCTTTCCCTGTAGATATGAGAAACAGTGATCTGGTCAAAATGTGTTTTTAGAAAAACAATTTCTTCCAAGATATGTTCCAAAGTATATGCATGACAGCTAGTTTTATTGTTTATCCAATCAATCACATTCTTAGAGTCCCCAAAAATTTGAATTTGTCTGCAATGTTTAGAGAGGGCGAAATAGAGAAGGTGTCTCAAAGTGATAAGCTCCGCAAAGTTATTCGATCCCGGTCCCAGACCCAGTCTCAAATAAAAGTAATGTGTCTCATTAATATAAAATACAATCCCTCCTCCACACCCTTGTGGCGGCGCTGCTCCGTCAAAATATGCCCAAGGCATATCCTTATTAATGATTTCAGGCAGTATTATTCTAGTACGGATGGACGAGCTTTCAAATGGAATTTCATTGTAAGCGGCACAAATGGAAGTTGAGAGAAAATGGTGGTCAACTCTACGATTCTCAAAGATACAGCCATTCCTACACTGCCAGATGAAACTTGATATCACAGCTGGGAGATTTTGGGCCTTATCGGTGGCATATGCAGCCCACCAATTTACCCAAGCAGAAGTAGTATCCTCGCCTTGCCAAATCATTCTGATGTTCAGATTCTGTGAGACCTGTTGCCAGATACCTTTAGTAGTCTCACAGTGAAGGAAGAGATGGTTCGATGATTCTTCATTTGACTGGCATAAAGAGCACCAAGTAGGTCCAGCAATGGCCCGCTTCTTAAGTCTATCCCCTGTAGGTAGTTTGTTTGCCAGAATGTTCCATAAGAGTAGTTTATTCCTGGGCTGCGCCTGTAGCGACCATACGATTTTCCACCAGCCAAGCAAGTTAGCAGGTTTCCTGGCTTCCATTAAGCTGATGTATCCTACCTTGGGGGAGTATGTCCCTGATTTGGCAGGGGCCCAAATAAGTTGATCCTCCGCCTCCCGAAGTTTGATGTGAGATTCAATAAGCGCACGGATATAGCCATTCCACTGATCCGTCCATTCCTCCGGGATCAGTCCTTGCCCGTCATTAATCCAAGCTTGGGAGAAAATAGTGGATCGTTCACGATCTCCAATCTGAGCTAAGAATTTGAAGCCTCTGTTGTTAAGGTGTTGAATCAGCTCTCTGGGTAGAATATGAGCATTCCCTGAGCCAGGCCAGGGATCAAGTCCAATACGTACCTGTGTTCCATCTCCCACCCTCCAAAGTAGATTGTCACGAATGAGGGGCATCGCCTTTAGGGTGGCACGCCAGACCACAGATATGCCCTGTAGATTCCAAGTAGGTCTGCGAAGCCATTCCGTGAAGCAGGAAGGCCAAATATATTTGTGGTGGATAACTTTGGCCCAGAGACTGTCCATCTTGGTGAGGGACCAGCCCTGTTTGGCTGTAAGAGCAAGAGCAAATTCCGGTAGAGATTTAATTCCCCAGCCGCCCCATTTCTTTGGCAAGGCAATAGTGGTCCATTTGGTCCAGGCAAATACCGTACCTTTTTTGTTTCCATTCCAGAGAAAGCGGGTACAAATTTGTCGAATCCTGTTCATAATTCCTTTAGGGATCCAGGTCAGAGACATCCAATAGACAGGGGTGGCCTCGAGTACTGTCTTGATCAGGAGGAGTCTGCCAGCTTTTGACAATAGACGGTGTTGCCAACCCATTATCCTTCGTTCAATTTTATTAATGAGCCATAACCAGTGAGAATTTTTATATCCATCCGGCTTCAATCTAAATCCCAGATATTTAAATCCATCTATCATCTGGCATTCTAAGAATGGGAAGAAATGGTCAGCAAGTAGGCCTTCCTGCTGTGAGCAGTTCATCATGGACCTGGTGGATTTCTGTTCATTAATTTCCATACCCGTAGCTTTACAAAAGAGAAGTAGGATATCATTGAGGGCAGTGCTGTCTCTGATGCTGCCATTCAGAAAGATTAAGATTTCATCCACAAACAAGAGGTGGGTGAGAGCAAATTGCTCTGTGATTTTAAGACCGCTAATGGCTCCTGTTCTTTTGGCTTCCCCTATGAGCCTGCTCAGCCCTTCCATTACTATGAGGAAAAGTAATGGTGATAGCGGACATCCTTGCCTGATCCCCCTGGAGATATGGAAGCGAGCAGTGGCCGCACCATTGATAAGAATAGCAAATGAAACCGATGTAACACAGCCCATGATCCAATTAATGAGATTATGTGGAAACCCTAAGTGAGTGAGTACCATCTTCAAATATAGCCAGTTAACTTTGTCAAATGCCTTGGCAAGGTCAATTTTCAATGAGATGCCTTTCAGGTTCTTGTGCTTGATGGAGTGTAAGGCTTCTTGAGCGGTACCGATGGCCTCATAAATGTGTCGATTCTTTAGGAAGGCAAATTGCTCAGCAGAAATATGAGAGGATAGGATTGGCTTAATGCGGTTGGCTATGATTTTGGCTATAATTTTATAGAGACAGTTGCAGAGGGAAATAGGCCGGAAGTCATTGAAGGAGGAAGGCTCGTCAGATTTGGGGATCAAGGCAATGAAGGTTTGGTTTAAGGGAGGGTGTATATGGCCCGAGATTCGGCTTTCCTCCACCACTGCCAAGAGGTCGACCTTCATCATTTCATAGAAAGCCAGGTAGAATTCCACTGGCCATCCGTCTGGTCCTGGGCTCTTGTCCTTTTTAAACCACTTAAGCGTGCTTTCAAGCTCTTGTTCGTTGACCGGAAGACAAAGATCCTCTGCATCCTCCTGTGACACAAATCTTGGAAGGTTGCCAGCGAGCCTGATGATCTCTGGGAGGTTAACTGTATTTGGATCCGAAAAGAGACCTTTAAAGTGTGCAATCCCCAGCCTGGCCAATTGATGATGGGTGGTAGCCCATCCATCAGGCTCCATTGGAAGTTGCCAGATAGTGTTGGCTGCCTTTCTGCCGTTGGCCATATTGTGAAAAAATTTGGTATTGTTGTCCCCTGCTGTGAGCCAAATGGCGCGACTCTTAAGACGCCAGAGTTCTTCTCTTTCCTTCAGGATTTTCGATTTTTCCTCAATCAAGAGACAGAGCTCTGCTTTAGTTTCATCTGATTGGTAACCTAATCCCCTTTCATCAGTTAATAGGCCTATTCTGTCTTCCAGATCCTTCAGGTGCTGTTCCTCTCTATTCCGTTTCTGCTTAGCCCAGAGTTCAGACAATTTGTTGAGCTTCTTAAGCCTGTCACAAAAGTCCGAAGCTTTCCTTCCTTCTCTCAACTGTGATTGAGTGGTCCAGAAATCCGTGACCATCTTGATGTATGCTGGGTCCTGTAGATGGCCGGCAAAGAATTTGTAGGGGGAACGCGGTTTCGGAATGTTGCCACTGATTTGTAGGAGTATGGGGTGATGGTCAGACAAGCCGCCATTGCTAACCCACTGTCTGTATAATGGGAGTATCTGGATTAGCGCCTCGTGCATCATGTATCTATCCAGCCTCCTACCTAAGGCTGCCTCTCCAGTTCGTTGATTGTGCCAAGTAGGTAGTATTTTATTCATAGGTATGTCCACAAGCTGATGACCTTCAAGTAGCATAGTCATTTGATCCGCGATAGGATCTCCTTGAGAAGATGGCCCCCAGGACTCCCCAACACCCAAGGAGAAATTAAAATCACCCCCAATGATAGTGTTCTGTGTAATATGTCCAGCTGAGAGGAGCTTTTGCCAAAATTCGATCCTGTTCTGATTAGGTCCATAAATGTTGAGGATTCTGATGGGAAGGCCTAGTTCACCCAGCGTGATGTCCATGCCAAGGAACCCTCTTCCTCCCCAGACCGAGAGAGGTCTATGCAATTTAGGGTTAATACCGATGAGCAGGCCACCAGATCGACCACAGGCATCTACCCCATGTAGGTGCCAACCAGGGAGGTAGGAGAGAATACATCGGACCGCAAACTCGGAGGGGCAGAGGGTCTCTTGAAGAAGTAATATATCACATTTTGATTCAAGGATCAGTCTCTTGAGAGCCAAACGTTTTTTAGGGCTGGCAAGACCCCGACAGTTAAAAGAGAGGCAAATCATGGGATCACTCTGGTACTGGGCTCGTTTGCTCTAAGTTCCCGCTCAATTGTTTTCTGTCGACCCGATGCCACATCTGCCACCGCAGATAGTTTCGCCGATGTGATTCGGGAAGGTCGTCGTCTCTTGTGTTTCCGATGCCGACCTGGGGAGGAGCCCAGTCCAAGAATTTTAGGTTTAGTTCTGGATCGCAGGAGGTAATGGTGCCCACCAGATGCCAACAAGGAGGTCGGGGTAGCCGGATCTTCGCTCTCCGGGATAAAGGATGGAGGAGTAGTGGAGAAAGTGTGGGTAGGAGGGTCAATGGGACAATGGATAGGTGATAATGAAACACAATCAGAGAGGGTGGTTCTGAGTGCAGAATGCATATTGGAATGCAATACATTCGAATAAGAAGGATGACAAAGAGGAGAGGAGTTGGCACCTGATTGAGATGATGCCGGCTCCATCGTCTTAGCTGCGGCTTCTGCTGTCCTGGATCTTGTGCGCGGCGGTTCAGTAGAAGGCACCGCGGACTTCCTGGATGATCTCTTATTCCCACCTTCGCCCGGCCCCTTAGTATGTTGATCCATTTGTACCGGGTCGTCTTCCATTGCATTGGCATCTACCTTTGGGTTGGCAGAAGGATGGCTCCTGGGACCATGCGAACTCTCCTTGCCCCCGCCAGAGTTCAAGGGGCAGTCCTTATAGAGATGTCCAGTCTTGTGACATTTGTGGCATCGAAAGGGGACTCCTTCGTAGTCCAGTAACTGCTTCCTGGTGACATGATTATGATATATTTCGATGACCTCCTCCAGACCTTGCCTAGTATCCATGTGAACTAAGATACGAGCCATGGAGCGCTTACCCGTCTTCTCATATGTGCGGTCATGTTCCAGGTAAGTGCCCAGTGTATCACCAATTCTTTTGAAAACGTAGGGGCTCCAATATTGCCAAGGCAGGCCTGGTAAGCGTACCCAGACAGGGCCAGCTCCAAGTTGTTCACGATCAGGGTCAAATAAGGGATCCCATCGTTTCAGTAGAACAGGCATAAGCTCAATGTGCCAGTATTTACCCAGAATCCATTCGGCGAATTGTTGATGACAGAAATGGAGTGCGAACCAGCCTTTGGACAGGACCATCACCTCCGGTAGTTCTTTGAGCAGCGGTCCCCATATCTCCTCCACCCACGATTTTAGCCTCTCCGCCGAGTAGTTCCGACCACGAACACGTCCAACCAGTACCTTTCGCGCAGCATCCATAATGTCCGGAAGCGGAGCTTCAGGTCCCAGGTTTACCTTAAACCCAGAATTATTGGCTTTGAGGCATCTTCCTTTGGCAAACTTCTCTGTGCGTTTTCCTGCAAGAGTCTCTCGAAGTAACCTGCGACATGGGTCTGAGGTACTTTGTTGAGCGGAGTGAGTCGACTGTGCGGGGGTAGGCGAAGTAAAACAACCAGAGCGAATAGGTGATCGAGGAGCCGAGGTGCCAATACCCAGAGGATTCGGGCCAGGAGGAGGAGGTAGATGCTTGTTCAGTGGCATAAAAGAAACCGATAGGGAGTGGGAGCTAGATGGAGGAGGAGGATTCAGGGGAGAGGGGATGGGAGTATGTAAGGGATGATGGAGGGGAGCATCCAGGGAAGGCGAAGCAAGCAGATTTGGACCCAAAAGCTGTAGCGTCGCCGGCGAAAGTGGAGGGCAGTCGAGGCCACCGTCTAGAGTAGGATATACCGGTTCCTTGTCTTTCCCAGTTGTCGACAGATGTTGAGGTTGAGTTGAAGCGCCAGCCGTTACCCCATGAGCTATACTACGCGGAAGCATCAACGGTCTGGAGGTGTGAGCCCATATTTCTTGGTTGGGCAAGGGGTCCTCCCCATAGTCTAATAGTTCCTCTTCTATCATATTGTCTGTCGGTGGGTGCATATGAGGACCCGTGTTCGAATCCGGCAGATGCGGAAGGCGGAAGACGGATATAGGTGAGCGTTGACGGGTAGGCAGTAACCGAATGGATGGCGACCGCCCAGGTAAATTCAAAACTTAGAGGGAGAAGCCCCAGATGAGGAGAAAACAACCCCGCGACCGTCGCCGCGAACCCCGAGCTCAAACTGTAAAGAACCTGACAGTCGGCCCTGCCCTATGGCAGTGGCCCCATCTTTGTAACCCAGGAGGGCCCCAAGTGGCGAAACCCGCGTCGTCTAGTGCGCCATCTTCACAGGAGTTGCAGGTCCCGAGCTAGGGTTTCGAGTCCGCCATCGCCCCTTCTCTTCTTATTTTCCCTATTATCCTCAGAAGAGCTCCTTTCTTAAAATCCTAGTCATCCCTGCAGGTCATTTTTTTTAACAACAATTAAACCTCTATTTTATTTCTAAATATGCCATATGTAAATATTCAATGATTTTCTTAACCTTACAACTTTATTGTAGGTGTAAGGGGCAAAGTTATACCTGTAACTACCAACGAAGTTCCTTAATCCCTAATTATAGAGTACCAAAATTTCATTTTTATTAATTCAAATCAAAATCATTTATTGCATGTTACTTGTTGAGAGCTTTGCAATGATATAAACTTTATTAAAAACAAAGTCTGAATTATGGAGATACGATCATTTAAATATTTTCACCCTTAGTGCCAAGTGAATGCTATTGTGAAACTACCAAGTGGAAAATGACATGGCAACCTAGAGGAATGTGTCATCACGGGGATCAACACCCAAGCCACCTGACCCTTCCATGCCATTCATTAGTCAAAGAATTAATTATCTTACATTTAACAAAGATTAATATTTAATTAATGACTTAATGTATTTAACTTCATATTGTTATATTAATTTGGTAAAAATAATAAGAAATACATTTAATTATTACACCATGATTAAATTGATAAATTCTTTACATGCACAATTCAAAGGTTCCCAAGGTTTCATGGACCATCCCAGAAATATGAAATTTAGCAGCGTAAAGCCCAAAACATTTTATGGATTATTGATTTCTAACTTTTCATTGACATTGATGAACTCATCATTGCTCATTGGAAAAATCTAACATTTTTACTGGTAAAAGCCTCACAAATTCTCCCTACAGCCCATGGAGAAGAATTTAGCAATCTTAGAATTTGCATTACAAATTGAAGATCAACTCTATTGAAGAAATTTTCAACTTTAGGATTAACATTTTGTACATCAACCTAAAATAGTTGTAGAATGGTAAAAAAGTTCTTGCAATTTTTTTTTCCGTCTTTCATATATGAGAAATTCATGAATGTATGTGATTATATGCATGCAAATATTCTCATATATGAGAAATTGATGAATGCATGTGATTATATGCATACAAATATTATCATATATGAAATGCATTGAAGAAAATTTCTCTCCTAGAATGGGTTATTGTTATAATCTATCACATTCAGTCAAGTAAACATGATTTCTTGCTAGCATTTACTAACACTAATATTTATGTGAAAATTACCCCATAAATATAAACACTTAAATAGTTGAAGATTCTATCAAATACACACAAATATATAGGAAGTAGATTAATATAAACATTGAATTCATTCTATTCACAATGATATACATATAATACATCCTTACGAACATTGGTTTCATATTCCAAGGTCTCTTGGACTTTGGTGATTGTTCACATTCCATCGCACCAACCCTTAGCGGATTAGGTGTCCAACATTCCCCCCCTTAATCTGAAGGGGTATATATGATTCCAAGAAGGGAGTTGAAATAAAAAAAATGCAAAAAATGCATCGCAACAATTAGCTGAATACGTACTCTGAAATAATGTTATAAGGTGCGAGAACTCGAGGTCTCAATGGTGGTGGTTTAAGGATGTACATCAACACTGGAACGCTCAATGCAGTTCCTGGAACTCTTCAAAATATAGTTATAAGTTGAAGTTTTATGCTAGAGGAAGTGCTCCCTAATGCTCTAAAAAGGGAGACCATTGAGGTCTCAACTTGAAACGCTTAGTGCAGTTCTCGAAACAATTCCAAATATGGAAAGAAGTTATGAGTCTTATGATAGAGGAACTGTCCTTAATGTTATGAAAGGGAGACCATCAACTTGGAAAAGGGAGGTCTCAACCTGCGAAAGAATGGAGTACCTCGACCTGTGGTGGTTTAAGGAAGGCCACCAACCAAAGGCGTGCTCATGGGCTTCTCTGTCTTTCGATACAACTACGAATCTGGGTATGATTAACTCTTGTTGTAGGCTGAGGTAGCAGGTTCATGTTGTGTCTTAGGCTAGCTTGATGTATCTTTGAAGCTTATATATGACCATAAATTCCCCCCTTAATTAGATACAATGTGAGAAGATGAAGAAAACTTAACTGCAATACTTTTCAATACTCAAGAACAAATCCTATGGTATGAGAAAAATATATTCTTAGTTGTTGAAGCCCATTGCCAAGAAGTGATCCATCCAAGGTTAAATTAATATTTTGGATTACTTTCCTAAAAAAATTGACTTTGACTTAACCACCAAGGTTCAAGGGCTCAAATATTCTTAAAATATCCATTTTTCCCTTGGTGAAGGACCTCCAAAACTTCTTTTTTACCCAATTTTTATTATTATTATTTTCCACTTACAGAGAAATTAACTTCTCTATAATTAGTTTTGAATATTTTTGTTTTTTGATTGAGGGAATCAGTAACTCGTCGGCTCTCATACTTGTGTGACACGGGGTCGATCCCCGACGACTGTTAAAAAAAGTAATTAATTGACTCTAGAGGGGATTTAATTATTTTTCCACCCTCAAATATTCTAGCCATGGTTTCTAATTGCGAGGGACCATGCACTAAAATATTTTTACATAAAATTATTACAACTAATTCAACCCTTAGAAGGGGAAATACACATTTAGGCCATACCCTCAAGACACAACCCAATTCTATGACACAATATGATCTAGTATGAAACTAAGTGTTGCTTATAATAAATTATTTTGGCGATGGTGTTCTAATTACGAGGGACCATGCACTAAAATTATTCCTAAACACACTTTTACAATAGAATTGATAAACACAAGGACTCACCTAATACCTTCTCAATGAATTCCACCCTAGCTTTGGGGTTTAAGCTGGAAGAAAAACTTTGTTGATTATGTGTGTTTACAAACACACATAATTCAGGGAGGTTAAAAAAATTCCTTGGATGAATTCCTTTTCCAAAATCAGAGGCTTACCTAGGCGTTGTTACATAATTAAATGGTCATAATATCATCATTTACAATAAACTTTGCAGAAATTGGGCTTACAATGATGAATTCATGCTGACTAATGACTTTAATCTTAAAAAAAAAAAAATATTCACTTCGTTGTACACTGCTTTTTTGGATTGTTAACAAAGTGTGGTCAACATCTGGCTCCCCATGGGGACATGTTTATTCACTGAAGGAATGTGACGATCTAGAATCTTGTATCCAAGAAAACAAAAGTACATCAAATAGACATCTGCTCAAAATCAAAATCATCATGTATACATAAAACATTTGCTGGAATATAAATCATATTCTAAAATATGAAAATGTAAAGACATAAAATTTAAATGCGTGAAAAGGAAACTCAATACTGACATAAATAAAATACTATATAAGAGAGTAGGGTTAGAAATATAATACAAAGGATGCCTTTATGGTATCATATGTCATCCCTGTGGGTCAATCCGTAGAACCTGAATGCTTGGATTTGGATCCATGGGCTACTTATTAGATGTTCCCTTGTAATGTTTCTAATGGAAAAAATACAGTAGATAACAAAAGCAATGAACTAGCTACCGCTATAAAATTCAAGCATGCACAACCATACACAAATAAACATTGAAATGTGGGCAAAAAATCTTAACCATTTTATTAATATAATAAATTATGAGGTACAATAATTGTGATAAGAGAAACATGGGCTTGCTACAGCAAGCAAGGCCAAACCCAAGTGTCAAATCAATGGCTCCAAGTTCCAAAAAAAGTCCCAGAAGAAACTGCGCCCTGCCTGGTGTAAACTATTGCTACAACTGGAAACAACCTTGTATTTGACCCCTTAAAAGTGCCCAGAAATTTCTGCAATTTTTGTTGGAGTCTCCCCACATAAAACCCATAAAAACATAGAAAGGGTTTGGGTAATTTTACCGCCCACCCGGGACCCAAAATTTAAGCTCACTCCTCCCAACTCGCTGCCAAATAACTGTGTTGTTTTGGGGAACCAAAAATCCTCCAAAAATTATACAAAATTAGGAGAATACTCCTTGATGTTATTCCAAGAAATCCCATAAATATTTTGGGCTAATTCTGATCTCCCAAAATTACCCAAAATTGGTGCTATGCCCTTCTCTACTAGTTCTGCATCCCCCTCAAGTTACTACTACAAATTTGTCCCTGTTTCCTCCTTAAAATGGTTGTAAAATTCTTTGCAAATTACTCTCGGAAGGTAAGAGGGAAATCCCTTTCTCAACCTTGCACAACTCAGCTAGCAACGACTCCACAAAATTTCGCCCAACAAAAGATTACGCAGGCGCTAGGAATGATGAATTTAGTTCTCACCAGAGTAGCATTATTCAACCCTAAAAGTCTCCACAAAATATATTCCAATATCGAGGGACTTTCTCCTAAATTCTCCAGTTGAATTTTCCCTTGAAGAGCCCTTAACCAAGCAAATCTATTTATGCCACTGCATCCTCCTGAAAGTTTGAACTGGCTGAAGCATGGCTAGAAATAACCCATAATATCTTACAATCTCCTCTCCAATACACTCTAAAATTTTCTCCGAGGGTGGCACTCTAAGTCCACCAAAGAAAGAGCTTAGATTTCCGCCTGAAAATCTCCTTTTTATAAGCAGCACTTGTACTCTTGGCTAAGCAGCTCAAGAGTACTCTAAATCAGAAATTCATTTGTCAAAAAGCTCCCAAAATGACGAATATTCCTTCTATTTATCTTTGTTGCCCCCTTTCTCTCCTTGTGGACCACACCAATTCAACCTCCTTCTCCCTAGCTCAATTTTCTTAAGGGGTTCGAGTTCCCCTTTTGGGTAGCCCCACATGCCACTACCAATTTAATTTTTCCTTTTCTCTAATGTTGGTGGCCTCCATCTTTCCAAAAATTAAGTGGGAACTCCCTCCACCCACTTTTCCTAAGTTTACATGCCAAGATATTTCCCAACACCCAAATTGCAAAAATAGAAATTCTTCTTGGAAAAATTAATTTAATTGGGGACATTACATTCCTCCCCACCAAAAATTGCTTGTCCTCAAGCAATGTCTGAACAAGCACCCTCTCGATCAGATGACCTCAGTAATCTCTGTACACAATCCCTGTGTCCCAAATGTACCACCCAGGCATCCTTGATCTTTGCACTGTCCTAATAAGATCCCAAACCATCTCGATGAGTGTGAGGCATCCCTTGCTTCACTCGTTGTCCAACTCAGCATAAGCACTAGGCACCCTCTGCATACCTCTAGTAAGTAGAGAATTGTGGTAGTAAAAAACCCTGGTCACCTCCTCGTGAAACTTTTATATTGAATAATCCCTCTCATGTAGTTCAGGAGTAGACTCATGAAGTTTTAATCCAAACCCTTGGGGGTTGAGTCCTCCTCTGTATGAGCTTCCCTTGATCTCCTCTTGCTGCTCACCCTGACACATTGATGAATTCCCCCACACCATCAATGAATCATTAAAACCAAATGGAAGATTTGGATGACCTTCCCCTGTAGAAACCAACTCACCTCTATGGGTAGTTTAATTGCTAATCCCTATTATGCTAGAATACCCTGCCCGTCAGAGAATGAACCTATCCTGCTGACATTGTGACATCTTGGTCATGCTCGACTGCTCAACATGCTCATACCGGATCCTCCTCTCCAGTAATTCTCGGTCACTATATGTATCACGATCAACGCTATGCCCAACCTGCAAGGGAAACTCAATAATGATCGAGTCCACCACTCCATGACTAGCCTCGATCTTACGAAAAAACCTACCTTGCTATACAATGAAGGTCTCAACAACTCCCCATGTGTTATCCTAGGAAAGAAATGGATCACCCTCCCTCATAATCCTGCCTATCGAGAAGTGGAGTGATCCACTGGCCAACTGAATCCTTAGTTCCCCCAACCATATTGGGAGCTCACAATTCCCACTCCTCATGGGCTACCACTGTGTAGCACTATTACCTACTAGAATCTATTTGACCCTCATCTTTGACCCCTATACGTATCCCATAAGTGGACCCCAAGTATGAGGAGCCTATCCCACGCATGCCAATCTGCCCTACTCTTGCCTTACCACACAACGAAATCTCCTATCCCAACTCCTGATGAGATTAGGGGTGGGACATATGCTCCCTTGACAATACCCCACGCCATCCCTAAGCTTGTATCTATCAGCTTGTACGCCCACCAAATGCTTCCACTGGAGGGTCTCCCTCCTCCCCATGACACACTATGTCTCATCTAACTGTCTAGGGTGAGACTCCCATGTCCTACTACATGTACTAAGGGCATCATGGGGTAGCGACCCAACTCCCAACAACTGTAAACCATGCTGGAGAGCGATAGGTATGTAAGCCCCCATGGGTATGACCAAGAGTCTGTATGGCCACCAAATGTAATCCCATGGATGCACCTCCCCCTATCCTGGTCCTACTGATAACTCCATTGAAGGCCTAACTCTGCTGAATAAGATGTTCCCAGAAGCTCACTAGTGTCCCCATCCATATGGGGTGAGTTGCATCCAATGGTATGCCTCCTTCCATTCCATGGTGTAAACCCACACACCACAACACACCACCATGCATCTATGTGCTCACCTACAAACCACTGCTAAACGCTGCATGCTCCTACATGCCACTGGATGCTAGGATCTAAAATTGAGATAGTACGCATAGAACCACACCCTACAGGTATCACCAACTCCATTGTCTTGTCTCCATACCCTTTGTTGCATGGGCCTCACCTACAAATATTCCTTGAGAGACACAAAAGGAGAATCCCCGTCTGTACTAGTGGCGATCGCACCACTGTGCTGCTCCTCAGTGATCGTTGAGTCCCAACTAACTGTGGAGAGTCCCTCACACCAAACGAGGCACTAACTGGTGGTCTGCCAATGCTACCTCCTCCAAGAAACTCTCGTTAGACTATGTTTATCATCATATGGTCCCATGTACAACCACCATACCAAAACGACTGAAGGAGTCTCTCCACAAACTGACTGGACACTGGAGCTGACTAAGACTCCCCTAACGAAAGCATGTGCTTGACCGCTGGGTCAAATATACCACCAATGTTGTAGCCAAACTGCGTACATAGTAATTGGTAGGTAGTCCCACCTAGATCCTAATTCCAACCTGGGCCTCCAGTATCCCTGATGCCTAAATGCGCCTACTGAATCTTGCATCATCCTATGACCAACTCCATACACCTAGTCCACTTCATCGAGCACCAACTCAGAATTTCTCACCATCCAAACCGAAGGGAAGGATCAAGAGCATGAACTCTCGTACATGTAACTAGCCCCACATCCTGTGAATGCTGCCCCTGCGTAACTCATGTCACTTCATCTCATTGATTTGATCAACACATAAGACTTGTCGGGGTAATCCTACATCTCTCTCTCCACTGTGTAGAGGTAGCCTAGCAATGTTGCAAGCCCTGTCTATATATGCCTGAAAAGAGATGTTGTCTGGAGGTACTGCAACTCTATTGATGGTTTGTGCATCTGTCTTCTCTAAATCAGTGTCTGACCCAAAAAATGATTACTTGTCCTCCTCCACTATGGGCTCAACATCAGTCACAGAGTTCCCCTCCATGACTATCTCACATCCCCCTATGTGTTCCCCATGCTGTTGAAGGTGGCTGTCGTCAAGGAAATCAGTCGTGGCTATGGGTACCATCATGTCTCCTAACACCTAATTTGGGGATGGCACCTCATCAACATACGACTCTATGGGTGTAGGCTCCACTCTCTCCACGAAGGTGTCAATCGGTGCTATCAAAGGGGTCTCCAACAATGGCGACTCTTGCACCACACTGGGTATATCGGTGTGCTCGTCACCATCCTGCGTGTCTTTATGCTCAAACTCCTCCTTAGGCTCCTGAAATCTGAGGCCCGGTCTCCACCAACAGTAATGCCTCCTGGCTCCACCCTCTGACTGACCTCCTCTATGCTCCTCAAACAAGAAATCCCTCCTGGTCCTAGGGTCCAACGCCTCATATTAATCAATCCTATCTGCGAAGGACCTCCTCAATTCTACAAAGGTGTTGGGTTCCCTCCCGTTCTCTGGTTCATCCAAAAAATGTGGCATGGTAGGTTGGCTAGGCTGGCTATGGGTATTGTTCTGCTAGATTGCATGTGCCTGCACATGAATTCTCTGCTAGGCGTGTCTCAATGTTCCCATCATTTGTTACATCATCTCTAGGACCTATTGGTTTTGCTTCCTCAACTGTCGGTTCTACCTCATCAAATCCTCCATGATCCCTTATGTATTCTCCCCTTTCTCTATCATCAGAGTGCCCATAAATTCACTAGTCACTGTACATGCATGGCCAAAATGTGAAAATTCCAAACTGGAATCCTATTGCAACAACTGGAAATTATTTTCCTATTTGTTAATTTTATTTAACAATTTATTTTTTGTTTGCTACGACAAATACTGAATAAATCACACTGCAATCTACACAAATAAAATTGTGGAAGAATAAACATTGGAAGAAATGTTATCACACACACATACAATAACATAGTTATCTTTGGACAAAATTCCCCAGAAAAACCCAACTTTGGAAAACCAGTGCAACAGATGAGGGTTTTAATATTATGCAATAGTGAAAAATATGAATACAATCTGGATGCGTGAAATTGGCAATCCACTACAAGGGGCAAAACACTGAAGGGAATTTCCCCTCTCCCACAAGCAATCTCTGGCACGACTTGCCCTCACTCAAATAGCCATCAAAACCCCACCGTGAGCCCTTCTGCACTGCCTCCCACACGTGTGGCTCAAAACTTCCTCTAATGAAGTTGTTCTACCTCTAGCTGCCGAGGAAATCATCTCTCTGGCCTTATGGAACCTCTACCCGGCCTCTGGAATTGAGAATGGTTTTTCTCACCAACAAATTGTTCTGCCTTGCTAAAGCTACTGCACAAATCCTCTGTGCTACCTCTTTGGGATAACTCGACCCTCTTGTTGTAGCTTCTCCGGATCTGGAAATATTTCCTCCAGATTCACTATCCCTTCCCCTCTCACATTGCCTCGATCTCTAGCTCTCTCTCTGGCAACTAACTATTGTTACTCTGGAAATCGATTTGCTCAGAAATCGAACCTCTCAAGTATCTTCTCCATCACCACATCGACCTCCTCTTATAATCCTACGTTGGAGCACCAACGACCAAGATTAAAACTTAATCAATGGCTAGGATCATCTCTAGATCATTCTGTGTGAGTTTCTAGATGATTCTCACCTTGACTTAATTAATACTGATTAATTAACCTTATTCCCTAAGTTTAGACTTAGGAAATATTAAAAAACTGGTTAATAATCTAATTAAGTAATTTCTAAACAGAATTTCCTGAAAGGATTTCTGGTTTTGGATATCTCATGTATTATAGCTTCTCCACAAAATTTCAAGTCTAGAACACATCTGATGCTACAAACACAAACACTCCCTCTTAGCGATGAATGTGTTCTAGTGCTACTACACACTCTGTAGCAACACCCTGTCTCTGCATAATCTCCTGCCACGCTGTTGATGTCTAGCTGTTGCTGCCCACCAACCACTGGGCAACTCTGATATACATTACATCTGTGCTACTACTGACACTACCATATTGCTGCCAACGCTGCAACTCCCTCTCATATGTTGCTGCAACATCTGCAACTGAAAAGCATCCAAAATACTAGATCAATTTTGATCAGTATAATGCATCTGTCACCTAAGTCTCTGACTACTGCTAGTATCTGCACTGTAACTAAAGAATCTACGTTGTTGTTGACTCTGCACTGCGCTCCCTAACATCTGACTGTTACTAGTCTTAGCAACGACATCTAACTACATCAATTGCCATTGATACATCCTACTACTGAATACTCTGACCCCCCGTAGCAAGGTATTGATCCATGAAGTGGACTCCTTAAGGATCCTGCCTATCTGTAGTGCTCTGGGGCTATAGCATCAAGTCACCCCACATCACGCCTGGACTTATATTGACAAACATCGCGAAGTCTTCTTCCATCCCGGAGGAAATCCTATCGATCTCTGCTGACGCTGCCTGCTGGTCCTACTTCTCCTCCTTGTCCTTCTTATTGAGAGGACACTTGGTATTCTAGTGACTAAGCTCACCACATCTGAAGCATTTCACCTTTGACATGTCCTTCTTCTTCTTCCTCCGCTCCCCCTGTCCCTGACTGGGACCCTTTGATGTGAATGCCACATTATCCTCCTCCTTCACCTGCTTCTCTCTGCTGCTGCTGCCACTGATGGAGATCTTTAGAAGATCTCACCTTAATTCCTCTTGTTGCAAGTCAATCCACACATTGTCCCAATCTGGTAACTTAGCTTTGCCCAATATGCTTTAGACAAAGACCTGCTAGTCCTTGGAGATGTTGTTGAGTGCCAATCTCACAAGCTCTGTGGGTTTAGGTGCTGACCCAACATCTAACAACTTGTCATGGACCTCCTGAATCCTGGTGAGGAAGGGGTCTATGCCTTCCCCCTTCTACGTCTTGATGAGGCTTAGCTTCTACTTGAGGTACATCTTCCGCTACTTAAAAGTACCCTGATACAACGTGGCAAGAGCATCCCACATCTTCTTGGAAGTATCTTTTCCAGCTATATGTGAAACAACATGATCCCAGACTCCATCTAGGATCAACTGTTTCACCTTTGCCATATCCTTTATGTACTCCTTTAGCTGATCTGCATCCGTGCGAATTTCTACGACTACATCGATATATGTTTTCAGGCCAAACTCATCTAGAATGAAAGACAACCTTGCCTTCCAAATGACATAGTTGGAAGCCCCATCCAACCTATCCTGATCACAAAGCCCAACAGTGACCATCTCAACAAAATGTCGAAAATATCTTGTTTCCTTCTGCTCAGTTGTTGCTCTATTATTCGCACTCCTTTCTGGAGTGAGAATATTTGCTCATAATGACTGCTGACCTGCAAGGAAAAAAATCGAATTTCCTGAGACTAGAATTTCCCCAAGGAAAATCGTCCCTTTGTGAGTGCTCTTCTTCCTTCCACCTGATACTAGCTCTACTCTAGAAAATTGTTGCAAAAACCACTATGTCTAGTTAGATATATGCTTAACGAAAATATGCGTTGCTCCCTCTGCCTTTGGAATCACTCGATCTGGAAAGATCGAATTTTTCTACCCCTCACTCAGAAAAATCAAACCTCCATAAGTAATTCAGCCTCCTGGCAGAATGATTGCACTACCCTTGGGAATTGCGGCCTGCTGCCCACAATGAACAGGAAAATTCCTTCTCTCTTCACCTATGAGCTCTTTGGCTAATCAATTGCACTCCAATACCATGTGAAAATTCCAAACTGGAATCCTATTGCAGCAGCTGGAAATGATTCTGCTAATTGTTAATTTTATTTAAAAATTTATTTGATGTTTGCTACGACAAATAATGAATAAATCACGTTGAAATCTACACAAATAAAATTGAGGAAGAATAAACACTGGAAGAAATGTTAGCACACACACATATAATAACACAATTACCTTTGGATAAAACTCCCTAGAAAAACCCAACTTGGGAAAATTTGTGCAACAAATGAGGGTTTAAATATTGTGCAGCAGTGAAAAATCTAAGTACAATATGGATGCCTGGAACTAGCAACCCTTAGCAAGAAAATTTGGGCAAAATACTAAAGGGAATTTCCCTTCTCCTATAGGCAATCTCTGGCACAACTTTTCTTTAGTAAATTGGTCATCCAAACCTTAAGGTGAGCCCTTCTGCGCTGTCTCCCCCACCTGTGGCTCAAAACTACCTTTGATGAAGTCGTTCTACCTCCAGCTACTGGGGAAATTGTCTCTCCAGCCTTTTGGAACCTTTTCCTGACCTTTGGAACTAAGAATGATTTTTCTCACCAACAAATCGATCTGCCCTTCTAAAGCTACCACTAAAATCCTCTACGCTGCCTCTCTCAGATAACTTGGTCCTCTTGTTGCTGCCTCTTCGGATCTGGAAATCTTTCTACCATACTCATTGTCCCTAGCCTTATCACTCTACTTTGATCTCTAGCTCTCTCTTCGATAACTAACTATTGTTACTCTGGAAATAGATCTGCTAAAAAATCAAACCTCTCAAGTATCTTCTCCATCACCACATCAACCTCCTCTTATATTCCTTCGTTGGAGCACCAACGACCAATATTAAAACTTAATCAATGGTTAGGATCATCTCTAGATCGATCTGTGTGAGTTTCTAGATGATTCTTGCCTTGAATTAATTAGTACTGATTTATTATCCATATTCCCTAATTTTAGACTTTGGAAATATTTAAAACTGGTTAATAATCTAGTTCAGTCATTTCTAAGCGGAATTTCCAGAAACGATTTCTGGGTTTTGGAGATCTCATATATTCTAGTCTCGCCACAAAAATTCAATTTTAGAACACATCTGATGCCATGAAAACCAACACAAAACCTCCATGATCTTGTTAGCTTCCCCACACCTAGCCAAGATCATGCTCTAATACCACTGTAATGTTCCTAATGGAAAAAAATACAATAGGTAACAAAAGAAATGAAGTAGCTACCGCTATAAAAGTCAAGCATGCACAACCATACAAAAATAAACACTGAAATGTGGGAAAAAACTCTGAGCATTTAATTAATATAATAAATTGTGAGTACAATAATCATGATAAGAGAAACCTGGGCTTGCTACAACAATTAAGGCCAAACCTAGGTGTCAAATCAACGGCTCCAAGTGTCGAAAAAATTCCCAGAGGAAATTGCACCCTGCCTGGTGTAAACTACTGCTACAACTGGAAACAACCCTGTATTTGACCCTTCAAAAATTCCCAGAAATTTCTGCATTTTTTTGTTGGAGTCTTCCCACATAAAACCCAGAAAGGGTTTGGGAAAATTTTACTGACCACCTGAGACCCAAAATTTAAGCTCACTCTTCCCAACAGGTTTCCAAATAACTATGCTATTTTGGGGCACCAAAGCTCCTTCAATTTTTTTTGTAAAAATTAGGAGAATACTCCTTTATGTTATTCCAACAAAACCCATAAATTATTTGGGCTAATTCTGATCTCCTGGAATTACCCAAAATTGGTGCTACGCCCTCCTCTACTAGTTCTATGTCCCCCTCAAGCTAATGTTGCAAATTTTTCCCTTTTTCCTCCCTCAAATGGCTGTATAATTCTCTGCAAATTACTCCTGGAAGGTAAGAGGGAAATCCCTTCCTCAACCTTGCATAACTAAGCTAGCAACAACTCCACGAAATCCTTCCAAAAAAAAGACTGCGTAGGCCCTCAAGATGCTGAATTTGGTTCTCACCAGAGTAGCAATATCCAACCCTAAAAATATCCACAAAATCTGGTCCAATATCAAGAGAATTTCTCCTAAATTATCTAGCTGGATTTTCCCTTGAAGACCCCTCAACAAAGCAAATTAATTTATGCCATTGTGTCCTCCTAGAAGTTCGAACTAGCTGAAGTATGGCTGGAAATAACCCATAATATCCAACAATATCCTCTCCAATAAGCTCTGAAATTCTCTCCTAGGGTGGCACTCTAATTCCATCGAAGAAAGAGCTGATATTTCCGCCTGAAAATCTCCTTGTGCTAAGCAGCTCAAGAGTACTCTAAATTAGAAATTGAAATTGCCAAAAACCCCCCAAAATGATGTCTTTTCCTTCCATTTATCTTTGCTTCCCCCTTTCTTTCCTTGTGGGCTCCACCATTTCAACCTCCTTCTCCCTAGCTCGATTTTCCCAAAGGGTTCAAATTCCTCTTTTGGGTGGCCCCACATCCCACTACCAATTTATTTTTTCCTTTTCTCTAATGTTGGTGACCTCCATATTTCAAAAAATTAAGTGGGGACTCCTTCCACCCACTTTTCCCAAGTTTACATGCCAAAATATTTCCCGACACCCAAATTGCAAAAATGGAAATTCTTCTTAGAAAAAATAATTTAATTTGGGACACTACATCCCTGTTGGAGTTTGAACCTTTCTTGTTAATGAAGGATCTGAATGTCATTTTGCATGGTCTACTCATATTTGTTTCTCTTCCCTTTCCTACTTGTTAGATGAGATGAAGGAAACTAATGGACAAGATGAAAAAAATTAGTGACTACTACATAATATTGTGAAGGATGCCCTTGTGGTTCAACTTCTTCATTTTCTAGCCTCTTCATATTTTCAACATGATACCTTATTTCAACCTCTATTTATACTCTGACCATACCACCCGTTATTGTAGGAATATTAGCATATGATAAATCCAATTGAATGCATCCTCCTAAATCTGCTACAAATTTCCTTGATAAAAGTATTCCCCATACATCAGGCACATCAATTATAGCTATGTCCATGGTGATTATTTTGTATGGGTAATTAGCTAAAGCTACTTGCAAGTCTTTGACCACACTGAGGACTTCAATTTTCTTTGAATCCATAGAGAAAATATTGTGATAAGGCCTTGAATTTCTTAAGTTTATATAGTCCATGACCTTCTTAGCCTTAACATTAGTTGAGGCCCCAAAATCCAACATGCAGTTGTGAAACAAGCAATCATTCACCTCTAAAGTAAAAAGGAATAGTTGATGATCTTCATTTTTCATATAACAATTTAAATCCTTTAATTTAATCTCTTCATCTTTATGGTGCATATCAGTCTCATCCTGTTGAGATATGCCTAAGGCCTTGAATAATGCAACTCTTTAAGATGGGATCTTCAAGAGTTATAATACCGGAATTAAGATTTTAGCACTATTTATCCATGAGACCCAATCAATTTTTAGCCCTGATTGATAAGTCTTAGATGCAACCTATTGCTTATTCTAATTTTGATCTTTTCCTTTTTTTTTGTAAGTGTAACCTTTACTTAGTTATTTCCATAATCTACTCTTGAGATGGTGTTTCACTATACATTTGTGTGATAGTATCCTTTTCATTACTGGAATTATTGATGGAGAAAGATGAGGGGATCATATCCGTGCAACGACTTTCCTTTGGAGAATTATGATTTATATTATTTATTTGTTCACTAGTTCCCTCATCTAGGGTTCTTTTAGAAATCACACTTGAGATTTCATCATGGAATCCTTCAAAAGGTATGCAAAAAGGAATAGGTTGATCAACAACAATGTTGGATTCAAGTAGATTGGGAAGTCTTTACTCATTGGGAGGATTTCTTCTCTGCCATGCATTATTATTACTTCGATTGTTATTATTATTCATAGGCTGAATATTCTGCACTTGATTTCGTTCCATTTAGATTAGCCTAGATTTCATGGCACTCATTTCTGTCGCATGCTCAATTATCATTTCTTTAATCATATGAGTTAATTCCTTAATTGGGTGATGCTCAAATTCCTTAATCTCTTTACCTTCAGCTTTAACTAGACCTCTTTCAAAACCAGGAATCTCAGATTTACTAGATGTTTTCTTATATTTTTCTAATTCTTCAACTTTAACTTGAGTAACAACTAAATTAGTAGGTTTAACATGTCTTATCTCATGAGATGTATCAACAACAAATGCTTCAAGATAATGTTGTAACAAGGATTTGTCAGGAGGCTGATAGCCTTGAGTCATCTTTTTGACAATGTCATTGAACCTTTGATTGAATTCTTCAACTGTCTCGTTTTCATTCTTCTTAATATTGTTGATGGATTTAGATAAATATCTTCCTTCCCTCTTGTCCCCATATTTATCTTTAAATGCATTCATGATAGCTTGTAAATAATTGAAAGAGTTATTAGGCTTATCCAAGAACCATTGCAATGCATCATCTTTTGACGAAAGAACAAACAGCTTCATCTTAACATCTTCATGATTGTATGCGGTTGTTTGAGCGTGCTTTAGCAAGAAGACTGTGAGTTTTTTGAGATGAGCATCTGCATTGATTGCATTGTTCCCCTAAAACATAGAAATCTTATCAAAACCATAATCTAGAAAAACATGAGGATATCCTTGAATATTGGCAAAGTTGCAAGGTTTGAAAATTTCCATGATGCCCTGATTGACAGGATCAAGGAAAAGCAAGTGGATACTAGGGAGGGGTTCTTGTTCAAGAAAGATTAAATGCTTACTAGAATGTAAATTGTTTAATCAATCCCTAAGAGCCTTTTCAGGATCAGGTGCGGGATTAACCAATCTACTAGAATTTGTTCTAGTATAAGCTCTTGTGAATGGATAAATAAGTGGAGTTGCCACACAAAGAGGAAATTAACCCAAATGTCCAGGTGTTAAGGGTGCAGATAGAAAAGTGGTGGTGAACATAGTGATGAGAAGATAGGTGAGATGTCAAAGTGCTAGGAAATGTGGTGTTTGGAAGGTTAAATGAGAAGATGAAAGATGAAGGATGGAAAAAATGATGTGAAGAAAAGGATGTCATTAAAATGGGAAAGAACAAACTCTATCCCCAATAACGATGCCAAATAATGTTGTCACTCAAATTATAAAAGAGAATGCGACAAAAACTTAGGGAAGGGGTTGTCACTTTGATCCCTGCCCTCTTCATTCTAGTTGTCTCCCAACAACAGGCTATGGGGGGTGGTCCCTATGAAATGTGAGGATGAAAGACGTATCAATAATTTACAAGTCTGGGAGACACAACTAAATGCACTAGCAACTCGGCTAATGGTGATTAGAAAGTTTAGTTATTACCACAATTAGATTAAATTATTTGTGATACTAGTGCCTTAATGGAGTCAAAATTACTTGCTTAATATAAATTGGTTACCAAGTCATCAAACAAACAATTTCTGCTTAGGATTCTCATTATCCTACATGAAATGTGATACCTAAAATTGAGTGAAATGCAAGATCTTGGTTAAATTTAAGTTAAATTCCTACCTATGTGAGTCCTTCCTCGTTATGAAACTAGTCTCTAGTGTAGGTTGTGGAGAGACACCTAGGGAAAGATAGCAACGGCTATATTAATGATACCTCCCCCATAATTCTAACACTTGATGCCTCCAGCGCTGCAAAGATTGTGGCTCTAACGACTAAAAGGTCACCGTTTTAACCATAAAATAGGGTATAGGTTTTGCAAGCTGGGTAAGAAAGGTGGTCTTGTCTTTTTATCAACTAAGCTTATGCTTGGAGGTAAGTTAATTAACACAAGAATAGTCCTAAAATGCAAGTGCAAGATGAGTGATTTATCTTTAGGTGAGATTGTTAAGTGTTTTAAGTACTTAGAGATAATTTATCCAAATAATGATGTTTGCTTAAGGTCAATCAAAGTACTTAACAATGGAAATGACAATATTCACAAAAAGAAAGTGCTCAATGAACCATAGAGATGGCGTTAGAAAATGTTGCCAAGATTACCAACACCACAATCGAAAATTGCTCATGAATTGACAATAAATGCACAAGTCCAATGCTTTCCTTAACAATATTAGAGACTTCAAAGATTACTTAGATTATAGCAATAGAATGCCAAAAGAGAAAGCTTCAATTCTTTATGAAAGACAATTAGCAATTATTTGGATGATCTCAAGGTTATAATGTAATGATTAAACAAATGCTTTTAAGAGTGAATTGATTTGAAAGTTCAATAAGCTTAGACCTGAAACCCACTTGCAAGAAACGATGTTAGTACTTTGAAAAGCAATATATTCACTTATCCAATAAGCCACTTCTTTAGCAATGTGATAGCAATGACAAGTAAGAATTTTCTACAAAGACCAATGTCACAATAATGTTAGCTATCAATCAGAGAAAGAGAGCATTAATCCACAATAAGTTAATCTTATCCAACAATTACCAGTTCAATTAGCCTTTTTAGAGCACTTTTGTTCTTATTTAAATGAGGATGCAAACAATGAATGCTTATGCAAGAATGCAAGAGAGGGAAACCAAGAAGATAATGATGACAACAATAAGAGAAACACCCAAGCACACTAGAAAACACTTATTCAAGATGCACAAGCTGTAAGGAGTGAATTCCCAAAGCAATGCGATGATTGTACACTACTTTTACACCACAATCAAGCTTATGATCATATTTTATGATGCATATAGCAAAATTCAAATTAATATGACAATCCTCAAGCAAATGCAAATAATGCAATCCCAACCAATGCCATTGATTTACCAATGATGAAATATAACCACAAGTTTATTATTATGCCACTGTCATATGGTTTTTGTCAAAGTTGTAGGTGACTTAAGATGGTTGTAGGTGTTTATATTAGATCTTGAAAATCACCCACAGTCCTTCAAACTTCACATATATGCAATCAATTCAACCATAGGATTAATTTTGTTTGTGCCTTAGGTGAATGATTGATGGGTTAATGATTAATTAATATGTGTTTAGTCCCTGGTTACACCGCTATCATTAATATGCTTCAGAACTCAAATGAAACAGTGATGAGGCAAATAGGGTTAGAGGGAAAGCCACTAGGCCTAATGGCCTTGTTGGTGACTAGAGACTCTTTAAAGGAACTTGCCCACTTGCAACCATAAATTTAGCTCCAAAATCACTGCAAAACAAGATGTTAGAGACAAAATGGCAATGCAAACTAAATCAATGATTGAAGAATGGCTTGGAGGAGGGGCTATAAGATGGATAATAGGCTAATGATGAGAGGCTAGAGGCTAGGAAACGAGAATGATAGGCCTAGAAAGGATAACGTTAGGGAAAGAGGGGCTAGAGAAGGAGGAGGAAGGCTAGGATATGTCTAAGGGAGAGAGAAACAAGGCCTAATAGACCCGCGGCTAGGGGAGCGAAGGCCTAGTAAGGGAAGAGCCCTCCAAGGCTCAGGACAAGGCCTCAAAGGCCTACGACTTACGAGAAAGGGCTTAAAAAGGCCACAAAATGGGCATAGGGGGCCCCAAAAGGGGTTGCGACTAGGGATCAAGGCCCTTGAAGGGATGTGACTCATTGAAAGAGGCTAGAGGATGTTTTGGCTAGGGTTGGAAGAGGGAATGACTAGGCCTTAGGGGCATAAAAATATTTTGGAACCCCTACAAACACAAAATTTCCATAAAATTCTGAAATTCACTTCCTTAGGGCCAACGTCTTCCTCTCTAGGTTGAGCATTGAGCTTGAATGGGGTCTAAGGGATGGATCTTGCCTTCCTAGGCCTAGAGCTGCCTCAAAACTCCAACAAAAATGCCCAAGAAGGCTTTATGTCACACTTGGAAGATTAAAACCCTTCAAACCCCAGCCTTTAGGGCTAGATGCTTCAGAAAATTTCAATTTCCTTGAGGGCTTGAAGATTTACCTACATAATGAATGAAAAAATTCCCAAAAATAAAAAAATATATAAAAAGTTCAAAACCCCAAACACCCCAAGTGCTACAAAATCAAAACAACGGTTAAAATATTTTACAAATATTTACAAATGTACAATATTTACAAAATAAAATTATTAGCTCTCATTAGCAAATTAAATCTTTGTATCCTAGAATTAAATAAAGTTTTGAGAAAATTTTAAATAAATTTTATGGATGAATGATTTCAAAAGATAGACCAACAAAAACCCTTCTACAAAATAATTCATCACAATGAAATCTTAGAGCCCAAACAAGATCGACTCTTCCCCACAATCTGTGAACTTGGAGCCCAAGGGCTAGCATGCCTGTAAATCTCTATTAAATCTTAAGATAGATTTTTAGATCATATAGTGAATTAGATCATTGAAGATAACTCATATCAATAGAATGTTCTTGTCACCGATAAATGAAATAACAATTAAATATGCGTCACAATATAGAAGATAAACACATAACTAACACATACCATAGATCAACAGATAGAAGAACACCATGAAATACACCTCAAAGTCTTTCTATTATGAGAAAAAAGGTTTCCAGCAGAGCAGAAGCTCAATACACGCATTACAAAATCACCTCATCCAAAGATGGTAAAATCGAAGCTCAATAACATCTTTATATAGAGAAGACCCCTCCAAGTGGAAAATAACATCTAGTTAGCTTGATCCTCATCAAAATAATCTCAATCGTTGAAAATAATTTGATCTTCTTTTAATCTCCATTGTCGAATTTTTAATTTTGAGGAAAAATTCGAATCTTTTAAAAACCATTTTTTGTTAATCCAAAAATTAATATTTTGGATTAATTTCCGCCAAATTTTGACTTATACTTAACCACCAAGGTCCAAGGGCTCAAATTTTCTTAAAATATCCATTTTTCCCTTGGTGGAGGAGCTCCAAAAATTTTCTTTTTTTGACCCACAAATATTTTTATTTTTTTTTAACCGGGGAAAAAATAGAACTTTTTATTGCAGTTTATAAAAAGTTACATTGTATATGCGGTTAGGCATTCAAGTGACACTATGATTTTTCAATCATAGAGTTTACTGAGATGGTATTTGAAGGTCTTTTCCTTCTACCATTTCACTTGTCTGATATCAAATCACTGATCTATTTTTGAAAAACATGGGCCTCCTCAAAGAGGAAAACAACCCCATTAGATCAGCTATCTGAGCAAAAAAAACACATCATATGTCCCAGAAATAAGTAAGAAACACGTACTGATGGGGCTGAATCATTCCCGGGTCTCCTTAGAAAGGAAAACAACCCAAACAGGAATGAGTCAGCTGTATGTTTTATGAGTGTTGAAAAGTTGTTATGGAAATGTTATAGAGTAAACTGTCTACTTTTTCCCAAAGCGGATAAAAAGAAAAACAAAGGAAGATGCCTGAAACTAGGCTGCGTTTATAGTAAATATGGATTTTTAAACATATGGTGGGAGATCCGACACACGGATCGCGTCCATAGCAGATTCCTCTATCCTCCAACTGCCCAGATTTTGTTGCAAACCTGCTTTAGAAAGCTGGTCTGCTGTATCATTGCGTTCCCTATAAATGTGACATAGAGAAAATTCATTAAAAAAAGACTTTAAATGCTTTTTCTCTTCTAACAATGGTGATAATATGTAGTTCTGACATCTTCTCATTCCATTGAACCATTTGATAATATTCATTGAGTCCCCGAAGATCTGAATCATGGATATGCCCAGGTGGGTAAGCCAACAGAGAAGAAGTTTTAAGGCTGACAGTTCTGCAAAGTTGTTGGATCCGGTCCCCAGTCCCACTGAGGCCTTGAGGCATCTATGATAGTTTAGATGAATAACCAACCCAACCCCACATTTGTTATTTTGGCTGGAGGCCTCATCGAAGTATGCCCAGGGGACTCCTTCTTTAATGCTCTCCTCTCTAACAGGGCGTGGAATTTCCTCACGGGATGACTCAGGAATGCTAGAGAAGATTGTTGCACATGCAACAACTGTGATCCCCACCGAGGGGGTTTGTTCTTTAAAGATACTTTTATTCCTTGCGAGCCATAGACCCCAGGAAATGATTAGGGGAAGGTTTCTCAGGTTCTCTTCAGGGTGTTGCTTCCACCAAGTTTGCCATACTTCTGCTACTGTCCTCCCATCCCATGACACCCTCTTTTGGATCAGTCCCCCAACAGCCTACCATACCTCCCTTGAGAAAGAGCATTTTACAAAAAGGTGTTGAATCGATTCAGAGTCATTTTTGCATAGAGCACATCTCCCTGGACTTGTCTTATATATTTTCTGGAGAATATCCCAGGTTGGCACCTTCTCCTTGAGAATGCACCAAAAGAACAACCCAGTTTCCAGATTGAGGCAACCCACAAATCCTGATTACCCCAACCTTTCTTCGACATTAGGTACTTATATCCTTTTTTTTGGGTGTAGTTACCCGAGTCTGCGTGTGCCCAAACTAGATGGTCTGGTCTATTTCTAAGCCGGACATTGGATCTGGACAGTTCCGCGATGAATGTGTTCCATTCCCCTCTCCATTGGTGATTGAGATTTAGGTCCGATCCTGATAGCCAGGCTTGTCACCAAATGGAGGAATGGCCATGCTTCTCGATCTGACTGAGATTTTGGATGCCTCTTATGTCGAGATGGTTGATGAGGCCCAGAGATAGGGTGAAATCTTTAATGCACCCTATCCATGGATCCTTCACTATCCGGACTTGCTCTCCATTTCCTACCTGCCTGGAAAGCCCTTGTTCAATGATCGTGAAGCCATCTAGTGTGGTTGTCCACACCACTAAGGCACTTCCTTTCTTTTTATTTGGGCTTCTAATCCAGTCTTCCAATGGATTTGGAGCAATGTATTTCCTCTTGACCACCATATTCTAGAGATTCCCCATTTTGATTAGGCGCCATCCCAGCTTTGCTGCTAGCCACGACCCAAAAGCAGTTAAGTCTTTGATTCCCCTTCCACCCCACTCCTTTGGCCTTGCCACCTTCTCCCAAGCCACCCATGGTAGAACCAAATCCTCCTTTGTGTCTGCCCATAAGAATCTTCTGCATACTCTTCTAATTTTTTCCAGAATCCCTTTCGGAACCCAGGTTAAGGCAGCCCAGTAGAGAGGTATAGCGAGTAGTATTGATTTAATGAGGGTCAGTCTACCAGCCCTAGATAGCCATTTAAAACTCCAGTGAGTGATCCTTGATTCAATTTTTGCAATCAGCCAGTGCCAATCCTGCTTCCTGTAAGAGTCGCGTTTCAGGAAGAAGCCTAGGTATTTGAAACTATCTTCTAGCTTCCGATCTTCAAAGGGAAGATCTTCTTTAATTTGGATTGCTTCCAGCGTGTTGAAACCTTCCAATAACAGTTGAGATTTTTCTTTGTTTACTTGCATGCCTGTAGCCTTTAAGAAGAGATCCAGTATCCTTTTTAATTCCTGTGTTTCACTCCTTCCATCACTGAAGAGCAGAATGTCTTCTGCGAACAGGAGGTGGGTTATTTTTAAGTTGACGGCCACTTCCAACCCTTTGATATCCCCTTTCCTTCTGGCTTCGTCCTTTGGTCGCCAGAAGGAAGAGGAAGGGTGAGAGGGGGCAACCTTGTCTCAACCCTCTTTGACCTTGAAAGAAAGAGGAGGCTACTCCATTGATGAGCACCGCAAAGCTTACATTGGTTAAGCATCCCATTACCCAGTTTATAAGACCTATTTCAAATCCCAAGTGTGTGAGTAGCATCCGAATATACATCCGATTGAACTTGTCAAAGGGTTTTGAGAGGTCTATTTTCACTACTTCTCCTTTACTTTTCTTTTGTTTGATGCTATGGATGGTTTCTTGGGCCACACCAATTGCTTCATGGATCTGTCTCCCGTCCAGAAAACCGAACTATTCTTTTGACATATGCCTGGATAGAATTGGTTTTACATAGAGAACTATCACCTTCGCTGTGATTTTGTAGATACAGTTACAGAGGGAGATCGGCCATAAATCCTCATAGGAGGTTGGATATTCTTTCTTTGAGATGAGGGCTATGAAGGTTGAATTAAAAGGGGGATATATTACCCCTTTCCTTCTGGATTCTTCTACGACTTCGGTAAGCTCGTGTCCTATTTGCTCAAAGAAATGCTGGAACAGCTCCACCATCCATTTGTTTGGGCCTGGGCTCTTATCCTTTGGCATTGATTTTATAATTCCTTCCACCTCCCCGCTTGTGACTTCTTCCATTAGTTCCATTGAATCCTCTTCATCCACATAATGAGGAAAGTTCTAGGCCTCCTCTGTATTTCTTCGCCGCTCATCTCCACGACTCATCTCCACCAATTCATCTCTGTCGCTCATCTCCGTTGTTCATCTATACAGTAAAAGAACTACAGCGACAGTCAAACTCTAGCATATGGGTGAAAGAAAACAATACCAGGATTATATTAAGTTGAACGTTGTCGATATAACGCTATTGGTATAATAACTTTACAAGTAAAATTTTGCAGCAACAATATTTTTTCTCCACTATAGAAAGATTTTACAATGCATTCAATTATATCTATTGTGGGAGTAGTTCTCAATGGAAAGGAGAATTGTCCTAAATGGTCGCGGAAAAGCCAACACACTCTCATTTTTAATGAGCTATGGAAAGGAGTGTGTGTTGGAGAAGGAGATGAAGCGACAATCCAACCTACCTCAAACAAGGAACTCACAATTTGGGAAAATAAGAACAAAACCTATGCATTAATTGCAGCATCAGTAAGTGAAGAGGTGAGTCAACACATTTCACCATTTTCAAATGCATTCGAAGCCTTACAAAAGCTGAAAGAACTCTATGACTCACACTCTGCACTTGAAGTTGTTCAACTCATGATTAAACTCTTCACCCTTGAATTACAAAATAATGATCCTCTTGCTCTTGCATCCAAAATAAAATCTATAATGCATGATATTAAAGTCACTAAGGTTGAGTTGGATATTCCTCTTATTGCTTTTCTCAAGGCACTTTATCCTACTTACTCCTATTATCTTGAATCATTGCAAGAAAATGAAAATCTCAAAGATATTACCTTAAGCTGAAAGAACTCTATGACTCACACTCTGCACTTGAAGTTGTTCAACTCATGATTAAACTCTTCACCCTTGAATTACAAAATAATGATCCTCTTGCTCTTGCATCCAAAATAAAATCTATAATGCATGATATTAAAGTCACTAAGGTTGAGTTGGATATTCCTCTGATTGCTTTTCTCAAGGCACTTTATCCTACTTACTCCTATTATCTTGAATCATTGCAAGAAAATGAAAATCTCAAAGATATTACCTTAAGCTGAAAGAACTCTATGACTCACACTCTGCACTTGAAGTTGTTCAACTCATGATTAAACTCTTCACCCTTGAATTACAAAATAATGATCCTCTTGCTCTTGCATCCAAAATAAAATCTATAATGCATGATATTAAAGTCACTAAGGTTGAGTTGGATATTCCTCTGATTGCTTTTCTCAAGGCACTTTATCCTACTTACTCCTATTATCTTGAATCATTGCAAGAAAATGAAAATCTCAAAGATATTACCTTTGACTCCCTTGTGAAAAAATTTACTGAAAGAGAGAAAGCTTTTGGAAAGAAGACAACCCCTGAATCTTTTGAAGAGGCTGTGTGTCTTGCTCATAAAGAAAAGAATCTTGCCCAAGATTCTTCCAGAGGAAGAGGTGGTCGAAGAGAAAGATGCAGGGGCAGACACTCTTAAGGAGAAAAGTAAGATTTGCACCACATACGCTGTAAAAGAAATGGATCACATGATGCCTCCATATGCAAGTTACCTTGGGACAAAATTGTGCAGCAAAGAAACCAACCCAAAGGTAAAACTAATGACACAGACAAAGGTAAAGAACCTGAATCCGCTCATTATGTTGTGACACAATGTAATATTGGAGTAAATGAAGACTTATTTAATGCTTCACTTGCTTCTTGGAAAAATGATTAGTTGCTTGATTCAGGAGCAACTTGCCACATAACTCATAGAAAAGAATTTTTTGAAGAATTTACTGACAATGTTGATGGAGCAGTATACTTTGCATACCAATCAAAACTCAAGCCATCAGGGCTTGGCACAATCAGGCTTAAATTGCCTGGTCTTCTAAAGTTTCTTCTGCATCATTGTCTTTGGTCCACATCTCCACATCTGCCAGCAAAGTCATAATATTTGTTTAAATATTATTTTTCAAAAACTCGCCGTTACATATTAATATTTTAATAAATTAATAAAAAAATTCAATTTTTTTCAAAAACTAGTTTATATATTATGTAATATTTGTTTTAATAAATTAATTGAAATATTATTTTTCAAAAACTAGCGGTTTAATATTTGTTTTTAATATATTAAGAAATTAATATTATATTAAACTAGTTCTTGAAAAATAATATTTAAATTAATTTATGAGAACAATTTTTAAAAAATTGGTATTTTAAATTGGTATCAGGGTGGTTGAATTTTCGCTTGAGAGCTGGTGTTCTGGAAGCAAGTTAAGGAAGAATAGGACAGTAAACCTGGATTTCGTGATGGCGATGGTTAGGGTTTCACCGAGCAGGGTTCGTTATGCAGCCGCATCGGCTCTCAAGTCAGGCTCCGGACCTGAAAGCGATCCAGGGAATGGGCTAATGTTTATCGCTGATGGGAAGCATTCTGCGCTTTCAGAGAAATGGGGTACCTCGCTCCAAATTAACCCAGACCAGAGCGGCGGCGTATCTGAAGGGCTTTCGATCCATTGGAAACTAAGGCTCCTGGAATGGGAGCGAAGTACAAGTCTGCAAAGAGATTGCGAGGCGAGGGCCATAACAGAAGCAAACCTCTTTGCGTGGATCCACGAGGAGGGCATTACATGGCGGAAAAACGAAAACCCAAATAGCGCACTTGAACAAGGAAGCCGTCGGACCACATGGGGTTTAGAGATCAAGCTTCGGCAAACCCAGAACGAATGGAAAAACGAATGGAGGGGCCTGCATGTTACTGATCCATTTCCCTCTTCAACGCATGGCCCCAAAATTTGTAGCTACGGCTTGGATCTACAAGATCTAGGCCTTCCTGACCCCAGGCAGCAGATCGAAGGCTCAAACTACGACTATGATCAAGGCCGCCGCCATGCCGCACTGCATTTTGAGAGCAAGAAGCGCCAGAACGCAAAAAGAAATGGTAGGGGGGGTCTGCATGCTGCAGATCTGCTCCCCCCTTCAAAGCAGTGGCCAAATCTTTTCAGATCCGGCCCAGATCTACCTGAACCAGCCAATATTCGAGACCCCAGGCAGCAGATCGGAAACACCAAGCACAGATCGTGCAGAGGGGAGGCAGATCTAGACATGCACCAAGGAAGACAACACAAAACGAGACCGGATCTGGAAGTTTGCTCACAGACAGAGCAGGTAAGATCAACTCGTTTTCAGATTTTAATTAACCTCCCTGTGGGGAAAACCCGATTATTGTGGGTTCATGCAGAAGGCACCATCCTGCAGCTGAAACAGCAGATTTGGACAGAGCTGGGGTATCCAGTTCAAACCCAACATCTGGTGAGTGGTAGGTGGTCCCTCCAGGACTATAGAACGATGAAAAGCTATGAGATCAGCCCAGGAACAACCATTGTATTAAACCTGAGGCTGAGAGGAGGGGCTCCTCCTCAGGGACAGTCAAGCAATTCAGGGGGAGTCAAGGGGAAAGCAGTACCTCAGCATCAACCAAAAGGAGGCATATCCTACAAAAACATTTTACAAGGCAACAGAGATTCGGGGCCCTCGACAGATCAAGGAGGAAATAAGCCCAGCCATATACCCAGGCCATATATAGTAGACCAGGCAGAGCAAATCCCAGATTTAAATTTAGATTCTTCTAGGCTAGATGATTTTGTAAAGTCCTATGAAACGCAAGCCCTCATTTGCCGTTTCAACAGTTTCTGGCCTAAACCCCTGGATCTATTTCATTGGATCTTCACCAGCTGGACCATGGAATGTGATATCCATCTCTGCTCAAAGGGGTTTTTTATAGTTAGATTCTCATCCAAGGAAGTCAGAGACACAGTTATTAGTGCAAGACCCTGGTTTTGGGGAACATCGGGCTTGTTTATGACCCCATGGTTCCCAGATTTTGATCCAAACAAAATGACTGTAACCAAAATGCCTGTCTGGGTCAGATTGTATAATCTACCGCTGCATTTTTGGAATGAACGAGTGTTGGAAGGCATCGGGAACAGCATTGGGAAATATATCAAAACAGATTTGAACAAGATTGATGACAGGATCTACACTTACGCACGTATCTGCGTGGAAGTAGATTTAAGCAAAGGGCTGCCGGACAATATAAGGCTGATCTACAAACAACAAAACTGGCTGCAAGTGCTAGACTATGAAAACACTGCTTTCAGATGTAGACTTTGTAGGCAGACAGGTCACCTACAAAGCACATGCCCAGAAGCCAAGAGTAAAAAGAAACAGAAAGGGAAGCAGAGGAAAGGATGGAAATTCTCACCACCAGATTCAGATGATGAAGAATCAGAAGCAGAGGAGGAAGAGATCCCTGCAGAGAAGACCGAGGTAGCTCAAGAAATGGAGAAACAGAGAGAAAACACAACAGACAACAAGGCAGAGATGACAAGCGTGGACCACAGCACAGGAGGCACCAAGCGACATCACCACTCAGATACTTCAGATTCAGACAAAGAAATTGGATCACAGAATGTAGAAACACAGTTGATCATCGCACCGACCGAGCCCACCCAAGGCGAGTGGCGTAAGGTCGAAAAGAAAAAGGGGCGGAAAACTTGAACTATTTTCAGTTTTTTCTGCCTCTTTTCTTTCTCTTCTCCCTCTTTTCTTTCTCTTATTTCTTTTTGCACGTTAGTTTTCTAACGCTGCGTAGAGCCTTTGTGGCAGTTCTCAGTATGCTTCAGTGCATATGCAGATGTAACTTTTCATTATCTTTTTAATAAAAAGTTACAATTTTTTCTTCGGAAAAAAATATTTGGTTTTGATAAATTAATTTAAATATTATTTTTCAAAAACTAACAATTTAATATAGCCATTACATATTAATATTTTAATAAATTAATAAACTAATTTGAAAAATAATATTTAAACTAATTTACGAGAACCAAATATTACTACTTTTTTAAAAAATTGGTATTATTCAAAAACTATTAATATTTGGTTTTATTAATTAATTTAAATATTATTTTTCAAAAACTAGCCTTTTAATATAGCCATTACATATTAATATTTTAATAAATTAATAAACTAATATCATTATTTAAATATTATTTTTCAAAAATATTTGATTTTATTAATTAATTTAAATATTATTTTTCAAAAACTAACCTTTTAATATAACCATTACCTATTAATATTTGTAATAAATTAATGAAATTATATCATTATTTTCCAATTAGTCACCGGAGAATCCACTGTAAGAACCATTTTCTGCCAACATTTCAAATCCCAACCGGGATTTTCTGCCAACGTTTCAAATCCCAACCGGGATCCATCATCAGGACAACTTGAATGCTTAATAAAATGATTTCACTCCAGGTATCCCCTCCGTATAGGGAAATGATTCTGGATTTAAAACCTTTGTGGTACATTATTTTCGAATTAGTCACCGGAGAATCCACAGTAAGAACCATTTTCTGCCAATGTTTAAAATCCCAACCGGGATCCATCATCAGGACAAATATCATTATTTAAATATTTTTTTTAGAAACTAGCCATTTGATATAACCATTACTTAATAATATTTGTTTTTAATATTATAATTTAAACATTATTATTCAAATATAGTCGCGGTTATTTGAAATTATGTCTCTACACTGCTCTCTATTTAAGCCTTTGTCATGGTCTACCTCTTCCCACACTTTCGTTGGTTCCTCCTCTTGGTTCCTCCTCTTCCCACACTCTCGTTGGTTCGAAAGCATTAACCAAAAAATTCTCTCCCGTGATTTCTACCCAAAGACTTTGTTAAAATATTATTATTTATATGCAAATTAAACATATATACATTTGAAAAAACATGGAACAAAATTCTTATGCATAGAGATTTATTATCACTTCATACCATAAAAATTCTAAATCATTTTACAATACTATGAACCAATATCACATGCCCAAAAAAACATATCCTTCAATTTGTGTATATTATTAAAAATATACTTGAATATTCCATTAAGATTAAATATCTGCCATCCAATAAGTAACTATTGATAATTAAATGAAAATTCTAGAAATCTATGACAAAATAGACATACCTCGTCTTGAAATGCAAGTTTAAATTTTTAAAGTGAAAATACATTTGCTCGTGTATAAATTTGCTCTTTCAAAAAATTTCGTATTTATGTGATTATTATATTATAAAAATAATAAAGAATTTATATTGATATAGTATGTGAAAACTTTTAAAATATATATATATATAATTTATTGTGTTAAACAATCAACCATGTTAAATGGAAAAATAATTTGCCTACCTACAAAAGCATGTGTTTTCTCTAAAGAGGTCACAAGTTTAAACCCAAAGGGGTAGAGTATGTATGCTTTCATAAGGGTCTCATACACTAATTTGGTGTCTCTTGTCCCACAAACAAGGGGTCTCATACACTAATTTGGTGTCTGGCTTGACCGTGATCTTAAAAATGGATATTATTATTATTTTTATTAAAATGCTTGTCATCTCAAGCATGTTTATGAAGTTCAATCAAACTTAAACTTACAACCTGGAACAATTCTACACAGTTTTTATTCCCCACAAGTGACCTCACCCTCAATCTCAGTCTACCTCTTCCCACACTTTCGTTGGTTCCTTCTCTTCCCACACTCTGGTTGGTTCGAAAGCATCAACCAAAAAATTCTCTCATGTGATTTCTACCCAAAAGACTTTGTTAAATTATTATTATTTATATGCAAATTAAACATATATACATTTGAAAAAAACATGGAACAAAATTCTTATGCATAGAGATTTATTATCACTTTATACCATAAAAATTCTAAATCATTTTACAATACTATGAACCACTATCACATGCCCAAAAATACATATCATTCAATTTGTGTATATTATTAAAAATATACTTGAATATTCCATTAAGATTAAATACCTGCCATCCAATAAGTAACTATTGATAATTAAATGAAAATTCTAGAAATCTATGACAAAATAGACATACCTCTTCTAGACATACCTCCTCTTGAAATGCAAGTTCAAATTCTTATAGTGAAAATACATTTGCTCGTGTATAAATTTGCTCTTTCAAAAAATTTCTTATTTATGTGATTATTATATTATAAAAATAATAAAGAATTTATATTGATATAGTATGTGAAAACTTTTAAGATATATATATATATATTGTGTTTCCTCTAAAGAGGTCACAGGTTTAAAACTTGAGGGGTAGAGTATGTATACTTTCATAGGGGGTTTCATACAACTAATTTGGCGTCTCTTGTCTCACAAACAAGGGGTATCATACACTAATTTGGTTTAAAAAGGGATATTATTATTATTTTTATTAAGATGCTTGTCATCTCAAACGTGTTTATGAAGTTCAATCAAACTTAAACTTACAACCTGAAACAGTTCTACACAATTTTTATTCCCCATAAGTGACCTCACCCTCAATCTTAGTCTACCTCTTCCCACACTTAAGTTGGTTCCTCCTCTTCCCACACTCTCGTTGGTTCGAAAGCATCAACCAAAAAATTCTCTATGTGATTTCTACCCAAAAGACTTTGTTAAATTATTATTATTTATATGCAAATTAAACATATATACATTTGAAAAAAACATGGAACAAAATTCTTATGCATAGAGATTTATTATCACTTTATACCATAAAAATTCTAAATCATTTTACAATACTATGAACAAATATCACATGCCCAAAAAAACATATCCTTCAATTTGTGTATATTATTAAAAATATACTTGAATATTCCATTAAGATTAAATACCTGCCATCCAATAAGTAACTATTGATAATTAAATGAAAAATCTAGAAATCTATGACAAAATAGACATACCTTCTCTTGAAATGCAAGTCTAAATTTTTATAATGAAAATACATTTGCTCATGTATAAATTTGTTCTTTCAAAAAATTTCTTATTTATGTGATTATTATATTATAAAAATAATAAAGAATTTATATTGATATAATATGTGAAAACTTTTAAGATATATATATATATATATATATATATATATATAGTGTTAAACAATCAACCATGTTAAATGGAAAAATAGTTTGTCTACCTGCAAGAGCATGTGTTTCCTCTAAAGAGGTCACAAGTTTAAAACTTGAGGGGTAGAGTATGTATGCTTTCATAGGAGGTCTCATACACTAATTTGGTATCTAGCTTGACCGTGATCTTAAAAATGGATATTAAAATGCTTGTCATCTCAAAAGTGTTTATAAAGTTCAATCAAACTTAAACTTAATCCCAACCTGGAACAGTTCTACACAGTTTTTATTCCCCATACGTGACCTCACCCTCAATCCCTCCCATCCATAAAATTATATTAGCAATTCTTATAACCCCACTAATCAAGTCACGTTCACAATAACTACCAATAGACTAAATCAACATCTTATGATCTACAAATACAAGTTACCAATATACTAAACGTCAACAACATATGAACTACAAATGCTCGCTTAATATAAGATGGTTACTTAATATCTTATGGTATACGGGCGTCATTTCTGAGTTAAATTGCTATTCTCTTACAAGAGAAGTGAGCAATAACATTCTCAGTCTCTTACACGATAAGACAGCGATAACATTCTCCTACGGGGGCAGCAACATTTTCAAAGGGTTCAGACAAAAATAGAGAAGATTTGCGAAACACAGGTCATCAATTGAGAGTTAACGAAGCAAGCACGCTGTGTTAGATTTGGCGCTCACTATACTGAAAGTCTAATGATCCTCAACTCTGAACTACCTTATGTAGCTCAGACAGATAGGACTGCCTTCCCAGGGCACAGATCGACAGCGTTATATCTGGGCACAACGAAAGTGCTCATCTTTCATAATATTCTCCTCGACGGGTGTGACTGATAGTATAAGACCACCGAAGTGTTCTGAAAGCAACTGATTGACATATTGAAGGTATCAGAGTGTTAGGACTTCAACAACCACTATGAACTAAATTCTTAATAAATTTCAAATGCTTGAAGAGCAACAAATTAACATGTCTTACCGCTCTCCTCTTTACTGAAGTCTCTTCCTTTGCTAATGCATTCCGTTTCCAATCCCGTCAGTGTTTGGTCACCAATGTATATTAAAAACGTGGTGATAAGAGTGGGTGTGTAGGACAACCTAATCTTCAACACAAGAGTACAGAAACATAAAATACCCAGACAAAGACATAAGAGTACAAAAGCAACAATTTTTCATTCTAAATCCATTAAATAATACAAACAACGACAGCACAGTCATGGATTTTAAGGCTCAGATCTTCCTATCAAAAAATGATCAGCAAAGTGGGAAACCCACATTATTATGCTTGTCTTTGAAATTGCATCACCGCCCGCATCCAAAAGCAACCTATACCGAAGGTATATAGACCTGTGCCTACCTTTGCTATATAAAATGCAATAAACTTAATGTATAATGAAGAAAGCAACTTACACAGAAGGTATATAGACCTGAGCCTACCTTAGCTATATAAAATGCAATAAACTTGATAGTATAATGAAGATGATAGGAGGGGTGGAATATCTAATAAACACAAAGGTGCAAGGCGCATAATCTATGCCTAGCTTTACAAGACGAAATGAAATAGAATTTGAGAATAAACTAAAGAATGCAATAGAGATCTTGAGAATACAATCAAGAGAATAGCAATGATTGAAAAGTTCTGCTAAGATATATATATATATATATATGTTTCTCAAGTTAATAACATCATTGGCCAACCAACCAGAGTGAGTCATTTGTGACTACAGATGTATTACAAGCATTGTCAAAAACCTGTATAAACCTATCAACACCTTGAAATTAATGTAAATACAGGCATAAGTCTAACAAATTTGTAAAAAAAATATGAGTTACATTTTAGCCCTGAGCTTCACCACCTCGTTAACAATATAAATAGAGCCTCAAAATCCCACAACCCTATAAAACCCTAAAATTCAACTAAAAACAATAATACCTCTATCAAAAATTCACAGAAAAACCATCTTTAGAACAGGAATAAATGTATTCACTTCATTCCCAATCTGTGAACTGCATTTTAAGACAAACAACACATCAATAGTCTGTGGTTACATTCGAGCCTTAATCGTCCGAGTCACGTCAATCAACAATGTAAGCATTCCTAGTCCAACATCTGCTTGTCCTTTCTCAGCATCGTCCCATGCCATTATTAATAATTAATGACAGCTATAAATTAGACAAGTCCTTCAACGTCATTTACACAAGTATAAATGTACTAATAAAAGCATTTCTGCCAGGGATAATTGTTTTCAATTCCTTTACCTAGGCCACAATTTCACCCAGAAAACAATGGAAATTCTGGCCGGGTTTTGAAAAAATTCTGAATTTTTTTCAAAATCCTGGTTACAGCTGTCAAGCTTCAGAATTTTGGGTGCCCCTAGGGTTCTTGATGGTGCTGGATCCATTTCCAGCATCAGGAAAATGATAAAACACTCCCACAATTGGATTTATTGAAAAAAAATCAGAGATTCCAGCAAGAATTTCAGAGTCCAGGCAAAATTGTGGCCCCACTATATGATGAGCAAAACAAATGTGGGTAATGAGCTAAGACCTGTATTTAAAAATAATTACAAAAACAAAAAATAAGAAGGCCTCAGATCGTCCTAGTCAAGGTAATCAACAGTGCAGGAATTCAAAATTGAAAATTCCTACTATGTCCTTTCCTTTCTTTCTCATCATAGGCCAATTCATAACAAACAAGTAAACCACACCAATAAAAGCTTAACCATATATGATGATTAATGACAAGGCTATAATTGCAAATAATTGATATAAAACAAAGAAAACATAGGCTTAACCAGACATTATGAATTGCTGACAAGTTAACCGCATAAGGGGCATAAAACACAAGAAAACAGCAGAGAATGCCAGTACATAATGAAAGGGCTATCTTCAAGACTTAATTTTCTCCAACTCATAACTAAAAAAGAAAAATGGGCCTCAAACATAGTCGATGCAATCAACAGTGTGCATCGATCTTCACCAACTCAAAAACAAAGAGAAGAAAAATGCCTCAACTTGTCCTAGTCAAGGGCAATCAACAGTGTAGGCATCCCTACTCGGACAAGTCCTTTCTTCCTTGTCATCGTCCAAATCGTCAAAAGGAAGTGTAAACAAGGCTTCCATATATTATGTCCGACAACAAAGCCAAAAAAAACACGCCGACATTAAAGTTTAAAACACGTTACACAAGCAAATAGTAGAAGAAAAATTAACAGATTAACAGATGTGGACACATGTTTTCTCAATTCCTTTCATTCCTATGCCCAAATCCACAAGGTCCTCAAAACCACAATGTTCTCACGGGTCAAAAACATTTATGCAAGGGGAAACCTCATAAAGTAGAAAGAATTCAAAAAGAAAAAATAGCCACAACTTGTCAACATTGTTATTCAGACAGGGTTAGCTTTTTCACAACTTTTTCTTCATCCTCAAAAGCATCTTAAACAAAAAATTAAAACAAATTTGAAGCCATATGCCATGCAATGACAACACCAAAAACACGGATACAGGAAGCAAACACAGAGACCAGCAAGCATTATGCTCGAGAGTTTTGTATATGTATTGAAGCACATAAATATCTACCTTTATTTTGAAAGGCACTGCAATGTCAATCCACTGGAAGGTGACCAACAAAAATGATAGCACAATCCTGTTTGATACAAAAATTGAGTCAGAGATAACCTGTCAACATAGTTATTCAGACAGGGATAACTGTTTTACAAATTTTTCATCATCCTCAAAAGCATCTTAAACAGAATAAAAATGAATCTGAAACTATGTGCCTTATGATGAAAAGGCCAGAAGGAAAAACTTGCAAGCATAGCGCTCAGAGTTTTGTACAGTGATACTTTCTGCATTATCTTCCGCATACGTGCTTTGGAGGGCAGTCCACTCAAAAGGGGTTATCTAAACCCTGACTATAGTTATTTAGTAGTAACTTGCTGCGATATCTTGCCTCTAAAAGCATACTTGCTTTGGAGGGCAATCCATCGACCAGAATGAGACTAGGGAACTATCTAAAACTAAAGCCCTTGCAACCAAAGACCTAACACCAGCTCTGCACTACTAACTTGAAATATCTGCCCTTTAAGGCATACTAGCTTTGGATGGCAGTCAACTTGGTCCTCTACATAATTGTCAACATTTTTCTGGCAAAATACTAACTTAGATGTAAAATATACCTTTCCAATTACTACTTTTCATTGCACTTGGAAAAGTGAGGTGCTCAACGGCCTAGGGTTAAGGATATGTATGTCCCTTGTTCATTACATTCATATTACAAACTAAAAATCTAATATATTATACAAATCTCTGATTATATTCACAATTCTTCGTTGCACTTAGAGAAGCGATATACTTACAGCCCAGAATGGACAAATTCTGTGTAAAATTCTTTTCCATTAACAGAAAAATAAAACTGTCTTTACATCTGACATTTCAAAGGCTGACAACAGAATATATATAAGACTGCCTCTTCAACTCCGACTGAGTCACAAGGACTCTATATGTAAATTAACGTTTAGTTTGTTATGAGTTCCTGTTAATTACAGTCTTACTGGGTCAATTAAGTCCCCTGATTGTACACAACAAATACATACGTAGGCTTTTAAGCTTGCCCATCATCAGCAACTTTCCATTTCTATAACATGAAAAACAATACACCTCTTAAGAAATCAATATGGTGAAAATAACAGTTTCCTGTTGTAGTTCCCATCACTGAACTCCTGCTCAGAATGAGGATGTATAAAACTACTAAAATTAAATGAATGACCAAAAAAGAAACCACGCTCTACATTTTCAATTACCAGGGTCAAAAAATACCATATACTACCATAAATGCATCTAAGCTTGAATCTATTGAGTTAAGGGGTCAACGCAAGCAAGGTGCAAACCTCAATGTTTACTAAATAGTACATGATGGTGGAAAAAGGTCAAGGTTTGCACCTCTAGCCACCCACTCGTATTTTTATCAGCCACAAGGCTTAATAGATCCAGGGTTAGAAACATCACATGCTGAGTCTAATTGAATATAGGTTTTCACATTTAATCACCATGATGCTTATAATTTATGGGTACACAGTTTGTTTCCATAAAGAACAAGCATCAGATCAAATAACAATCAAGGAGGCCACGGATCGTCCTGATCAGTATGAACAGGAGTGCAGGAAATTATGCTCAGATACACGCATGCACACATGTAATGGGTTTAGCATCGCTGGCCGACAACCAAGAACTATTCACAGGCATAAATGTCATCGGTACAAATGTAATCAAATATGAATTCCAAAGGCCTCGGATCGTCCTAGTCAGGATGACATAAAAAAACCCTACTCAGACATATGTTCGTCATTGGTATCGCATCAATGACTTACTAATCAGAAGCCTTCTCAGATAGAAGAGTTCCAAAGCAAATTAGGCCTCAGATCGTCCTAGTCAAGATTGTCAGCAAAGCAGGAAACCCTGCTCAGACATATGCTTGTCATTGGTTTTGCATCACTGGCCATTTACACGGATAAATGTACTAAAACAAAAATTGTGAAGGCCTTCAGAACTCTTTATATAAAGACCTCAGATTGTCCTAGTCAGGATGATCAGCAAAGCAGAAATCCCGCTCAGGCATATGCTTGTCATTGGTTTTACATCAATGGCGAGCTAACCAGAACCATTCAAAGATATGAATGTACAAAAACAAAAATGGTGAAGGCCTTTCGAACCCAAAAAAAAAAAAACACACACACATATATAGTGAGTCAGAGTCAGAATATAGCAGTCAACAACAAACTTCAGATAGGGATAACTGTTTTCAACGATTCTCTTCATTCTCATAGCCTGCAAAACACATTTTGAAATAACATACAAAACGAATCTCCTACATTGGTAGAGTCCAACGCTGTTTAGCTTGACTGAGGCTTCACATATATGTCCCAAAAATGTAAGGACGTCATATGCATCCTACAAACAAACCAAAAACCCCAAAACAAGGATCTAGAAAATAGAAAAACAAACCAGAAAACAAACGAACGGTCTAGAAAATGAAAATGAAAAAGGAAAACAAAAGTTAAAAAATAAAATAGCGATCAAAACCACGAACCTGTTTGCTGCGGAGATTGAGTCAGAGATAAACTGTCAACATTGTTATTCAGATAGGGATAACTGTTTCATGGATTCTCGTCATCCTCGTAAGGAACACAAAATAAAAACGATTACGAAACAATATGCAATACAATAAAAACATCAAATGCAGACAGCAGCCAGCATTCTGATCACAGTCGAGAGGCGGAGACCACATATAAGCCCGTCTAAAACCGTCTAAAACCCTAACTGGCCCTTCATTCTAAAACCCTAACGCCGTTATCGAAATAGTTATTCAATATCTGGACTAAAAGCATGCTCACTTTCGAGGACGGTCACATGGAAATGGAATGGAACTAATTATGGTCCGTTACGTCTACGTCTTACTCGTAGAGCTTAGACCTTAGTTGTGAAGAAGAAGCATCAACATGGAGATGTTGTAATTTAGGGGTTTTATACAAAATAATAATACTAGCGATTGTTCTTAAAGGTGTAAAGATACATTGAAGGAATATAAGACTATCTCATCACCAATAAAGCTTTTGTTCAATGGATGCCCATAAGGTTTGCTAAACTTTCCAATGCAAGTCCCATGAGGCACTCTTCATGCCTCGCTATCTATTTTTTTCTGCCACAAGGTGTCGCTAGGGCTGGATTTTTGCCAAGGTGCAAGAGTGATCTCCTTCAAGGTCCTAGAGCTTAGCTACCCATTCCTAGGCCACATAGTGAGTCCTCCTACGAGATTTTACTAGTCATAAGTCCTGCCTCTCCAATTTTGAAGAAATTACGAACAACTTCTTCATGTGCTGCCATTTTCTTCTCCTTTTGAATGATGACAAGGTAACAACCCTCGACGTTGGGGATGAAGTCTTCCTTGTAACTTACTTCCCACCCAACAATAGTTAAGTCCCAGACCATACTAGTACCAATGTGGTTATACAACAATATATATTGAGAAAACAACTTTAGAATGTAAATTCAATTACCTTTATGGTTGAAAGAATTGGGATTACAAGATTTTGAAGATTCAATTAACTCTATAGCTAGAATGTCTATAATTTACTTAGTTCCCGATCATAATGCCAAAAGACATGAAATGCTAGATATAGCAATTATCGATATTGGTTCTCAGGGAATTTGTGAGTAGAATCTACTTTCTAACTACTCCAGGGATTTAATCTCTACACGTCGGACCTTAGTAGAGATAGCTAGCATCTGCAATTGCTAAGGCAACGTTACTCTAAAAAAAGCTAAATATAAACTGGCAGGCTAACAGTCCATCTCATAGTGTCATCAACGTCAGGGTGTTATTGGCAAGGGAGTCTAAGTGGGCCCTAGTTTGCACTTTATTATATTCTTTCTCGTATTTTTGGATCCATATCTGTGGCCCCACGAAGCAACTATCATAACACGCGGCAATTCGATGTTCCATGAAGTCAAACTCCCAACTATCGTTGGTGCCTGTCATGGAGCATATCAGAGCTTTGTCGAGACACAATTAGCTAGCAAAGGAACTCATCAAAGACGCAATTAGGTAGCAGAGTCAGAAAGACAACGCTAGCAAAGGAACTCATCAACAAGAAGAGTTTATCTTTCGATAGAACCTGCTTTCTATTTGATGTGAGTGAAATTGTAGCTGGTAGCTCTTTACATTTCTTACAGAGTAAGCTTCTTGAGGACTTGACAAACATGAATATTCAAATAGAGAGTGTTACTCAAGGCATAGAGTTGTCTCATATGATTACTCTGCCTTTGTAATTTTAGATAATGTAGATGATGTTCATCAGTTAAAGGCACTTCTGCCGGTTCAAAATTTTCTCCCTCACGAGAGCTTAATATTGATTACAACTCGGTCCAAAGATGTTCTTACAGACTTCGGAGTTGAACAGTCATCAATTTATAACCTGACCGACCTTAATTGGCAACAATCCCAATAGCTTTTCTATCATAATGTCTTCAACAAGGTTGATCCACTCCCATAATTTGAAGTTATTGTAGATGAGTTGGTAATAGCCTTAAATGGTTTGCCTCCTGAATTAGAAAGCTATGGGAGAGATCTCAGTGGAAAGCTTGACAAATCTCATTGGGAGAACATATTGGAAGAACTTAAAAAACAAGTCTTCACTATAGCATCCAAAAGGGCAGATATTGGTGTGATTTGCATAGAAAAGTAAGAGGTTTGGAAAATAAAGTTCCATTGCATCAGTAGAGTAAAGGTTCTCAGGTCGTGGGGGTCATTAGGTTAGGTGGAGAAGGTAAGACATCTCTAGTAAAAGAATTCTTCGAAAGGAAGAGTTCATATTATGGAAAATCCTGTATTTTATATGATGTAGGTGCGCGCCCTTTATTCTCCTTGTTGAGCGAACTTCTTAAAGGCTTGAACCAATTTATCAAGTGATATCATCCTTTGCTTGCGATATATTAGTTTTTTTATAGCTTTATATCGATCTGATATAGTATATTTTACTGTTGTTGCAGCTCACTGAAGAATTGCCAATACCAAGCAGTGATGAACCAGATGAAGTGCTTATTGTTGATTTTGAGGATGAACTCAGTGACTCGAGCATTAAGCAAGAAGATGTAAGTACTTGTTTTTCAAACTTTTTGTAGGAAATGTTATGCATATATGTTGTCAAGTTGTCTATATAAAACTCAAAGTTGGGCTTGGCATAGTTATTCAATTTTATTCCAAAGTCATTCTTTGTCATTGGTAGTTTCCTTGTATTTATCACACAAAAATTATGTGTATGTCGTTGGTGGGTTCTATGCTTGAATTCACTCTTAAATCTAATTTTGTTGTCTCAGCTAGAAGGCTCTGTTGATGAGGAATCTGCAAGGTCTGATGAAGGATATGAAGATTTGGCTCCTTTTGATGAACAAGACAGTGATTAGTGGTCAAAGAATTTAGATGGTCAACAAGTTGTAGGTAGTTTAGATGAAAATGGGGTTGATGAAAAAAATTCAGTAGTTTTGCCTCTTGACAAAGGGAAGCAACACAGTTTAAATCATGATACTTGTTCCTTTAATATGAATGGTACATGTTTAAAATCGCATATGTTTGGTAAACATATTCTTAATGAGACGTCATTACAATTTGAATGCTTCTCGAGGAGAAGTCTATCTCTAACATCTACCAGAAAATCAAGATCACGTACTTCACAATGTCGCAGTGTCAACAGTCGATCCCAAAGTGCCCCTGCTTTTGAAAATATACCTAATCAGTAATCAAAAACGATTTTATAGTAGGTTTCTAGTTGTATGTCTTGAAAATAGATAATCAGGTATGCTCAAGCAAAGTAGTTATATTTGTTGCAATCCATTTGTAAACCAAGTGTAAATGCTCAAGAGTATCTCGAATAACAGTAGTGGTTGTCTCTGATTTCCGTTGAGTTGAACAGTTTTGAGAAGCGTATTTACAACATTTTAACAAAGGTATGCAATATCATTCATCAAATATGTCTATGGGTGAAAGATTAGCCTACATTACATGTGAGAATGATAGCTTTAATGGAGCTCGCTATCAAGTTGTACATTCTCTTCATCTATTTCTTATGAGCATCATCAGTGGAACAATTTAAGAATGTCAAGAGTGAATCATAAGTTTTTGACATTTAAAAGATCTTGTTTTGGAATTTGAGTTTGGTTAGTTCAGAGTTCAAATGTAACTCGAGCAACCATGTTTTTGTTGTGGCTTGTAAGGTCTACACCTCCTCTTCCCTCAAAGTACATCTTATATTAATGCAAAAGTTCTTTTAATTGATCAGATTGGTATATCTGTTGAAGCCAAATATCTTCTCAAGTAAGGGTGTTATACAGTTGCAACATTTCTAATTGGATCTTCTCCATGACAACAATTTTTTCTCTGTGCAATTTTTTCTCTGCAATGCGGGTTTGTTGGGCATTTTACAGAAGTGTGACTGGCAGAGAAGAATAGCAGCAATTGTGTCTCTGTGTTTGGCTTGCTATGATGTATTGGTCGCAGATGGAGAATCCAAGGCAACTTTTGATGGTTTCTTTATGCTGGTGCTAGTAGTGGTTGTGGTTAAGGGGAGCCAACTGGCGATAAATAGGCCCTTATTGATTTTATTAGCAAGGCTCCCCAAGAGCAAATGTTGAACGAAAGAAGCAAGCCACACCAGAAGCACGCACCCCCACAACAAGAACACCTTGACAACACCCCCTCAACAAGCACACCTTGACAGTTGAAATTCTTTTGTTTATGTCCATATTATAACACAGTTTCCAGTACCATGGGTTTTTCATGATTTATTTCACTTATATCCAGTATTTAAGTAAAGTAATTTCACCAAAGAATTGTTTGCTTTATATTCTGGTTTTTGTTTCCCTTTTCTTGGCTTGATCTTCAAGCATTTTTGAAATAGGCACCACATTACACTGCATTTGTGTGCATTTGGGTGTAGAGGATTTTGGCCCCTCACTTGGATGGTGCAGAGGTTCAATGATGAGGTAATTTCCTCCTTCGAGATGAATCTTGACTCCTACGAGGTCGAGTCGTTGAAGACCTTGTTGATCACGACCAAGAGGGTTTTGTGTTGTCCATGGTTCTGTTGGGATCGACGACATATACTATAGTCTGTAACATAGAATAAGCGGCCATTGCGCACCACCAACAACCAAAACAGTGAAGAAAAATTCATCTAGTTGTTACTCGAATTGCTAAAAAAAAAACATGCGCTATCTCCGTTAATTAATTTGGCGTTGTCAGTCCTCGGTGCTACAGCTAGAGATCAAGGTTGCTCCCAGTGAACAAACGAAACCCTCTCTGCTTCAGCCTGATTGAAATACCTCTACTGTTTCACCGTGCGTGCTTTGGGTCACTAACAGACGCATAAGTCTCGTTCGGGTCGCTTACAAATCCAGAAGTCTCATCCTTGCCGGTGGCTAGTGGCAATTAAGTGAGTAAATCATAAATATATTTTCTGACAATTTGTAAATATCCTTATTCTTCATGATCTGCAAAGTTGAACAATACAACATAACCATACTGAAAGACTACTATGTGGCGATAGTTGCTCGAAGACTCCCTCTTAGCTTCCATTCCATTTCTAGGCATGATGGAAGAAGAGTAATCATGTGTATTGTCAGTGCATTTTAGTATGACATAGTTAGCGCTTCGAGAGTTGGGAGGCACGACGTCGAACAGAGGCTCGGATTGTAACCCCTTCAAATCCACACTTGTGCCCGGAAAATACGCCTTGACGGTAATATAAGTGCCCCTCTCCTTCCACTGAGCTCCAATGCTTGATTCCTCACTAGTTTCTACGGGCCATTTCTTGTTCCAGTCTACTATCTCCACGACTGCACTAGAGGTCAAAAACCCTGATGGGATTCCTCAGCAAGAAAGTTGGAGCAAAGCCATGAAACCTGGTGTCTGCAAGCGCTCTTCTTGAGAAAGAATTATGTAGCTGAGGAATTGAATGAATATCTCTGAAAGGGAATGTGGGGTTGATGGGAATTTGTGGAGATTTAATATAGGATGAAGTAAACCTATTTAGAGCAGAAGACCTGTGGAAGAGAGACGACATTGTTGTCTATTGCGGAAGAGAGACGACATTAATGAAAAGAAACCGAGAAAATTCATTGCAACGACACTAATTCCATCGCTATCGCCACGTGTTCAAAAATGTTTGGATGAAGTCTTGACGAAAATGAAGGGCTCTCATTGGATAGAGTGGATAGTGTTTACCCAGCCAATTCCATATAGTGACACCTTCATTGTAAATATCATGTCATGTCTTGTCTTGTCTTGTTTCAAATTATATAAAACTAAAATTAAATAAAGTAAACTAATAATTAAAGTAAAATAAAATAGTTGAATTTTTTTATTTAAATTTTGAATGTGAAACGTAACATAAAAATGAAATGAAATTTTAACATCCATGAGACTAAAAATAGTTTATGGGACCACCAGTCTCCCTGTTTTTCGCCTTTTGCAATTCTATCTTTTTCTTACTCAAATTAATGATGAGTTGACCCAACTTTCTTACAATCCCCTCAGTGAAAAGACAATGCCAAGGAACCGATGTTAACATACTGTCGCAATTGTCTTTGATGTCTCTGAAAGCATCACATTCCAAAATAAAATGTTTTTCTGATTCCACTACCCCAAAAGTGAAAAAAGTACACACCCACTCTTCCCAAGCTTCTTTAGGTCTTTTCCACCGACCCATTTCGCACCGAAATTGATGCAAGTTAGTTCTTTATTGAGCAATAAGATTCTTTGTTCTCCATGGAATGTTAGCTCCAATGTACTCTTTTTGTTGGAGATTACAAGTGGGGTTGAATTCCTGAACATAGTACTTCTTCTTTCTACCCAACTCTTTTCTCCATATACGCTTATGGAACTTTTCCATAACAAAATTCTTTAACTCTTTGCTTTTTGTGGGACACACATTGAGGTAAATATAATGTAATGTAAAAAAATTGATCAGGTCAAAATAAAAATAAAATAAAAAATATGTTAGAGAATGTAATGTAAACATTTTAATTATGTGAAAATAAAATAAATATAACAAAAATTAAATAATAATAATAAATAAAACCTATGGTATTGACCCATGGTATTCATGTGGAATATAACCTATTTATGGGAGGAATTAAACTAACAAAGATCCATCTCAGTTTGATGTTATATTTAGATAGATAAGTAGTTGTAGAAAATGATGGTGTTGAATCCATGTAGCTTGTAAAGGTAAAACGTTTTTATGGATATGCTCGCATTGGGCATTTGTATGGATCTGTTTAGCGGTCCTATGTTTTTTTGTATGTTTTGTTTCTATCATTGAATGGATGAATACATATATGTGTATATATAGTGTTATCCTTGGTGCATTTCATGTGTTGTTTAGGACCCTTCACCCCACCTCGAGAACCTGCCACTTATAGTTACGGCTACCCTAACGACATTAATTATGTTGTAGATCTTAGGGTTTAAGGTTACAAACTCAAGGTTCTTCGTTGGATTCATTATTTTAAAATATGTAGGGTCCTCAGCGGCGAATCAGGCCTAAGAGATTCGATTGTATGCATTACCAAGAGGCTTGAGATGAGAGAATACATCAAACATCCTCACAAGGGTTGTCCTTTACTTGGCTGGGAGCAACACGTGAGTAGTTCGAAACTAGAGTTTGAATTGTTGGGGTTTCGTTCAAGGTGATTTAAATGTTTTTAATAAAATTTACTGTCCAATTTTACCAAGTTGATTCACTAGCAAGACCACAAATATGGGAAGAGAATAGTGTATAATTTCTGAGAGTGGATTTATGTTATTGTGTACCCCTACATTGTGCATGAGAATGTGAATAGTTTGTACATTGTTTGATGCAACCACTGCATAGCTAGGATATAGAGTCAGTTCCCGTGTTGCCCACGCGACTTTGGCAAGAGAAGAGAGCACGAGGGGTTGTAAATGCATGTGGCCTACCAAAATGGCTTGACTTACTCATCGCGCTCCTGGAGGCTATTGCTAATACAATTAGTTAGGTCCCTCCTCCATTAGCTGGCCATTGACTAGATTCTATTTTGAGCTGGCTTGACTAGATTCTCTAGCTGGACTGGATTCATTCCTACACGAGAATTCTAGGGGGTGATTCAAGAAGGTGTTTTTATGAAGAGTAGGGTTAAATAGGATTGTGCATCTTACAAAACAATAGATACCTCTTCATTCTAATGGCTTCTTTGATAATCACTTTAATATAATATCTGTAATATATTTTCTTAATTTAACTAGGTGAGGCATCCCGACTAGCGATGGTCATATGAGCAAGGAGTTTGGTCCCCCAAGGTTCAGGGTTCAAATCCTCCCTAGGTGAACAATGTAAACATATGTAATATGTAATGTTCAACTAGCCCACAAAAAAAAATAAAAAAAAATAAAAAAAAAAATGTCAATTTATGTGTAATAATGTGTTATAGAAATAGAGTTCTTGTGGATCTAGGATGATAAGTTTAGAAAGGAATAAGCTTAACTATGAAAGTGAGTTGGGGTGAGGGACGAGGTCGGGAAATATTAAGTAAAATGTAACTATTACATTTGATCTAATATTTATGCCTACCTCCATCCACTTTTTACTAGGTTGCCAAAAATATTGGGTAAAATATAATACTATAATATTACATTTTACTGAATCTTTGCCCTCAACTCGTCCACTTTTTATTGTAATTTTTCTTTATATTTGAAGTTTAAAAGTGAAAAAACTCAACTATAAAATTAGTAGGAGTGAAGGGGAAATATTGAGTAAAATGTAATATTTAGGCTCAAGGGTGACACGAAACATTAGGTAAAAAGTAATAATATTACATTTTATTAAATATTCCCCTACCCCTTGCACTTTTTACTAGGTAGGGGTGGTAATAAATATTGGGTAAAATATAATATTATAATATTATATTTTATAGGGGAGGGAGGAGTAGGAGGGGTCATCTATCACCCCGATGAAGAAATAGAGTCAAAATTCGCTTGGGGGCTACGCAGAGCATCAAACAACCAAGCATAAGCTTTAGCCCTTTGGCAAGGATTGGAGATTGCAATATCAAGGGGGATTTGTCAACTAATAGTCTTCGATGATTCAATGATAGTTATTCAAAGTTCCACAAAATCAAAGGACATGCCTCCGATGTATTCCCAAATATGGTTCCAAATTCGGATTTGAATCCACTCCCTTCTTTGTAACAATCCTTAATTCATTATCTATGTAAATAAAAAAATAAGAACAATGTCATGGGACATGTATTCCAAGTTGAATGTTGGGTAAAACATAGTGATGGGTATCATTGGTGATTAATTAATGACTACGAAAATTGGCAAAGGCAAAGTGGCATTAATTGACATTTTATTTATGAAATAAAGGAAAATAAGAGAAAAGGAAGGTGAAAGGTCACAGATTTGCATGAGAGGAAAAATGAAGAAAATATAGTCCTCAATGATAAAAAGACTTATGAGGATCAGTTTACAGCTTTTGACAATTTGGTTAAGCCTTTTGACAGTTTTTGGGTTGAGCTCTCTTCTATTCTATCATACTCTTGCGCACTTAGAGCATTCTTGGAGAATTCTTGGAGCACTCTAGTATTCACTTGGATTTGGAGAAAGAATGCAACGGAAAGCAGGAAAGCGCAAGGGAAAAGGTGGATCAACAACTACGACTGGATTGCTTTGCAGGTAACAAGTTGCATGTGTGATTTCCTTGTTGATTTATGGATGCATGGTATATGCATGTGGTTTTATGGTTATGTGTTGTCATTGAAATGCAGGATCTCCTTGATTGATAGTGGTTTTAGCCTTGCCTTGCCAATTCCTGGGTAGTCATGGTATTGTGATTTTTTCCACTGATTGTTTTCTAATTGGTGCTCATAATTCCTTATGGTTGTGGGTTGGAACAAACACTCTGGAAGCCCTGGAACATATTGGGTTGAGTTACTAGTCCTGAAGCCTAGGTTGGGACAAACGTTCTAAAGCCCTTGGTGGGTTGAGTTACTAGTCCTTGGAGCCGGGTTGGACAAACTCTCTGGAGCCCTAGAAGGATGTGGGTTGAGTTACTAGTTCCTGGAGCTCTGAACAACTTGGGTAGAGATCGATCTAGTTGGTGTTAGTAATGTCCGACCGTGAGGTGGAACCATTGGTCGAGGGTTGAGGTGGTTTGGTCTCTGGAAGCCCTAGTTTGGTTTTGTTTGGTTTATTAAATGAGATCCCGCATTCATGCTTGGAATATGGTGCGAGGGTGATTGGTTGAAAGAGAGATTTGGTTCAGCCCAATCTATGGTCGGGTGGTATGTGGAAGTCTCTGACTTAGTTGGTATTTTCATATGTTAATAAGAGTTTGTGATTCATGTATATTTGTAGCGATTATGTTGGTGATATTATATCTGAGTTGCAATGGTTTCTATGTTGGTTATGTGATGTATATTACTTATGGCTCTTGACATGTTTTGATGAATATATGAATGGTTGATTAATGCATGGACTAACTAATGTTATTGCATTTATTATGAGAGGGCATTAGACCTTCTTTGTGATTCTCAGATAAGTTTCAGACTCCTATGATCAGATATGCATTCATGACCTGTAGCTTACATGTTCGCCATATGTTTGACGAAATGATTGTCATGGTTGGGCCTATTTAGGTCGAGTTCTTATTCAAGTTTTGTATGTTTAGCATCATCCCTATGTCATTAATGATTCTAAGAAGTCTCAGGCAGTTATGGGCAGTGGTCTGGAAGTTGACCTGAAATTGTGGCTCGGATCTCGGAACCACACCCTCTAAACTGGACAATATGGGTCACAACCACACTTGGGTAGTGTTGTGCATTCGGTTGGAGGCCTTCAACCACACTTAGGCCTTGTCATGCATGCAGTTGGGAGCCTAGGTCAGTGAAAAGGAACCCCATCTCAGGGTTTGGTCACCTAGGGTGGTCCTTTGGCTCTTGATTTCTTGTAGCCCTGAGGGCTGTTGTGAATTATCAGTTTATGATTAGTTGGTAGGCCCAACTTCCTTAACTAGAGCTTGGAGGTCGGGTCATGTCATAGTAACTCTTTGTCTCATGTTTACCCTGTCAGGCTAGTGAAATTTGGTAAATGTGGGAGGGGTCATTATAGATTGGTATCAAAGCTCCCAGGTTCAACACTTGGAATGGATGGGAGGAATGTGTTTGTCATGCATGCATGTCATTTGTATATGTGTTTGTTATGCATGTATTGTAACAATCAATGTTGTTGTCTTGTTTCTTCATGATGTTGATGTTGAGATGATTGATATGTTGAATTCATTATATATGCATATGTTGTGCTAATCCGGATTGATTGCACAGACGAGATAGCCTTCCCTAAACTTCATTGAGGTATGTTTGATCATGTTTATATTTGGTTTATCTACATGGTATGTTTACACAAAGAAGAAGATCAAGATGACTAGCAGAATGGTGGACTACAGTTCACGTGATTCTCCATACAAATCAAATGAACAACATGGTGATGAGTACTCCCCTGACATAGAAAATACATTGAGAAGTTTGAAAGCAGAGATCAGAAATTGTAAAGTAGACAATGACAGGATCATTCAGTCATAGGAAAGACTTTCCAGAGCACAGGAAAAGTAAGCAAAGGCCAATGCAGTGATTCTTCAAAGTCCATTAGATTTGCAGAGATATGGACAACTTTGGTTCAGTCATGGAAAGGAGGAAAGGACCAATGGGGCATATGGCAGAAGGTCTCAATCACGATACAAGTTTGACATGGATGACACATTCAAAGATGGTAGGTTCTTGGATACACTTGACAGGAGGGATAATGATAGTAGGTTCTATTTAGTTTTGGTTCAGAGAGACATTGTCGTCATCACTGCCACGATCCAGATAGGACGAGAGAGAAGGAATACTTTCCATATGAGTTCAAGAAATCAAAGCCTCCTACATTTGATGGAGAAACGAACAAGTCACAAGATGAAGAAGCTTGGTTGCTTGGTATTTTTATTTTTATTTTTAGATTGCACGATTATTCAAAAAATATGAAAGCCAAGATAACTATTTTTAGTCTTGAAGGAAAAGTATACATTTGGTGGGAAGATTTGAAGAATGTTAGAGGCATTTGAGAAGAGGAGATGAATTGGAGTGAGTTCGAGAGACTTTTCAAGAAGAAGTATTTATATGAAAGATATTATGATGATAGGACAAAGGAGTTCTTTGCGTTGAAGATGGGATCCATGACCAATGAGGAGTATACTAACATGTTCTTGGAGTTGTTGAGATATGTGTCTTATCTCAAGGAGGAGAAAGCAAAGATTCAGAGATTCATTTGTGGGTTGTCGGTACCATTCAAAGACAGGATTGAGTTTGATGAGCCTAGATCGTTGGAGGAAGCCATCAGAAAGTTGAAGCATTGTTATGAGCAATGAAAGTGCAAGACTGAGTCTAAGCAGGATTGGAAATGTAATGAGAAAGCTAAAGGAAAGTGCGCTAAGAAGAGAGGAAAACCTTAGGATACAGATGACAAAGAGAATGCAAAATCGTACAAGAAATTTAATGCAATTGATAGAGGACAGGGATTTGAGTCTGAGGAGCAGAACAAGGGTGATCGTAGGAAGCCCTTCTAGTGTTAGACTTGTGGCAAGGATCATCGCAAGAGAGATTGTCCACAACATCAAGGTGGTAGACCAAAAATCTACAGTGCTCAGGAGGCACAGATAGTTGAGGATGTTGGACAGAGTATTCCTCGGATATATGTAGCATTGGATAATAGAAAGGGTGATCATTAGGCATATATTATAGAGATGGAGGTAAGCTTTGTGATCATGTTGTTTCTATTTTGACTGACTCTGGATCTAACTATAGTTCATCATTGGGTGAGATCTTGTGCATTTGAATTGAACGGTATGTGTAATAGCTCAAGTTAAAAATCAATGTAAAAATACATAAGACCATTATTATGGGACACTTATTCCAAGTTGAATGGTGGGCAAGACATCCTAGTGTGGGTGTTCATTTCGTTATTATGGCTAAGGAAATTGGAAAAGGCTTTGAAAAGGAAAAATGACATTTTTGGCACATCTATTTATGAAAATAATGTAAATTAGGAGAAAAGGAAGGTGAAAGGTCACATGTTGCGTGTGAGGAGGAAAATGAAGGAAAATAATGGAAAATGAAGAAAATATAGGCCTCATTGATAAAAAGGCTTAAGAGGATCAATGGGCAGGCTTGGTCAGTATAAACTTTTGTCAGTTCAGTTTTGGAGCTCTCTCTCTATTCTCTCTCTCTCATACTCTTGGGCACTTAGAGTTTTCTTGGAGCACTCTTGGAGGAGTGTGGAATACTTGGATTTTTGGAGCAAGAAGACAAAGGAAGAGTAGGAAAGCACAAGAGGACATCGGGATCAACATCTACAATGGGTTTTTCTTACAGGTACCAAGTTGCATGTATGTTTTCCTCACTAGTTTTGGCATGCATGGCATATGCATGAGGTTTATTGGTCATGGTTTGTCCCTAGCAAAGAGGATTGCCTGGATTGATAGTGGATTTTCCTAACCTTTCCATTTCCTAGATATCCATGGTGTTGTGGGTTTATTTCTTTGTTTTTCTGCTTGGTTCTCATGTTTCCTTTAGCTTGGGTTGAGTTACTAGTTCCTGGAAGCCCTAGTTGGACAAATTCTCTTGAAGCCCTTAGTGGGTTGAGTTACTACTCCTAGAAGCCCTGGTTGGACAAATTCTTTGGAAGCCCAGAGTAAGTTGTGGGTTGAGTTACTAGTCCTGGAAGCCTTGGTTGGAACAAATGCTCTGGAGCCATGGAAGGCTTGGGCAGAGACCAATCTAGTGATGGTTGTGATGTCCGACCGTGAGGTGGAATCACTATTTGATGGGTTGAGGTGGTTTGGCCTTTGAAAGCCCTATATGGTTTTCACGTGTATTTTATGAGATCCCACATTCATGCTTAGAATATGGCATGGGGGTGACTGGTTGAAGAGAGATTTGGCTCAGCCATGTCTACGGTCGGGTGGTTCGTGGAAGTCCCAAACCTGGTCATCTTTTGCATAATTTATATGAGATTACTCATTAATTCATGAGTATTATACTGGTTTATATGTGGATTATATGGTTGTCACTTCCTTGGTATTTCTGATGTTATTATGTTGGTTATGAACATCTATTATGACAATTGTTATGTATGGCTCTCATCATGTTTTTACTTGTAATTGAATGAACAATGTATTTATGGACTAATAGATGATAATGTAGCTAAAGTGATAAGGAAACAATGCCTCATATTGAATCTCAAATAAGTATGAGATCCTTATGCTCAGATGTGTTGTTTAAACCTATAGAATACATAATTGTGACATGCTTGACGAAATGCATGTCATGGCTAGTAGGGCTGTGATGTAGGTAATGTTCCATCTGCGAACAGAGGCAACCCCTCTAGCCCTAGAGTGGGTCTAGTCACAGCAAGACAAAACAACAACTAATTTCCTTAAATAGTCATTGTTGAAAGAACCTACCTCAAACTGGTGTTCGATGGAGCTTTCGTTGCACTGCTTCACTATCGTTTCGTTTTCCTCGATGAGCGATTTACCTGAAACAACACAAGAGAACAACATAACACATAATAGATTACAATAATGGACTATTCATTTACAGAGTCAAGGAACCATAAGCTATCAAATATATTTTACACATGACATAGGAAATCACCATTGATTGTATTAATATGAGCAAAAGCAAAGCTTACAACCAAGCCTTGACGTCACAAGCTTTCTTGAAGGGTCTAGTCAGTATGTCTCTTTAAGCATTCACTCTCAAAAGGGTCTCCCAGAAGGCTGATAACTCTCTCTCTCTCACTCAAAAGCACTAGTATAAGGCTAAGGCAATCCACAACCAATTGCTAGACTATCAATAATTCACACTGCAAACTATCAATCTCACACCAGAACTAGCTAATTTGCTCAATCCCAAAACTAGTTGATCATAGCAATGGGGAATGCTTTTATAAGAGGAGGAGCCTCCATAAATGAGGGAGAAGGAGCTTATCCCCAAGGGAGGTTTCTCAAAAGGCGGAACCACCATCCCAGAGGAGGAAAGGTGAACTTCCTTGACCCAACAACCAGTTCCAGAACCACCCAAAAGCATTATGTTTGAACTAATTCGCCATATCTAGGTCGTCGCGAGTCAAACACTAGGACTCAGAGACGACATTGTAGGGAAACTATGTATTCAAAGCTATTGTCGCAAGAAGGATATGGAGGACTTGCAATGAGCCCTAAAATCCGACCGTCACAGAGAAGAAATGTACCCCTGCGATGATGTTGCGACGTTCTAGTTCATTACAAGAAACCGTCACAGACAAAACGAGGTTTACTTGCGACAATCTTGAAACAGGGGTAAAAAGGGTCAACCTTCAGGAGTAAGGAGCATTTGTTAATCTTCTTGAATGATTGAGAAGATGTGGACGCATTTGTTTGAGGCATGACACAGAGAAGATGTCACTCAGGAACTGAATTTATCCGAGATCACGGGATATGGGGCCAGTGACAAATTACTGTGTAACAGATGCCCCTAAAGCATGAAGGCTGAGAGAGTGGAGGGGTGAAATGCTTTACGAAACCATAACTAAACTGGAACACCATCGCGGAGAAACTACAGGTGCAAGTACAACTGATATCTCTGACAGTGAAAGAAATACATGTAGTCTAGGCATGGGCACAACCATCCAAAAGATAGATAGAAGTGGTTTGTGGTATGGACACAACCATCCAGTCGATAAGACCATATAAAAATACAGGTATGGTCGCAACCATCCAATCAAAGAGTCATGTATGTAATCACGAACCAATTCACGCAACCCGAACTCATGTAACTCAGTCCGGGGTCTTGAATCCAAGCCGATCATAGTACAATTTCTAATATGTGAATAGATGTGCTGAAGTCGAACCTACTAGAAAATCGCTTTATTATCGACAAATGATGTAAACCATGAACAAGCGCGAGAGAGACCACTAATGATGCCAATGGTTCTCAAGGTACTATCAGTACAATCCACAAAGTGTGAAGAATGATTTGGAGTCGAACACTTGTGGAATCACCCGATCGAAGACCAATAATGCAAGCTTATCGTCGAGTGCGAATAACTTTCCATTGAGGCATGCAAGCTCCAAGGTACCCAAAAGGAATCTCTAGATCAACTTCCTGGATAATGAGTTGATGTCGACAGGAAGCGACCCATCGCAGGAGGGCCATAATGTTTCCCACATCAACGACACGAGACAAGGAACAAGATGAAGATGGATGAAACAGAGAATCAGAGGAGGATGTAAGGGTGCAAACTGCAGAAGGATTAAACTCTTGAACATATCGGCGACACGACTCCGGAATGTGGCAGCATTTTGGTACCAAGGGATCGAAGGTCTTGCGGAGACAACAAGGATCAAATGGAATGAGGCAAAATGACAAACCCAAACCCCGGAAGGCCAATGAAAATGTGAGGATATCCCAAACCCAGCGAGAAACAAAAGTGTCGATGTTCAAGGGTGACTAGCTGTCGTAGGTAACCAATGGAATATTTCCAAATTTTCCCCCACCATTGCTGGCGAATACCCCAATTATTTTTGAAAAACAAGCTTGAAGGGATAGCATATGCTTGCAATATAAGTTCATCATTTGGACAAATCCAACCTAGTGAAATTTTAACGAGCCCTAGGGAGGAGAAGCTCGGGTATCATCATGGTGATGAGTCCCATGTCATCAGGGTTTAACGAGTCCAACATAGGTAAAACTCGGAGTCTTTTTCATGTTTACAAAGTTTGAAAAAGACACGGAAAAGAAAACTCCAGATGGGCCCTTTTAGTAAGTTTGTGTCTCTCAAACTCAAAAAGGTAGAAAATGATAATCGAAAAAACTGCTTGGCCATTTCGGTCAAGGAGTACTTTTTGTAAATAGTGCTTCCATTCCAAAAAAGTAGAAAACTTACTAGAGACACGAAGTTTCACAACCATGAATGAGCGTGAAATGACAAGGGCTCGGCCATCTTTTCGTTTTTAAACAGTCGGAAAAGATCTGAAAGCAGACCCCCATTTTTATTCTCTTTAACGGTCAAAAAGGGAAAAATGCTCGGCAATCTTTTCATCTTTTACGAGTCAAAAAAGAGCTTAAAGGTGACTTGTCAAATGTGTTGCGATATTCACCAAGCATGTATCGGTCATCTCCCACATCCGGAACACCTGTTACTGCACAAAGAAATCCAAGCATAAGACCTGTTCGACAAGAATACACGATTAATGTTCAAACCTAACTAAAAACCCTAAAAACTATAGCGAAAACCCTAAAAACTGTAGTAAAAACCCAAAAACTATAGTCAAATCCCTAAATTTAAAAAAAAATGGCTATAACAAGGCATATGGTAAAAACATAATTCACTTTGTTTTAGTTTTAACTGTGGTAAAACTCCAAACAACGAGTACCTTACGAAGTTGAGTTGTTGATTTCCGGAGTTGTGGTAGTTCATTGCGTTCCAAACCTTCTCCAAGTAAGTATTCTACCTTTTCCTTTGTGTTTTGAGTTCATTTTAACTGTAATTACAATGTTTGGCTGAGTTTGGGAAGAATTTTTGTTTCAAAAATTCGCCTCGGTCGTCGTAGGTTTCCCCTTGGGGTTGCGATGACTGTGAATTCCAAACGGGCCAAAATCGGCATCGTTGCAGGAAAGTGATGTACCCCTGTGACGATCTGGGAAATTGTGAACTGTTCGAATTAGACCGCCATAGCTGTTTTAGAAACAACTGCGACAAGCACGGAAAACACAAAAAAATCATTTTTACACCATTGTGGCATATGAAAATGGGTCAAACGACTTCTAATAAGAGAATGTTTGTGTGTGCAGGGTGCAAAATGGCATTCTCCTGGCAAGAACGCACACATGATGAAGATGACGAGAGAGGGGCAGTTGATCCTCAATGCTTGCATGTCCTCCGAAACTGCGGACTGCTCAAATTCTTCCTAACGCTGCTATTGAGAGCGCAAGTAGACCTCCTAGAATTCTTAATTCGATCATGGAAACTTTTTGTATTTTGTTTTTTTTTTTAATTGTTTTTGGATATTAAAAGTATATTCCCTAATAATTATGCTCAACTTTTGCAGATATCAGACCTGAGAGATCAGTGGGTCTCGCTCCTACAGCTCAGAGGGACAACAGAGAGCTTGCCTTGCCACCTCCAAGTGGAGACGCGGAGGAGGAGATAGCCCGAAACCTAGAGGGCTTGACCGAGGGGATCCCTGATTATAGGGGGTTCGAGGAGATCCCGAGATAGTACCAATGACACACCACGGGTGTGTCGAACAGGATTCACAGACTGCTCAGACGAGTAGTTTGGGCAGTGGTCTGCTATAGAGAGCAACACCCACAGTAGACTCTTAGGTTTCCTTTTCTGGGATTTTGAGAGACATGTGCCTTGTATTGTAACTTGAACATATACAATATTTTTGGACATATACCTTATTTTTTGACCATCACGGTGTGCAACACACGATATACAACTATCTATGTTTTGTTATTGCGTCTAAATACTTGGATATAATGTTTTTTATAAATTGCGTAAATGTCTATCTAATACATGATTTGCCAATGCATCAGTTAACGTATTTAGCCTTCTAGGAATGTGTTGATATGTAATGTAATCAAAATTTCTTTGTAGTAAGCGAACACGTAAATACAATATTAAAATTTGAGGGTTTCTGACGGATTAATGCCCATTAAGTTAAAGAACAACAAGTTGAGAGTCCAGATTCACAATCAATGTACGAATATGGAGGTTAACAGCCTCAGCTAGTAACTCAATGATGACACTGTATTCAGCGACATTGTTTGTGGTATACCCTAGACAAACACCTCGAAGGTCTACTAACTCACCATGAGGATCGTAGATCACCCATGCCGTAGAGGAAAGATTTCGGGTATTGCGATAGGCACCATCAACGAAACCGATATAAGGTGCAACAAACATCTGCATAAGAAGTAAAGAGACACAATAAGCAACAATAACGCCTACACACCAAGCCAGACATGCACACACTGGAAAACACACTCATGTACATAGCATATGCACGAAAGACTCATGCATATCCAAAGGGTTTCCTTCATAGTCAATTAGCTCATAGGCCCCTTTTTGCAAAATGCGTTTCACAATGTAAGGCCCATGCCACATAGGTTTGAATTTGCCTGCCCCCAGTTTATCATTTGCTTGATCGTATAGCAGGACTAAATCTCCCTCAATGAAAGAACGAGGATTAATAGTATGATCGAAGTGAGTTTTCACTCTCTTCTTCTATGCTTCGATGACTAAAGAAGCAAGTCGACGGGTCTCGTCTAGCCGCTCCAGATAAAGAAGACGTTCTTCTACAGGAGTAGTATTCGGGATTAATTCGATAGCTAACTTGAGAGAAGGTATTTCGAATTCAATTGGAAGGGTAGCCTCTAGACCATAAACGAGTTGAAACAGTGTGAATCTAGTTGCATGCTTCACTGACGTACGGTAGGCCCATAAGGTGGAAAACAACATCAAGTTCCAATTCGACTTGTGCATTCCAATGATACGCTGAAGCATCGTAACTAACACCTTGTTGACTACTTCAACTTGGACATTGGCCTGAGGGTAATAAGGCGTCGAACTATCGTGACACAAGCCTAACTGGGTCATTAACTCAATCATCATATGACCACGGAAACGAGAACCTTGATCAATGACAATATCTTGAGGAACTTTGAATTGAGTAATCACATGATTGAATAGGAATTGTGCCATTGTCTTACTGTCATTGGACAATGTAGGCATCGCTTCAGCCCATTTTGTAAAATAATTGATGACAATGATAATATACCCATGCCCTTTGGCCGAGTGAGGGTTACAGGTCATAAAATCTATGCCCCATCTAGAAAAAGGGTCAATGGTAATGACAAACATGCAAAGGGGATGGTGGCGCATGCATCTTCCGTTGGTAAATTTGTTACACGTGGCAGGAACAAACAACGAGAATGCAATCCTTAAAAATAGAGGGCCAAAAGTAACCAACACGGAGGATATTTTGGGCAGTAGCATAACCAGACATATGACCACCACATGCGCCAGAGTGGTAGTCATTTAAGACCCTTTCAGCTTCCTTTAATGTCAAACAATGACGGAGAACTGAATCAATGCCGAGACAGTACAAAGTGTCTCCAACGACACGATAAGGCTAAGAATGGTGACGAATACGTCGTTGAGCATCCTTAGAAAAATCAGGACGGAAAGAAGACGTCTGGAGATAGACAATAATTTCACCGTACTAGGGATCGAGGGTGTTGATCAAGAAAAGAGTGTCATCTGGGATGCGATCCTCTATCCGAGAGGGAGCGGTAGTAGATGGTAACAAGCAAATCAACTCAGCGAAGATGAGTGACTTCTTAGACTTGGCGGTAGTAAACTCCAAATCGAACTCTTGAAGGATAACGATCCATTTCGAGTACTTGCCCCCCAGCAATTGACGTGACAAGATGTACGTCATCGAGTTGCAATCGGAAATCACTGTCGTCGTGTGCAACAAAATATAATGATGGAAACATTGGACAACCTGAATAGCTGCCAAGGCGAGCTTCTCGACATAAGCATATCAAGTCTCAATTTCAAGGAGGTTGCGGCTAATATAATAGATAACATGCTTGGAACCATCGTCATCGTCTTGAACCAAAACCATGCCAATAGTGCTGTCAGCAGTAGCGAGATAAAGGGTGTAGTCACGATGATAATCAGGTGGATGCAATAAGGAAGCAGAAACAAGAAGTGCCTTGAGTTGCTCGAATGACTTTTGGGCAGTTGCATCCCAAACAAAGGGAGTGTCACGCTTAAGGAGACGCGTATAACCGTTAGCAATCTCGGCGTAGTTAGGGATAAAATAACGTAGGAAATTGGCTTTTCCATGCAAACTTTGCAACTGATGCAAAGAAGTAGGGGGCGGGAGATTCAATATAGCTTCAACTTTGAGGGGATCAATACGAATGCCCTCTTTAGAGACAACAAGCCCGAGAAGTCTGCCGGATTCGACGCAAAAGACACACTTATGCGGATTGAGACAATACGATAATGACTATAACGAAGAAAAATCTCGTGGAGGTGGTTCGGATGGTCAGAATGCTTAGTTGAATGAGTTGAAAGGTCATCCAGATACGGTTGAACATTGTGTCAGATGTCATGAAATGGATAGGACATTGCTCGTTGGAAGGTGGCACCGATATTCTTAAGGCTGAAAGGAAGCTTCTTGTAAGCAAAGGTACCCCACAGACAGATGAAGGCAATTTTATGTTGATCGGTAGGTGAAATATTAATCTAGTTGTAACTAGAAAAGTCGTCCAGAAACGAGAAAATCTCACTCCTCGCACAATCGTCGATGAGCTGGTCAATAAAGGGCATAGGATAATTATCCTTTGGACACGCGCTATGGATGTCACGATAATCAACAAAAACCCTAATAGTGCCCTGATTTTTGGTCACGGGGACAATATTAGAGACCTAGTCAGTTTGTGGGATAAGGTAAATGAACCTTGCCTTGAGAAGTTTTTCAACTTCTCCTTTAATAGCTGCGGCTTTTCTCGGGTGCATGGGGTATAAATGTTGTCGAACTAGTTTGGCACCAGGATACGTAGGTATCTCGTGTACCACGATACTAGGGTCAATACTGGGAATTTCTTCATATGACCAAGCGAACACGTCGTGAAACTCTCTGAAAAGATCAATGTAAAGCTGAATCTCTTCTGGAGTACAGGTAACTCCAATGTGAATAGTCTCGACAATCCCTGGTTTGACAGAGATGTCGATGGGTATGGTCTGCGTAATATTCCCCATATTGCCTTCAGAAAAAACTTCATGAATTAGGATAGGTTTTTGAAGCGGCTAAGAGGGAATACAGGAAGCAAAATTCTCTAGACAGGTAGTCATGGCCCCATGGCTTTGGAGAAATGAGGAACGATAGTGATTATCGAACCAAGGAGGATTCTCAAAAGACATAATCTCTAAAATTGCTTCATCAGAAGGGAAAGTCTCCTATAACGGATCCGAAGAAACAATATCTTCGAGCGAAGGGGATTTCACATACGTGTTGAGAGATCTCCTCAATGGAGCAGGGTCGGAGGATGAAGCCAATGCTGAAACAATTTCAACATAGTTGAGATCAGCAGGACTCAATGGCATAAAGTCACCCCAAGAGTCTACCTGATCAACGGGGGGAACTACCCAAGGATCACAACGGATAGAAATCATGTTAATGGGGGTGACATTGGGAGGTGGGAGCGAAAAGACACCCATAAGGGCAAGATCTTTGAAGAGTCCAGTGCCCACACTTTCATAGGGAACATTGGTATGCTCCACAAATGGGACGCTGCCATCTGAAGAAGAGGAGGTGAAGAAGGACAATTGATCAATCGTGATGATTTTCCCTTGGTGGGGAAAATGGAGTACATGGAATAGAGATGAGGCCACAACATGCATGGCGTATGTCCAGCTTCGACCTAATAAAAGTTTGTAAGTCAAATTCGCGTCAATAACTTCGACTTCAACCTCAACTGTCTTCCCCTCTAGAGTGATAGGCAAGCGCAAGAGGATACCAAATGGACGGGAATCTCTTCCATCGAAGGCTTCCAAAGTATTAGGAGATTGACTCAATGATGGAGAACCGATGGCCTTCCAACAAGCAATGAACATGATGCAAGTGGAGGCACCCTCATCAATAATAGTACGGTGAATATTCTTCGAGTTAATGATGACTTGGATGAGGAAAGAAATCTGATGAGGCAATCGCGGTACATGATTGTCAAGATCGAAAGTAATCAAGTCCGAATTGGCCGGGTCAATGCCACCAATGGCTGATAACAGAGACTTCCTTTGGGAGGGACAACTCTGGAGGACTTCCAAAGCAGACATAGCCGAAGGGGCTTGGGCTAAGTCCTCAACAATGCTATAGTGCTGCGCGGCATGAGCATTGGGGTTATAAGAAGATTTCTGGAGCACTCCCTTGGTAGGAGGTCGAATGACAGACTCAGTGCTAGGCTGTTCAATATGGAGAGGGCCAAAACTGGACGAAGGAACATTTGAAGGGACTTCAGGTTCCTTTCCAGCAGGTGGAGGATATTCTTTCGATCGAGTACTTATATGAATGGGAATAGTCCCAGCCATAAAAACTTGAGAGCCAAAAGTGGAAGAGGACTGAGGTTGATCGACCACCATTTGGGTTTGTTGAGAGGGAAAAGGCTCTTTAAGCACAACAGGAGTTCCTGGGGTCCCCTTAAGAAAACAACTAACCTCAGACTGTCTAGGATAGTCTTTAGTGTAGTGATCCTCATCACAGATGAGACAAGGGTACTTGGGTTTGCGTTTAGTACCATCATCGGCCGGAGGTTTAGGAGGGTCTTGCTTCAGTTGATCGGCTTTATTTTTGCCTTTACCCTTTTTCTTACCTTTCGAAGCTTTATCTTTCGCGGTGGTTTGGACGGCATTGACTTTGAAAGTTTTATGAGTATTATATGTGGCCTAAGAAGCATTTTCACTAGGAGTAGTAGATTTTTGCTTCGCATGGGTCGCAGAAGACTTTCAGGAGGATGAAGTAACGGAACCAATAACACCGTCGACAGATGGCATTGACGGTGCCTTAGTAGTTCCAGGTCGTGGAGCATCATGCAAGTAATCATATAGTGTACTAGATTGGGAATAAACCAAATCGAGATACTGAGCACACGCGATAGCTTGCTCTTCAGTAACACATGCCCCCATGGCAATATCTCGGGCTATCAGACCGACAAACGAGGTAGTAAACCAGTCAGTCAGAAGCTGATCAGGGATCCAGAACTTAATCAAACGACGCTGCCTTCTCCATTCGTGAATATGATTGGAGATGTGTGTCGTCGTGTCTTGTTTCAGAGAAGTAAGGAGGTGTGTTCCCATTTCATAATGAATCGGTAACTGAAAGTAGGTAAGAAATGCCATTGCAAGCAAATTGAAATCCTAGAAAGTTCCACGAGCAAGTTCAATATACCATTTCACGGCGGAACCAGTGAGAGTCCGTTGGAAAAGACGGAGGTGGATAGAATCGTCAAGCCATGAGTTAGATGAACACTAGAGGTGATAAGTCATGACATGCGCTTGAGGGTCCTCTCCAGATTTACCATCAAATTTAGGACAATCACTGGGAATTTTGGTCGGAACTGGTGGCCAATATGGATTATGAAGGATTGGATCATTCGTCAGCTTGGACACATCAGGCAGTTCCAAGGTTGCCAGGAAAGGTAATTGAGGATTAAAGGACATCATAGGCTTTTGATAAGAGCCAGCATTAGGGTTCCATCCAACTCCTGGTTGCCCCCATGGATTCTGTCCATAAGGATTTTGCCCATAAGGATTGTAAGTATAACCTGATGGTTGTCCCGGGTTTTTACCACCAGCAACCCATTGGTCACCAGATTGACTAACAGGGGCAGCATAGGGCTGTTGAAAATTTTGATAAGGATTGACCTATGGTTATTGATAATTTTGATACAGAGTAGCCTGAGGTTGCCCTTGGGGTTGCGGAAGTGCTTGGAGACTGTATTGCAGCTGAGCTCCAAACTGCGCCTGAGGCCCAGGTTGCATTTGATAAATAGGTCGAGATTGAAATCCAATTTGAGTTTGGAGACCAAGTTGAGTCTGGAGTCTAGCCTGAGTCTGGAAACCGGGTGGGGCTTGAGAAACAGTTAACGTTTGAACACCTGGCTGATTGAGAGATGGATTGATTTGACCGAACTGATGTCCTTGTTGAAACTGGGGTTGACCCAACTAGTTATAAGGCTAGCCTTGTTGGTATGGAGGTTGACCTATTTGCCCAGAAGGTTGAACTTGCTGGGTAATAGGTTGACCTTGCTGAAACTGAGGCTGGCCCATTTGACTAGAGGGTTGACCTGGCTAGACAATAGGTTGGCCTTGTTTGACCTGAGATTGACCTACTTGACCAGAGGGTTGACCTGGCTAGAATTAAGGCTGATCTGGTTGACCAGAAGGTTGACCTTGCTGGGCAATGGGTTGGCCTGACTGGAATTGAGGCTAACCTAGTTGACCAGAAGGTTGCCCTAAATAAACAAAAGAGGAACCTGCAAGGGCCGAAGGTTATCCCTATAAGGGTTGTCCTTGTAGGCCTGAAGGTTTCCCTTGATAGGGTTGCCCTTGAAAACTGGAAGGTTGTCCCTGTAAAAGTTGGCCACCATGGTAGGCGGTATGAGACCAAGCAACGGATAATGGAACGGACACTTCAATTGTAGGTTGAGGGGGGAGGGACCCAGTATGATAAATATGGGCCCCCTGAGGATCATAATAGTGCAACAGATTATGTGGATAGGATGGTGGTTGGGAGCCTAGAAGGTTATGATTCGGGTTTTGAAGAGCAAACATATATTGCTCATATGACCACCCTGCCGAAATGGAATCGGAAGAAAGCGGGATATTACCTGTAGGGTTAACGACTTCGGATGTCGAGGATGAAGGACCACCGCTAGCGGGTTCAACAAAAGGCCTAGTAACAGTGGTAACCACTGAGGATGCAATAACGGCACTAACAGCGGGAGCTGTAGAGGCCACACAAACAGTGGGCCGTGACGGAACAGACGTGACTGAGATGTCATGGATCTGAGGTATGAAAGGCCCTGAAGTCGGGGTGATAGCACGAGACCACACAAAACTCCGATTTAAAGATGTGGAACTCATGATGTCCAAAAAGGCACGATAGCGCAACGGTAATGACATCCCAAGAGGAGTGCTAAAAGGGAGACCTTCCGAGGGAAGAGGAATTTCTCCACTTGACACAAGGTTCTCTTCACTAGTAACGGGGCTCGTCTCATCCATGTCGGAAGAAGACATTGCCATTGAAACACCAGGGGAGTAAACAGGAAGTCTTCTTCTGAAGGTTTCCAAAGAGGATTCCAATTAATATCAAAAGGATCCCCTCCAGGAGCTCAAGAGTCAAGAGGTTGAATACTTTGGATAATGGGAAGGGTACCACTAACATCCAATACCTCATAAGAGACGAGGGATGCAGAGTCTTCGTCGCTTGGTAAAGAGGACAGGATCGGTGAGTCCGCCAGGATGGCCTAATTCAAAATCTAAGAAAAAGAGATAATCGTGTAGGGTTGCAACTCTACGCAAACCGAGAACAAAACCAAGATTAATAGGTAAAATGTGAGCATGGACAAATAAATTTTATGACATAGGAACGAAACTTGACCTTTTCATGTTTAAAGAGTCGAGAAAAAAGGACAAAAGATGACTCTAGTCGCCTTCGAATGTTTAATGAGCTTGAAAAGACAAGTGCTCAGATGATCCTTTTACTGTTAAGGAGTCGAAAAGAAACGAAAGTGACTGCTCTCGAGTACTAGATAAGAGGTTTACCAGACAAATCGAAAAACTTCATATACACCTTGGTGATCAAATGAAAGAGAAATGACCAAAGACTTTCTGTACAACAGTCAATCTTCCCGAATGTTGTGTTTAGTGCGTTACGATTCGTAAGGCGGCAGACTCAGCTTCCTATGGATAATAGGATGATAACCTAGTGGGATCTCCCAATATATACGCGACGGTACAGGGAGCACAAATCCGTACTAGTACCTATTGGATCATAGAAGGAGGAATCACCCAACCTTAGTGAAAACAATAGTAACTAGGTTTAACGACGCCGAAGCACATCTCTAGCCTAGACCTCTGAATAAGTGTGTGTTAGGTTCCAATGCATTTTTAAGTTCATTCAATAGATTTTAAGAGTTAATCTTGGATTAAGTTTCGGTTTCCAGGCCCTACCGAATGTATTTTAACAATTTCTAGGATGCAACTACAATGAGTAAAACACCATTCCTTTCAATGAACAACTACCTAAACGAGGGTAAGGAGTTCATTTCCAAGCGAACGCAAACCAAGACAAGCAAATGCAAGAACAACAGTGCATGCAAGCAATCTAATCACTAGGAAACACAATGCATCAATGCACTTATCCCGTAACTACTATTGAAAGATTTGAAATTTGCTTCTAATTTCACAATTACGAAAAATTCAGTAATGCAAATGCGCTTTCACTTTTGTATGCTATATGAATGTAATATTTTTTATTTTTGGAATTTAATGACAAACAAGCAAATGCAAGCGTGACTGATCCAAACAAATGTAATCTATGTTTGATAGTGTGGAAATCAAATCAATATGAGAAACTAGTTCAATAACCAAACACTACAGACCAATCAGAAAGAAGACAAGCAGTAGAACAGCCTCAAACAAATCAATCAAATGGTTGTGGATGAATCTTGGATGGACGAGTAACCCAAACAAATGACTTCTTGACGAAACCTTGAAAAGATCTAGGTCACACAGCCTGAAAACACAAGACTCAGATAAATGAAACCAAAGATAAAGTGCCTTAACCAATACAGTCAACACAAGTGTGATAAGAAACAAGAGATAGCAGGGGACAAGCAGTATTGGTTGATCCAGGAGGTAAGGCTGTGAAAAAACAACCTTATAGGAATCGTCGCAGGGGTTGAACTAGCAACTTGAGATGAAAGCCAAATCGTCGCAAGAACAAAGCTAGCAACTGAGCGATGTCGTCGCAAGTGTACACTTGTCTTCGGTGACGGTCCGATTTCAGGAATCGTCGTAGCTGTATGACGGGATATCTGTGACGTACAGCTTGATAAAAAAGGACAGGCACGACTCATCGCAATTGTTAAGGGCTAAATGAAAACGATCTCAATTAAGATGCAAAACAAAGCAAAAACCCTTAAAAGACACCAGACTTATCTCTCAGACAGTGAGAGGGATTACCAGATTGACTCAAGTAACCCAAAACACTAATGGCTTAGCCCCAAAACCAAGAGACACTATGTAATTCAATAAAAAACAAATAAAGAGCAAAACAAGAGACAACGCACAAAGGACTCCCCAACGGAGTCACCAACTTGTGATGTAGGTAATGTTCCCTCTGCGGACAGAGGAAACCCTTCGAGCCCTAGAGTGGGTCTAGTCACAGCAAGACAAAACAACAGCTAATTTCGTTAAACAATCATTGTTGAAGGAGCCTACCTCAAACCGGTGTTCGATGGAGCTTTCATTGCACTGCTTCAGCTATCGTTTCATTTTCCTCAAAGAGCGATTTACCCGAAACAACACAAGAGAATAATAGAACACATAATAGAGTACAACAATGGACTATTCACTTACAGAGTCAAGGACCATAAGCTATCAAATATATTTTACACATGACATAGGAAATCACCATTGATTGTATTAATATGAGCAAAAGCAAAGCTTACAACCAAGCCTTGACGTCGCAAGCTTCCTCGAAGGGTCCAGTTAGTATGTTTCTTCAAGCATTCACTCTCCAAAGGGTCTCTCAAAAGGCTAATAACTCTCTCTCTCTCACATTCAAAAGCACTAGTATAAGGCTAAGGCAATCCACAACCAATTGCTAGACTATCAATAATTCACACTGTAAACTATCAATCTCACACCAGAACTAGCTAATTTGCTCAATCCCAAAAACTAGTTGATCATAGCAATGGGGAATGCTTTTATAAGAGGAGGAGCCTCTATAAATGAGGGAGAAGGAGCTTATCCCCAAGGGAGGTTTCTCAAAAGGTGGAACCACCATCCCAGAGGAGGAAAGGCGAACTTCCTTGACCCAAAAACTAGTTCCAGAACCACCCAGAAGCATTATGTTTGAACTAATTCGCCATATCTGGGTCGTCGCGAGTCAAACACTAGGACTCAGAGATGATGTCGCGGGGCAACTGTGTATTCAGAGCTATCGTCTCAAGAAGGATATGGAGGACTTGCGATGAGCCCTAAAATCCGACTATCGTAGAGAACATATGTACCCCTGCGACGATGTCCCGACGTTCTAGTTCATTACAGGAAATTGTCGCAGACAGAACGAGGTTTACTTGCGACAATCTTGAAACATGGGTAAAAATGGTCAACCTTCAGGATTAAGGAGAATTTGTTAATCTTCTTGAATGATTGGGAAGATGCGGACACATTTGTTTGAGGCATGACATGAAGAAGATGTCGCTCAGGAACTAACTTTATTCGAGATCAGGGGATACAGGGCCAGTGACAAATTATAGTGTAACAAGGGGTCCAATCAAGTCCTTGTTCAATTAATTGCATGTGTATCATCATTATGTTGTTATCTTTCAGTTCTAAAAGTGTCATTTAGTTTTGGACAATGACCTGGGCTTTGGGCCTGAAAAAAGTGGCACAAATCCTGGAGACGCAGGCACAACACTGGGCATAAAAGTCTCTGGACACATGCATGACCATGTTGTGGGAGCGTCTAGAGCCTCTTGGACGCATGCATGTCCATATCAAACGGAGTGTTCGGGATTTTAATGGTCAAAAAACTCAGTGGGGCCCAGGGGCTGGTTACCTGAGAGGATGGGATGGTTCTTGGGAGTCTTGTTGCTGATGTGGAAGGTTTGTATAGTGTTTCCGCCAGTTCCACTTCCTTATGGTGACTTAGGGGGTTGAATCATATCATAGTAACTTCTCGTCACATGTTTACCCTAGTTGGCCGGTTACTTGGGTAGATGTGGGAGGAGGGTGTTACAAAGTGGTACCAGAGCATGATTCATCCCTCGGACTAGATATGTTTTGTGTTGGTCATGCATTCATGTCGGTTACACATGTGTTAATCATCCTTGTGGTCTATGTGCTTGTTGCATTTGCATGGTGTTGATCATGGTTGTAGTGATGTCACCATGTGAAGGTTGATGGTGTTGTTGTGGAATGTGTCATCATGAGTGTACGGTTGTATATGCATTTTTTATGCATGTCAGTGTCTATATGTTGTTATGCATGCATTATCATGGTTATGGTTATGCATGTATGGTAGTTCAAACATGCATTGTGAGGTCATCGTTCGCAATTAGGTCTTCATGATGTTATTGGTATGTTATGATGCTAATGTGTTGAATGAGGTAAAGTAGGAGATGCAAACCATCAAAGTGAAGTTGCAACATTGGACCTCGAGGCAAGAGCATGTCATCATACAATTTTGTAGGTTGGACATGCAGGTATGTGGGTTAACAATTGTTATATGCATTATTGTTATGTGTATGTCTTTCATTTTATTGATGTTATGGTTACATACATGATAGATGCTAGTTGATTAGTGTAGTCATATGCACATGTGTCGGATAGTCATGAATGATAGTAACCTGTGGTTGTATGAATAACTATTGTTGTTTTATGTTAGATAAATTGATGCTTATGTTACATGTTGTTGATGAGTATGTTATAGGTTAACTTGTTGTTGTTATATGAGAGTTATCTTGATGATTAGGTTATATGTTGTTGATGAGCATGATATATAACTTGTCGTTGTTATATGCTAGTAACTTGATGACTAGGGTTATTACATTATGATCTTGATGTTATATGTACCATACTAATTTGGATTGGTCTATGCAAATGGTTAGGGTTATGACATTTAGGTATGAGCTAATATGTTGTGATATTATGTCATACTAATCTAGATTGATTATGCAAATGTGATTGTTATGTATGAATGCTAATTGTTTATGAGTTTATGGTGTGAACATGTTAGATAGTGACTATTTTGGATATCATGACCTTGTTTATGTTTGAGTTGATATGTTGTGAAGTTATATCATGCTAATCTAGATTGATTGTGTAGACAAGATAGCCTCCCATGAGATACATTAAGGTATGAGTTTTCTTATGTCGTCTATTTGGTGTTTGAATGTTTGACTATGTCATTTATTTGGTGGTTCAGCGTTTGGTGTCTATTATGTCGTCTATATGTTGTTTGAATGTTTGATTACTTGAATGATATGAGTATGCGTCTATAAGATTTCTTGCTGAAATGCTCTTGATTTAAGATGGTTGTACTAATACATGTGTTGAGACAACTAATATCTACTCGAGTGTAAGTAGGTGATAGTTGTAGCATTATGTATTATGATTGGTGAATGTGAGTTGATTGCTGAGTATGACATGGTTGTTAAACTTGGTAAAGGTTGATTTCAAATTAATATACACAATGTTTTGATCTTTGGAATGTGAGACTCACATGTGTGAGCAGTTATAGGGAACATGCTTGGTATTAGGTTGACAAGGTAATCGTTGATGTGTTTATATAACTAACAGTTGGGTGATGTGACAATGCATAGTAAGACTCAATTGCAACAAGGAAAAGGTAAAATAAAGGAATTGAGTGAAAATTCCTTTGCTTATGTTTGGAAACCACAATTCCAAATGAATGAGTGTTTTTCATACATGAAGTCTTCTTAACCTTGAATTGGTCTGACATTATGAGGATATGTGTTATATTCATAAATATGTATTTGACAGGTATAACAGTTGGTTCTAGTTATGGCTAGATTCGTCAAAGGATTGGAGTCCCTTGAGAGGTTGCATGGATGCATCCAATTATAAGGCAACGTGCTTGGAATAACAAGGTAAGCTAACTGGTATATTGTTATATTTATTTATACCTTGATAATCATGTGTTTATGGTAGTGTGATGGAGGGAGTTGCATGGAAAAAGAGGTTGCCATGAAGTCTTGAAGAAGGATCGGGTTGGGCTTTCCTTGGGAACCATGGGGATTGAGTCATGTGTCTATTGCTAGTCTTGTGCTTTTGGTCTTTTGTGATTTGTTGCGCTTGATTTGCGGTTTTGTTTATGTCTGGTGCAAGGCCTTACCACTTTGTTGTGGTGTTGTATTGTAATTGATTTTCATGGTTTTCTTTTTGTTTGTTTCTTGGTGTTGCCTTTTATTTTTTGAGAGTCTTGGGAATTGGTTGGGAAAAGAGGAAATTTAGTGGAGCTTGGGGAGAGTTGAATGAAATCCAACAGGCAATATAAGACTTAGATGAAGTTGGTGCATGTATAAGGGCAGTTGAAGGTAAGAGTATAACAACCAGTTGGATTGGTTGTGTCCATTGGTGTAAATGGACGATGGCAGGATAGTCATGGGAAAAATAATCAGGAAAGGTAAAGTAAATGGACTTGAAGTGTCAGATGCCTTGGCTATGTTGGGAATCATTGTTCTCAATGTTATGCATGTTGTGAATATATAAAGGGAGTTCTCTTAACTTCGACCTTATGATATATGGTAAGTATGTTGTGATCATGATTATGTTGATGTCTAGACATGTATACATATATGTATGTATGTATATTGTTGTCTGACAAAGTCGTTAGGAATAATTCTTGTGAAGGAATAATTTCTTACGCAGGTGAATGACCTGAAGAGGTTCTTGGTTTATGAGGAATCAAGTGGGAATAGTAGTCATGACAATATATGAGGTTAGTATCATGTGGATATGAATTGATATTGTATTCTTGTATTATGCGTATGTTTATGTTATGACAGGTAACATTGAAGGATACATTAGCGGAATGAAAACAATGTGCTTTGCGACATGCTAGGATAAGCATGGATGACGAAGAGACACTAGAAGTGAGGTTGCTTGGTAGAGACAGTGTAGTTTTGGATGTGCGTTACTACTATTGTTGATCCGGTGGATCAAAATAGTGCTTAAAATTCAAAGTGTGCGACATAGATCAAAACCTGAATGGCTTGATAGATCTCGATGTTCTGAATCTAATGCAACTCGTTTCACTAAAACCCGATATCAGATGCTCCCAATATTGAGTTCTAATCGATTTGGCAAACAACTAAAAATTTTGAATGTGGGTTGCGGGTACACCCAGTTAGCAGTCTATACGCTGACTGGACATTTGACTGGGTTTGACTAAGTATTTGGTGGACTGGTTGTTGACTGTCACTTGTCTCGTTCTGATTGGTTGTGGAATGATGATTTTTTTATTGGTTAATGGGTTTTTGATGTGGCCCAATGAGGGAGTGCCATGTGGGCCAATCGGTGGTTGCCATGTGGCCTTCACTCATTCATGCAATTTTTTTTTGGGTCCAAACTGACTTATGAAGGATTAAACCCGCGACCTGACATCAAACACTATAGGCTCATACCACCATGCCACACATGTTTATTGATGAGAATGGCAATATAATTTTATTTAAAGTTAATGTGACGTGCTATTCGGGGAAGGGGGTCGGGCTAAGCCCTAGTCCCTGGCCACTCCAGCACCCATGGGACTGCAGGCAAGGCGCTAAGGGGCTAGGCCTTAGCCTGGCCCATGGCCATAGCCCCAAGCACTTAACATGGTCGGAACCCAGCGCTTAGACTGAGTAGAGGAATGGAAAGGGGGCCAACCCACAGGGGGCTAGCCCCAAGGCACATGGTGCCATATAACCACGGGTGCGATGGAAGGAGAGGGGCCAGCCCATGGGGGCCAACCTAGAGTCGTATGACCCTCCCATGTAACCACAGGCACGGAGAACCGATGGGGGCTAGCCCATGGTCACAAGTGACCCATAAAAATAGGAGTGCTCACCCAGCTAGGTGCTAGACAACAGCCCTAGAATATTGGCCCCCTATGCGGTCTTATGACTACCACTTGACCACAAATTTTAGAACTGGGGGCTTAATGGTGAAGTTAACCATTCTACAATTTCACACACCGAGCGGGAATGTAGGCCAAATTTGCGCATCGGTTCCGCATTTGGGGTGTTCAAGGCATGTTTAGGCCGAATTGGAGAATGATTAGCAGTGGAATGGAGTAACAACTGAAAACAGTCATAACTTACTCAATTTTTGGCCAAACGAGGTGCAGAAAGAACCAAAATGGGGGGTTTTGAAAGTGTTGGACCCATTGGAGACACCAATTCTTGTATTTGAGATTTTTAAAGCATGTAAACACACTTTGGAGCCTTTTAATGAAAGAGACCCTACATTGGAAGCTGGACCAAGAGATGTAGCCTAGGAGAGGGGTGAACTCCTTTATCATGCTTTGTGTTATGTGTTTCAGATATGCTTATTTTGTCTCTGTTTGGCTGTAAATTATGGTTAAAATTTACTTGTTTATGTGTTTAGTAAACTGATCCTCTACCCAAAACACATATAAATTTAACTTGCAAATTGTTTAAAATATTCAAGTTTACACATATAGATCATTTTGGTATCAGAGCAATAGGTTATTATGAAGATTTGATTTGTTTGCAAGTGTTTTTTTTAATGCTTACAAGGTTGAAGCTCAAAAGAAGAGAAGGAGAACTTGTGGAGCCAAGATCTCAAATTTTTTCAAGGAGAACAAACACACCTGAAGCTTCAATAGTCATGGCACATGAAGAAGGTCATGAAGAGATGTTTGAAGATGACAAAACTTTCAGAAAATCATTCTTTGAGATGTTTGAGATGGTTAAGGTTCTGTATGAGGAGAGGAATTCCAGATTGTATGAGAGAGTTCAAAGCCTTCAAAAGGAGATGGAGGAAAAGGAGACAATCCTCCAAAATGGAATGGAGGGAATGGTGACAAGCCACCACCCTCACCTCCATCCACATCCTCATCTTCAACTTCTTCTACCCTTTCACAAAAACCTCCAAATTCCCCAAGGGGTCATGGTAAGACTCCTTTGTTTAAGCTTGATATTAAGTTTGAATTGCGTATGTACAATGGAGAGGTAAATGTAGAGAGATTGGATAATTGGATTCATGATATTGAAGTGTATTGCAGGATACAGAGAATCAAAGATGATGAAACCAAGATTCAGCTTGCTTCTCTTAGATTGGAAGGTGCAGCACTAATTTGGTGGGAATCCAAATCTCAAGAACATGAAGAAACATGGTAAGGTTTTATCCTCTTGGAATGATTTTGTTGTTGCAATAAGAAGGTAATTTTATCCATTAGCATACATGCAGAAATATATTATGGATTGGCAAAACTTTAGGCAAGCTAAGGGACAAAATGTTCAAAGTTATACTCAAGAATTTAGAAAAAGAGCTTTGATTTTGGGTATAGATTTGTCTTCTCAAGATACTTTGCTCAAATACATTGGAGGATTGCATAGTTACTTGAGACATACCATTCTCATGTTTAACCCTACAAAACTAGATGAAGTTTGTGTTCAGGAAACTCATTTAGAGGCAAGAGGGAAAAATGTTTCTGAAGAAACTAGTGAGAGTTCCTTTGAGTCTGGAGAAAAAGGAAAGGGTAAGTTCAAAGGAAAAGGAAAGAAGAATGCTACCATCAAGATGGAGAAATAAAAACTTACATGTAAACATTGTTCCAAAGAGGGCCATGATGAAGATCATTGTTGGAAACTTCATCCAGAGATGAGACCCAAAAAGTTTAAAAACAAGGAGAAAGAGAAGACAATTGCAACTACACAACATGATTTAGGTTATGATTCCGGGGATGAAACAAAGATCACAACCATGGGTTTGAAAGGTAAGGACATTGCAAGTACTAGTTCTTCAAATTGTCTCAATGAAACTCAAGATGAAAAAACAAGAATAGAGCTTTTCCATATTAGAGTCATTTCAAAACATACCAAGATAGATACACTGTTTGATAGTGGTTCACAAGCAAATCTTATCTCAGAAGACATTGTCAAGAAGTTGAATTTAGAAACCATTCCTCATCCAAAACCTTATCGTCTAGGTTGGATATGTGACAATGCAAAATTGCATGTGACAAAAAGATTTAAACTGAAATTTGCAATCACTGCAAACTTTTTAGACAAGGTAGAGCTTGATGTAATTCCAATTGATATATGTGGTATTGTTTTGGGAAGCCCATATCTATATGATATGAGATCTATTTTTCATCGCCATGAGAACAAATATCATTTGTTCAAGAATGGGATTGAGTACATTGTTAGAGCACACGACAAGAAGTTGAATGCATCTCTTGTAAATGTGGGACAAATGAAGAGGATTGTTAATGTTAGTTAGAACTTTTCATTTTTAATGATCAAACATGAAGATGTTGAGGAATCTAATGCCTTTCAGGGATATGAATCAAGTTTGAAATCTGATGTCATTGAGGTTTCTAATTCATGTTTTCAGGAGTCTAACATGTTGCCTCATAAAAGAGGTAAACAAAATGAAGTGAATTTGCAGTAGGATGCATCATTGTTGAACATTGGTGTGAACAAGATGCCAGTGACAAAGCATGCAAAGGTCAAAAAGAAAATGAAAAGGCTAATTTACAAAGAGGACATTGGTCCCAAAACATCTTCTTGCGGGTTTCATAATGTTTTGGCTTTGAAGAAGGATGGTGCATGGCGATGGCGATCACGTTTGTTAAAGAGTCGAGCCAAGTGCAAGGCTAGACATGTTAAGCATTGTTATGTAGACCAAGATGAAAGGAAATTTAAATTGTTTAAGTTTCCATTGATTGAAGACCAAGGAGGGAATGTGCATATTCCTTCAAAGGAAGTTTTTTGTTCTGCATATCTTGGAAAACTTCATAAAGATGTCATCGTTGACATAAAGCCAAGGACTCCAAAATTAGGGAAAGTGATGTACTTTCATGAAAATCTCAAAGCGACAAATTCAAGAAAAGTTCAGTGGATTGAGACTAGAAGGGTGAGGGAGTTGTACTCTCGTCTAATTGTTGACTGATAAAGAGCTTTTGGAGGTCCAAAAGCTTCAAATGGGGAGGAGTGATCCAGTGGATCAAAATAGTGTTCAAAATTCAAGTGTACGAAAGAGCTCGAAACCTGAACAACTGGATAGATCTTTGTGATCTGAATCCAATGCAACTCGTTTCACTTAAAACTGATATCGGACGCTCCCGATATCGCGTTCGGATCAATTTGGAAAACATCTAAAAATTTTGAATGTGGGTTACAGTTACACCCAGTTAGCAATCTGTATATTGACTAGAAATTTGACTGGGTTTGACTCAGTATTTGGTGGACCAGTCGTTGACTGCCACTTGTCTCATTCTGATTGGTTGTGCAATGACAAATTTTTTTATTGGTTAATGGGTTTTTGATGTGGCCCAATGAGGGAGTGCCACATGGGCCAATTGGTGGTTGCCACTTGGCCTCTACTCATTCGTGCAAAAAATTGTTTGGGGTCCAAACTGACCTCCGAAGGATTGAACCTGTGACCTGGCATCAAACACTATAGGCTCATACCACTGCACCACACATGTTTCTTAATTACAATGGTAACAAAATTTTATTTAAAGTTAATGTGACACACCACTGGGGGAAGGGGGTCGGGCTAAGCCCTAGCCCCTGGCCACCCCAGCACCTAGGTACTGCAGGTGGGGGACTAAGGGGTTAGGCCTTAGCCTGTCCCATGGCCACATCCCCAAGCACTTAACATGGTCAAAATCCAGCGCATAGACTGAGCGGAGGAATGGAAAGGGGGTCAGCCCCAAGGCACATGGTGCCATATAACCACAGGCGCGACGGAAGGAGATGGTCCAGACCTGGGTCATATGACCCTCCCATGTAACCATAGGCACAAAGAACCGGTGGGGGCCAGACCATGGTCACAGGCGACCCACAAAACCAGGAGTACGCTCCCAGCTGGGTGGTTGCTAGATAACAGCCTCAGAATATCAGCCCCTTATGCGGTCTTATGGCCACCACATGACCACAAAATTCAAAATTGGGGGCTTAATGGTGGAGTTAACCATCCTACAATTTTTCCCTCTGAGCAAGAATGTAGGCCAGGTTTGCGCGCCTGTTCCGTGTTTGGGTGCTCAAGCCATGTTTAGTCGAATTGGAGGATGATTTGCAGTGGAATGGAGTAAAAACTGAAAACAGTCATAACTTACTTAATTTTTGGCCAAATGAGGTGCAAAAAGCACCAAAATGGGTTTTTTGATAGTGATGGATCCATTGAAGACATCAGTTCTACTATTTGAAATTTGTAAATACAATTTTGATCATTTTTAATGAAAGAGGCCCTGCATTGGAAGCTCGACCAGGAGAGGGGTGAACTCCTTTATCATGCTTTGTGTTATGTGTTTCAGATATGCTTAATTTTTTCTCTATTTGGCTGTAAATTATGGTTGAAATGTACTTGTTTATGTGTTTACTAACCTGATCCTCTACCCAAAACACATATAAATTTAACTTGCAAATTGTTAAAAAATCTTCTAGTTTACACATATAGATCAATTGTGCATATGTTGTGTATGTTGTACATGTTGCATCTGTGATGTTGTGCGCATGCAGTGTTGTGTATATATAGTGTGTGTACATGTTGTTTATGTAATGTTATGTACAGGGTGGTACAAACAATGTTGTGTCTGAATATTGCATATGCAATGTTAGGTATAGATGTGCTATGTACATGTTGGATATGCGGTGTTGTGTACATATGGTGCTATGTACATGTTGTATATTCGGTGCTTTGTGCATATGGTGTTGTGTGCATGTGGTGCTATGTACATATGGTATTGTATGTGTGATTGTACATGTGGTGTTGTGTACAGGTGGTGTTGTGTACATGTCATGCATGTGGCATCGCGTACATGTGGTGTCGTGTACATGTCATGCATGTTGTGATGTGTACATATGGTATTTATGTACATGTTGTACAGGTGGTGCGATGTACATGTGGCATTATGTACACGTTGTACAAGTGGTGTCGTGTACATGTGATGTTGTGTACACGTTGTGCAGGTGGTGTTGTTTATAGGTGGTACTGTGTACATGTTATACATATGGTATTGGTGTACATGTGGTATTGTGTACATGTTGTACATACTATGTTGTAGGCATGTGGTACTATGTATGTGCATTGTGTAGATGTAGTATCATGACGTGTATTCATTGTGTTGTACTCTAGATAGTACATGTATTGTGTTTTGTCATAAGCCAGATGTAGGAGTATGTATTGTGTTGTGTTGTACACCGAGTGTAGGTGTACATGTCGTGATGTATACCAAGTATAGGTACATGTATTGTGTGGTGTTGTACATCGGGTATAGATGTATGCGTTGTGTTGTATATTGGGTGTGGTGTTGTATTTCGTGTATGGTTGTATGTGTGTGATGCACACTATGTGTATGTGCACATGGTCGAGGAGAAGGCATTGGGTGTTTGTCGGGTGTGGCAATTGATCTGGAGTGCATACGGGATAAGGACAAAGGTAGAAGTTAAGGATTGATTAAAGGATAAGTATAAGTATTTTATTTCAATTTTGTTATGCATGTGATTTATGATTCTGGTCTATGATGATTATATGTGATGTATGATTCTGGTTTATGATGGTTCCATGTGTTTTATGATTTTGATCTATGATGGTTGTGTTTTGAGCTAACCTAATGCGATATGTTTATACATGATGATTTGGTCAAAGATGCTAGTTTGACTTGTTATGATAGGAAGTGAAGAGAATTGCAAATGTACCTTATTAACGGGCCACCAATGAGGTATGATCTGCAGTTATTTCAATTTATTTTAAATCTAATGGAAATTATGTGCATGGTACAGGAATGCATGAACATGCCCGATTGGGTGGTTGAAATTGACTACAAAAATCAGCAACAACAAAAGGAATTAGAAAATGCAACAATATGTTGGTAAAGCACTCCAAGAGTAGGGCCATTGTGGGACACTAGTACCCAATAGTGTCCATTGATTGCCATGAGCATACTATGAACGATATGATGGTATGAGGTAGGGATATGCCTTGGTTTATGGACCTTCTGATGTGAGGAAACCTTGCCGAGGGATGGACTGCCTGGGATGGGGGTGCCAACAGAACTTGGAAGATGTGTGATTGCACGGAAGGGGGTGATTAGATTGCCCGAGGGACTGTGTAGCAGAGAAGCGAAGGTCAGGGATGGATTTTTTTTTGTCATTAGCATTGCTAGATGGAATCATATGCATAGATGGAGTGTGCCCTGGAACAATGAGCCGATAACTTTTCATTGAGAGGACAAGTGGCGCAGGATTGTAGCACTAGACATGGAATGCAGCTTTGACTTTGAGAGTGGATTATGGACTTCCTAGGAAGGAGGTGAATCCTCGTACTACTTTTGAGGGTGGAGGTGTGAGCCTTTGGATTCCCTTATTTCCGATGCATGCATCATATCTTTTTATTTGTTGGGTGAAGCAAATGTGCATGTGTGTATATGTGGTTATTATTGTAAATACAGTAACGAGTTCTGTTATAAAGCTCTAGTAAACGATATGATTGTCAGGTTTCAACAGTTGTAATTGTAAATACTGCAATGAGTTGTGTTATAAAGCTCCATGGGTAGTATGTTTTGTTTTCAGCAGTTTTGTTGATTATAGGTGTCATTGAACATCGAGGACATTGTTCCCCTAGGAGGGTTCAGAAACAACCCTCATTAAAAATCCATGTAAAAATATATAAGACCACGGTCATGGGACACGTATTCCAAGTTGAATCATGGGAAATACATCCTAGTGTGGGTGTTCATTTCAGTTATTATGGCTATGGAAATTAGCAAAGGCGATGACAAAGGCATTGGAAAGGCAAAATGGCATTTTTGACACATTTATTTACTAAAATAATGGAAATTAGGAGGAAGGGAAGGTGAATGGTCACAGGTTGCATGTGAGGAGGAAAATGAAGAAAATAAAGGTCTCATTGATAAAAAGGCTTCTGAGGATTAGTGGGCAGGCTTGGTCAGTATAGACTTTTGTCAGTTCAGTTTTTGAGCTCTCTCTCTATTCTCTCTCTCTCATACTCTTGTGCACTTAGAGTTTTATTAGAGCACTCTTGGAGGAGTGTGGCATACTTGGATTTTTGGAACAAGAAGACAAAGGAAGGGCAAGAAAGTGCAAGAGGACATTGGGATCAATAACTACAACGAGTTTTCTTGCAGGTACCGAGTTACATGTATGTTTTCCTCACTAGTTTTGGCATACATGTGGTTTATTGGTCATGATCTATCATTGGCATGGAGGATTGCTTGGATTGACAATGGATTTACCTAGCCTTACCATTTCCTGGATGACCATGGTGTTGTGGGTTTATTTCTTTGTTTTTCCAGTTGGTTCTCATGTTTCCTTTAGCTTGGGTTGAGTTATTAGTTCTTGGAATCCCTAGTTGGACAAACGCTCTGGAAGCCCCGTAACAGCTTGGGTTGAGTTACTAGTCCTGGAAGCCTTGGTTAGACAAATGCTTTGGAAGCCCTTGGTGGGTTGAGTTACTAGTCCTGGAAGCCCTGGTTGGACAAACTCTCTAGAAGCCCGGAGTAAGTTGTGGGTTGAGTTACTAGTCCCGAAAGCCTTAGTTGGAATAAACACTCTAGAGCCCTGGAAGGCTTGGGTAGAGACCAATTTGGTGCTGGTTCTGATGTTCGACCGTGAGGTGGAATCACTGTTTGATGGGTTGAGGTGGTTTGGAATCTGGAAGCCCTGGATGGTTTTGATTGACGTGTTTTATGAGATCCCACATTCATGCTTGGAATATGACACATGGGTGATTGGCTAAAGAGAGATTTGGCTCAACCATGTCTAAGGTCGGGTGGTTCGTGGAAGTCTCGAACCTAGTCGAATTTTTCATCATTTATATGAGGTTATTACTCGTTAATTCATGAGTATTATACTAGTTTATATGTGGATTATATGGCTATTGTTTCCTTGGTATTTCTGTTGTTATAATGCTGGTTATGAACATGTATTTTGACAGTGGATATTTATGGATCTTATCATTTTTTTACTTGTAATTGAATGAACAATGTATCTATAGCCTAATAGATGATAATGCAACGAAATTGATAAGGAAACAATGCCTCATAGCGAATCTCAAATAAGTATGAGACCCCTATGCTCAGATCTATTGTTTAAACCTGTAGAATACATAATTGTGATATGTTTGACGAAATGTTTGTCATGGCTAGTAGGGGTCCAATCAAGTCCTTGTTTACGTAATTGCATGTGTATCATCATTTTGTTGTTATCTTTTAGTTCTTTAAGTGTCATTTAGTTATGGATAGTGACCCGGGCTCTGGGCCTGAAAAAGTGGCTCAAATCCTAGAGACGTAGGCACAACACTAGGCAAAAAAGTCCCTGGACACATGCATGCCCATGTTGTGGGAGCATCCAGAACTTCCTATACGCATGCATGCCCATATCAAGGGAGAATCTGGGAGTTTAATGGTAAAAAAACTCAGTGGGACCCAGGGGATGGTTACCTGAGAGGTTAGGATGGTTCCTGGGAGTCCTGTCACTAATGTGGAAGGTCTGTATGGTGTGTTTCCATTGATTCCACTTCCTTAAGGTGACTTAGGAGGTCAAATCATATCATAGTAACTTATCGTCACATGTTTACCATGATTGGTTGGTTACTTGGGTAGATGTGGGAGGAAGGTGTTGGCTACAAGTACTAAGAAAAGAGTTCATCATTGGGTGAGATATTATGCATTTTAATTAAACGGTATGTCTACATCAGTGCATTTAAATGCACTTCCATTGGTATCATACAATATGTTGTTGGGTATGGATTGGTTGTACATTCACACGGCTAAAGTGGATTGTTATGATAAGTCTATTGGGTGCTTGGATGATGATGGAGAAAGGAGAATCTTGCAGAGCAAAAAGAAGCCTACATCAGTGAGAATGGTCATAACTATGCAAACAAAGCGCAACAACAGGAAAGGATGTGTATTGTTTGCAGTGCATATTTCTAGTGAGAAAGGGAAGGATGTTGAGGATGCAAAAGTCTTGAAGAGGTGTCTAGTTTTGCAGCAGTTTCAAGATGTATTTCCAACAGAAATCTCATAGTTACCACCTCATAGGTAAGTGGAATTTTCTATTGAGTTGATGCTAGGAGCAACACCAAAATCAAATGCACCTTACAAGATGAGCACTCCAGAGTTAGTGGAACTAAATTCACAGTTGAAGGAAATGTTTGGTAAGGGATACATTAGTCCAAGTGTGTCGCCTTGGGGTGCACCAATATTGTTTGTGAAGAAGAATGATGGTACTCTCAGGTTGTATATTAATTACAGGTAATTGAACAAGGTGACAATTAAGAACATGTAACCTTTGTCATGGATTGATGACTTGTTTGATCAATTGAAGGGAGCAACAGTGTTCTCGAAGATTGACTTGAGATTAGGGTATCATCATGTACGCATCAAATAAGAGGACATCTACAAGACTATTTTATGCACTAGGTATGGGCATTATGAGTTTGTTATGGTTCCTTTTGGTTTGTCTAATGCTCCAACTACTTTCATGTGTTTGATGAATAGTGTGTTGCAACCTTATCTGGACAAGTTTGTGATAATATTTATTGATGACATATTGATGTATTCTAAGGATGAGGAAGAGCATGCAAAACACCTGGCAACAGTATTTAGTTTGTTGCGAGAGAACTAGTTATATACCAAGCTTAGTAAGTGCAGCTTCTTTCATGCATAAGTTCATTACTCGGGGCATGTGGTTTCTAAGGAAGGTATAGGTTGGACTCAGAAAAGATAAGAGCTATCACAGAGTGGGAAACTCATAGGAACATGGATGATGTTAGATCATTTATGGGACTAATAGGTTATTACAGGCAGTTCATCAAGAACTTCTCACGGATTGCCTATCCTATTAAATCCTTGCATAGAAAAGGAAAGAAATTTGAATGGATGGAGAAATGTGCAACTAGTTTTGAGCAGTTGAAGCAATTGCTTACAAATGCTCTAATTTTAAAGATTGCAAACCTAGATAATGAGTTTGTGGTTTGTACAAATGCTTGCAATAGAGAACTCGGTGGAGCCTTGATGCAGGAAGGACAGGTAGTATGTTATGATTCAAGGAAGTTGAATGAGCACGAGCAAACTATGTGACTCGTGATCTCATTCATGCATTGAAGATGTGGAGACACTATATTCTTGGAAAGATGTTCATTTTGACAAGTGATCATAGTGGGTTGAGGTACTTGATCAACCTAATCTGAATGCCAGGAAAGCTAGATGGTTATCTACTCTTAGTGAGTTTTACTTTGAGATTAGGTACATCAAAGGAAAAGCGAATAAGGTTGGAGGTACTCTTAGCATAAGAGTGTAGGTAAATCACATTCCAGCTATGAGTTCATATGGGACAGACTTGCAGGATGGATCTTGCAGGCAGGACAATAGGATGATAGGTACCAGCAGCTTAAGCATAGGTTACAACAACAGAGTACAGGTGATCATGATGTGGATTATCAATATCACTGTAGATGGTTTTGTTAGATTTAGGGACATGATCTATGTGCTAGACAATATTGAACTCAAGAAGTTTATCTTGAGGGAATTTCATGTCAAGCCATATTCTGGTCACTCGAGATATCATAAGATAGTGACAGCAGTTAAGAAGTTCTCTCACTGACTAAACTTAAAGAAGAGGTGGTTGAGTATGTTGTGAAATGTTTGGATTGTCAACAGGTAAAAGGGGAGTGTAAACATCCATGTGGTTTATTGGAACCGATTCTGATTCTAGAGTGGAAATGGGAGGTCATTTCCATGGAATTCATTACAGGTTTGCTAAGGACATCGAAGCAACATGATTCTATTATGGTTGAGGTTGACAAGTTGACCAAGGTAACTCATTTCATTGCATTAAGTCTATGAACTCAACTAGTGACGTAACTTAGATTTTCATAAGGGAGATAGTGAGGTTGCATGGTATTCCTAAGAAGACTGTGTCAGACAGAGATGCCAAAATCACTTCCAAGTTTTGGAAAGAGTTGTTTGCAAGTTTAGGGATAGAGGTGGACTTCAGTACAACTTATCATCCGTAGGCAGATGGAAACAGAGAGGGTTAACTGGATTATGGAGGACATGTTGAGAATGTATGTAATGCATTAGCAGTGGAAGTGGGAAGAGTATCTTCCATTGGTAAGTTTGCATATAATAATGGGTATCATAATTCCTTGAAGATGAGTCCATTTGAGACACTTTATGGGAAAAGTTGTAATACTCCTATCATTTGGAGTGATCTAGTGAATAGGGTATTGATTGGACCATATATGTTTGCAGAGATGGAACAAGAAATGCAAGTTGTTAAGAGTAATCTAAAGGAAACATAGGACAAGAAGAAGAGTTACACAGATCAACATAGGGTATTTAAGGAGTTTCAGGTTGGGGAGCATGTGTACTTGCACATCTAGCCCAAGAGGAGCTCCTTGAGGATTGGCTCATGCGCCAAGGTAACAACTCAATATTGTAGGCCTTTCGAAATCCTTGAGAGGATTAGATCAGTGGCCTACCAAATTACACTGCCTCCGATAGTGAAAGTCCATGATGTTTTCCATGTGTCATTTCTTAAAAGATATGTGAAGGATGTTGATCATGTGATTGACTAGTATATATTGTAGGTGGATCTAAAAGGAGAATTCCAGCTGGAACCTCAGTGCATTTTTCAACAAAAGATTCTCATGCTTAAGAATTGAGAAAATTAAAGTGTAGTTGAAGAACTTTGGGCCAGATGAAGCTACATGGGAGATGGATGATCAGATGCAGACTATGTATCCTTATCTATTCGCTAGTTGAGTGGATGTATTATGGTATATGTTTTGATGTTGTGTTTTGGTCATCTCTCTCTCTCTCTCTCTCTCTCTCTCTCTCTCTCTATATATATATATATATATATATATATATATATATATATACTGCATTGAGTTGTGTTATAAATCTCCAATAAGTGGTATGGTGTTCATGGTATGATGGTCATAGTCTCAGAAGTATGATATGATGTAAATGTTGTATCAAGTTGTGTTATAAACCTCCATGGAAAGCATGTGCTTTACTGGTTTATAAGCATCACTGAACACCGAGGACGATGTTCCCACAAAGGGGAGGGGTTTGTAACAACCCCTGGTTGATTTCTATGAAAATAAAAATAAGACCAAGGTCATGGGACACGTATTCCAAGTTGAATGTTGGGTAAAGCATAGTGATGGGTATCATTGGTCATTAATTAATGACTATGGAAATTGGCAAAGGCAAAGTGGCATTAATTGGCATTTTACTTATGAAATAAAGGAAAATAGGAGAAAACGAAGGTGAAAGGTCACATATTTGCATGAGAAGAAAAATGAAGGAAAATGAAGGAAAATTGAGGCCTCAATAATAAAAAGGCTTATGAGGATCACTTCATAGCTTTTGATAGTTTGGTTGAGCCTTTTGATAGTTTTTGGGTTGAGCTCTCTTCCATTCTCTCATACTCTTGCACACTTAGATCATTCTTGGAGCATGCTTGGAGCACTCTAGTATTCACCTGGAACAGGTGGATCAACAGCTACAGCTAGATTTCTTTGCAGGTAACAGGTTGCATGTGTGATTTCCTAGATGATTTATGGATGCATGGTATATGCATGTGGTTTTATGGTTATGTATTGTCATTGGCATAGAGGATTCAATGGATTCGTAGTAGTTTTACTCTTTCCTTGCCATTTCGTGGGTAGCCATGACATTGTGATTTTTTCCACTTAATTGTTTTATGATTGGTGCTGATAATTCCTTATGTTATGGGTTGGAACAAACACTTTGGAATCCTTGGAACAACTTGGGTTGAGTTACTAGTCTTGGAGCCTAGGTTGGGACAAACACTCTGGAGCCCTTGGATTTGGGTTTGGACAAACGCTCTAGAACCTTGGAAGGTTGTGAGTTGAGTTACTAGTTCTTGGAGCCTTGGATAGCTTGCGTAGAGACAAATCTGGTTGGTGTTTGTGACGTTCGACCGTGAAGTGGAATCACTCATTTAGGGTTGAGGTGGTTTGGCCTCTAAAAGCCTTGGTTTGATTTTGTTTGGTTTATTCCATGAGATACCACATTCATTCTTTGAATATGGCACGAGGGTGATAGGTTGAAAGAGAGATTTGGTTTAGCCCAATCTATGGTTGGGTGGTATGTGGAAGTCCCTGACTTGGTTGGTATTTTCATATGTTAATAAGAGTTATTCTTCTATTGTGATTCATGTATATTTGTAGCGATTGTGTTGGCGATATTATGGTTAAGTTTCCACGCTCTAAACTGAACAATTTGAGTCACAATTGCACTCAAGCAATATTGTGCATGTATTTGGAGGACTCCAACCGCACTCAGGCCTTGTCATGCATGCGGTTGGGAGGCTAGGTCAATGAAAAGGAGCCCCAAATTAGGGTTTCATCACCTGGGGTGGTCCTTTGGCCCCTAAGTGTCTTGTAGCCCCGAGGGATGTTGTGAGTTGTCAATTTTTTGTTAGTTGGTAGGCCCCACTTCCTTAACTAGAGCTTAGAGGTCACATCATGTCATAGTAACTCTTCATCTATTGTTTAACCTAACAGGGCGATGAAATTGGTTAAATTTTGGAAGGGTGGTTACATTCTTCCACATTAAAAGGGAAAATAATTAATGTGCAGATGAACAAGTCAATAAGGGATAAAATCTAGAGTAAGGGATAATAAATGAGGACCAAAGAGACCCACATATCTTTCATATCCCATGATCATCGAATTAAGCATGAAAGGGAACATCGCGTCCCAATTAAACTCCTTCCAGGGGTTTGATTAGAATGGAATCGAGGACTGTCAGACCACTTAATGATAGCATTAATCCCATGATAGTGAAGAGGCCTGATGGACGACAATCTCACAAGTTGGATCATAGTGGAAGAATAACCAACTAAGAGAGCGAGGTAAATGTTTCCACGTGTTATGGAGATGTGGAGCATCACTTTAAGTGCATTTATACTTCACATCAAGGCAATTGATCTGGATTCTCTCAGCTACCTGAATTAACCAAGATCTTTTACTTTTGTGATGTTAGCATAATGCATGCGAAAGAGTATGAAAAACTACATTTTCATACCTTAAAGAAGAGGAAACATAATGACAACCATAAAATTAAAGAACACACATAAGTTGATAACGAAGTTCACCTAGTGTGGGCTACGTCTTTGGGCACGGTGTCAAGAATGGGGAGGATGCTTCATTAGTTTTTGGAAGAAGATGATCAATACTTGATGTGTTCTCTGTCACTACAAGGATGAACTCTCTTAACTAGAGTGGCATGTCTCTCCATGAGACATTCTCTCATAAGAACTCTCACTGATAAAGTCTCTCCTTCAACATGAAAATCTATCAAACTCTCACATAAAGTGGCATACAAGGATCCTCTCATAAAGTGGCATACATGGATCTCAACATCAAAGCATCATCTCAACAAAAATCAAAAGAAGACATGGCATTAATGCATCTTATACCTCCACTTTCAGGTATGGCATGAAAATTCACACCTCTACTGAAGAAATGGACTGCATGGTTGAGTTCCTGATGAAAAATTGTGAAATTGGATTGTAAACTAGACCCCTTTCTAACTCGATCAAATTTGGGCTCCTTAAGAATCTCAAAGATTCCTCAAAGATTCTCTTCTAAGGCTTGACTGAAATTTGGCTACTGAGATGAAGAAGCTAATCACATCATCATGTTCCTTGTGAAAAACTAAGAAGAATGAGTATAAAGTTGGCCTAGTTCTAAAACTGACGTTTTCAGGCCTCCATGGAATCTCAAAGATTCCTCAAGATTCTATAAAGATTCTTTTCTACAGGTTGACTAAAATTTTGTTGCTCATATGAGAAAACTGATTACATCATCAGACTCCTTGTGAAAAAATGGGGAAAATGAGTATAAAGTCGCCCTACTTCTGTCACCTTCAAAAATTTGCCTCCAGGGAATCTTTTAGATTCCATGAAGATTCCTGTGTCATGGTTCCACCTTCATGGTTCTTCCCTCATTGGTTTGTCTCTAAAACATCTGATGTTTAGATCAGAAAGCTGACAACACCATCAGACTCTTGGTGAAATTATGAGTAAAATGAGTATAAACTCGACATAATTCTGACACAAATGAAAAATGAGCTCCAAGGGAATATCCAAGATTCCTCATAGATTTTGCAAAGGGAATATTCCTTAGAATCTAAAATATTCTCTTAGAATATTCCACCTCATTTTTCTGTGTCCAAGGTGAACCCCTCTGGCCTAGTTCCCCTGCTTAGCATGGTTCCTCCTCTCCTCGACAACAATGTGGTTTCTATAACATGTTTTTAACTTTATTATTATTGACCACTTGTGTGGTCTAGTGGTAACACTTTGTATTTGTGGGTCGAAGGCCATAAGTTCAAACCCGTGGGCCTACTAGCCCAGATTGTTTTTATTTAAAAAAAATAATGCCGTTAACGATCCGTTCAAAACCGTCGGCGAAATTTTTAGGGGTCACTAGAAAAATAAAGTAGGCGACAATTTCGTCAATTCCTGCCACTGGAAACCATCGCCGCAAAGTGCCAAATTATTGCCTAATTAATTTTGTCAAATTGATTGGCTCCACTAGATTTAGACAGGCTCCAAATTTAGTTGGAATTCTGTTGACTTTAGCCAAGGGGCCTAGTTGACCAAAACATTGACTGGCCATAACTTTCACATACGATGTCATATTGAGGTGTAGTTTGCATTGTTGGTAATATTGCGACGAGCTCTTCGATATGACCCCGGTTTCATGGCAATCCAAGAAATTCATTTTTGATCTTTTTTTTAGCCCTCTTTGATTTCTGAGCCTCTCTAGAGCCACCTGGATCATTCCTTTCCATTGAGGAGCATTTGGTCCTCCAAAAGCATGAACATAATCTACAACTTGCACGTGCCCTATCAAGCCACACTTCCTTCTTTGTATTTCAGAGCCATAAGTGACAAACCGACACCTGCATTCTATGAAATTATGTAGGACAATCTTTGCAAACTACAAGCATGACTCAAACAACCCCATACTTTCCAAGAGTTTATAATGCACTCTTTGGTCAAGTTTACATCAAAATCATAACAAAACCAATACCCCATCTATCAATAAAAGGCCAAAATATCATCACGTTGCTTTCATAAGTGATGGAAAACACATCATCACTTTTACAATCATTTCACAACATATGATTTACAAAATGTGGCCATGACAAGCTAATATATCTAGTAAAACCATCTCTTACTCAACAAAGTGAATGGGTCATCTCCATATGGTGGATCTTGTTGAACATGTTTTCTAGTTGTCTCCTTTATAGGTGTTTTCTGGTCATGAAGTATCTGACATGTGGCTTTCTGATGCCCATACTTGTTACAGTGACTACAATGATTGTTTCTCCTCTAAACTTTTTGGGCCGTATGGGAATACTTATTCCTGGTGCGCCTCTGATAAGTTTCAGTGGAATCCTCACTATCACTGGAATGTGATGAGGTGCTCCCATCATCTGTCGTTGGTTGGTCACTGGTTGTCTTGGAGCATTCTCCAAACTCTTTTACGACATACCCAAGTTCTGCATAACAAGGTAATTCCTCCACTTTGATGGGATTCACAATGCCATGGTCATTAATGTCGAGGCCCTTTCCTTGATACCCCATTTTTTTCAACAATTTTGATCCAATTCATGTAGTATGTTTCTCAAAAGTAGAAAAATAATCATCATAAAAAGAACATGAAATTGAAGAATCTCTTTTTACCTCAGGCTTATTATGTTGTAACTTTTCCAAGGCCTCCTCCTTGGCTTGGAGTTGATGCTATAACCTTTGTTTCTCCTTTTCTTCTTTTTGTAGGAGTCTTCTTAGTTCAACATTCTCTGCCTAAATTCTTTGGTTGATTTCTTCGAGTTATTGGAGCCATGCAGTGTTTGGTGTCCCCCTTATTTTTGGTACAACATTTGTTGAAATCTTTGTCTCATCATCCGAATTGGAACCCAAGTCGATATTCCCATCTTCTGCAATCCCAAGAGCTGCAATCTTCATTTCATCACCTGAGTATAATCCCAGGTCAATTGGTCCAACACCTGCAAATCCTGCAGTTGTGATCTTCTCATCATCCTATGATTCAAATTCTTGGTCTTGTTGCACAGTTGCAACTATCTTCTGCTTCTCTTTTTGTCATTCCTCTTATGCCTTAATTCTAGATGTGGTTTCCAACAATGTTCCTCATCATGCCCTTCTTTCTCACAATGAGTACAAGAGGGCTTTGCTTCTTTTCTCTTAGTTGTTGTTGTCCTCTTTGGGCGGTCATCTTTCTCGTGCTCTCCCCTGCTTTCAAAATGTATAGCCTTCACACTAGCTTCATCAAGAGTTTTAGGTTCAAATAATAACAATTAATGACCCAAATAACTATGCACATAGCCAATATATTTCATCAAAATCTTAGGAGTGCCTAGTGTAACATTCAATGCTAACGCTTGTTTCCTAAACTTCTTTGTAAAATTTTGAACATTTTGACCTTTACTTTGTTTCAAATGTTGCCAATCCATCATGGCGTTTGGTCTGTAACCCAATGGGTAAAGCAGAATGAACTCAGACCAAGATGAAAGAAGTTTATGACTACTCTTACCACCTTTATGTAGCTTGCCTTCCCACTAGATGAGAGTAGTGCCACTCAATCGAATGAATGCTAGATGGATCTTGGCTTCATCATATTTGATTTGTTGCATGCAACAATATACTTCAACCTATCTGATCCAATTATCTAGCTTTTCTATGTTAGATTCTCCACTAAACACAAGCAAATCAAACTTGACATCCAACTTGAAAAAGGGTTTTATTTATTTATGATTTTTTCTACCTCTAGAATGACGAGAAGAGAAAGAAGAATAAATTTTGCTGGAAGATGGAGAGAGAGGTTTTAGAGGCTCTTCTCCTCCTCCTTCATGATTCATTGAGGAATGATCATTTAGTCCATCCTTCTTCTTTGGTTTCACCATTGTCTTCTCATACTCTGCAAACAATTTGTCCGCTTTTTCTGCCATGGCGTAGAAGGCCATGCGATAATTTCACTTTTCCTTCAACCAAGCATCTTTATCTGCCATTTTCCTTCTTCATGTTGCACTCCTCGGTTTTGGATCAAAGGATTTAAGTTTTGCTTCACCTCTTTATAACTTTTCCCTAGTTATCACACACTTGCAATTCACATCAACAGAAGATCCGTTGTGATACCAAACTTGATACAAATTCTCTCAACTACTGGAATTAACCAAGATATTTTACTTCTACGACATTAGCAGAATTGCATGTGAAAGAGCATGAAAAACCACATTTTCATACCTTAAAGAAGAGGAAACATATTGACAACCATCAAATAAAAAAACGCACACATGTTGATAATGGAGTTCACCCAATGTGGGCTACGTTTCCGGGCCCAGTGTCAATATTGAGGATGCCACTTCATTAGTTGTTGCAAGAAGATGATGAGTAAATGATGTATACTTTGTCACTACCAGGATGAACTCTCTTAACTAGAGTGGCATGTCTCTCCACGAGACATTCTCTCATAGGAGCTCTCACTGATAAAATCTCTTCTTTAGCATGAAAAAAGATCAAACTCTCACATAAAGTGGCATACAAGGATCCTCTCACAAAGTGGCATACATGGATCTCAACATCAAATCATCATCTCAACAAAAATAAAAATAATACATGGCATCATTGCATCTTATACCTCCACTTCTAGGTATAGCATGAAAATGCACACCTTTGCTAAAGAAACATACTGCATAGTTGAGTTCCTAGCAAAAAATTATGAAATATGACTGTAAACTCGACCCATTTCTAACTCGATCAAATTTAGGCTCCCCAAGAATCTCAAAGATTCCTCAAAGATTTTATTCTACAGACTGATTGAAATTTGGCTGCTAAGATGAAGAAACTGATCACACCATGACGTTCCTTGCGAAAAATTGAGAAGAATGAGTATAAAGTCGGCCTGGTTATGAAACTGCCATTTTTGGGCCTCCAGAGAATCTCAAAGATTCATCAATATTCCATAAAGATTCTTTTATGCAGGTTGACTGAAATTTCACTGCTTAGATGAGGAAACTGATTACATCATCAGACTCCTTGTGAAATACTAAGAAAAATGAGTATAAAGTCAACCTACTTATGTCACCTTCAAAAATTGGCCTCCGAGGAATCTTTTAGATTCCGTGCAGATTCTTGCATCATAGTTCCACCTTCATGGTTCTGCCATCATCGGTCTACCTCTAAAACATTTGTTGATTAGATCAGAAAACTGACAACACTATCAAAATCTTGTCAAAATTCTGAGTAAAATGAGTATAATTTTGACACAATGAAAAATTAGCTCCAAGGGAATCTCCAAGATTCCTTATAGATTCTGCAAAGGGAATATTCCTCAGAATAAAAATACTCTCTTAGAATATTCCACCTCATTTTCCGTGTCCAAGGCAGACCCCTCTGGCTTGGTTCCATTGCTTAGTGTGGTTCTCCCTCTCCTCGGTGGCAGTGTGGTTTTTATAACATGTTTTTAACTTTTTTATTATTGACCACTTGTGTGGTTTAGTGGTTACGCTATGTATTTCTGGGCTGGAGGCCACAGGTTCAAACTTGTTGCCCTACTGGCCCATATTGTTTTTATTTAAAGAAACAATGTTGTTAACAATCTGTTCAAAACTCTTAACGAAATTTTTGGGGGTCAACGGAAAAATTAAGTAGGCGACAATTTCACCAGTTCCGGCCACCGGAAATCATTTCCGCAACTTTCCAAATTGTTGCCTCGTTAATTTCCACCAAAGTTAAAGGCTCCGCCAGATTTAGTTGGGCTCCAAATTTAGTTGGCGCTCGGCTAAATTTAGCCAAGGGGCCTAGTTGACCAAAAATTTGACTAGCCATAACTTTCACATACAATGTCAGATTGAGGTGTTGTTTATGCCATTGGAAATATTGTGACAAGCTCTTCGATCTGACTTTGGTTTCATGGAAATACAAGAGATTTGATTTTTGAGCTTTTCCTCAGCCCTCTTTGATTTTTGAGCCTCTCTAGAGCCACCTAGATCAGCAATGCAGGTTGGTACTCTAGTAGCTTTGGAGTAGTTACTCTTACATGAGTTTGGTGGCAAGGCGAAGTGTTTAATGATGGAAATATGCATTAGGAGTGTCCAGGGACGGGACAATGGCATTGAATGTGAAGAGACTAATGGTGGAGTGGGAAGAGTTCGCGTTAAGAAATATAAGTGGCGTTTGCTGGTAATGGAATTATCGTTGGTTTGTGTTAGAGCTTGAGCGCCTTGCAGCATGGAAAACTCAAGTTGTTAAGGAGAAACTTGTGACAATTATGGCAGATCTCTTAGCCCTCGTAACTAAGTTAGGTGATCTAATGGCCTTGGAAGCCCGTTCCAATTTCGCTTTGATAACAAGGCAATTGGAGGAGTTGCGCGAGGACGTGGAGCGACTCCAACTAACAGTGGATAATCTGGCTACAAAGGTGGACAATTTGACTTTAAAAGTGGATGGTATTGAATTATTAGTTGAAACAATGACTTTGGGTATACTTAAATATGTGTTTGATATCCACGAAAATCCTCCTCCTAGAGTGCAAGCAACTCCACAACTCAACAAGCCCCTCAAACAGATCATGGCTACGATTATCCCTCGATAGATGGAAGCAAAACAAGCTAGACAAGATGAAAGCCCCCAAGCCTAAAAGGAAGGCAACAATTAGCAAAAACTATTTTTGTTTTAAATTCTTTGTAATTTTGTTGAATATAATGAAGTCTTTTGGATGCTCTACAAAATAAATGTAGTCTGAACTATAGTTAGAGAAAGACAAGGTAGAAATAGGCTGCTTTTTGAACAATTTTGGAATGTTGATGAAGGAGAAAAATCTCTGAATGTAAGGGTACTTACCTGTTTTCTAGTTGGATTAATATAAAATACCTGTTTATTTTTAAAAAATATATTAATTTTATCCAAGATTCCCCTCGCCTGATCCACTTTTTATTAAAAACTTTCTATATATTTGAGGTTCAGAAGTAAACTTAACTCCTATGTAAACATTTGATCCTAGTATGAAAGAGATGAGGTAATGTTTAACATTTTGAATTGGTAAAAAAAATATAATAATAATAATAATAATAAAATAAATAAAAAATTAAAAACATAAAATTAAGAATTATAGTTATAGTTATAGTTATAATTAATAATTAAACCAACCTTTGGCATCGTGTTAATCTCTCTGAGAGAGTAGTCAGTAAGTGTTTTTTCCATGGTAAAGAAGTGAGGAAGGATGACGCCGAGCGTAGTAGAATGATGTGGATCGAGGCGAGGTGGGCGACGAGGGTAAACTGGTATGTGACCTATCATCTCTTTCTCTCCCCCATGCAACAACTTATCTGGTTAAGGGATTTGGGGCAGGGTGTCGATTTTTTGGGGGTTGTGAGAAAGTGAGGTTCCATGAAGCTGCATGAGCATGTCTCCCTAATGCAACTGATCCTTTTTCCTGGCATGGTCTCTATGTCTATTCGGTTCGTAATTCTCCTTTCTAGGATGGGGTTATACGGGGTTTGTGTCTCTACAGTTGGCCCCTAGGACTCTCCTCTTCTCGCTCGTCTTGACAGTACTGGGGTTTAGGGATGGGTTGCCAACAACATTGCCTCTAGGTTTTGTTTTACTGTATTTTCTGAGGAAGGGTCATGATTTTTTCTCTGTCTGTCCTGGAGCCGTATTGTTTGTGTTAAAGCCAATTCCCATGACCTTCGACTCAGCGGAAGTCTTTCCAGTGTATAACTATGGTTCTGCGATGATTTGGGTACGGGTTAGTACCTATGATGTAAGGCTCATTGTTTTCTTAGATCCTTCTTCTGATTTGGGTACGGGTTAGTACCTATGATGTAAGGCTCATTGTTTTCTTAGATCCTTCTTCTGATTGTAATGTAAACATGCTCTAGGTTGTGGAAGTTTTTGTTTTATTTTTATGTTTGGGTCGAATGGCAAGGATGGAAAACATTGGAAGAGAAGGGAGGGAGTCCCTCAAATTTTGTACTAGAAATCATCGTTTCGTGCTTCTACCTTGGCAGGCGTGTGGGGCGGTAGGGTCTCCTAGAAGTAAAAAACTTCTGGGCTTGGGCTTCCACCTATGCAAGCAATTAGCCCTACCCTTCTCTCCACTGTACACTGTAAGTTTGCAACAATGGCTCAGACAATGACTACTAGAGGTCGTGGTAGGAAAACCAGGGTGATAGCGAAGGGAGAGCAACCCAACTCCTTTGGGGGCAAAATGGGGGGTCGCAAACTAGTCGCCAACATCATAAATGATGTGGGCATAGCATACCATGAAGGAATGAGCAAGGAAATCTTGAAGTTAATTGAGGAATGGGAAGATGATTTGAAATGATAGGCTAGTTTGATGGACATTGAGGTGGAGGATTGGTGGGCTATGGTATGGACCCAGGGCACACCCGTGGTCATGTTACTCAATTTAAGCAGACCTTGTACCTGTACTAGTCCATGAAGAGTATCTTGGGAAAGGCCTTGGAGTAGGTCTCAGTGAGCATGGCAGCAACGGTGCAAGACTTCCCTAACTATAAACAACACTTATAGAAGCTCCAATTTAAGATGCAAAAACAATATGTCCACCTTCACCGAATTGAAGATCACCTCCCTTGCATTCTCTCACAGATAGAGCTTCCGGGTTGCAATGCTAAGGACCCGACTTCGGTGGATTCTACATTTGCCGAGGGAGAAGAGTAGTTTTCTAGTTGGTTTCTCAGTTTTTTTGTTTTATTATCTATGCGAGAAGCTTTTAATTTTTAGAATGTTGCTTCTTATGTTTACATGCAAATAGTATTTAGGCAAGGCAAATACATACAAACTTATATAGCTTGGCTAGAAAGACTAATTATTTTTTGCTACTGGATGGCATATCACGTTGTTAGGTGGCCAATAGACTTGGTTTCCCTCAGGGAAAGTTGAGGCCACCTAACTATTCATATGTGGATGTAACTTGCTTTTATATTAATGAAAATGGAAGGATCTACCAAGCTTACAAAAAAATAAATTAAACGAGCCTAGATCCATATTAACTCTGAATCTACCAAACATAGAGGGATCAATTTTTTTGAGATGCAAACCTCTTTTAAAGTGAAAAGAGTTTTGATCCCTCTCGGGCTTGGTAGACCTAGAGTTAACATGGATTTAGGTTGGTCTTAAATTATAATTTAAAATGATTAAATTTATTTAAGAATTTATTAAGAAAGCTATTAAAGTTTTTGTGGTATAATTTTTTTGTTTTGCGATGCTCTATAGCCCAATATAGGAGGAGATGTATAGGCGTAAATGCTTGCATAATTTAACATTTAACATAATAAAAAAATTGTAATGCCAGTCCTAATTACAAATTTAGTAATTAATGTAATGTCAACCCTTACAAAATATAATTATGTATAAATAAAATATAAAAACCAATTGAACACATCACATGAATCAACTCAATCTGACATGTAGAATTTTAATTTGGTCTTAAAGGTTTGGAGCAAAATTTTGAAACATGTGGAATTTTGTTGTGCAAATAGATCGACGAGTTTCTTAGAACAATTTTCACCGCCCTAAATCATGCCACCATAAACCATAGCTTCAACACAATCTAGAGCATTCGTAGTCGAACTATGTTAGTCTGCAGATGGGAAGACAATGCATAGGTACGAAGGGTAGATTATGGGAAGCACAAGACCACTTTGAATACTTCCAAAAATAAACAATATGAAATATCTACTTTTATTGATGTTTAGTGTATTTTAAAGGATTCAACTCAGCCGACAATGGATTTTTTTTTCTAGTTATTATTTAAAATTGAAATGAGACTATAGAGTATGAAATTGTCAATGCGAACATTTGTTGATTTAGGGTTTTATTCAAAGAGAAGGGGAAAAGTGCACTTGTTTCAATTTTTTTTGTTGTAAGTGTTGATTTAGGGTTTTATTCTTAAGAGTAAGGCAAAGGGGTAAATCTGCCCTCTTTTTTTGTTTTGTTTTTTTTGTTGTTTTTTTTTGAAGGTACTTTTTCAAAATTTCCAGTATTTAAAGAATTTAGTAAAGGGGTAAAAAAATCATGAGAAGAAGAATTATTTTTATTTTAATAGTTTATAATAATATTAAAATTAAACCAACCTCAATCCATCTTAACTCCAGATCTACCGAGCAACCAGAGTGACCAAATCTCTTTTCACTCTAAAAGAGATTTGATCCCTCTTGGCGCTTGGTAGATTCAGAGTTAAGATAGATCTAGGTTGGTTATTTAATTTCATGTTATATATTCATTTTTATATTAAGTGTTACAAAAAAGTACACTTTTTTTTTTTTTTTATGCTTCTTACTGCTTGATAAATGTGGCTTTAAGATTTTTTTTTCAAGAATAAAAAACCAACCAGCCTTTTATATTAATAACCAGTTGTTTACATATGGCCAAATATTGTCCAAAAAATTACACCACTTCTAGTGTATTTCTGAAAGTACAATAGATATCCTCTTTCCCTGCAAGCATGTAGGCTAATGATAACAAATTCTAATATATAGTAACATATAAAAAAGAAACTACTATATCTCAAAAATTATTATCAATATACCACAAAATGTCCACCCATATAATCAACAACCATAGAAAGAAATAAAACTTTATGTGTAGCTGATTTTCCCCCTCCCTTGCAGTTTGTCATCATAGTGACAATGTTTATTGTAACATCCCCGAGTTAAGTTTCCATGTAAATAAAAAGACCAAGGTCATGGGAGAAGTATTCCAAGTTGAATCGTGGGCAAACATTATAGTGGGCATCATTTGTGGTTTATTAATGGTTATGGAAATTGGCTAAGGCAAAGAGGCAATAATTGGCACTTAATTAAGGAAATAAAGGAAAATAGGAGAAAAGGAAGATGAAGAGACACAAATATGCGTGCAAGGGAAATTAGAGAGGAAATGAAGGAAAATGAAAGAAAAAAGGAAGAAGGAAAGGAAGAGTATAGACATCAATGATAAAAAGTCATCAAAGAAATAGTTCACAACTTTTGTCAGTTCATTTTTCGTTCTCTCCTTCCACACTCTTACACTCTCATACCCTTGCACACTCAGAGCATTTTTGGAGCATCCTAATATTCACTTGGACTTGGATAAAGAAAGAAAAGGAGAAACAAGGAATTGGTGGGCAACGAAAAAGAAGATTGGATCGAAAACTATAACAGGGATACACTACAAGTAACAAGTTGCATGTGTGATTTCCTTGCTGAGATTTGGATACATGATACATGCATGTGGTTCTCTAGTTATTTATTTTCATTGGCATGGAGATTTGCCTAGATTGGCAATGGTTTCAGCCTCACATTTCCATTTCCTGGATATCCATGATGTAGTGGGTTCTTTATCTGGATTTTTTCTTGGTTCTCAGGTTCCCTGGTGGTTGTGGGCTGGGATAGAATCTTTGGAGCCTTGGAGCAACTTGGGTTCCCTGGAGGCTGTGGGTTAAGATGGGAGATCTTTGGAGCCTTGTAACAACTTGGTTTCCCTAAAGGTTGTGGGTTGAGAAAGAATCCTGGAGCCCTAGACAACTTGGGAAGAGACCAATCTGGTTGGTATTAGTGATTTCGGGACCACTTAGGTGCAATCATTGTAGTTGAGGGTTGAGGTGGTTTGGCCTCTAGAAAACTTACTAATTCTATTTTGGTTTAACCCATATGATCCCACATTCATGCTTGGAATATGATGTAGGGGTGATTGGCTGAAAGAGAGATTTTGGTTAAGCCAATCTATGGTCAGGTGGTACGTGGAAGTCCCTGACTTGGTTGCCTTTTGCATATGTTAATATGAGTTATTTTTCCATTGTGACTTATGAGCACTTGTATTGATCATTATATTGATTTTATAGTTGATTTCCATGGATTTTATTCTAGTTATATGTTGATTATATGCTTGGTTAGATGATGTGCTCTTACTATGGATTTTGTTCATGATTTGATAAGTTATTGAATGATTGATGAATGAATGGACTAAAAAGTGTTGTTGCAACTATCTTGAGAGGGAATTGAGCCTTCTTGATGAATATCCGATTAAGTTAAGACGATCATGATCATATATGCATTCATGACCTATAACTACTATGCTTACCATATGTTTTATGAAATGTTTATCATGAGACTGACATGTTTTGAGTGAGTTATAGCCTTAACACTCATTGTTTAGACTTGTTAGCATCCTAAACCTGATTTTGGAGAGTTTTGGGCATTTCTTAGTAGTGGCCTATAGGCCATCCTTGAAAAAGTGGCACAAATATCGCAACCACAGGCACAAAACATGGAGATTTCAGTCATAACGCATGCAGGATGACTTATGGGGGCAGTTGTAGCCTCCCAACAACATGCACAATGTGTTATGGGTGCGGTTGGGGTGTCAAGCTTGTGAAAATGAGTTCCAACTTAGGGATTGATCACCAGGTTTGGTTGTCAGACTCTTGAGTGATCTAGTGCCTTGAGGGGTGGTAGTATTTGTTTCGATTTGTAGGCCCCACTTTCATAACTTGAACATGGAGGTCGGGTCATGTCATAGTAGCACTTAGCTTATGTTTACACATGAGAGCTTGTAAAAATGAGTAAATGTGGGAGGGGGTGTCAGATTGTTATACATGTTTATATGTTTGGCATGCAAGCATGATGGTCCATTTTTGTTATACGCATGCCTATTATTTTATTATTGTTGTGGTTACATGCATGATAGATGTTAGTTGATTAGTGCGGTCATATGCATGTGTATCGATTAGTCATGCGTGACAGTTAACTTGTTGTTATATGCATCACAGTCACATGCATCATGATTATTGTCATTGTGGTTAAGTTCTTGATATTATTATGTATCATGCTAATTTGGATTGGCATGTGCAAATGCAGTAGCCTCCCATGAGATACATTGAGGTATGATTTTGATTATGTATTCTATTTGGTTTATCTAACACGATATGTTTGCAAGAAATAGAAGATCAAAGTTGAAGAGCAAGATAGTTGAGTACAATTCATATGACTCTCTGTACAAGTTGGAAGAGACATTGGTAGGCAGGGAGAGGGATAATCTCCTAGCTTGGCAGACACATTGAGAAGTTTAAAGGGAAAAATTGTGAGTTGCGAGGCAGACAATGGGTGGTTGATTGAGGCACAGGAAAAGGCTTGCTAGAGCTCAAGAAATCAAGCCGAGGTTACTGTAGTCATTCTTTATAACCTTACAGATTTTCAAAAGTAGGGACATCTGGGGGTCAACCATGGACATGAAGAAAAGACTAATATGGCATATGGTAGTAGGTCTCAAAAAGGATACAAGATGGACAAAGATGGTACAGTTATAGGTGGCAGATATTTGGATACACTTGACATGAGGGCTAGAACTCATGGATTTTATTCTAGCTCTAGTTCCGAGAGGCATCATCGTCATTATAGACAACATACTTACAGGAGGAGTGATAGGGGGTACTTTCCAGATGAGTTTAGGAAATCTAAGTCTCCTAATTTGGATGGTGAGTTGACTAAGTCAGAAGATGCAGAAGCATAGTTGCATGGGATGAGTTTGAGAGACTCTTCAAGAAGAAATACTCGTCTAAAATATACTATGATGAAAGGGCCAAGTATTTCTATGAGTTGAGGATGGGTTCTATGATAGATGATGAGTACACTAGCAAATTCCTAGAGTTGTTGAGGCATATGCCTTATTGCAAGGATGAGAGAGCAAAGATTCAAAGGTTCATCAGTGAGTTTCTAGTAACATTCAAAGATTAGATTGAGTATGATGAGCTCTGGTCATTGGAGGAAGTCATCAAGAGTTGAGGCATTGTTATGAATAGTCAAGGCATAAGCTTGAGTTTGAATGTGATTGGAAAGGTAATGAGAAGTCTAAAGGAAAATGGCTTGAGAAGAAAGAAAGATTTTAGGATGTAGGTGACAAGGAGAATGTGGGATCTCATAAGAAGTTTAGTGCAACTAAGAGAGGACATGGGTCTCAGCCCATGGAGCAGCAAAATAAAGGCGATGGCAGAGAACCATTGCGGTGTTGAACTTGTGGTGGAGATCATCGCAGGAGGGATTTCCCTTTGTATCAGAGTGGCGCAACAAGATGCATGGAAGGCCTCATATTTATAGTGCTCAGGAGGCACAAACAGTTGGAGATGTAGGTCAGAGCATTCCCTATAGCTGTGCTGCAGTCAATAGCAGGTAGGCATATCATCAAATATCTATTATTGAGATGGAAGGTGGAACTAGAGGGAGAGTTCCAGGCAGAGCCTTAATGCATTTCACAGCGAAATAAGTTCATGCTTTGGGACCCAACAATAGATAAAGTTAAAGTGCCTGGAAGAACTTTGGTGTCGAGGAAGCTACTTGGAAGATGGTTGATCAAATGTGAGCATAATAGTGGGTTTCCATTTATAGTTGGATTCGTCAAGGGAATTGGAATCCCTTGAGAGATGATATGTGTAGGTGCTCAGTTGTAGGGTAGCGTGCTAGATACAACAAAGCAAGGTAATTGCTACATTTCTATATTTATTTATGCACTGACAATTGTGTGTTTATGGAAGTATGATATAGGGAATTACATAGAAAAAGAGGTTGCCATAGATATTGAGGAAGGCTTAGGCTAAGATTTCACTCATGAACCCTTGGAAGCACTAAGAGCTCATGGGGACTGAGTTAGGGTCTTTGTTGAAAGTTTTGTTCTTTCCGTGTTTCATGATTTATTTGTGCTTGATTTACGATTTTTTACTGTGACTGGTGCATGGCCATGCCACTTTGTTGTGGTGTTGTATTGTTGTTTGGTTTTCCTTGTTTCCTGTATCTTTCATTTCTTTTCTTGCCTTTTATCTTTTGAGGGTCTTAGGAATTGGTTGGGGAAAGAGGAAAGTTAATGGAGTTCAGGGAGAGTTGAATGAAACTCAATAGGTAATATAAGACACAGATAAAGCACGGTGTACGAATAAAGCGCAACTAAAGGCAAGAATATGAAAATCGGTTGGGATGGTTGGGTCCATTAGGGTAAATGGACAGTGGCAGGACAATCATGAGACATGTAATCAAGAAAGGTAAAGTAAATGGATTTGAGGTATTAGATGCCTTGGCTAAGTTGGGAATTGTTGTTCTCAATAGTATGCATGCGTTGCATGGATAAAGGAAGTTCTCTTAATCTTGACCTTAGAAACACTGGTAATTGTGTTGTGATCATGATTATGCTTAATATATGTACATGTATAAGTATAAGTATAAGTATATGTATGTATGTATGTATGCATGAATGCCATTGTCTGATAGGGTCATCAGGGATCATTCTTGTGGAAAAATGATTGTTTTATGCAAGTGAATGGCACGAAAAGGTTCCTAGTTTCATGAGGAATCAAGTGGGAAAAGTATCCCTAGAAGATCTATAAGGTTAGTATCATGTGGATATGATTTTGATATTATGCATTTATAACTATAACTATGCCTATGTTTATGTTATGGACAGGCAATGCTAAAGGCTACATCAACAAAATGAAAGTATTGTGATCTGCGCATGCCGGGACAATCATGGATAGTGGAAAGAGCCACAGACCCTAAACTTGGGTTGTGGATGCATGCAATGAGGCATGGGAAAGACAATAGAAGCAAGGTTTCTTGTTATAGATGGTGTGGTCTCTTGATGTGCAGTATTGTTGTTGCGTACATGTTGTACATGTCGTGCATGTTGTATTGTGTACATGTGGTGCTGTGTCATGTGTATTGTATAGCCATTGTATTGTGATATGTGTATTCATTGTGTTGTACTCTACGTATGTATATGTGTTGTGTTGTACACTGTGTATGTGTATGTGTTGTGAAAGGGATTGATTCTCGAGATCCTTGGAGGCTGTGGATTGGGACAGGACCTTTAGAGCCCTCTAAAAGCTTGGGTTCCCTAAAGTTTATGGATTGGAGCCGCTTAACAACTTGGGTTCCCTGGAGGTCGTGGGTTGAGATAGTGGTCCCTAGAGGTCGTGGGTTGGATCCCTGTAACAACTTGGGTTCCCTAGAGGTCGTGGGTTGGAGCCCTGCAACAATTTGGGTTCCTTGGAGGTTGTGGGTTGAGATAGTAGTCCTTGGATCCTTGGATAGCTTGTGAAGAGACCAATCTTGAGTTGTTGAAATTGAGGGTAGAAGTGGTATAGTCTCTGGATGCCCTTGTTATTGATATTGAGGGAGGAGGCGGTATAGTCTCTGGATGACCTTGTTGATGATATTAAGGGATTAGGCAGTATAGTCTATGGATTTTGTTGTTGCTTTGGATGAGAAGAGAAGAGAAGGCATTTGGTGCTTGTTGGGTTGGCAAGCGATCCAATGTGTGCATGTGGTCAAAGAGAAGAGAAGGCACTGGGTGCTTTCCGGGTTTGGGCAACTGATCCAGTGTGTGTACGAAAAGGACAAAGAATAAAGGCAGAAGCAAAGAACCATTTAAAAGATAAGTATCAATATTTTATTTTAGTTTTTAACTATGCACATAATCTATGATTATGATTTATGATGGTTGAGCTTGGAGCTAACCAAACGTGATATGTTTATACATGATGATTTGATCAAGGATTTAATTTGACTTGTCATGATGAGAAATAAAGGGAATTGCAAACGTACCTTATTGACAAGCTATCAATGAGGTATGATTTGAATTTATTTTAATTCATTTTGAGTCTAATGGAAATTATGTGCTTGGTACAGGAAAGCATGGAAATGCACGGTTTGGGTAGTTGGAACTGACTGTAATAATGATAGCAGCAACAGTAAAAGGATTTGGAACATGCAACAGAGTGATGGTAAATCATTCAGGAGTAGGATCATTTTGGGACACTGGTAACCAATAGTGTCCATTCATTTCCATGAACATGCTATGACTGGTATGATGGTTTTGAGGTAGGGATATGCCTTGGTTTTTGGACCTTCTGATGCAAGGAAACCTTGCCAAGGGATGGATCACTAGAGGGACTGTGTAGCAAAGAAGGGGATGTCATGGAACTTGGAAGGTGAGTGACTACATGGAAGGGGGTGACAGAATTTCCCAAGGGACTGGAAATCAAAGAAGGGAAGGTTGAGAAATAAATTTGGTTTGGTCATTAGCATTGCCAAAAGGAATTAGAAGCACATTGGGAGTGTGCTTTGGAACAATGAATTGGTAACTACTTTTAGAGAACAAGTAGTGCAAGGATTGTAGCATTGGACATTATAGGCAGACTTTGATTTTGGTAGTGAATTCTGGACTTCCTGGGAAGGATGTGAATCCTGGTACTACTTTGAGGGTGGAGGTGTGAGCCTCTGGATTCCCTTTTCAATGATGCAAACATCATATCCTTTTATTTGTTGGTTAGATTAAATGTGCATATTATTGTAAATACTATATCGAGTTGTGTTTATGAAGCTCTATAAATAGTATGAGTATTTGCTGGTTGAAGCAAATGTGCATAAGTATATATGTTTGTCATTGTAAATATTGTATCGAGTTGTGTTAGAAAGCTCCATAAGTGGTATGTTTATCATGTTTCAACAGTTTTTTATTGTAGATACTGCATCTAGTTGTGCTTATAAACCTCCATAAGTAGCATGTTTTGCTGGTAATGAGTGTCATAGAACACCAAGGACGATGTCCCCCCAAGGGGGAGGGGTTTGTAACAACCCCGGGTTAAGTTTCCATGTAAATAAAAATAAGACCAAGGTCATGGGATGCGTATTCCAAGCTGAATGATGGTAAAACATTATAGTGGGCATCACTTGTGGTTTATTAATTGCCATGGAAATTGGAAAAGGCACTGGCAAAGGAAAAGAGGAAATAATTGGCATTAATGAAGGAAATAAAGGAAAATAGGAGAAAAAGAAGACGAAGAGACACAAATATGCATGAAGGGAAATTAGAGAGAAAATTAAGCAAAATGAAAGAAAAATGAATGCATGGGCTAACAAGTGTTGTTGTAGTTAGCTTGAGAGGGCATTGAGCCTTCTTGATGATTCTTTGATGAAGTTAAGACGATCATGATCAAATATGCATTCATGACCTGTAACTATTATGTTTACCATATGTTCGACGAATGTTTATCATGCGACTAACATGTTTTGAGTGAGTTCTATACTTATCATTCATTGTTTAGAGTTGTTAGCATCTTAGACCTGATTCTAGAGAGTTATGGGAATTTCTAGGCAGTTCCCCTGTAAGCCATCCCTGAAAAATTGGCACAGATCTCACAACGACAGATAGAGAAAAGGGAGAACTTAGTCATAATCGTATGCAGGATGGCTTATGGGTGTTATTGTAGACTCCTAACCACATGCACAATGTGTTATGGGTGCAGTTGGGGTGTCAAGATTGTGAAAATGAGTTCCAACTTAGCAATTGATCACGAGAGGTGGTTTTCAAACTGCTGAGTGATCTAGTGTCCTTGAGGGGTGGTTGTATGTGTTTTGGTTTGTAGGTCCCACTTCCATAACTATAACTTGGAGGTCAAGTCATGTCACAGTAACACTCAACTCATGTTTACCCCGGAGAGCTTGTAAAAGCGGATAAATATGGGATAAGGTGTTATATATATAATCTCCCCATGGTGAAATCGATGTCCCTCCTTTGATAAAGTGACTGTAAGGTTGTTATGATCTCTGTAAATGTGGGAGAAGTGCACCTCCTTGAAAATATTAATCAATATCCTGATTCTTTTCAACCAATTTATGAGCAAAGGTGGGTCCATAGTTGAACGTTTCGTCGCCCAATGAATCGTTTCCTTTGAATCACCATATACCTTCAATGACTCAATAGCTAACCATCGATCACAATGTAAAACACCCCATAGAGCAATGATTCTCACTCTAGTGTTGGTCCCCCTCCCATCATTCCAACTAAAATGAAAAAAGTGACTTTGCTTAATGACAATGACCACCCCCCCCCCCCATTTCCAACATGTAATTATAAGCTTCCTCATCAAAGAGACCATCCAAGAATATGCTCTAGATATTTTTTATCACTATATGTATCAGATTACCTGTAAATACAATTGGACCAATTTCACTGTAATGTACTTTTAATGTTCAGTGGCTTATTATCGAAAATAATGGCGTTCCTACATCACCAAAAAACCTAGAAAATGTAGATAATAAGTATATCAAATTCCTTATAGTCCCTCCACCAATCCATTAAACATACTTCAATGGAAGAGGAATTCTAGTCTATAAGTAAATCGAGGATCTATAACACCCCAGTCAAAATAACAATTGCAAATGGACAATTTAAGAAAAGGTTTGCCACATCATCTAGGCCAAGTTGGCACAAAACACATCTCCCCGAACCAATGAAACCATGTTTACATAAATTTTCCCATGTAAGTATTTTATTATGTTGCGTCAACCATCCAAGTAATTTAAGCTTTAGCGACATATTCCAATTCCACATTTTACATAACCATTCCCCAAACCCAATTCAATGATGTGCACCAGTGATATATCTATAAACATCTACAAGAATAATATGTCCTTGTACCAATATCCCATCCCATAGAAATTTATCTTCCCTTCCATTTAATGAAATACCAGCTTGTTTTATGCAGTTGATATATTGGTCCCAAACACCTGTCAATTCACCATAAACACCCAAGTCTCGAGCGTTGATCCAAGAATCATAAATAGAGCAGGACACTTGAGGAACCCACAACTGTTTATGTAGTGAAAGCTCATATTATGAATGAGTCGAATAAGACCGATAAGTAAAATATGATCACCAACAAAATCACTGATAGGGTCAAGTTTGATCTCCACCTTATTTGCATACCCAATCTCCTAGCAAATATTACCCATCAACCATTGTTTAACTTTGATAAAATTGCTCCAAATATATGAACATGAACACGAAGATCGAGCTCCATCCTTAAACCAATCATGGACCAACTTGTTATGAAGGTATCTATCCTTGATAATTTGCTTTCGAAACCCTACCTTATTGAGTGGTTGTTGGGTATAATATGAATTTACACTAATTTATGTTTTTGTTGTCATAAACATATGTGCATATGTAGTTGTTTATTTATTATTGCCACTTCTGTAATAACATTTCCTCCATAGTATGTTGTACAATACCTCACTACTCTCTCCTCCATACTAAGTTGTATAGTACCTTACTACTCTCGGTGAAATCAACTATAAAGACAATCCCGTTTTTAATTCATTATCAATTAATAAAATAATAATCATTTTTATTTTTTCGTTAATAAGTTGAGCATAAATGATTCTTTATTATTTTTTATTACAAACCAACTAAAGAGACCTTTTTTTCCCGGTTTCTATGACATTCATAATATGTGACCAATTCATAATAAAAAATAAAACTTTGTTATTATTATACTTGTCTTTTCTTTTGCAAGTTCATAAACTTATATTACGCTATCAAATATATACAATGCATGTTACAAAGAGTCCTCCTGACCAACTCTAGTATGCCAAAATGGAAGCATAACTAAGGAGATTGGTCAAGGTTTATGCTTAAGGTCATCAAGCACCATATTTTGAGTTGGGTGTGACCATGCTCATTGTTATCATAATTACAAAATGTGTCTGTGAAGGCCATGAAAACCCAAAATAGATCAAAACATAGAACCATAAAAATGAAAGCTGTAGAAATCGTTGAGATTACTACTAGTGGCCTTTCGCCACATGGATGCCATGTCATTAACTAGCTAGAGCAGGACATACGAGGTTTCCAAGGGGTGGCTATGCTCTGTTAGGAAGAAATGTCACCTCCATTCATTGTATTCTCTCGTCCATGATTTGATACAGTAGGGAGCTCATCTATGCTCTCATTACGATCAAACATGACTTTTCCTAGCAAATTCTTGATGTGAAAATATATATAAACCATGTGCAAATTTTGATTTTGAGGATCTCTTAGGGTACCCAAATCTAGCACTAAATTCTTGAATTCCACTAAGATCTTAGAATATGACATTTCATTCCTCTCGTCAACCAACTCTTGCTCAATATTAGATATATCATGTTGTGCCACCAAGGGGGTGTGTTCCTTATAGTGGGTTGTCGGGGTTTGGGAATTTTGTTCTTGGGCTATGTCTCCTGCCACCCTTTCTCAAGTGTTCCCTCTCTTCGGTCATTGTTGATGGTTGGTGAGAGAAACAAATGAATCTAGAGAAGCACTTGGGTGGAATTCGAGTGGTGGGAGGTAAGAGGGGCTGAGAGAAACGGAGGTGAGCTACTAGGGGAGTTGTGGATATGAGAGAAGCGAATAGAGGGAGAGAGAGAGCCAATTGAACAAGAGAGGCTAGTAGACCATCCAACAGAAGATGCCAAGTGCGAGAAGCCAGAACAAAAACTGATAGATGATATAAAAACCCAGTAGAAGCAATATATCTGAGCGAAGTTAAGTGGAGAGAGAAAGGAGTGCTTGTGACCTGAAAATCTCACTCCACTAAGATGTAAGCCACATAAAGGAGTAGAAGAGGAAAAATAGAATTTGACTCACAAAACCTTCAAAGATAAACGAACCAGGGTAGGAGGGCTTGATCCTTCTAATTATTTAGAAACCAAAGCATCCCCTACAAGGATTTTTCCTCCTAACATCCTGAAAACACCAAATTGAATGACACCTATGTTGAATGTGAGAGAAAAAAATCTTGAATAAGTTTTGAACATTTTGTTGTGACCAATTGGAAACTTCGTTAAATTGAGTGGCAACCTCCATTCTCATTTTCACAGAGTGAATTAGCTAGATTGATTGATGACTTGTGTGTTGGGAGATTGAATGCGACATCAATGCATGAGCTAGACGCATTATTATCCGTCTCGCAAGAAGCCATTAAATTGAATGTTGTTGCTAACTATCCTTGAATCTACCCCTCAATAGATGGGCCTTCCTTAATTCTTTCATGATTGCTTTGGAGGCTAACATCAATACTATGTGCCATCAAGGTTGTGTTTTTTTTTGTAAGTCGGGAATTATATTACTTCAAGAAAAAATATTGGGAATACATCAGAGTCTTTGCAGGTTGGCTCGTCTAAAAGCTTGACCATCTATAGAATCATTCATTTTTGTGATTTTTTATTGTCGAAAGTTCAAAATCCTACTTGACCTAATTAGATACATAGTTAAATAATAAGGGGCAAAAAACTCCATAATAGAGTTGCTCAAGGTCCCTCTGTTGACTTGACAACCTGGGTTGGAAGCATCAAAACCCTTTCTAAACCAGTAAAGCAAACAACTATGCATCCACAGGGCTATATTTACAAAGACGAGACAAAAATTTATGGTCATGACACTTAACTTTTAAAAGTTAATCCCCCCTAGATGGGGATAATATTTATAGGCGACCCACTCGCTTTAGCACCTTCCTCCTTCAAGTGGGTCGAGGTGTCAAAGGTGACTCCCTCATCTAGGTTTTATTGACCGATGATTCATGTGTTCATCTCATCCTGATGGGACTCCCTGGTGCGAGTAACAAATTTCTTGTGGTGCACTTTATCAACAAACACAATGAATTTTGCATCTAGCAGGTCAATTTTACCCTTTAGCGTCTTCTTGGCCTTTTTGTTGTCCTGCATGGCTAAGCCCATCAAGTTTTTCATGCTCCAAGCTAGCTTTACGGTGGGACTGTAGATATTTTCCTGGGCTCTAGTAAGCCCAGGGTCCTGGATCCATTCAAATTAGGCATCCACCTCTTCAAAGTTGGTGTTTCACTGAATTTTGTGACCTTCTCCTAGAGATGTTCAATATCAACTTTAGTCTCGAGTGAAATTGAGCGTGAAAGTTAAGAGCATCTTGTTGGGATGCAATCTCTACTCTTATTTGGGGGCGCATGTTGGCATGTCTCCATCGATCAATGTTGTGACCCCTACTCCTGTGGCCCAAATAGGAATCCCTGGAGGATTGGGTGAGATTGGCCATCAAGAGGACACAAGGAAAGCATAAAAAACATGAGTCAAGAAGTGCATGGGGGATTGTGGTAGGGATCTGAGGGAATGGGAAAAAGGCAATGATATAGAAGGAAAGACAAAGAATAGAGAATAGAAACAGGGGTTGGAGACTCGAACCAAAATTGAGAAATTAGTTGTGATTCGTCTCCCTTAATGGGCCTTGGATAATTATGGAAACATCAATGCAACCACCCATCATGCGTAAAACAATATCATCCCTTGCATTCGAGTGATTTATGATACAGTCGGATGAATGGGGTGGGCGGTTGCGCTAGTAATTCCCTGAGAAGGGAATTTTTCCTTTGTTCGAGAGCTCATTAAGAGCTCTAAGAGGGAGGGTGCATGCAAGGGATATGATAGGACTTGCTTGAATGTCTATGTCCTTTATCATCATGAGAATGGGTGTTGAATGAAGCGATGATGGATCCACTTCGGCTGGGAAGTACTCTCCCTATCCTTTCGATTGATATCCTTGCAATCATGATGCAACTTGTCGACATGTGTTACTTTCCATGCATTGGAGTGTAGGATCTCGTTGCCAACTGTCCCTTTATTGGCAAGCCTGTTAGCAAGAGAGTTCAGTTTAACAGCTTGAATGTGTACCCCAACTAAGCCAATGACGTGTCCTTGGATGCAATGCAGGGTCTTGGAAATAAGCCAGTTGGTTGTGACCTTACTGACCGGAGTGCCATGCTGGAGCTTTCGGGCAACAAGGATTGCCACTGTTGAGTCTCCTTCCATGGTCAAAGGAACTAAGTTGCAAGAATTCTCTACGTTAAGGCCCTATTCCAAGGCTTGCAACTTTGATATATTATTTGTGATAAACCTCATTTTTCCATAGTAGATCCATACTATATCCCCTTCATGGTTCTTGAAAGCACAACCGAAGCTTTCTTGGCATGGGTTACCTCGCGAGGCTCCATCAAAATTAAGCTTAAAGGTGTTGATGTTAGGAGGATGTTAGGTTCCTATACCAATAGGTGTCATATTCATGATTGACTATGGAAATGCCAAATATGATCATCCTTTTCATGCTGCAAAGATTCCATATTTTCAAAAAAAAAAAACCAAAAAATTTAAAAAATGTAAAGAGGATATGCCCTCAAAGGGCAAAAAGAATGAATTGGTCAAATAAAGAAAGAAAATGAACCCTAAAGAAAAGACCAGGAAAGTGTGCTAGTCAAAATGCCACTGCTATCCCATTTTTGCAAAAAAAAAATTCAAACTGTGCAAACAGTGATTTTGTCACACTTGATGGAAGGCCAAACAACTTAATCTTGGCCAGTCCATGTTTAAATTTCTTGTTTTAGCATTAGAGAATATGGTCTGGTCAAACAGTTTGAGCTTGGCAGATCAGTAGTTAGGTAGAGAAGCAAGGGAGCTCAACAGCTAAATCTGAGCCCCTGGAAGAGATAAAGGCAGACTTAGATAGGAGGGCAGTTAAAAGAAAAGAAGGGAGTAAGGGTTTGCTAGTCCAAATGCACCTAATCAAAAGAGAAGAAAAAATGTTAGGTGTGTTAGGCTGGGTAGGCAGTTTTGAGGTTGCAGAAGCAGGTTGATTAGCAGTGCTGTCTATAGGAGGTAATTCATCTCTCATGAATATCATAAGTGCAATGGCAGTTGTTTGGTTACAGTTCAGGTGGAGCATGACTAATTTCCCTTCTCATTTCCCCAAAAAAAATTTACTAACCTCCCCACAAGGACATTGAGATCTGCTCAGTGCTCCTAGTTCACTTCATTCCATGAAAGAGATTAAGTAAAACTATGTTTTTACTTAAGCAAAGGAAGCCACATTTCTTGTGTAAAATGCTTTTATTCCATTATGCTAAGTTTCCCAAAACTCCATAGCTTGGTATCCTTTCATTTCCCTATGCCCAAGTTTTCACCTTTGACTTGGCGCTTATTTATTTAAACATATTTTTCACATTAACACACTGACTTTATTATATAAACCCTTACATTTTCCCCATTCCTGTATTACATAAAATACATAAAAACCCCCAAAAACTTAAATATTCCTCGCCCCGGCAATTATAGCCATAAACCATAGTATTTCGGGAATTATAGGTTCACTTGGAACCTTATAATAACCCCTCTGCATACATAAACCTTGGGATTTAATTAACATTTGGTTGATTAAATAACCAGCCCGCAAAACCCAAAGTTGAAATACATTGTAATACCCCGCAAACCTTACAAAACGATGAAATATTATGGCGGGACCCCGTGGCATAGCCTTCTGCCTATTTTATATGCCGCCAACCGTTGGATCCGATCCCCCAGATCGAACGGCCTACATACATATCGCAACCCCTTATATGCCGAACAATAGCGTCTGGGGGATGGGCGGTATTTCCGTCGTACAGAGGACACGCGACAGGCGCCCGGGGTGATCGCTGGCCCCCCTCCAATACCACTATGGCCCAAAAGCGGTACGGGGGCCAAACCACTTACTGCCTATGCCCCCGCCTCGCTGACATTACCCTCTCGTCACTCTCACGTCATCAGACATGTCATCCGCCACCACCTCTGTATCATCCGCCTTGTCCACCACGTCACTGCCAAGTCGGCCTCCGTACCCCCGCTATACGACAAAATCATTACATCATGCTAACGTCACCCAACCAAAGCGCGCCAAAACCCGCCAAAACCAAATTTTTTGTCAAATTGGCGTAAAAGGTCGTTCTTCTCCATTTCTGTTTGTTTGCTCTATACAACGTATTCATGCGATTTTCGACCAAAATAGCTGTTTTACTGCACAGTCCGCCACCCAGCTAATTCCAACCTGCGAACCAGTCTCCAAGCTCGGCCCGCCACCCGCAAATCGCACAATCTGCCGGATATAGCAGGTATTTACCTACATTTCATTCCCGAACCCCGTTTTCTTTAATTTCTCTGTAAGCCCAGTGAACTCAAATTTCAATTAAAGAACTGTGCTGCCTCTAAGAACTGCACATTTTAACCACTGTTCTACCCATCTTCTCTGAGAAATTCCTCAGAATTTGTCTCCCTCTGCAAATTCACCCATTTAGCTGAAGTTCAAGCTCATTTCGGCCTGCAATTCCCGCAGAAAGCCCCAGAAACTGATATTTTACCTACTGTTGCTGTGAAAACCCAAAATTTCAAATTAAATAATCACAGAGGATTGAAAAATGGAGGCTCCAGTGGCCCTCAATGTTGCCCCCTTGAATGCACCACACAAGGAGCTGGAATGGTTGCCCTTAGCTGATAGGGACTTCCAAATACAAGACTTAATGGGTATCAAAGACCATCTGCAAACATTTTGTGAAATTAGAAATAACTACCTAAACAAGACTGATCTCTATGGCATATGGGAGTCAAATCTGCCCATATATTATCTTCCATCAGTTAATGTATTTCCAGATATAATCCGCTTGTGTTGTGCTAACTATGAGCCTACTCAAAGAGCAATCATGTCCCCAAATGGCACTGTCCTAATCTATATTACTCCTGACTCAATCAATGAGATGTTGCATTTCAAGCCTAATCAGCCTTTGGCTCCTCTGTCTATGAAATATTTTCTGGACCAAGGCTCCAAACTATCCTCTGCAGAAATAGGCCGAATTTCCAAGTTATTCATGAGCCCAGACTCCCAGCCCAGAGACTCACCTCCTTTTCACCAGGTCTATTTCAATGAAGTTGGGAGAACTGTTATTGACATGATATCCTATGTCCTGGGTTTTAGAACAAGTGAGTATGTTGATGAAACCATTCTAGCTCTGATGTCTATATTTATTCCAGGACACCCACCTGCTATCAAATTTGACTTTGCTACCTACATTAGCAACAAAATCCATGAACAATTCATGACTCTAAATAGAGAAGGGGTTTTCAAGTATACAACATATATATATCATCTGTTCTTATACTATCAAACATATAGTTTTCAGTTCCCTATCAAGAAATTGGATGCAAAAGGAGAAAGGAGATCTGTCATATTTTGGACCCCAGTCTTCCATCTAGTCCATAATTCTCCTTATACTTATTGTGAGTTCATTGATCTATTTATATATCCAGTCTCATCTCTGTTGATGAGAAGTCCCCCTGCCAGACTCTCAAGTGACATGCAGAAAATCTTGCAGTTGTCCAAAAGCTATAAAATAGGTGACTGGTACTTTTACCAGAATCACACAGAGATCAGTATTTATGGCTGCGAATTATGTCCCTACAAGCTGCCAAAGTATGTACCTATGAGACTATTTTCCCTTGAATACTTTAGGCAATTCATTAGCTCAGATTTGACTCATTTTCATGATGCCAAGAAAAAGGCTCAGCTGAAGCTAAGAAACCAATTAGGCCCCTTCATTATTAACAAAAAGGAAGGATGGAAAGATGTTGAAAAGATATTAGGTGAGCAGCTCAAACTAAAAAGGAGTTTTTGGTGGGTACCCTACGACCCAAATGGATTCATCCATGATAGAAAGATAAAATATAGGCTATCAGGCTATGATCATTATAGAATCCCTGATTTAGAACAATATTGTAATCAAAATGAATGGATAGAGGGCACATTGGTAGAATAGATTACCGAGGAAGAGAAAATGGAGCAGGCAATGAAAAACCCTTAAAAAAATCTTGACCTGGACTCTTTTGGACAGGTCTCTTTCAAATTGCCTCAACACGATGGAGCGGGCACATCATCTGCTACAACTTCGCAACAACCTGTCTAAGAAAGTACTCCACCTACAGGGACATCCAAAGGCAAAGAAGTGCTGCATTCAGAGCAACAAGAAATGATAGATCAGCCAACTTCATCAAAGCAACAAGGCCAAGGGCAAATTCTTCTTGCCCAGACCAATGCACCAGAGATACCATCATTGCAGACTCCTCTCAATGAGGAGAAGGGCAGAAAAAGGGATCGGGAAGAGGCCACACCCATAAGTGGGCCAACAGAGCAGCCAGAGGCAAAGAGATAGAGAGTGGATCCTCTACCTGAAGAGGAAGTTATAGAGGAGATCATTGAAAGTCCAAGAAGTGAAAGGGAAGCCAGCCCACTAACTTCCCCAGTGATAGAATCACCTACCAGTTCTCATGGACAACAGTTGGGAAAACAGCCTAGTATGGAAATTTCATCAGCACGGCCACAAAGCAAACAAAGTTCTGATATTAAGAGGCCATTCATGGACATCAAAGCACAAAATGAGCCAATAAGAATGCAGCTTTACGATCAGTTCCTCAAAATGACTCCTGCCAAACAACAGAGATTGATGTCTGCATATGATATCAAGGAAGGAAAAATGATCATGAGTCATTTCAAGCCCAAAGTGCAACAACCACAGTCAGTTGCCGATTATATTAGAACAAATATGGAGGCTCTTGCCAAAGACATTCACCCTTTGGACCAGGTTGAGTTGCACAAGCAAACCGGTGAAATGGTCTATTCCACTTTGGCAGACAAAGCCATACAAGCTCAACAATTGCAAAATTCACTAAACAACACATCTGCCCAATTAGAGTTGAAAGAGGCATCCTCTCTGGCCAAGGACGACAGGATAAAGTCCTTGGAAGAAATCATCATTGAGCTGGGACATAATCCCAAGGATCCTAAGGCAATAAAAGCACTAATAAAGAAAAAGGAGGATGACATAGCTGCCCTCAAGAAGCAGTTAAAACTGCCAGTTACTATGCATCCGCAGACCACAGAGATAGTGAAAGAAAAAGAAGAAGAAGACATGATGGAGTTGTTAATAAAAATGAATCAAAGGCTAAGTGAAACAGAGCAGGCATTGGAGAAAGCAATGAAAGAGAAGCAGGGAGTGTCGACCTCCTAGCCACCAGAAATAGCTCCTCCTACAACTGCAACAGTTGTACCTCCTACTATCCCAGCAATAGGTACATTAGTCACAGATACTTCAGCAGCAGCAACAACAACAGTACCAGATACCAGCATGAGCATGGGAAAGATGATGAAGGAAATAAAAGAATTAGAACTCTAAAAGGCAGAACTGAAGGAAGCCAAAGAAAAACTGGCCAAGTTAGAGGTAAGCCATGATAAATCTAAAATAACTGTGGCTGAAAAAACAAGAGAGGTAAAGGCCTTGGAAAATCAAGTAAAATCCTTGGAGAAAGATCTCACTCTTCATAAACCTCTATCAGAAATCAAAACGATTTTGTGGACTAAAATTGGCCAGTCCATCACTGATCAATGGAGATCAATACAGACTATCCATGAGCAAATTGAATTGATAGGAATGGCCCAAGTAGAGATTCAAAAGGCCAGAGCATTATTGAGGAACATGCCTGAACATGCCAATAGACTAATTCATTTTTTGAATACTCATACCAAAGAACAATTAGAAGCTCTAGATATTAGGGACAGAATAGGTACCATTTTGACAGTTAAAAAGGTGCTGACTATGAAGAATTTTATACAAAATCTGGAGAGAAAGTGTCAAGAAATGCAAATAGAAATAAATGCTTTTACAGAAAAGTTTATAGTCTTGCAGCAAAAGGGTCTACCCAGTTTGTTAACCAACAGTCAGAGACTGTTGACACATGAACAATATGCTCACAGGGTGAATACATATGTTACCAATCAGATCACATCATCATCAAGCACTTTAGAGGACATAGTACCTCCCTCTGGACAGAGCTTATATGACAAGTTGGAAAATATGTTCTATATTGAGCATGAAATAACACATCTTTTTGAAATCTAGCCCAATTTCTACAGGTATACCGAAGCTGATGAAATATTGATAAAACTACAAAGACATCAGTTGCCAACAGACCAATGGTGGCAGATCATGTTAGAGATTTTACCTATGTAGTTTTAGTTCTCTTTTTGATCATCTGCATTTAATCAAATTCAATGCACGTGCCACATATCATAAAAATGAAAACAACAGAGGAAGGAAGTCACGCCAAAACGCATTAAAGCGGAATCAGGCACAGATGAAAGGGCCAAGACAGCAATGCAGGAACCTGCGTGAAATAAAGAGACAGCTACTAGCCGAATTGTTGAGGTAAAAGGTCAAATATATCTGACCACCTAAGGCAACCAGTACAACAGAAATTACTCCTACATTCATTGCGCTCTGTTTTCAATGTCATTTACTTCCTTTGAAGAAGTAGATGGATAAAGTTATTGCTTGATATTTTCTCTATGAGATATTTTGTAACTCTTTTTGTATAAATACCTCCCCTAGAGATGTATTGGGGGTTGGTTGGTGAATATCATTCTGGACCTGCGCTGTAAATTTGAGAACTCTTCTGAATAAAGATTGCTGGAATGCTTTGCTGATAAACTCTCTGGTTATGGAATTAATGGCAGAAGCCCATGTTGCAGAATTCTTGGATTATCTCATGGATCAATAAGTCTTTTCTAACTCACGTTTTATTGTTTTTATGTTTTATATATCATTTACATATCATACTCTAAATTGCAGGAAAAAAGAATAGCCCAGAATTTACTTTGTTGTACTCTGTGTTCAATTCCTGTCATTTTTTATGTTTTCTTCAGGACTAGCATAGGCAGGAATTCTTAACTGCTCCTGTCTCCCTGGTTCTTACACCCTGAATATAATTAAGGAATTCTTAGCTGCTCCTTGGTTATATTTACCCACTTTCCCTCTGTTAGTATGATGAAAGATTCTTAATTGCCTTTCATCCCCTGACTTCATTTCACCTAATTCCAGCTTGAAAATTGTTCCAGGTTTAATTATCTTGCTCTGTAGTTTCTCCTTTGCCAAAGAAATCATACCCAGAAGTTTATTTTCATTGACTCCATTAACCCAATGGTCTGAACTTCTCATACTTTGCAGCCCTGTTCTACTGGATGTCACCATCCAAAATTAAAACAAATACTTGTGCTTCATAACTAGCCTAACATATAGCTAAACAAATCTAAATCATAAAGAGAGAACCCTCTCTGGTTGTAGATTGGCTAGAATCTGCAGCTAAAAGATTGGTTAGTGGTTACCTCGGACGTATTCCCTTCTCATTTCTTTCGGGGAACAAACTGAGTGATAACAGAGGAGACCATATCTTTGGAATGTCGGAAGAAATAGAGGGGTTTCACGTGACATGGGTTGGGATTTGCTCGAGTTGGAAGAGCTATAGAATTTCAATGTCTAATGCTCGGGGTGGACCCTTTTTTGACAGAAGGTTAGAGACCGAGACTGAGTCCTATATGATCTTCTTCTCCTTGGTAAGGAGTATTTCCTCTGTAACCTACAATTTTTTGAAAATTTGCTCATTTTGTTCTTTCCATATGAACCAACAAAGATCTCCCGGGAATAGTTCCCATGCTCTGCTAACAATAGGTTGGGTAGATATTTGGGGTCTCTAGGTTTCTAAGGTGCTCAAAATTGAAGCTTTGTTCTTGTCTAAGATTTTGAAAACCTTCGTTCCCCAATCCGAATGGTGGAGGCAATTTTACATTTATTTAGAAGATGGTTTATTGTTTCTTCTTGGTCCCCACACATGATGCATCTGGATGGACCTGTGAATCCATGCTTCAGGAGATTGTACCAAGTGAGGATTTTCCCTTGCAAGACTAGCCATAGAAATAGGGTTATCTTTGGACAGTGATTTTGTAACAACCCATGGTTGATTTTCATGTAAATAAAAATAATACCAAGGTCATGGGACACATATTCCAAGTTGAATGTTGGGTAAAACATAGTGATGGGTATCACTTGTGATTAATTAATGGCTATGGAAATTGGCAAAGGCATTAGCAAAGGCAAAGTGGCATTAATTGGTATTTTATTTATGAAATAAAGGAAAATAGGAGAAAAGGAAGGTGAAAGGTCACAAATTTGCATGAGCGGAAAAATGAAGGAAAATGAAGAAAATAGAGGCCTCAATGATAAAAATGCTTTTGAGGATCAATTCACAACTTTTGACAGTTTTTGGGTTGAGCTCTATTCCATTCTCTCATACTCTTGCACACTTAGAGCATTCTTGGAGCATACTTGGAGCACTCTAGTATTCACTTGGATTTGGAGAAAGAAGGTAAAGGAAAGTAGGAAAGCACAGGGGGACATGTGGATCAACAACTACAATTGGATTGCTTTGTAGGTAAAAGGTTTCATGTGTGATTTCCTTGCTAATTTATGGATTCATGGTATATGAATGTGGTTTTCTGGTTATGTGATGTCATTGGCATGGAGGATTGCCTGGATTGACAATGGTTTTAGGCTTTCCTTGCCATTTCCTAGGTAGTAGTATTGGGGTTTTTTCCACTCGATTGTTTTATGATTAGTGCTCATAATTCCATATGGTTGTGGGTTGGAACAAACACTCTGGAAGCCATGGAACAACTTGGGTTGAGTTACTAGTCTTGGAGTCTAGGTTGGGACAAACACTCTGGAGCCCTTGGTTAGTTGAGAGACTAGTCCCTGGAGTCGGGTTGGACAAATGCTTTGGAGCCCTGGAAGGTTGTGGGTTGAGGTACTAGTTCCTAGAGCCTTGTACAACTTGGGTAGAGACCAATCTGGTTGGTGTTAGTGATGTACGGCCGTGACGCAAAATCATTGGTTGAGGGTTGAAGTGGTTTGGCATTTGGAAGCCCTGGTTTGGTTTTGTTTGGTTTATTCCATAAGATAACACATTCATGCTTGGAATATGGCATGTGGGTGATTAGATAAAAGAAAGATTTTCTTCAACCCAATCTATGGTCGGGTGGTACATGGAAGTCCCTAACTTGGTTGATATTTTCATATGTTAATAAGATTTATTCTTCTATTGTGATTCATGTATATTTGTAGTGATTATGTTGGTGATATTATGGCTAAGTTGCCATGGTTTCTATGCCCTTTCTTTGCTGGTTATATGTTCGTTATGTGATGTATATTACTTATGGCTCTTGATATGTTTTGATGAATATATGAATTGTCAATGAATGCATGGACTAACTAATGCTATTGTAGCTATTATGAGAGGGCATTAGACGCGATTCTCCATATATATCAGATGAACAACATGGAGATGAGTATTCCCCTAACATAGCAAATACATTGAGAAGTTTGAAAGCAAAGATCAGAAGTTGTAAAGAATATAATGAAAGGATCATTCAATCATAGGAAAGGCTTGCCAGAGAATAGGAAAAGCAAGTAGAGGTCAATGCAATGATTCTTCAAAGTATATCAAAATTGTAGAGACATGTACTGCTTAGGATCAATCATGGACAAGAGGAAAGGACCAACGAGGCATATGGAAGCATGGCTCAATTAGGATACATGTTTGACATGGATGACACAGTAAGAGATGGTAGGTTCCTTGATACACCTGACAGGTGGGATAATGATCGTGGGTTCTATTCTAGTTATGGTTCAAAGAGACATCATCGTCATCACTACCACCATCTGTATAGGAGGAGTGAGAAGTAGTACTTTCTAGAGGAGTTCAAGAAAGAAAAGCCTCCTACATTTGATGTAGAAATGAAAAAGTCACGAGATGTAGAAGCTTGGTTGCTTGGGATGAATAAGTTTTTTATTGCATGATTATTAAAAAAATATGAAAGTCAGGATAACTACTTTCAAAATTAAAATAAAGCCATACATTTGGTGGGAAGATGTGAAGCATGTCAGAGGAATTTAAGAAGAGGATTTGACTTGGAGTGAATTCGATAGACTTTTTAGGAAGAATCATCTATCTAAAAGATATTACTATGATGATAGGGCAAAGGAGTTCTATGAGTTGAAGATGGGATCTATGATCGATGAGGAGTATATTAATTTATTCTTGGAGTTGTTGAGATATGTGCATTATCTTAAGGGGGAGAAAGCAAAGATTCAAATATTCATCAGTGGGTTGTCAATATCATTCAAATACAAGATTGAGTTTGATGATCCTAGATCGGTGGAGGAAGCCATTAGAAAGTTGAAGCACTATTATGAGAAATTGAAGCAAAAGACTGAGTCTAAGCAGGATTGAAAAGGTAATGAGAAGAATAAAGGAAAGTGGGCTAAGAATAATGGAAAACCTCAGGATACAAATGACAAGGAGAATGCAACACCTTATAAGAAATTTAATGCAGTTGATAGAGGACAGGGATTTAAGTCTGAGAAGCAAAACAAGGGTGATGGCAGGAAGCCTTTGTGTTGGCTTAAGGGGGGCTGACCCAGGTTCAGAGTTGTTCACTCCAACCAACAAAACCCTAATTATTGGCCCTTTCGGCAACAACATGCATAACGCATGATGCAGTCTCACCCGAAGCAGTATTGGGGGATGCTAGAACTAGGTTTCTACATCCAGAGAGAGTGTGATAAGTGGTTTTAAGCTTGTGTTGCTCAGATCTGCTGTCGCGCTGATAAGTATCCTTCTATGATCCGCCACTGTAGCTCTAAGGAAATGGCTTCTAGACCTTCACGAAGGTCTGCGATCAGAATTTAGGGACCTAAAAGAAGTTGTTTATCCACTTTTGCGCATTAATTAATAACCCTAGATCTGCCTTCGCACAGATCTATCCAATTCATCAGAAATCATAACAAAATTAACCCTTAACTTTGTGAAAACAGATAATTACTTAAGTCATGCAAAAATATGATAGATTTAGTAGATTTGTGCAACGATTATACATTATTCCACATAAAACATATCATTGAGCGATAGAACATAACATGAACATAATTAATAATAATACTCAAAGGTAAGGTGTTTCTCCAGAATCAGTCTTTACTAAGTCTCAACATTCAGTTTACAAAATTCTCCACCCTTCACACTTAGTTGCAGGGGTCCGTGCACTCAGCTGTGGACTTACCAAGGCCTCCTACGCACTCAGTTGGAGGAGCCTTCCCCCTTTGCCTAAGTATAGGAAGCAGAACCTTCCTTCCTTAGCACTTGCCCAAAACAATCTCTATCTTGACTTTGTTTCCTCTCTACTACTTCTTAGACTCGCTATGACTCAACTATATATAACATTCTTGCTTACAATACCATGGGCGTTGGCCTATGTGTGAGTCTCAAAACTGACCTATTACTTACCCAAACAAGGGGCTAAAGCCCCTTTGACTCCTATCTAGTTGAGCACTCTGCATCCACATTTCACAGAGACTTTACGTTCTCTACAAAACTTTTACAAAAATTGGTTAAAATAAACCCAAAACTGACCCTAAGGACCCTATCCCAATAGGACCCCAACACAAATATGGTGAATCGCCCTCGAGTCACTCAGCTAGCACCTCAATCTTGTTGTAGAGACTACCTAGCTCAACCTGTAATGCTGCTATGTTAGCAGCGTTGTGCACCGCGACCTGTTGTACTTCTTCGACCAATTTCTCTGTCGTCGGGACTTCCACTGCTAGGTGCATTGTCCTCTGATTCTCCTGTAGTATCCTTAGCTTTTCTTGGAGTGATAGAGTAAGTTGAGAGGCTTCCTCTACCCATGGCTGTAATCCGGCCTTGAGGAGCGCCTCTTTCCTCTATAGTTCTTCTATCTGTGATTGCAACTGCTTACCTTCCTGCAATCGCGCGAGGCGTGGGGCTGGCGCCAAAATGTGCGCAGTCGCTCGGACTTCATCATAATTGCATCGCGCCTTCCTAATATCCGTGTTTAGACAATTCAAGTTTGGGTCCTCCTGTAAGTTCATCCACAACTCCATGGCTTGATCAAACATCATTGCACAGTCTGTGACTACGGTATCCAATGTGCCCATATTTTCTCTGATTGCTGCTTGACATTGTTCCCGGACCTCTGGTGGAGTGGTTGGCTACAAATTCAGCTGCAGCTATGAGATCTTCATCTGGAAATTGAACTTTACTATGCCGATCTCAACCTTCGACACGCGGATCGCAACAGCCAATTTTCTGACTTTTGTTGTAGCTACAGGATCCTCCGGGATGTTCAACTCTGGAACTGTCTTGTAGGCCTGCTCTATCGCTCTCTCTAGGCTCTGACTTCACGCATGCAATTCCTTCTTTTCTTTCAGTTCCTGAGGTTTCTCGTCGAACATCTGCTCATTGTTTACCTTGAATCCACTTATGACTGCAAGGGCGCGTTGCTCTCTAATCCTTATCTCATCCAACACCCCCTGATGTAGTGCATGGAGGGTCTGAATCGGCAACGCGACCAAGTTGACTCCCATGTCCTTCACTGTACCTAGCATAGCACGGTCATCCTCTGACTCCGTGCGTGGAATTTTGAATTCAAATCCGATAATTCCCTCCAATTTCGGATCATAAATGTGTCTTTGGTGGTAGATCTTCAAAGATATTCGCCATAAATAGCACCTACCCACTCCTCTTAACAATTTTTTTTTTCCATTAACGACTACTTTTTGACCCATCTGCACGACACCATCCTCTACGACACAGCTCATCCAGCACAACTTCACCTATCGCACTCCTATCGTTCGTTGCATAGCCTCTCTACTATGTTTTTCACCTCGTCGGGCAATGTAGTTTATAGTCCTGCAATCCCTTACAGTTGCCTAGATTGATAAGACTGTCTTGCTATCATATAGTCATTGCACAGGGGCAAGGTCCTCTGTGTATAGCTTCAACCTACTTCCATTCACTTTTCCAGGGAATGGTTCCCCAATCAGCTTCGTGATCTAAACTGCACCACCATCCGTGATCTCCTTAACAACATATGGCCCTAACCAGTGAATTTGAAATTTTCCTGTAAATTTGGTAGACTTACTGTCATATAGCAACACTAAATCATCTATCTTAAAAATTCGCAGTTTAATATGCCCATTGTGCCATGCTTTCTCACATTCCTTTTGCATTTGCTGGTGAAATCCTGTAAGAAAGAGGTCTTCTTCTAACTCCATGATCTACACAAGCCGCTCCTCCAAGGTATTGTGATCCGCTATCTTTGTCAAAACTGCAACATGTAAACTTGGCACAATATACTCCATAGACATTACTGCTTCAATTCTATAGACCAACCTGAACAGTCTTTGGCCTGCCAACTTCTTGCAGGTCGTCCTATATGCCCATAGCGCCGCTGGGACGTGCATATTCCAATTATTCCTCTGTGCGTTGTAGACCTTCACCAATGAATTCTCCAAAATTTTGTTAAAAACTTCCACTGTTCCATTCGCCAGTGGGTGATAGGGCGTTCTCTTTTAATGATACACTTGGAATTCGTCAAGCATCGCGCTGATCATTTCATTCACGAAATGTGTACCCCTATCACTCATCAATATCTTAGGGCATCCAAACTGCGTTAAGACATATTCAAATAAAAACTTCGTAGCAGTGGCAGCTGTACAATCTTTCACTAGCTGTGCTTCCACCCATCTGTTTAAATACTCAATTGCAATAATGATATACCGCATGCCCGTCTTCTTACCTGGTGGTTGTATTGGACCTATAAATTCAATGGCCCATTTATTAAATACTTGCAACAAAACCTGAGGATTTAAAGGCAATTCATCCCTTCGCAAAGGCTTCCCTGTCCTTTGACAAGCATCACATGCCTTAGAATCCTTGTGTAATGTTGGCCACCATAACCGAGTGTGAAAAATCTTTTGCCCGGTCGCTTTCCCTACGTAGTGACCTCCTGCCACTCCTCGATGTGCTTCAGTTAGGATACTAGCGTGTTCAAAATCGAGAACATACCTTTGCAATATCTCATCCATTCCTATTTTATACAAATGACCTACAATCACCGAAATATCTACAGCACATAATACTAACTCCTTTTGCTGGGTAGAATAGCCTTCTAGAGCTATTCCCATTTTTAAAAACTAAATGATATTGACAAAATGATCATCCACGATGCGCACTGCAAAGAGTTGCACATTTGGCAATCCTTGCTCCAAATTATTTGGTTCTTCGCCCGTTTCAATTCTTGACCGATGGTCTGGTCCTGCATTCAACCTTCTAGGCTTCACGATTACTTCAAAGTCATATTCCTGAAACAATAGTAACCATTGGCATATCTTGCCCCCCAACACAGGCTTATTAACCAGGTACTTCAACGTGGAGTGATCTGTATACATTTTGAAGTGTCCACCCAACAAATAATGCCTAAACTTCTACAGCGTGGAGACCATCGCCATCCCTTCACGCTCTGTAGTGGAGTAATTCTTCTCAGCTTTTGATAACTTTCTGCTCGAGAAGGTTGTTGGATGATCAATCTCTCCTTCACCTGCCTGTGTCAATACTACACCCAACGTAATGCAAGATGCATCTACATGCACATGGAACTCTTTCTTCCGGTCTAGAAATACCAAAATAGGCGATGCCACCATCTTTTCCTTCAAGATATCCAAACTGCGCTGACAATCTTCATCCCAACAAAACATCACATATTTTTTTAACAATTTCTGCATCAACGTGGTTATCTGAGCATATGCCTTAATAAAATTCCTGTAATACCCATTGTGCCTCAATGTCATGTGCAACTGTTTAACATTCCTAGGAGCTTCCAAATCACAATTACAACGATCTTCACAGGGTCCACCATCAAGCCCTGCTTACATACAACATAGCTGAGGAAAATCCCAAAGCGAACACAAAATATGCTTTTCTTCAAGTTCAGTGTGATCTGATACCTTCGAAATGTATCCAGCAAAAGGCGCAGACTTGCAACATCACGCTTCACTAACCCAATCACAGTCCAGTCATCAAAATACACCTCCAGAAACTTATGAGTAAACTCTTTGAACACCGCGATCACAACTCGAGAAATATTGCAGGCATGTTCTTCAATCCCAATGGCATTACTGTATATTGAAAGCAACCTCACTCCATCGCAAAGGTTGTATTGCTTCGATCTTTCACTGTGATCTTTAATTGATGATATCCCGAAAATCCATCAGTGAATGAACAAGCCTCCTGTTCACCAACGTTCTCTAACACTTCATTAGTAAATGGTGTTGGAAATGGATCATGCATGCATGCATAATTAATCTTTCTCAAATCTACAAATATTCAGATCTCGCCTTTTTGTTTCTTCTCTTGGACCTCCATGGGCTTACCCAATCAGATTCCTCTACTAGGTCAATAATACTAGCATCCAACATCTTATCCAGTTCTTGGCGCACCTTCTCTTTGCACTTTGGATTTAGCCGATAGGGCCTCTGCTTAACAGGCTTCACATCTGACTTCAACGTAATATTCATAACACCTAAATCTCCGATGATCCCTTTCAAATCTGAAAACTTCATTGGGAATAAATATTGGTACTCACACAGTAGCTCATCTACCTTATAAACCGTGTCTTCATACCAATAGGCGCCTATCTTCACGAACTTAGGTTTTTCTTCAGACCCAATGTTGAACTGTCGAGTTTTCAAAGGTTCTGATATATCCAGGTTTGCCACCTTCAGTCCTTCGACTTCGTGTTGTCCTTCTGTCTCTGGAATGGCGATATTCCATGGATCATCTTCTTTGTCTTCAACAGTCACATTGTAACACTCCAGCACATGGTGCAGCTGTGTACTCCAATCTGACTGTACCCATTCTACCGGTTCCTTTGGTGTTCTGAAAATAGTTTCTTTTATCTCCTGGAGCGCCTCATCAATGTTGCCAAACCCATCCTCAAAGATAAAAGTTAATAGAAAACTCTCCCTTAAGATGTTCCATTCAGCTGTTCCATGACGAAGTTCCGTCTTCATATACCAGTTTATTGGAATTGTATCTAAGGTATGACAGAAAATGTGCACCCATTCTGGTTGTGGTTATGTTCACTAGGCCTTAGTCCATCATGCCAAATGATCGCGCGAGCCATCCTTCCCACTGTATTTTTTTGTCATCTGAGTATTAGCATATCCAAACCTTAATTTCATAATTCTCCTATATTCCTTCCATCCATCAAAGTTCTCCTTGTGCATACCCCACCAACAGGCAGGCGTAGAGTGCAACGCCAATTCCAGTGCCTTGAAGCAATGTTCTTCTGGTACTTCCCTTTCAAATTCATCCGAAAACAGCTCCACATCAGTCAAAACCATCATAATCCGAAAGATTTCTTACCTCAGTCGAGACACACCGCAGTGTTTTGGTCATCATATTGCAGCAGAGCATAGATTCTTCATGCAACCGATTCTACCAATTTTCAAGCTCTTCATCCGAATCTGAGGTGTAGGAGCTATCCTCGCCCCACGCAATTCTTCCATCGGCTATGGGATTGATGCAATCTTCATCTCGCATTATTATCTTGTATATCTAGTCCAGTTCATCATCACTATCTACATAGTCATGAACATGTTCAGTATAATGCGCTCCTTTTGCAGGGTCTAGTGGTACTACAATCCTGAGCGGCTTCTTTTCAAATATCATCTTCCGCTTCTTCAAGTTGATTACCCCGTTCATATCAATAGCCCAATCAATTCCTAGTAGCGCGGGGTATGGGTTACTATCATCCACTATTTCATTGACCTCAAAGTCAGCCAGCGTGCTTGCGCTATCAATGTCCACCACTACACCATATAAGCACCCCATAGGGATAATCTTCTGCTGATTTTACATGCGCAGTTGAATAGGAGACCAATTTAGCGCATTTCTCCCCATCCTTTCCCATGTCTTCTTAGGTAGGAAATTTGCATCGGACCCTAGATCCAAGATTACCTAATCCATTTCGTATTCACCTATCTGTGTAATCAGTCTCATCTCATGCCCCATGCTTTTCGTATGCTTACCAATTTTCCTCACAGTGCACTGTTCAACGAAAGTCTTTTCTTTATTTGTGCATTTTTGATTAACTCTTGCAACCCTTCTAATGCTTTCTGATCTCACAATAACTTCATACAAGTCTTCAGAAAAGTAGCTAATACTGAAGGATCTACTTCTTGCGTCGCACGAGTCTCTAACATCTTCTCTTGACTTCCTGAGGTAGAGGCCTCAACGAAGTTCTTCTTTGCTTCCATGAAGGTCTCTTTAGCGCGATTAAGATCAAAGTCTACTTATTTCTCAGCAACCTTGCGCACCCATCCATCATCCTTAGGCTGCTTACCTTTATCTACACCAGTCGCCATACCACTTATGGTCACTATATTTACTTTGTGATCTTCTTCGCGGGGCTTAGCCCTCATCATCTGAATGTTCTACCTTGGCTGTTGGGGTTGCACCTTCTTTTCTTGCATCTTTTCCATAAGGACCGGACATTCCTCTATGACATGGTCAAAATGTTGGAAACACTGACATGAGGGATGCGTGGGGTTTGTACAATCTCACGCGAAGTGCCCTGCTTCACCATAATTATAAAAGATGACTTTCCCATGCCCTCAACATGGTCTGCCACCTCTTCCTCATCCTTGGCCTTGGAATCCTCCGTGCGTTGCTCCTGCGCCCTGATCCTGAGGATGATTTTCTTCTTGCATCCAGTAGGTAGGAGTTCTATCCATCATCAACTCATAACTTCTACAATGACGTTCATCATGTCCCACAAGATTTACAGAAATTGCAAAACAACTACTGAGGGGTCTGTACAAACTTCTGCGGTAAATGGAACTTATCAATCGCATGATGTCCTATAACCTGATAGATAGCACACAACAATGTAGCTCTCATACTCGGCCTAACATTATTCTATGGTTTCAGGGGAATAGGTCATCCCCAATAATATAGTTCTTATAGACTGGGCAATGGTCCTTAACATGGCCATGGCTCTTACACTTCAAACACTAGATCTCAGCGTGCACCTCTGGCTGGGCCTCCTTTCCTTTCTTCAGGCTCTGCAATTCTAAATGCAGGCTTTTCAACTGTGAGTGAATCTGTTTCACTCCTAGGTTTATATCCTGTATGGGCGAAGCATTCATCCTCATTGCAATTTCTAAAGCTTTAGCTTGTGTTTCTATCTTTTGTTGTGACAAAGGCACTCTCAAGTGCGGCAAGAGCGATGCTATATACTAGTCGTGGTGCTGGGAATCTGTGATTATCATATTGGCCTGCCTAATCATGCATCTCAACCTTTGATCAAAATCCCAAGGTGTCTCATCTACCTTCTGACGGATTTCCTTGAACTCAATTACTGACTACACCTTTGACTTAGGCTTACTGAACACCTTATTCAAATCTTGCTGGGTCTCTACCAATGTCGCGTTGGGGAAATCATTGAATACTTGATGTACCATGTTAATGCCCAATCCTGTAAGGTTGTAACCAGTTGCGGTTTCTTGATGTTATCATTCCTAATTTGCTGTACTATCCATATAACTCCTGCGATAAACAAAACTATTGGGGATCTTCGCTCCCTACCCCGTTAAAAATTGGCATCTTCATTGCGTTCGCCATGTTGAATGGTGGAAGTGGTGGTGGAGGGGGTGAAGGTGTAGGTGTATGTGGCAGAGGTGGAGGTGGAGGTGGAGTGGATGGATGAGGTATCCTTGGGATACACTGTGTAATTAACTAAATTGCACTTCACGGCGTAGTTAATACCATCCCTTCATCGTCGCTTGAAGGGGGTTCAATGAGAAAACTATATTATGGGCTTGATCCTCCATTTCTTCTAAATAATCTCTTGCTTCATGTAGCTCCAAACATCAAGGTAACTGCATAACCCTCTTTTCACATAACAACATTTTAATCCCAGTTTTTAATGAATACTTACCTCTCGGTCCATTAAAGAGCCTTCATTCCGCTTCACTATAGCTGATATTTCTGTCAATCGTGAAATAAGTTACAAAACTTCCCAATGTGCGATCAATCCAATGATCAAAAAACCTCACTATATTGCTTTATGATGCCTCCAAAAGTCACACCAGTTCAGGGGTCCACTCTATAGGACCGTTAAGCCTTCACGTCCCTTGACTATCGGCCAACTTAGACAACCACTTGTGTAGTTCCTCAGGGAAGAAACATAAGAACGCGTCGGTCTCGTCTGTGTACAAAAATCTCTGCAACCACTGTTCCTTGGATAATTTAGGGTTCCTGTTCTCTTGAGTTGCGAATGCGTGCGCATTTCGATCAATCCACTTGTCAATCTCTTTCTTCGTAGGGAACCATTTATCACACATCTCTTAGATAGATCCCGATCTCGGCAACAAAACCATTTGTTGGGTTAAGGGGGTCTAACCCAGGTTCAGAGTTGTTCGTGCCAACCAAAAAAACCCTAACTGCTGGCCCTTTCAGCAACAACCTACATAGCGTAGGCTACGGTCTCACTCGAAGCAGTATTAGGGGACGCTAGAACAAGGTTTTTGCATCTAGAGACAATATGATAAGTGTTCTTGAGCCTGTGTCACTCAAATCTGCCTTCGCGCAGATCGATATCCTTCTATGATCCGCCACTGTAGCTCTAAGGAAATGGCTTCTAGACCTTCACGAAGGTCTACGATCAGACTTTAGGGACCTAAAAGAAGTTGTTTATCCACTTTCACACACTAATTAATAACCCTAGATTTTCTTTCGTGCAGATCTATCCAATTCATTAGAAATGATAACAGAATTAACCCTTAACTTTGCGAAAACAAATAATTACTTAGGTCATGCATAAATATGATAGATTTAGTAGATTCATGCAACAATTATACATTATTCCACATAAAACATATTATTGAGTGACATAAGATAACATGAAAAAATTAAGACTAATACTCAAAGGCAAGGTGTTTCTCCAAAATCAGTCTTTATTAAGTTTCAACATTCAGTTTACAGACTTCCCCACCCTACACACTCAGCTGCAGGGGTCCGCCTGCCTTAGCACTTTCCCAAAACAATCTCTATCTTGACTTTGTTTCCTCTCTACTAGTTCTTAGACTTGCTATGAATCAACTATATATAGCATTCTTGCTTACAATGCCATGGCCCACGGCCTATGGGTGAGTCTCAAAATTAACCTATTACTTACCCAAAAAAGGGGCTAAAGCCCCTTTGACTCCTATCTAGTTGTGCACTCTGCATCCACATTTCACAGAGACTTTACATTCTTTAGAGAAATTTTACAAAAAATTGTTAAAATAACCCCAAAACTTACCCTACGGACCCTATCCCAACACTTTAAAGTGTTGGTCTTGTGGCAAGGATCATTGCAGGAGAGATTGTCCACAACATCGGAATGGAAGACCACATATCTGCAGTGCTTAGGCGACACAGACAGTTGGGGATGTTGGATAGAGTATTCCTTAGATTTATGTAGCATTAGATAATAGGCAGGCTGATCATCAGACATGTATTATCGAGATGGAAGGTAAGTTGCGTGATCAAGTTATTTCTATTTTGATTGACCCTGGATCTAACTATAGGTATATTAGTCTTGATCTGGTGGATACATGTTGCTTGAATAAAGAAGTGCATGCAAAGTATTGGTTGGTATAGTTGGCTACAAGTACTAAGAAATGAGTTCATCATTGGGTGAGATCATTTGCATTTGAATTGAATGGTATGTCTACATACGCGCATCTAGATTGTGCTTCCATTGGGATCTTATAGTATTGTTGGTGTGAAAATCTCCCTAAGGCAAGGGTTGAAAACCTCAATAGAGAAAGATAATATAATCAACAAAGAACACTCAATCAAGCATGCCAAAAATTCATATTATAAAAGTTGGACTTAGAAACATACCCGAGGGTCCTACATTTGAAGATGTTCTCGTAGGGTCCAAACCCTTTGCTTCCTCCAAGATGCATAGACCTACAAATCAATCATAGAAGCATATATATAATATTAATTCAACGTGCATGCATAAGAATATGTTAGTTCATCATATATAACAATTTAGACTATCATTCATAAGATGAAAACATATATCAAGAATAAGACATGAGCTTCTTTATTGATTAAAAGTAGTAAGTATAGGATATATACAACCTCAGCCAGGCCAAAGGCATTGACGAAGCCTTCCTTCGGATCCGTCTAGCCTGAGCCACGAAGACAACCTCTCTAATAGGTGCACTAAGATGCTAGATAAGGATTCTTAACATCTTTGCAAAGGAAACCAGGGTTTCCCAGAGACTGGGAGTGTAGGAGGCATGAGAAAAGTAGACTTGATCTGGGGGAGTAGAGTATAATGTCAATATCTCTCTTCTCTTATCAATTAGGCCTACCAAAGAGGTGTATATATACCACCTCAAATTGGTTATGTTAGTTAGGCCATGGGCTCCTATAGGTGGGCTCTCAGTAAAACTCGTAAACCTCACCCGAAAAATAGTATTTTATTTTATTCTTTCATGTTTAAAATGTATACACATGTATGGTGTTATGGGACTTGTGTATGTACGTGTTTTTGTATGGGAAGAGTCGCGTATGGATTTTGAAATATTATTTTTTAGTATAAAGTCAAGTCTGGATGGGAAAAGAGACAGCTCAGGGCCATAAAAAAGCATCAGGTCTACAAAAGTGTTGAATGATACTATAACAAATGCCCCCTAATATATGAGGTTAGAGGGTAACATGATGGCCGAAATATATTAAGTATAGAGAGAGGAGTCATTCGAAAACCTGGGAGGATATCACTAGATTCCAACCCATCAAATACTTGCAGAAGGATTCAGAAAGAAAAATCATGTCTGAGGCCGGCATACCCATGCTTAGAAATAGTAAATCATGTCCGCTGATCGAGTATAATGCAGATCGAAAATGTGTACATAAGTGTACAAAATAAGATGAAGAATACATAGTGGATCATCATATCATAGCCGCGAAAGAACACATCGGAGCTATGTCTCAATATCTCGTAGAAGAATGTCTGAATAACGATGTTGCATCATTGATCCTCATAAAAGTACCAATTCATATAGGTGGAATAATGGTACTACATAAACTCGGGTGCCAACATATAAGATGTTGTTGTGAAAAACTGCAACATATAGAGTTGAGAGGTGTCACTAGTAAAAAATTGAAGGAGATTTTAAGTGAACCAAAATTCTGACACAACCCGAGGTCTTCACCGACCGCAGATGGTACATTTATACACCATGGGAATAAATGAGCTGAATTCGACCATGTGAGAAATCGTTTGATTACCGATCATTGATTTATATCGTTAACAAATGTGAGATAACTTACCAATAATGAAAATGAGTTTCAAGGTACCCTGGTACAATCTAGTGTGAATCAATATGTTGAATTTGAACACTTGAAAGAATCTACCAATTAGGATACATTGATGTATACTAATTGTTGACAGCGAAGGAGTTTGGTATTGATGACTGCAAACCCTAACGTACTGAAAAAATGACTCTAGACATTGTTCCCAGAGCAATGAGTTGGATTCGATGGGAAAATATCTGCCGGAAGGAAGGCATTAATGCATCCCACATCAACCAACATGAGTGTAACCCGCGGGATAGTAATTTGGAAGAACTTAGACGAATAAAGATGAAGTAACCATTCTGTAGTACATTTCCAGCGTGCACAAAATGTGGCTAGCGCACAAAAGAAATCCTTTAAACCAACCAATAAAGAAATTTGACACAGAGGCAAGGAATCCACCAATAGGGTCAAATGGAAACCAAGGTACTGCACGAATCCCAATGTGTGATAATGTAAGTTGATGTTGAACACGTGGGAAACCACTAAGTCAAAGACCCATAATGTTGATCGATGTTGAGCACATGGTCACCTATCAATGATGTAAATAGGTCTAGGGTTCAACTCCAGGTCTACTCTTAGAGAAAAAATTTGGAGTAGGTAAGAGGAGACCCGCCAACAAGAAGTCAATGAGGACGTTATTAACTAGCACGAGTAAATGACCAAGTCACGGATGTGATACTGAGAATTACTTGATAGGTTGGGTATGGCGAAAGAAATGAGTCAAGAGACATCATAGAATGGTCGACAATAGGTTGACTTCCCTTGAACAAAATCACGACTTGATGTGACTTTATGGTAGCATAAGCTAACTTTTTATAAGTTTGTGATGCAGGAGGCATGAACAAACTTTGCATACGATTGAAAGAGTTAACCAATTAGTGGAGGAATGACTCAAGAACAAGGTTAAGGCTTCCTTAAAGTCAAAATAAGTCCCATCTCGATGGAGGAAAGACTCAATTTAGGTGCTTTGTTCAAGGGAGACATAACTGGCTCTTGTTGCCATCAAATGATGAAGAAACTGTCCCGTTCCCACTCTTTTTGGATTTTTTGTTGTTGTTGTTTTTGTCTTTTTCATATTATAAAGCATGAAAAAGAATAAAATAATGCCTATAATATAGTGGAGAGAACAAGTGTCAAGGGAAAGTGCACTAGTTCCTAGGACTAGAACATTCTTATGCTCAATGCAAGGTGGCAGATACTGGTCATCGACACTCGGGGGATATTCCCTCCATAGAAAAGGGTGTCAAGTCGCAAAAGCTAATGAATGCATGGTTTGAACTTGCAGAAAATTCATGGTCAAAAGTGGCTTATACACAAGTATAATGAAGCTAACTTAAGGCCAAAATGGGTGCAAGTGGTCAATATGCAATGCAATAGTACAAATCAACACATGGGAGCCTTTAGGGTATAAAGCCAAAATAAAAGCAAAGAAGAAGAAGAATGAGGCTTCAACACAAAGTCATGGTGAGACTTAAGAGGACTTCGGAGCTTAAGAACAAAAATTCAGAATGGGTGCTAAGTGACAATAGGGTACTATCTAGGGCACCCATGATAAGGTAGGCTCTACCACACAATTTATGACACTTCTAAGCAGCGAGAAGGTTCCATGTCACAACTTGGTGGGGTCGATCCTAAAGCCAAAATGGAAAAGAAAATTCATAATGCACAATGTAGGTAAATAATCTAACCTATATGCTAGTTTCGAGATCCTATACCTGTCAGAGAGGATCAACCATGAAAATAACTAAAGGGGAAGCCTTCAAAGTTCTGTAGACATAATTACAAACACTAGGAAAGAAGTTAATACATCCCATATATAAACTTCAGATCAAAGCTTGTATTACATAATACAAAATTTGAAAATGCATACCTTATATATACAATATGGTACAGGAAACCACGTAGCCTTGAGGCTTATGCATAATAGTTTTTCAGGACACGCCCTTGCAGGACTCAGGCTAAGGACTCCTTTGGTAGCTAAAACTCGTGGCTTCAAAAAGCTCCTCCTATAAAGGCAACTCAACAACCAAGAAATCATGAGAACTAAAAGAATCAAAAGAGGAAAGCAAGGGGTCCCATGCCCTCATAGGAGAAATCACTTGATCAACTATTAGGACCAAGTTCGGACAAGGAAAATAATAGTTCAAAGGATCCTTCTCAGAAGCAATTGGGAATTGAGGATATAATTCCACATAGTTCACACGTGGCGGGGCATAGTCTACTTGAACACTTGGAACATACCAAGGGGTTTTCTCAACTAAGTTCAAATTAGGATGGTGATTACCATATGCAAGCTGATCAATAGTGACAATATTTCCATTGTGAGGAAAATAAATCACTCGAAAGAGTGAAGACACCACAACATTCATAACATAGACATAATCATGCCCAAGTATCATATTAAAGTCTAAAGGGTGATCAATGACCACCATATCAATTAAGACAATCTTCCCACCTAAAGTGAGGCAATTGAGGAAGAACACCCATAGATTCACTACATCTTCTATCATACGCTAGTAACTAACTATCATTTGCCAATAACTTTGGAGAACCCAAAGCTTTCCAAGTCGAGGAGGATATAATACTTGCAGATGATCCTTCATCCACCATACATTGATAGACATTTGTGGAATTAACTCTAACCCTTATTTGGAAAGGTGCGACAAAAGGAAGATAAGGATCAACAAGATTATCCTAATCAAAGGAAACACTCGTATAACTTCGAGGGGGTACACTCGAAGAGACTAGCATGCCCCCCCAGCCCAGAAGACTTTGAACTAGAAATCAAGAAGACTTTGTCGGTAGGCAGTTCATCCCTCAAAATAGGAGTGGGATCGACCAAATATTGCACGGGCTCAACCACTTCATCAATCAATGGTTGAGTAGAGTGTTGAGAAACCATAATAGGTTTAGGAGTAGAAGAACCTTTAGACTCAAACCACAACCTTTGTACCATTGAAATCTTAGGGAAAAAATGAGTAAGATGATCTCCCTTACATATCCTACAGGGGAACTCAGGTTTAAATCTTCTACGCCTAGGTTTCTGATCAATGTCAATGTCCCCAACATGACAGGAAGTGACTGGTGGAGGGTCTCCAATATGACTTGCAGAGGTTAGTGGTTCTTTCCCAAGAGAGATGGGATTTGTACCCCAACCTGACTCAAAGAAACATGCGAGTCATCAGCAACATGACTCATAAAGGTAGGCGACCCATTGCTAGTATGACTTGCAGTGACTAGACTAATGCCCCCAACATGACTTGCAGTGGTTGAATGCTCATCTCCAACATGACTAGCAGAGGTTGGTGATCATTCATGGAGATAACTCTTCTTGTTCTTCTTATTCCCGATCTTTCTCTTCCTTTTAATTTCTTATTACAAGACGGAGGAGAAAGAGGAAGCCCAGATTTATCTGGTGAAGAAGATGAATAGTTAACACCCATTTTATGTTCTTGAAATAACACAATCATCTAAGAAGCTTCAAGAATGTTTGGAATATTTAGAGTGGACCAAGGCCAAACTGATTGTCCAACATTAAATGTAGGAATATTCAATGGGGCCATCAAGGGGATACCAACGTTTCCAAAGAAATGAAAAGCACAAGGATCCCCTTTTGGAGGGGTCCCTTGGTTGGTATCCACAGGAACATTGGCCATACCCAACTTATACATAGATCCTTCCCTTACGAGATTGTTCAAATGAATTTTCAAGGAAGAGAGATGCACAATCAGATCTTTTCCCTTGAAGAGGCAACTCCACAATTTTAAGAGAAAGATCAAAAGCCTTTCAAGACCAACATAGTGGTTGGTTAGTCACTCAGAATCAAAGGTCTAAAAGTGACAAGACAAATCCACCTAAATCCAACTTAATATAAAGAGCAAAGAACACTCCATTATAATGTCCTAAATATATAGACAAGCAAACAAATTCCAAGTATTTCCACTCCGGGTGGTTAGGACCAGACACCAAAATATGAGAAAGTAGATAAAGGGGCCTTCCGAAGGAAATCTGAGATGATAAGGGCCCATGTCTTACTAGCGAAGGTATGAGAAACACTTATGCTAACCTCCAAACAATAGCCTTTGCGGTGTAAGTACCCAAGCTTCGCAAGGGCACCCTCCATAAGTACTATGAAAGTGATACAATGTCTGCCTTAGGTACCACGTGCATTGCCCCCTGCAGTTACCTATGTGGTCCCTAGGAAAGGCAACTAAGGTCACCAAATCGTGATCAGAACCCAGGCAGAACAATCGTGGGCGCGCGATCCAACAAGTAGGAGAGTGGGTATCTCTCTTTCCTTATCTTCACACATCCTCGTGCTTGAATACCTTGTTAGAGGAGATTTCCCGGACATCTTAACAACACTAGATTTCCACTCGTTAATAAACTTCTATACTTTACAGTTTAATGGCGTTGGATATTTTACTCTCCACACATCTATTCCAAGGCCCTAAAATGCCCTAGACTAGTTTATGTTGCTATGAAAAAAAGAAAGTCTAGTTCATTTTAATTTAAGCGTTCATTTTAGTTGGTTGTTAATTAGTACAAGGGAAACATAAGTGCAAATAATGATATTTTGATGCAAAAGAAATCAATATAAAACCTAAGCTACATATAAATGCAACACTTTTTCTTCGATGAAAAGTGATTTCTACAAGGGTTCTACGTAATAAAGAAAAAAAAAATCTTTTCCAATTTAGCATTCACACATTCAAAACCTAACAAAAAGAACTAAATGATGTCTAAAATGCATCTAACCTAATGCACACTAGCATGTAAATGCACTATTCAGAGAAAGACCTAAATATAAACAAATGTGATCACAAAGGTAAAAGCCAATTCAACAAGTAAAGAGAAGAAAATCCCAAAAGAAAAAAGCACTCCTCAAAGCAAAAATACTTTTAACCTTATAAAACGAATTCACACATTTGTTAAAAACCCAAAATACTACAAAACCAAACAGCAAAAGGAAAGAAACAACAAAGAAAATGTTTCTCTCTTTCTTTTAAAGATTTAAAGAACTTAAAAGTTCAGAAAGGGAAAACAATCAATGACCTTAAGACCAAAGGCATGAAAAGGACTCAAATCCACCTAGTCACAAATGATCACAAATATTAAAAGAGTAGTGCAAATGAGGGACTTAATGCTTCGAGAATTTGGCCAAAAAGTTATAAAAGACTCTGAAAATCAGAAAGACTCCAAAGAACTAAAATCTCTCACTCATCCAAGAATCACAAGCCCCTTTCAAAAACAAGAAATAGAAAGTAAAAGAAAGCCAACTTCTAAGTCACAAAAGAAGAAAATCAAAGATTGGGTTATCAACACATTTAAGAGCAACAAGATTTGTTCCAAAGCCACAAAACAACCAAATAACTCACAAAGAAGACATGAAACCAAACTTCAAACACAAAAGGCTTCAAAAACCATAAACAAACTTGGTCAAAGCCACAACAAAACCCAAAAATGAAAAAAAAAATCATTTTTTAGATGTGTACGCGACTATTTAGATACAATTGAGCATATACAAGTGACTGTATGTGAAGCAACACACATTTACACAAGTTTCTTTAGAAGAAACTGTGTATGTACGTGATTGTCTATAATATAAAAAGCATATAAATGGAAAATTGAGCAAAAAATAAAAAGAAAACCCAGATATGAAAGATCAAATTACTTAAGACTCAAGAAGGTTCAAAAAGTCCAAGAAAAAACAAACTAAACCCATGTTAAAGAAAAACAACCCTTCTAAGAATTACTTGATGGTATTCCCTAGTGGAGTCGTCAATTTTGTTGGTGGGAAAAGTTCCCTAAGGCAAGGATTGAAAACCTCAACATAGCAAGATAAGACAATCAACAAAGAACACTTAAACAAACATGCTAAACATTCGAATTTTCAAAGTTGGACTTAGAAACATACCTGAGGGTCCAACATTTGAAGATGTTCCCATGGGTTCCAAACCCTCTGCTTCCTCCGAGACGTGCAGACTTGCAAATCAATCACATAAGTGCATATATATATATATATATATATATATATATATATATATATATATATATATATATATATATATATAAAATTCAACATGCATTCATAAGAATATGTTATTTCATCATATATAACAATTCAGACTATCATTCATAAGATGACAACATATATGAAAACAATTCATGAGCTTCTTTATTGATTAACAACAGTAAGTTAAAGATAGATACAACGTGATCCATGCCAAAGGCACTGACATCCTATGTCTGGATCCGTTTAGCCTGAGACTTGAATGCAACCTCTCTAATAGGTGCAAGAAAGTGCTAGATAAGGATGTTGAGCATCTCTGCAAAGGAAACCAAGGTTTCCTAGGGAGTAGGAGTGCAGGAGGCACGTAAAAGCATACTTGATATGGGGGAAATAGAGTAAAATGTCAATATCTCTCTTCTCTTATCAATTAGGCCTACCCAAGGGGTGTATATATACCACCTAAAATTGGTTACTTCAGTTAGGCCACGGGCTCTTGTAGGTGGGCTCTCGGTAAAACCCCTAAACCATGCCTGAAAAATAACATTTTATTTTATTTTTCATATTTAAAAATGTATACGCGGGTATGGTGTTATGGGACCCATGTATGTATGTGTTTTTTTATGGGAAGAGTTGCGTATGGATTTTGAAATATTATTTTTTGGTATAAAGTCAAGTCTGCATGGGAAAAGGGACTGCCCATGGCCATAAAAGAGAATCAAGTCTACATGTGTAGGAATTTACAGGGTAAGTTCCACAGAAAGAATACCAAAAGGACACCCCTCACAACCAGATCTCAAATCAATACACCAGTATTTTTGACGTGGTTAAAACCCTCAGAGTGCAAGGAGGGAAACAGTCCACGGCCTGTCCCAACGTGGGTACTACAGGCAATTTATTAATCAAAGAATGAAAATTTACATAAGCTTCTCTCATGCACGGATTACCCGAACAATGACCCTCCATGCGCTTTAAATAGAACTCATGGACCAATCGGGTGTCAAGCCACGGATCAAGTGTCGGTAATACCGAGGTGAGAGTGAACCGTCGGATCACTACATATCGTGACCGTCGGATTGTAAGTTACAAAATGTACAACGGTAAAGAAACACACACTTTACCTAACTCTATACTAGACCAAGTTGAACTTAACTATATCCTATGTGTCGGAATATCCTAACATCCCCCCTTAAGAACAACTTGGGATAGGATTGAAGGATTTACAAATATGACACAATAGGAGAAGGAAGGAGGCACTAGAGCCTATCCCCCCTTAGTGACAACTTCCTGAACTCCAAGCATATATCGAAGTTTAGTGAACTTCGCCTCTGTGAGAGCCTTTGTGAAGATGTCTGCAACCTGATCATCTGTTGGACAATATTGCACTTCAAGAACATGGTCATGAATGAGCTTTCTGATGAAGTGCATGTGTAGTTCAATGTGTTTGCTGCGCTGATGTTGAACTGGATCTTTGCATAGCTGAATGGCACTTTGATTATCACACCAAAGTGTGGTTGAATGCTGCTGCTCAAAGCCAAACTCTGATAGGATCTGACGAAGCCACAAGGCTTCCTTACTAGCTTCCACGGCACCACGATACTCTGCTTCTGCTGATGAAAGAGAAATGGCAGCTTGTTTCTTACAAGCCCATGTAATAGGTCCTGAACCAAGAGTGAAGACATAGCCGGCAGTAGACTTCCGATCATCAGGGTCACCAGCCCAATCAGAATCAGTGAAACCAACTAACAGAGGAGCTGCTTTGGCACTGTAATGAATCCCAAACTGTACTGTACCTCGAACATAACGAAGTATTCTTTTAGCTGCTTTCCAATGACTTTCACAGGGGTTTTGCATAAAACGAGCAACAAGGCCAACAGCAAAGGAAAGATCAGGACGAGTATGGGTTAAATACAAGAGTTTTCCGACAAGTTGACGGTATAAGGTAGCATCAACTTCAGGAGAAGTACAAGAGACTGAAAGTTTGACTCCAGACTGAAAGGGAGAAGGGGCTGGCTTATAGTCTTCCATGTGAAAATGACGAAGAATATCACAAGCATACTTGGACTGGGAAAGGAAAATACCCTCTTGGGATTGCAAGACTTGAAGACCGAGAAAATAGTGTAAGTGTCCTAAGTCTGTCATTTCAAATTTCTTTTTAAGGCTGGACTTCACATGGTTTATAAGGTTGGGATCACTACCAGTAAGAATAAGATCATCAACATAAAGAACAAGGATGATAAGAGAGTTGCCCACTTTCTTGGTGTAGACAGTATTGTCAGAATGACACCTAGAAAAGCCAGATTCTAAAAGAAAGCTATCCATTTTGGCATACCAAGCCCGAGGAGCTTGCTTGAGGCCATAAAGGGATTTCTTAAGCCGACAAACAAGGCTGGAGTCTGTTTGTATGAAGCCAATGGGTTGTTCCATGTAGATTTCTTCCTGCAAGTCCCCATGTAAGAAGGCAGATTTAACATCCATCTGATGGACTTCCCATTTTAAAGAGGCAGCAAGGGAAAGAACAAGGCGGATAGAGTTCATTTTGGCAACAGGGGAGAAGGTTTCAGTGTAGTCAATGCCTTCAACCTGTGAAAAGCCCTTAGCAACGAGACGAGCTTTATGTTTATCAACTTTCCCATCTGGACCATACTTGGTTCTGTAAACCCATTTACATCTAACAAGTTTGCGTCCCTTTGGTAGAGGAACAAGATCCCATGTATCATTTGTCATCAATGAATGATATTCTTCATTCATAGCTGCTTCCCAATGTGGATGGCCCGAAGCTTCTGCAAAAGTGTCAGGATCATGATTTACTGGAGCTTGAGCCAGTAAAGAAGAGGCTCTTTCAAACTGAGAACGTGTACGTCGCTGATCTGTAGGATCACCGGCAAGATCACCTGCTGCATCCCGAGTAGCACGGACCCATCGTGGAAGTTGAGGATCCTGAGAAGGTGGGGGAGGATTATCATCCTCGCTTTCATCATCTGAAGAAGAAATGTTTTCAAAGATAGAAGAGATAGGAAGAGGGGGCACATCCGCCGGACTAGGCTCGCAGGCCGATTTATTTTCATCAAACTTTACATCTCTTCTAATGATAACACTTTTGGACTTAAATGGAATAAGTCTATATCCTTTTACATCTTCAGAATATCCAACAAAGGTACATTTCTCACTCTTAGGTTCTAAAGCTTTATGCTTTTCATCTGGAATATGGGCCCATGCTTCACTTCCAAACACACGAAAGTGACTTACATCTGGTTTAATGGAACTCCAAGCTTCTTCTGGAGTGATATTCTCTAGAACCTTAGTAGGAGTGCGATTGATTATATAATTTGCACAGTTAATTGCTTCGGCCCAAAAACTAAGACTGAGTCCTTTAGATTGCAGCATACAATTAGCCATTTCCTTTAAGGTGCGATTTTTCCTTTCAGCTACACCATTTTGTTGTGGAGTGTATGGAACAGTATGTTGCATTTGAATTCCATTTTCAGTGCAAAAGTTGATGAATGTGTTTTTAACATATTCTCCACCATTATCAGTTCTTAGCTTAAGAATTTGATGTCCAGATTGTTTTTCAACAAAGGCTTTGAAGGCCAAAAAGGTGTTAAATACTTCGCTCTTGAGTTTTAAGAAGTATACCCAAGTGCGTCTGGAGAAATCATCAATGAAAGTTAAGAAGTACTTGCAGCCAGAGAATGAAGCAACAGGAAGAGGACCACATAAATCACTGTGCACAAGCTGTAAAGGGGCTGAGGCGTGCCAAGAGGCACGTTTGTCAAAACTGTCCCGATGATGTTTTCCGAGTACACATCCGGAACAAACACCATCTCTGCAAGATACCATAGGAAGACCTGTCACCATATTTTCTTTACATAGATGCTGAAGGGAGCGATAGTTTAAGTGACCAAATCGCTCATGCCAAAGTTTGCTCACTTCATCATTATGAGCAATAAATACTGAGGGAAGATTTGATGACCCAAAGTTGTGAAACTTATACAACCTTTTGGAATCATCAGCAAGACCAGTAGCTAGAATCTGTTTAGGATCTTTTAGATCCTTGATTACAACATCATGAGGTGAAAATTCAACAATTTTACCTTCACCTGAATGAGTTATCTGATAGACAGATAGAAGGTTGCAGGATAAGGTTGGAACACATAATACATCATTAAACTGACCATTGTCTAGATGAACAGTTCCAGTCCCTACAACATTAAGAGATCTATCATCACCAACATATATATTTTTGGTGTTACAATCATTTAAAGAAGAAAACATGGCTTGGTTTTTGGCCATGTGACAAGAGGCTCCAGAATCAATGAGCCACTCATGAGAATGAGAAGAAGAAGAAGAAGATACATTTAATGCATAACCAGACTGAGATGATTGATAATGACATGCAGAAAGTGCCATTCCGGAAGTTGAAGTTGAAGGAGGCTCCACATGGATGTTATGTTTCTTCATTGCGGCTTCCATCTTCTTAAAGCATTTAGATTCTAGGTGGCCATCTCGATTACAAAAGTTACAATGTCTATCAGTCTTCTTCCATTTGTTTTTATTGGTCTTATCATTTTGCTGAAATGATCTTTCATTTTGAGGCTGAAATGGTTTAGGACCATTCTTTTGAGGATATGACTTCTTAGGATTCTTTGAATTTGGTTGCTGCTGGGCGGCTAACGCTTTCGTGGAAGAGTTTCCAAGATTAAGAAGACCAAGGTGTAAGAGTTTTTCTTGTTCTCTTATTAAGGAATCACAAAAGGAGTCAAAGGAAGGAGGCTTGTAGTCTTGTCCTTGACAAATGAAAGCTTCTCTTGTAGAATGGAAAGTGGAAACAAATACAGAGTAGGCTGGTCCCAACTTAGTAAGGATGGAATAAATAAGGTTACCATCGTCTTTCTTAACTTTAACACCTTCCAGGAGATATCTAAGGTTCTTGAATTTGGACAAGAAATCTTCAATGCAAGAAAAATTATTAGGATCCAAAGTAAGCAGCTCATTTTCAAGTTGATGGGCTCTAATTTCATTTTTAATCCCAAAAACTTTAGCAAGTTTTTCTAATGCTTCATGAGGAGTCTCAAGTTCTGCAATGTGGAATCTAAGATCAGGAGAAATAGACATCCCTATCAAACCACGTGCTTGATCTTGTCTATTTTCCCATTTTGCCGCCTTGTCTTCATCTTTTGGTTTCTTCTCTTGGTCTGTGGCTATTCTGAAGAGACCTTTACTTCTAAGTAAATCTTCGATGTAGGCTACCCATTGGAAGTAGTTAGTGCTGTCAAGAATGACTTGGCATGGGCTTTCCATTTTAAAAAAAAAAACTGAAGTTGAAGATGCTGAAAGTAAGTGTTCCAATGGATAGATCTCGAAAAAATAGGCGGTTTTAAAAAAAACGGCTCTGAAAAAGGCTTCCGGATGAAGAAGTTATGGCTTTTTGAAAAATAATTGTTGAAGTTGCCGGCAAAGTGCGCGAATGTGCGGGAATGAAAAAATCCGCCCCCACAAAATGGAGACTTGAACCCAAGACCTCTACTCTCTTAAAATAGCTTTGAACCAATTGATCTATACAAAAAATTTGAGAGAGAGAGAGAGAGAGAGAGAGAGGGGGGGGGGGGGGGGGGGGCTCGGTTTGTGTGCTTGCCTTGAGAAAGCTCTTTTTCCCTACAAAACACAAAACACAAAACCCAACACGAATATGCAAAGAAAAACGAACCTTGCGGCTCGAAGTTAGCTTTAGCCAAAAAACTAGAAATTAAAAAAAAAAAATCTCAAAGTTAGCTTTAGCCGAAAAACTAAATATTTTTCTCAATGTTTCTGATTTTCCGAGATCACACTAAGGTGCAGGGAAAAGAGCATACGCATGAGAAAAATCCTTCCTTTCTGTTTCTGATTTGCCCAGATCGCACAGAGTCGCAGGGCAAAGAGCATACGCAGAAATGAAAGGTATAGATCCGGTTAAAAAAAAGGCTAAATAAACTGAGACCGAAATAAGCAGAGAGAAAATAACAGTAAACTGCAAAAAAAAAACTGTATACCTCCCGATCTGAAAAATGACGCAGCTAGGGCTACCGGAAACCTTTTCGCGTGAAACGAAAGGGGTTCCTCACTAGAACAGATGCTCCGAACGCAACAGAGCAGTCCTCTCGGCCCGAAAGCAGTCAGAAACAACAGATCTGGGAAACGACAGCCGCATGCAGTTCTACCGGCTTCAGATTTGGATCACCAACGGACGCGGCCCTCAAATAGCTCCGATACCATGTAGGAATTTACAGGGTAAGTTCCACAGAAAGAATACCAAAAGGACACCGCTCACAACCAGATCTCAAATCAATACACCAGTATTTTTGACGTGGTTAAAACCCTCAGAGTGCAAGGAGGGAAACAGTCCACGGCCTGTCCCAACGTGGGTACTACAGGCAATTTATTAATCAAAGAATGAAAATTTACATAAGCTTCTCTCATGCACGGATTACCCGAACAATGACCCTCCATGCGCTTTAAATAGAACTCATGGACCAATCGGGTGTCAAGCCACGGATCAAGTGTCGGTAATACCGAGGTGAGAGTGAACCGTCGGATCACTACATATCGTGACCGTCGGATTGTAAGTTACAAAATGTACAACGGTAAAGAAACACACTTTACCTAACTCTAACCTAACTCTATACTAGACCAAGTTGAACTTAACTATATCCTATGTGTCGGAATATCCTAACAACATGAGTGTTGAATGATGTTATAACAAGTATGTTGTTGGGTATGGATTGGTTGTACATTCACAATACTGAAGTGGATTGCTATGATAAGGCTATTGAGTGCTTGGATGATGATGGAGAAAGGAGAATCTTGCAGGGTAAAAACAAGCTTACATCAGTGAGAATGGTTACATCTATGTAGGCAAAGCGCGGTAGCAAGAAAGGATGTGTATTGTTTGTAGTTCATATGTATAGTGACAAAGGGAAGGATGTTGAAGATACATATATCTTAAATAGGTATCCAGTTTTGCAATAGTTTCAGGTTATATTCCAACAAAGATCTCAAAGTTACCACCTCATATGGAACTAGACTTTTCTACTGAGTTGATGTCAAGAGCAACACTAACATCGAAGAAACCTTACAGGATGAGCACTCCAGAGTTAGTGGAATTGAAGTTGTAGTTGAAGGAAATGATTGATAAGGGATACATTAGGCCAAGTGTGTCGCCTTGAGGTGCACCAGTATTGTTTGTGAAGAATAAGGATGGTACTCTCAAGTGGTGTATTGCTTATAGGAAGGTGAATAAGGTGACGATTAAGAACATGTAACCTTTACCATGGATTGATGAAATTTTTAAGTAGTTGAAGGGAGAAACAATGTTCTTGAAGATTGACTTGAGATCATGATATCGTTAGGTATACATCAAAAAGAGGGCATCTACAAGATTGCTTTCCCAACCAGGTATGGGCATTATGAGTTTGTTGTGGTTCCTTTTGGTTTTACTAATGCTCCAACTACTTTCATGTGTTTGATGAATAGTGTGTTGCATCCTTACCTGGACAAGTTTGTGATAGTATTCATTGATGACATATTGCTATATTATAAGAATTAGGAAGAGCATGTAGAACACCTTGCAACAGTATTGAGACTTATGAGAGAGCACTAGTTGTATGTCAAGCTTAGTAAGTGTAGTTTCTTTCAGACATAAGTTCATTACTTGGGGCATGTGGTTTCCAAGGAAGGTATAACAATGGACCCAAAAAAGATCAAAGCTATCATGGAGTGGGCAACTCGTAGGAATGTCGATGAGATCAAATCATTTATGGGACTAGTAGGTTATTACATGCAGTTCATCAGGAACTTCTCAAGGATTGTTTATCCTATTACATCCTTGTAGAAAAAAGGAAATAAATTTGAATGGATAGAGGAATCTGTGGCTAGTTTTGAGTAGTTCAATCAATTGCTTACAAGCACTTCAGTTCTAAAGATTGCAGACCTAGATAAAGAGTTTATGGTTTATATAGATGCTTGCAAGAGAGGGCTTAGTGGAGTCATGATGCAGGAAGGATAGGTAGTATGTTATGAGTCAATGAAGTTGAATGAGCACGAGCCTAACTATGTGACTCATGATCATTCATTTTGATGAGTGATGAGAGTGGGTTGAGGTACTTATTTGATCAACCTAATTTGAATGTCAGGCAAGCTTGATGGTTGGCTACGTTCAATGAGTTTGACTTCGAGATTAGGTTCATTAACGGTGAATAGAAAAAGGTTTCATATGCTCTTAGCATAAGAGTGCAGGTAAATCACATTGCAGCTATGAGTTCATATGAAACAAACTTGCAGGAGCGGATCTTGTAGGCGAGATAATAGGATTATAGGTACCAACAACTTAAGCACATGTTACAATAGCATAATATAGGTGATTAGGGTGTGGATTATCATCTCACTACAAATGGTTTGGTCATATTTAGGGACATGATCTATGTGCCAGATTACAATGAACTCAAGAAGCTTATCTTGAGGGAATTTCATGTCAATTCATATTCAGGTCACCCAGGATATCAAAAGACATTGATAGCGGTTAAGAAGTTCTATCATTGGCTGAAATTGAAGAAAGAGGTGGCTAAGTATGTTGTGAAATGTTTGGATTTTCAATAGGTAAAAGTAGAGTGTAAACATCTAGGTGGTTTTTTGCAACCGATTTCGATTCCAAAGTGGAAATGGGAGGTCATTTCCATCAACTTCATTATAGGTTTGTCAAGGAAATCGAAGCAACATGATTCTATTATGGTTGTGGTTGACAGCTTGACCAAGGTAGCTCATTTGATTGCAGTTAAGTTTGCGAACTCAGTTAGTGACATAGCTCAGATTTCCATGATGGAGATAGTGAGGTTACATGGTATTCCTAAGAAGATTATGTCAGGAAAAGATGACAAATTCACTTCTAGGTTTTGGAAAGAGTTATTTGCAGGTTTGGGGACAGAGTTAGCTTTCAGCAAAACTTATCATCTGCAGACAGATGGATAGATAGAGAGGGTTAACATGATTCTAGAGGACACGCTGAGGATGTATGTCATGCATAAACAACGAAAACGGGAAGAGTATCTCCCACTGGCAGTGTTTACTTATAATAATGGGTATCAGGAGTCCTTGAAGATGAATCAGTTTGAGGCGCTTTATGGGTGAAGTTGTAATAATCCTATGAACTGGTGTGATCCAGTGAACAGGGTATTGATTGGACTGAATATGTTGGTAGAGATGGAACATGAAATGTAGGTGATCAAGAGGAATATAAAGGTAGCAAAACAAAGGCAAAAGAGTTATGCAAATCAACCCAGGGTGTTTTAGGAGTTTTAGGTTGGGGATCACGTGTACTTGTGCATCAAGCCCAAGAGAATCTCTCGACGATTGGGTCATGTTCCAAGCTGGCACCTCGGTATTATGGGCCTTTCGATATCCTTCAGAGGATTGGACCAGTGACCTACCGAATTACATTGCCTTTGATAATGAAAGTCCATGATGTTTCCCATGTGTCATTACTTAAAAGATATGTGAAAGATGTTGATCATGTGATTGCCTGGTCTGTATTGCAGGTGGAATTAGAAGGAGAATTCCATCTAGAACCTCAGTGCATTTTGTAGTGAAAGATGTTCATGCTTCAAAATCAAGAAATTGAGCAAGTTAAAGTGCAGTGGAAGAAATCTGGGCCCAATGAAGCTACTGGGAGATGGTTGATCAGATGCGAGCTATGTATCTTTATCTATTCGCCGATTGAGCGGATGTATTATGGTATATATTTTGATGTTGTGTTTTTGTCATGTTTATATATGTATATGCATATGTATGTAAACACATCATTGAGCTGTGTTATAAAGCTCCAATGAGCGATATGGTGTTCATGGTCTCAACAGTATGATATGATGTAAATGCTGCATCGAGTTGTGTTATAAAGCTTAGTGGGAAGCATGTGTTTTGTTGGTTTAAAAGTGACATTGAACACTGAGGACAGTGTTCCCCCAAGGGGGAGGGGTTTGTAACAACTTTTGGTTGATTTTCATGTAAATAAAAATAAGGCCAAGGTCATGGGACACATATTCCAAGCTGAATGTTGGGTAAAACATAGTGATGGGTATCATTGGTGATTAATTAATGGCTATGGAAATTGGCAAAGACAAAGTGGCATTAATTGACATTTTATTTATGAAATAAAGGAAAATATGAGAAAAGGAAGGTGAAAGGTCACATATTTGCATGAGAGGAAAAATGAAGGAAAATGAAGAAAATAGAGGCCTCAATGATAAAAAGGCTTATGAGGATCAATTCACAACCTTTGACAATATGGTTGAGCCTTTTGACAATTTTTGGGTTGAGCTATCTTCCATTCTCTCATACTCTTGCGAATTTAGAGCAGTCTTGGAGCATGGTTGGAGCACTCTAGTATTCACTTGGATTTGGAGAAATAAGGCAAAGGAAAGTAGGAAAGCACAAAAACAAGTGGATCAACAACTACAACTGGATTCCTTTGCAGGTAACAAGTTGCATGTGTGATTTCCTTGGTGATTTATGGATGCATGGTCTATGCATGTGGTTTTATTGTTATGTGTTGTCATTGGCATGGAGGATTGACTGGTTTGACAATGGTTTTAGGCTTGCCTTGCCATTTCCTAGGTAGCCATGATACGTGGTTTTTTCCACTTGATTATTTTATGATTGGTGTTCATAATTCCTTAGGGTTGTGGGTTGGAACAAATGCTCTGGAAGCCTTGAAACAACTTGGGTTGAGTTACTAGTCCTTGATCCTAGGTTGGAATAAATGCACTGGAGCCTTTGGTAAGAGTTATGAGTCCTTGGAGCTGGGTTGGACACATGCTTTGGAGCCCTTGAAGGTTGTGGGTTGAGTTACTAGTTCCAGGAGCCCTGGACAACTTGGGTAGACACTGATCTGGTTGGTGTTAGTGACGTCTGATTGTGAGGCAGAATCACTGGTTGAGGGTTCAGGTGGTTTGGCCTTTGGAATCCATGGTTTGGTTTTGTTTGGTTTATTCCATGAGATCCCACATTCATGCTTGGAATATGACGTAGGGGTGATTGTATGGAAGAGAGATTTGGTTCAACCCAATCTATGGTTGGGTGGTACATGGAAGTCCCTAACTTGGTTGGTATTTTCATATGCCAATAAGAGATAATATTCTATTATGATTCATTTATATTTGTAGCGATTATGTTGGAAATAATATGGTTGATTTTTCATGGTTTTTGTGCTATTTATTTGCTAGTTATATGCTGGTTATGTGATGTATATTACTCATGGCTCTTGACATGTTTTGATGAATATATGAATGGTTGATGAATGCATGGACTAACTAATGTTATTTTAGCTTTTATGAGAGGGCATTAGACCTTCTTGGTGATTCTAAGATAAGTTTCAGACTCTTATGATCATATATGCATTCATGACCTATAGCTTATTTGTTCGCCATATGTTTAATGAAATGACTGTCACGATTGGGCTTGTTTAGGTCAAGTTCTTATTCAAGTTTTGTATGTTTAGCATCGTCCCTATGTCATTAATGATTCTTAGAAGTCTTAGGCAGTTTTGGGTAGTGGTATATAGGCTGACCTGGAATTGTGGCTCGGATCATGGGACCACACCCTCTGAATTGGACAATTTGGGTCATAACCGCACTCAGGCAGTGTTATGCATGCGGTTGGAGGCCTTCAACCGCATTTAGGCCTTATCATGCATGCAGTTGGGACCCTAGGTTAGTGAAAAAGGGTGAAACTCAGGGTTTGGTCACCTAGGGTGGTCCTTTGGCCCCTGAGTGTCCTATAGCCCCAAGGGATGTTGTGAGTTGTCAGTTTGTGGCCAATTGGTAGGGCCCACTTCCTTAACTAGAGCTTGGAGGTCAGGTCATGTCATAGTAACTCTTCGTCTCATGTTTACCCTGGAATTTCGATGAAATTGGGTAAATGTGGGAGGGTGGGTACATATTTTATGACCATATAGAAGTCCATCGGGGGTGCCTTTATGACTAATTATGCTCAACAAAGCATTCATAGGCCTCTTTGAGGAGGAATATTGTTACACAACATTTTGTCACTATTCTTGTACTCCCCGTTCCATGATCCTGGAGGACCTCTACAATGAAGCCTACACACTTCTCCTTCATGAAGAAACTCCCATTGTGTCCCTCTTCATGAGCAAAATAATTCCCTTTTGCATCATTTCCCAAAAATCTTCTGTTTTTCCCAGGTTACAAGACCGACGTTAATGACCCTTATTCTCCTCGCGCTGATATGCATGGATTATAATTGTACCTATCGTCGACCAGAGCGATTGAGCCTTGTTCCAGTCGCGTCGATCCTCTTTTGGAAAGTTTTTAAATAAGGAGCCGAAGCTTCCAGCTCTAGAAGCTTCGTAACAGAAATCCGGTAAATGGTTGGGCTGGATGGAGTCGAGGAGGTTAGTTTGGGCTCTTTTCCCCTCTAAGGATGGAACTACCTCAAGAGATAATACCTTCTCCCATGAGAAGAGGAACCATCTCCCATCCATTCATGCTATATAAACCTCCCTTTTTCCCAAGCACAAGCTAGTGTTAATGTTGGTGTGGTAGTGCTAATTAAGTTTGGAGTGATGAACAAGTTATTCATAGTTGTATCTCTCTAGTTGTGTATGAGGGAGAAGTGTGAATTTGGTTTAAAGTGAAGACTAAATGGAAGAGCCTTAAAACTATCATTGTTGAGGCCACCATGGAATGCTAACGGAAGTGTGTGGGAACCTGGTTTTGTCGGAGGAGAACAACAACGTCAAGACAACAATTGTAATCTCTTCTTGATTTAATATATATGCAACTATCGATCGATTTCCTACATAATGTGCCACCTCACATGTTTATGGATTAATGCTTCTTGACTTGTTAAGTAGGTTGAATTACAATTTGTCCATTATCACGGTTGTTGTTTGCTGTTGTTTACTTGTTTAAGGTGTTCGAAGAAGGAAACGGGAGATAGTTGGAGCAAGCAAGCAAGGTCATCACCAAATAGGATAAGCGTACTAAGAGTTAGGCCCTCTTAATTGGTTCTAACCTAAGGAAACCTTCCATAGAATGTCTTGTTTGTGGCTATACCCACTATCAGGCTAGAGGAATTGTTTGTGTCCGCACTTAGAATTTTACTTCACCACAAATTGGCGACCATACTGGGGAACCAATCTTCCGTTTGTTTGCTTTGAATTTCATGGTTTCGTGTGAACTTTTCTAGTTTCACCATTTCCCTTTAGTTCTGTCTGCTTTGCTTTGCTTGCTACTCTGGGTTTGAAATTCATAGTAGCAAGTCTGGTCCCAACTTTTGAAAATTTTTATTTTTTTCTTTGCATCCTTGCTCAGCGAGCTTATTGCACTAACAGTTGTGTCGATCAGTGTGATATGCTTAGAAACAGTCGTGCCGACCACCTTCTGGAGCTTGTTGTCAGTTAGGCAGTCATGCCGATGCCTGTAAGTGAATATTAGGGTTCACCCCAGATGTTGGCCAGTGTGTCTTGTTCTCTTGATTTCTGCCTTGTAAGCTATTTAGACCGTCTTCTCCCTAACTAGAAATATGCTTTTCATTTGGTTTATTTGCTTGTTGATTTGCCATATTTTTGCTTGATTTCTTCGGTCATTGGATGGTTTGTAGCCCTAGGGCATCTAGGTTGTCATCCATTCAAATGATTGTGAACTCAATGAGTCAAGTTGTTGGTGCATTTACTCCTTGCATTTCGTTTATGGTCCTTCTACGACTTTGACCTCCATTACACAAGTTTGAAAAGTTTCATTTGCTTGTCTAAACGTATCTTTTCCGGCATAGATCACATTACTTGTCTTGTTTTTGGTAAAGTCATTGCGTCATTAGTTTGAAAGAGATTCTCTTTTCGTGTTTTTCATTTGCTTGAGAATCGATTGTCTCGAAACTTTTTCATTGAAATGTTTTATGAGAAATTCATTTTGTCATTCATGAAAAGTAAAAAATTCTAAATTGCTACATCAATATGGTAGAGTATTTAGCATCATTGAAGACTAGGATTGCATTGGCATTTGAAAAGAAAAAGAGTTCTCTTTACTTTTGAAAGAACTGTTTGAGTGTACTTGTTAGGAAATTAGGAATTGGAATGTATTTTTCGTTAGTTTATTTTCTCTAAAAGTGAAGTAGTGAAAAATCATTTTGCTTTCAGTTGCTTGGTTGTTTGCATTTGATTGTGTTTCCTACCCTCTCTAGTGTAGACAATTCATCGGATTGAAAGGGTCTTGTCTCATTTAGCTGCATTTAGGGCTTTTCAAGTCACATCACTAAGGCTTGAAAACCGAGACATAATTCAAGACAAAATTTAAAATGAACTCAATTAACCTAAGGCACATTTGAAACCTAACGATCACATTTAGAAGTTCTAGGCTAGAGACGTGTCCCAATGTCTTTAAACCTAGCAACTGTCGTTAGCTTCGGCACTAGACAATGCTAGTACAGACTTGTGCTCCCTGTATTGTCGAGTATAATGGGAGACCCCTCTAGGTTGCAATCCTTTATCCATAGGAAGCCGAGTCTGCCGCCTTGCAAATGTGATACACCGAACACGACATTTGGGAAGATTGCCTGCCCGTACTTCTCTATTCGCCGGGAGTTATTCTGCAGTTCACGGTTGCCTGGTAATTCTTTTACCTAGATCATCCGGAGTAGTCATTTGATCTTTTTGACTCATTAAACTTAAAATATCATTTGAGTGCTTTTATTTTCGAGCTCGTTTCCAATCGAAAGTGATAGAGTCATCTTTGCTTCTTTCTTGACTCCTAAAACATGAAAGAGCACCAGTTTATTTATGCGTCTTAAAAAATTGTTGCCCGCGATCTTATAACATCCTGTTAGTCTTTTCTAGTCCAAATCATGAGTTTTCCCTAAAGTACATTTTAAAGCCTTGAAATTTATCTCTCTTTTCCTGTTAACTATGACAAGGTCATCATGGCTGAACCATTTGGTTCACCTAGTTCCTCTTCCTCTCCTCTATATGAGAGATTGTATGAGGAGCCTTTTCCTGAATTACTAGAGTCACTCGAGGACCAAGGTTTTGAACTTGGAATCGTTATGAACATTCAAATTTTGTCATCTCGTCCTTCACCTACTTCAGACACTGGGTCACCTACTGATATTGGCTCGGAATCTCCAGAAAATCACATCCAGACTCCTGAGAGTTCGCTGACTACTGGTGGTCAGCTTGGACTGGTTATATATCCTTTGAATTCTTTGTTCGACCCTTTTATGATATCACCGTAGCATTTGTATAGTCCGTACAATCAGCCGGGTGTTCCTTTGGAATTATCCCCTCATACATCTTCGATCGTTCGTCGTCATTTGTTCCTAGCTATGGAACCCGAAGGCGATGCTCCAGTTACCTCTCCGAATGAATCGGAAGTTTCTACTCCACACACTGTCGAGGATGAAGAACAAAATTTTCATCGTGAAGGTTTCCCCTTCACAGGGAGCATTCCCATCAGTGCGTATTGGGATTTTCCACCTAATTATGTGACTTTAGCACAGTTGTATCAGGTACACCTAGTGCCTCATCACTTTATCACAACCCTGTCTGGGTGTCTGGCACCATGCCTACTACAGGTCCATTCATTGCAAACCTGACCTCCCAACAGGCCGTTACCTCAGTGCCAGTGCAACCCACCATTCTGAACCCTTTTGTCTTGTCCGTCCCAGTCACTCGTCTAGTTCAACCGACGGCCTTGAGGCATGTTGCTGTCAGTTCTTCTACCCCTCCAGTAAGTGGCCAAGCTGTGCCACTGCCTGGGGGGCAGAATATGAGTATTTCTATGATGTCAGGCACCACCAATGTGAGAAGCTCACTGGCTCACATGGTTGGTATGAACCAACTTTCTTTTGGTGTTATCCAAAACCCTATTGGTCCTGCTGGATCGAGCAATGTCCGGTACCAACAAGTCCAAAATCCCGTTGGTCTGTCTAGGTAAAATATCTTCCAGTATCAATAGCCTTATGAGGCTCAAGTTCAGTACCAAACTCCTTATGTTCCATATGGTTCTCAGGGAATGGTCAATCGCCTTACGTCCTTTAGTCTGGGTAGTATATTCAACCTGGTCCACCCACTTTTCAGGGAGGCTATGGCCATATACAGTTCAGAAATTTTCTGTGAACTGTTCAAGTACCCTTGCAACAGTGAGGACAACCTCTGCAGAAACAAGGGAAACCTTCGTTGCAGCAAGGGCCATCCGTAAAACAGTAGGGGAAGATGATATTGCAGTAAGGACAACTGCAACGACCACTGGGGAAACCCTCAAAACAGTTACAACAAACCATGCAATAGTAGATGTAGTATGCTCCAAAAACCTCCCAACCTATGTCTTCGTAAAGTCAACCTCTGCAGCCACAGGGACAACCTTTGCAGCCTCAAGGTCAATCCTTGCAGCAACAGAGCCAACCCGGGTAGTAACAACCCTTATATACATATCAATAGGGTCAACCCTTGCAAGGACAAGGCCAGGGTCAAGTCCTACAGCAGCAAGCCCAAAATCCTAATGTCCTGGGGCAACCGGTACAAAATCCTTTTGTCCAAGGGTAGCAGGTCCAGAATCCTTATGTCCATGGACAACAAGAGCAAAATTCTTATGTCCAAGGATAGCAGGTTCAAAATCCTCTTGTTCATGGACAAGAGGTTCAAAACCTGTATGTTCAGGGACAATAGGTGCAATATCCATATAACCAAGGTCAACAGGATCAACAGCCTCTTAACCCGTATGTTTCTTATCAACAACGTATGGCCAGAAAATTCCAAGGTGGTCAAGTTCAAAATCCTCCCTACGGCCAAGGTAACCTACAGTGGGGGCAGAATCAAATGCCATATGGCCAAAACCCTCCACTATGGGGGCAAAATCCTTACCAGCAGGGATGGTCTCCTCTGGTTGGACCCGCTTATCGACCTCCAATGCCTTTCAATACTTAATTGTCGTTCTTGGCTACACTAGAGTTTCCAGATGTGTCTCGAATCACGAATGATCCAATTCTTCATTCGCCGTACTAGCCTCCGGTTCCATCCATGATCTCAAGCAATTGTCTCAAGTTCGATGAAAAAGAAAAAGAAGATCCTCATGCCCATGTGATGACATATCACCTATGGTGCTCTTCAAATTCCTACATTGATGATTCTATTCGTCTCCATATTTTCCAACGAACCCTCATAGGTGTTGCAGCCAAGTGATGCATCGAGCTCCCTTGAAGTACTTATCATGACTTCAAATCTTTAGCCATGGCTTTCCTCATGCATTTCTAGTTGCTGGTTCGCTATGAAACTAACACCTATTTACTCACATCACTTAAGCGAGATACTGCGACACATATCTCTGATAACATCCATGAATGGAGACGTAGACGTCACTTGATCAAATTTGAGATTGCTGATTAGTTGCTTACCGAATGGTTTACGAAGTCATTCGTCGCTCCTATTGCTCGCGATATAGCTATGGGTGGATGAATTACCGAAGAACAAGCCGTTGCTCGTGCCTAATACTTAGACCTTGTTTATTCTCAGTTTGGCACTTTGGGTGAGTTATTACCTGATGCTACGCAACCATCATCCGATCCCACGGCATCGAAGTCACCGGCTACACCTCCTGTTGATGGAGTAATTGGTTCAGTGTCCGAAACCCCTACCAAATCTTCTTCCAAATAGAAGTCGGTCTCAAACACTGCTTCCAATAGTTCCTCCCAGAATCCACCTGGCCCTAGTAAAACCTCAGAGGTCCACGCTGTCCAGTCTACCACCACGGACAAATCCTTGAATGCTAAGAAGAAAGACAAAGGAAAGGGAAAAGTCGATGCCCCAAAACAGGGTCCTCCTAAGTCCTTTGTTGGTGATACTTCCCAACTGAATCCTAAGTATTCGTGCCTCATTTGCGAGGAGGATCACTATACTAAGGATTGTCCCCGACGGTCTAAAGTTAGTCATTTGCTCAAAGTGACCCCAGCTGTCCTGAAAGAGCCATTTCCGTCTCAACAGACTCAAATGGTAGACCAACCTCAATCATTTTCTTCCTCAGGATCTCAAGTGTTCGTGATGAGTATGCCTATTAACGTGGATACTAGATCAAAATATTATCAAACTCCTACTCTGACAACAGGGAAAGAGAAAGAGGCCACCCCTTCTTCTTCTGCCCCGAGTTCTGACCTCTTCATATCAAGCGCCCTAACCCTGATTCCACCATTCGACCACCTTCTTGAGGTGTGCTAAGGAAGTCCTTGTACAATCCCAATGCTCGAGCCGCTCAACACTATAATATTGTTGAGGATTTGGCTCAGGCACCATCAACTATGTCTGCTCTCGAGGTACTCCAAAGCTCTCCATCTCAATGGAAATCCTTGTTGTCGGCTATTGGGGGCATTGATCCTACCTATTCCAACTTGATATGTTTTGTTCTAGAAAACCACGTTCTGCGCCTGCCTCATTAGATTTCCTTTCTCATTCAAGTGATCATCAATGAGAAAACCATTTATAGGACTGTCATCAATGAAGGTGCTTCTACCTACATCATGTCATTTGCTTGCTACAAGGCAATTGGTTCTCCTACTTTGAACCAGTCCCCTAACACTTTGGAAGCTTTCGACGGGCGCGATTCGCGACCCTTTGGTGTCTTACCCAACCTTGCCATTACTTTGGAGGGAAAGACAATACACATCGAGGTGGAGATTGTTAACGCTAATCTCAATTACAATCTTCTACTCGAATGGAGCTGGACCCATGCCATGCATGTTGTAGCCTCCTCCCTGTTCTACGTGATTCATTTTCCCCATCAAGGGAAGATTGTCACAGTCGACTAACTGTCCTTTTCTTTGCCTCTTCCTCCTCGGATGGCAATGTTTCTTATGAGAGTGTGGGGGCAGGTCTTTTTAAATATTCTGCCTTGATGGGAATTTTTCTGCTCCCACCTCCTCATGTTGCCTCTGTCAACATGATCTCGGTCAAATCTGATCCTTGGGTCATACCTTCACCAAGTCTTGTTGATACCTGGGGCGAGGCTATGCCACTTAGTCCAGCCGAAATCAATTACGTGGAAATTGTTTCGGCCTCAAGTTCCGTATCCTCTGATTTTCCTATTTTGAGGACTTCCCTCGATACATATTTTCATTCCCCATGGCTTGGTGCTTCGGAATCTCATGATCCCTTAGTCAACACTTTTCTTGTTGACAAGAGTATCATGGAAGTAATGTCTCTAGAGGAACCACCTTGGAATGATACTCATCATCATTCCTCGTTCCTGCCTCGCCCGACGGTCATGTCTACGTGTCTTGAGAAATTCTCTTCTCCACTGCCTATTGACGTGTCAGTTTATCCTGACATGGTCAAGATCTTTCAACTGAGGGCTCCTTTATCCCCTCATGGATTGATCCAAGATATTTTGCTTATAGATGTATTAAATAATTACATGCATAAATTGTAGCTTAAACATAGAAATTTAATGTGCACATGAGAGAAGAGGAGAAACACATAAAGCATGAAAGAAGACAAGATGCTTGATAATGGAGTTCGTCCAACTTGGACTACGTCTCCGGGCCCTGCTCGATCAATGGGGAGGCCTTCATTCATTAAGTGGCATGAGAAAGAAGAGTATAAGCATTAGTTACAAAAAGGAGTTTAATACCTCCATACTGAAAATGGCTGAAAAATGCAGAACTTTGTTGGAGAAATGGACAACACCATTGCGTTCGAGGCGTCGAGAAATGCTGAAACCATATAAAATTTGTCAAAATCTGACAAAGTGAAAATCTAGCCCCCTGAAGAAATTGCTCAGATCATGGTTCTACCCCTCTCTCTGCACTACTCATGGTTCCACCACCTACAAATGAACCTGTCTCGAACCACGTGCATGCTCCTCCGCTACCTGGGCGTACTGATGAATTGGGTTTAAATATGCAAAGGTAGGTAGAGTTTACAAAAACTTCATTAGGAGGAGTGGTTATGGATCCATTTATTATGGAGGAGGTTAGGCGGTCAAACCCGACCTCCCCTTTATTTACATAACAAATATATATTAATTTAAAAAGGGTCGGGCTGGGCCGCCTTGGGCTGCCTGCCCACCCTACTTGTCACTGGTCTCCGTTTCTTTTTTAAGAGCGGTGGTTTTGATGCATCATGGTTGGGTCCGTGCCCCAAGGGCCAACCCACCACTTGTTTTGCGTACACAGTTCCATGGTATGGGGGGAGGGGCTGGGGGTAGTGGCTTGCCCCTCCATCAATAATTGTATTGATAAGGTGTTTATATACTGTTATGATTATGATTATACATATAGTGTTCTAATCTGGTTGGTCTTGCAGATGAGATATCCTCCCCTGAACTATACTAAGGTATGTTGGTTATGTTTATGTTTTGATTTAATTGACATGATATACTTATAGGAATAAGATCAAAGATGACTAACAAAATGGTGGACTATAGTCCACGAGATTCTCCCTACTTTAGATGAGCAACATGGTGATGAGTACTCCCCGGACATAACAGACACCTTGATAAGTTTGAAGGAAGAAATAAGAAGTTGCAAAGAAGATAATGACCAAATCGTTCAATCACAAGAGAGAATTGCTAGGGAACACGAGAAACAAGTAGACGTCAATGTAGTGATTCTTCAGAGCTTGTCAAACTTATAGAGATAGGGACCGCTTAGACCTAGTCATGGACAGGAAGAGAAGACTAATGGAGCATATGGTATCATATCACATGATGGGCACAATTTTGATAGAGATGACGCGGTCAAAGATGGCAGATTCTTGGATACACCAGATAGATGAGGCAGTGGACATGGGCTTCATTCTAGCTCTTTTTTAGACAGGTATCATGGTCATCATCACTATCATCCTTATAGGAGTGGTAGGGGATATTTCCAGATGTTTTCAAGAAAGAAAATCCACCTACATTTGATGGATAAATGAAGAAGTCATAGGATGTCGAAGCATGGTTTCTTAGGATGAATAAGTTCTTTAGGTTGCATGATTACTCAACGAACATGAAGGCCAAAATAACTACATTCAATCTTAAAGGAAGCCAACATTTGGTGGGAATATGTAAAGAACGTCAAAGGTATTCACGAAGACTAGTTGACTTGGAATGAGCTCGGGAGACTTTTCAGGAAGAAGTATCTATCGAAGAGATGTTATGACAATAGGGAACAAGAATTCTATGAGCTGAAGATGGGATCCATGATCGACGAGGAGTAACACTAGCAGCTTCTTGTAGTTGTTGAGGTATGTGCCTTATCTTAAGGAGGAGAAAGTGAAGATTCAAAGAATCATCAGTGGGTTGTTGGTAGCATTCAAAGATAAGATTGAGTTTGATGAGCTTAGATCATTGGAGGAAGCCATCAGAAAGCTAAAGCATTGTTATGAGCAATCGAAGTGCAAATCTGAGACTAAACAGGATTGAAAAGGTAATGATAAGAATAAAGGAAAATGGGACAAGAAGCGAACAATACCTCGGGACACAAGTAACAAAGAGAATGTAGCACCGTCTAAGAAGTTCAATGTATATGATAGAGAACAAGGATTTCGGTCTGAGGAGAAGAACAAGGGTGATCGTAGGAAACCTTTATAATGTTGGAATTGTGGTGGAGAGCATCATAAGAGAGATTGTCCACAACATCAGGGTGGTAGACCACAGATATATAGTGCTAAGGATGCATAGACAGTGGGGGATGGTGGACAGAGTATTCCACGAATCTATGTAACATTCGATAATAGGCATGAATATCACCAAGCGTCTATAATCGAGATGGATGGTAAGCTTTGTGATCAAGTTATTTCTTTTTTAATTGAGCCTAGATATAATTATAGTTATGTTAATCCTGACCTGGTGGATAAGTGTGGTTTGAATAAAGAAGTGCATGCAATATCTTGGTTAGTTTAGTTGGCTACAGGTACTAAGAAGAGAGTTCATCATTGGGTAAGAGCTTATGCATTTGAGTTGAATGGTATGCCTACATCAGTGCATTTGAATGTGCTTCCATTAGGATCATACAATATGTTGTTGGGTATGGACTAGTTGTATCTTCAGAGGACCAATGTGGATTGTTATATTAAGGCTATTGAGTGCTTGGATGACAATGGGGAATGAAGAATCTTGTAGGATAAGAAGAAAGCAACGCCAATTAGAATGGTTACAACTATGCAGACCAAGCGTAGTCACAAGAAAGGGTGTATGTTCTTTGTATTGCATATTTATTGTGATAAAGGTATGGATGTTGAGGATGCAGAGGTATTGAGAAAGTACTCAGTTTTACAACAGTTTTAGGATGTATTTGCCACAGAGATTTCATATTTTCCGCCTCACAGGGAAGTGTACTTTTTTTATTGAGTTGGTATCAGGGGCAACAACAACATCAAACACACCATACAGGATAAGCACACCAGAGTTAGTGGAATTGAAGGAGACGTTGAAGGAAATGCTTGACAAGGTGTACATTAAGCCAAGTGTATCGCCTTGGGGTGCACCAATGTTGTTTGTGAAGAAGGATGGTACACTGTTGTAGAGGCTACAACCACCCTCCAAAATTTTGGCTCACATGCAAATTTCGAAGCCTAACTTGGATCGTGTGATCGATCATTCCTTGGTCACTTGTTGGTAAGGTGATGATCTCAAGCCTCCCCCTTGATCTTAAGAGTTGTTCACGTTATCATCCTTATGTAGTATGTGTCATCTTTGGGCATAGTTATTTATGTTTGTCATGCAAAGGGAATATTGTTGTGTGTATGAGTTGTTTTCATTACATAGACATGTTTCACACTCACTTCACGCACTCTTGTCATGAAGGTTTGTGCATCAAGCAGAGTATGTTTTATAAATTCTGGATGGTCTACATTGTATCACTAAGTGTCCATGTGTGATCATACTCAAGTCCTATCACTGCTTACATCTGTTCCCTGATATCACACTTAGCCAATTTCCCGAGCAACCTAGCCTCATCTACTTTCCCGAAACTGTGCAATTTGCTTCTACAACCCTTAAGCTTTTTCCCTTGCCTGCTAAAACTGCACAATGCGTAGGGACCCCAACCTCCCTTAGCATCCAAAATTGCACATTGGTTTCCTCCAGTTTCCTTCCCCAACCGAAACCCACTATCTTCACGAACTACACAATGTTGTCCCTCAGTTACCCATCCAGAACTGCTCTCCAGAAATGCGCAGAGCAGTCAAGCAGCCAACACTGCTCTCCAATAATGTGCATAGTAGTTTGGCAGCCCTGCATTCAGAAACTGCGGAGAGGTGTCCTCCGAGGACCCCATCCTGCAACAGTGTCTTGCATCTTAAAACTGAGTAATGTTGTCCTAACTTCCTAGCAGCCTTGCTCCCAGAAATTGTGTAGAAAAACCCAACCTTGCTCTGGAAAACTACGTAGAGAAGGCCAACAACATTGTTCTCAGAAATTGCGTAGAGCAGGAAACCCAACCTTGCTATGGAAGACTGCGTAGATCATCCCAACAGTAGTCACTATCCACTGAAATTGCACAGATATATCTCTTAGTGATTACTGGAAAATATGACATGCTAGATCAATCTCAAGGAGTTGAGGAGAAGGAACAAGAAACTAGGTTATGATAAAAGACCAGGACCTCATGCAAACTCTGTCAGATGCATGATCATCTCAAGGGTAAGTTGGTAAGTAAAGAATATACTTTGGAACATATCTCTTAGTGTAGCTTGAAGGACTGCTTGTCATTATCATATCATTATGTCTTCAATAACATGCTTATTTGCAAGCACAAAGTCATTTCATGTGTTTCCTCGACATGTCTTGCTTCCTTCTTGCTTGTTTGATCAACTGTCTTCTTAGCATGTTCATTGCTATGTCATGCTTGCAACCCAATTATGGTAATGTTGAAGGTTCGTTTTTGTGTGTTTGGGTTATCTTAGCTATGTGAACATCTGTCGCACTCACACACAAATTTGTAAGCACTGTCACACAAGTGTGATCATGATTGTTCAATGATATGTCTCAAGTGTTGCACTTATCATTCTTAACCTTTAGACAGTCTCACTGAGCACGTGTTTGTCTTGTTGGTTTGAGGTGTCTTGTCTTTGAGTCATGCTAAGTGTGTGATCACGTTGTCATGTATTCACAAGTACACTCACTTTCACACTTATTTAATTTTCCCAAAAATCTGTCGACCGGATACCCCTCTCTCAATCGGACCCAATCTTAGTGACCTTGCATTGCTGCCCAGAACTACGCAAAGCTTGAGGCTATCCTTCGGGAAGCCTGCACTGCGCAATTCTGGAAATGAGCCAGCTGACTGACTCCCATAACCGCACATAAGTTGTCCTAGAAAACGATCCAGTCCGTGCTTCCCATAAGACCTCCCATCAAGCCTCCCACTGGTCAATTAGAGAAAGAACTTGAACTTTGAACTTGGGCTGTACTGAGCTTCAAAATTTCCCAAAGTTGTCCTGCCCTTCCCATCTTCCCTACTCTTCAACTAGCCTAGGAATTGCGCAAAGCTGTCCTACCAAGCCAGCCCTTCTCCTCCACTCTACAACCAACTCAGGAATTATGCAGAGCTATCCTGTCCTGCCCTTCCTCTTCACTGCAACCAGCTCAGGAATTGAGCAAAGCTGTCCTATCCTGCCCTTCTTCCTCACTCTACAACCAACTCAGAAACTACACAGCACTGTCTAGCCCCGGACTATCTCTCAGGACTATGCCATTTTGACTAGCAACTCCCGCAGCTTGATCCAGACCTCCTCTGAAAAACTACGCAGTTTTCACTTCTAGTGCTTCCTATTGGCAGCATTGCCTCTCTAAAAAAACTACGCAATTCTGACTCCCAGTTGAGCCCTCTCTCGTAGATGTCACTACTGTCTCAGATTGCTCAAATCAGCCTCCCAATGACCTCTGCGCAGTTTTTCCCAACAGTGCCCTGGAGTCCCACATCCGAGCCTGAGTTGTGCTCTGCAGATTCTCAGTACCTTGTCCTCCCTCCATGTCACCTAGACTAATCATGGAAAAGAATGCATCAAGGTATATTAAGAGATTTCTGGATTTGATATCGTCTCGTCATGAGTGATTGCAGAAGCTAGTACATGAATGGAAGATGGCGCGACGACGAACATGATGAAGAAGGATCACATGCTAGAAGACGTGCTCGCGGTTGGAAGAACATGCAAAGCATACCAAGTAGCAAGCGAAGGAGATACATACACATGCATGAACCATCAAGAGAATACCAAGACCATCAAAGACCCAGCACACTTTGTCATGCATAGGTGAAGATATGATACACCAAGAGTGTAATCAGCACCCATCAACATAACATCTCGACATAGACACCACAGTTAACATGTTCATGTTAGCAGTGTCATATTGAGTTGTTTCATGAGTCGTCTCAGCCACATCCCTACTTTGGGCCATACTTCTTGTAATCAATGTAATGTAACGTGGAAGTCAAAGAGACCCACGAATTAAGTTGAAGAGTCATGTAAGTCGAATAGTCATGAGGGAAGTCGAAAAGTCACAAGGGTCAATTTCACACTTGACTATATATACCCCCTCATTTGTACATGCAAAGGAATTTTCACCTTGGCTCCTCCCACATAGCCTTGAGAGTATGTAATCTTTTCTTTGAGGAGAGAGCAGCGGCTCCAGCAGTCGACTACTGGCGCTAGTGATGTATGGTGTATGAATGTGTCTTGGAAATTTCACTTAATTCAGAAGCCTGTCACAGGCTAGCACGTTTTCATGCACGCACTGTATTCTTTTGCAAGACTATTCTTTAAACATGTGTAATGCATGTTTGCTTAACTTGTAATAGTATAGTTGAACTACTTCAGTTATTCTAGTGCATATATTGTTGGAGATGTGTTGTAATGGTTTCTATTGTTATCTTGTTTGTGTGGACTACTCCATCAGACACTAGACAAATTCATTCTTGTATATTTGTTATAACGACCGTCGCATCATTGTGGACTACTCCACGGGGTTTTGTACGTGCTATTCATTTACCTTAGTGTTTGTGACTGCCACATCCGTGTGGACTACTCTGTCCGAGGCTGTGCAGAACCTGTTTTGTTGTGTGTGTATCTACCTGAGTTGGGACTACTCACTTTCACCCTCCCCCTCTACAGTGAAGGAACTTAGACACTAGTTACACTAAGAACTCATCAGGCACATGTACCTCACTTTTTGAAGACCAAGTATATCATTCTCATGTGCTGATAAGCAAGAGCTAAGGCATATGTTTAAGATAATGGAAATCAGGCCATCATACCAGATGGGAATCCTACACCAAACGGTGTGAGGTCTAGTTGGGACTTCATATCGAGGAGATCCCCTGAATATTGGCAGATCCAACACCATCAATATACACTCAGGTTGTGCATAAATTATAGGCAATTGAACAAGGTGACTATCAATAACATGTATCCATTGTTGAGGATCGACGACTTGTTTGATCAATTGAAAGGATAAACAATGTTCTTGAAGATAGATATGAGATCAAGATATCATCAGGTATGCATTAAAGAAGAGGAAATTTACTAGACTGCTTTCAAGACCAAGTATGGGCATTATGAGTTTGCTATAGTTCCTTTTGGTTTGACTAATGCTCCTTCTACTTGTATGTGCTTGATGAATAGTGTATTGCGTCCTTATCTGGACAAGTGTGTTATTGTGTTCATTGATGATATATTGATATATTCTAAGAATGAGAAAGAGCATGTCGAACATTTAGCAATAGTGTTGAGATTTCTAAGAGAGCATTAGTTGTATTCCAAACTTAGAAAATGCAGTTTCTTTCAGACAACGGTACATTATTTGGGGCATGTTGTCTCCAAGGAAGGCATAATAGTGGATCCAGAAAAGATAAGAGTTATCATGGAATGGGTAACTCCTAGGAATGTGGATGAGGTAAGGTACTTTATGGGGGTTAGCAGGTTATTATATGAGGGTCATCATGAACCTATCTCAGATTTCCTATCCTATTACTTCATTGTAGAGGAAAGGTAAGAAATTTGAATAGATAGAGGAATGTGCAACAAGTTTTGAGTAGTGAAACAGTTGTTGACAAACTCTCCAGTTCTAAATATTGTAGATTTGGATAAAGAGTTTGTGGTATGCACAAATGCTTCCAAGAGAGGACTTGGAAGAGTCCTCATGCGGGAAGGATAGGTGATGTGTTATAAGTCACAGAAAATTAATGAGCACGAGAAAAATTATTCGACACATGATCTTGAGGTTGTAGCAATCGTCCATAGAATTGAATACGTGGAGACATATCTTCTTGGAAGGAGGTTTGTGTTAATGAGCAATCACAGTGGATGGAGGTATCTATTTTACCAACCAAACCTAAATTCCACACAATCTAGATGGTTGGCCACGATTAACGAGTTGGACTTTGAGATTAGGTACATTAAAGGGAAAGAGAACAGGGTTGCAGATGCTCTTAGCATAAGGGTACAAGTGAATCACATAACAACTATGAGTTTCTATGGGACAGATTTACAGGATCATATATTGCAATTAGGACAACAAGATGATAGGTATAGGGAGCTTATGCACATGTTACAAGAGGGTACGGGTGATCAGGATGTGGAATATCATCTCGCATCAGATGGTTTGGTCAGATTTAGGGATAGGATATATGTGTCAAACAAAAGTGAGATCAAGAAGATTATCTTGAGGGAATTTCATGCTAAGTTGTATTCAGGTCATTTGAGATATTAAAATACATTGAAAAAGGTGAAGAAGTTCTCCTACTAGCCAAATCTGAAGAAAGAAGTGGTATAGTTTGTGGCTAGATGCTTGGATTGTCAATAAGTAAAAGTAGAGTGTAAGCATCTAGGTGGATTACTACAACCGATTCCAATTCTAGAGTGGAAATGGGAGGTCATTTCCATGGATTTCATTACAAGTTCTCTGTGAAAATCCAAACAACATGATTCTGTTATGGTTGTGGGATATAGGTCGATGTTGTAGAGGCTACAACCACCCTCCAAAAATTTTCCTTAGCCTCATTTTGGAGCCTCCCTAACGACCATCCTCAACAACATGTCTTGCACTGTTAAGCACATCAACTTCATCTATTTCATAGAGTGTTGTCAGCTTGTGCATGCAAGTTTGTTCCATCCCCTTCACAGGCTGCTTTCCAGACTTAGTGTCAGTTTCTGGTTGAGCAGCTCCCTCTCAGAATTACACAATTCTGGAGGGGAACCAGCATTCCCTCTAGAAATTCCGCAAACCCAGCTGGACACCCAGTTGAGCTCCAGAATTGCACAATTCTTCCTGACAATATTCCTCTCAAAAATTGCACAATTCATCCCAGGATAGATGCTAAGCACATAAATTGCGCAATCATGGGAGGCAGGCACATGTTCCTCCCAGAAATTGCACAATCCATCTGAGACAACCAACCCAGAAGCGAGCATAAATTGTGTAAATCCAGCCAGGAAGCTTGCTGGGCTCAGAAATTGTGCAATACAGTTAGACAAGCTTCTTTGAGAAAATTGCGAGGTCTGACCTAGGACAACTGCTCAGCCCAGAAATTGTGCAATCCTAGGAGACAATCACCTATTCCTCTCAGAAAGTGCGCAATCCCTCTAGGACAACTGTCTCTGCTCAACCCAAAAACTGCGAATATTTTCATGCCAGGCTTGCAGATCGAAGCATGTGCCTTCAGGTTGACGGGTTCCCTCCAAGACTGAGTAAAATTGATTTGCATGCATGGATTACTTCTCCCAAGGCAGCATGCAAAGGCATCCCTTGATTCAGGGATCTATTTTTAGCAGCTAGGGATTACATGCAAGGATTATTTCAAAAGCCTCCCACCAAGTGTCGCTTTTCCTAAATTAGTGGCATGCGCGTCACAAACTCAATCTTATCAAAACTCATCAATCGGATGCTGCAGAGCTCATTCCTCACATCGACCTTACAACTCTGACATCCCACATTGTATCTAGGAGACATCGACACAATTCAACTCAATTGTTTCGGTGTAAGCCTGCTTTTCATGTCTTGCGCTTTGTTTCTGTTGCTTTTGCTGTTACTCTTTGTGTGAGCGTTGTTTGCTTGATTTCAGTGAGCGCTTTCTATCTTTTTGATGTATGTTAGCTTGTAGAAGCATCGTTTTAGTTTTCGTTTGCATCTCACTATTGTCGCGTGCATGACACTATTTTTGTACCAACGGTCGCCGTTGTGGCAACTTGCTTCACACACATGCATGCTTTCCCGTTTCCTGAATCATGCACTTGTTGTTTTCATGTATGATCATTCACTCTTGTTTGCACTCATCTCATCATGCATTAAGAATTCTCATGTTTTGAGTCACCCGTCAGTCGGTCTAGGCTACCTTGGCTCGGACCGTTCCTTGCCCGGCTAGCACTGCGCATTTCCAGAAGTGAAGGCTCTGCCTTCCATCCAAAAACTACTCAAGTCTGGCTTAGCACTGACCTCTAGGATTTCATTGCACAATTCTTGGAGGTAGTGTCCTGCTGGCCCCAGAAACTAGGTAATGCAATTTGTTGATTTCATGTCATTGCTGACTGAAATTGCGCATTGCGCAGTTTCAATCCTCAGTAGGCCAGGGTAGACTGTGCATTACGTAGTTCCAGTAGTCAATCAGCCTCCTAATAGCCGAATTGTGCCTTGCGCAGTTTTGGTAGTTAGTATCCTGACCTCCCGGTGGAAATTGCGCAACCTTCACGATCAATCACATAGGTATGTTGCAAGCCAGTCCTCAAGTTTGTTTTGGTTTTTGACTGAAAAATTTCTTGCCATGAGTGTTGCTATGTCTCCAAGCATCACAGGTGTTCGTCTGTCTCTCAGCAACACAAGTACAATGGCCTTCAGGAGAGAAGAGTCAAAGGACACCGTTGAGAGCACAACGAGGGTTGCAACCAAGAAAGTGTCTATGAGCTTGCCTACCTATGAAGACATCAAGTTGTTTGTAGACAAGCACATCAAGATAAGATGGAAACAACATCACAACGAGCATCACCATCAACAATAGCAGAAGGCAGCACACCCGCATGCGGCAAGTGCAAGAGGAAGGTTGTTGACAACATAGAGGCGAAGCAAAGCTGCAAGTTCAAAGTAGATCCACTCATGATGAAAGAAGCTTTGGAGATTGAGGCTATGAGGTGACAGTGCGACAAGACGATTGTGCGAGGGTAGAGAAAGGAACAAAGAAGGAGTTGCATGTGCTAAAGTAGAAACTCAAGGAAGAACAGGAGTTGCACATATGAGAGAATGAGTTGCAGCAAGAACAGGTACAACAGGGGGCGCAACATGCACAGACAGATGAAACTGTGCCCATACAAGTTATGGATCCATCCCATCAGCTAGCACAGAGCAGACAAGGTGAGCAGTGTTGTTGATTGCATACAAGGGAATTCAACAACATGCATGTCATTATGCACACGCATGCAATCCCACCCATTTGGCACACTCACCGAGGCAAGGACAAGAGGCAAGTCTGAACGGAGCTGAACGCGTAGTTTGATAAGTTGATGCGCATGGTCACCAGGACACACTTGGAGATCAACACATACACTATGCATAAGTATGTTACTGGTCCAGCTGCACTCAATACAACCATGCACATGATATCAAACGAGTTGGACAGACGAGCCATATCAGTGTACCCAGATGTAACGGAGGCAAGAGTTCACTTTCAGTAGGATGTCATCATTGAGCACACGGATGCCATCACGGATGACCAAGCTTGGCATCAGTTCGCCACCATTGACCATCACAAGGATGTAAAAGATTTGGTCTCACCACAATGGTCCAAGTGTTACTGATTTCTTGCATGGCTTGCTCAAGCCATTTTGTCTCACATGGGTACATATGCAGATTGTATGTAACGTCTTGTTAAGTGGAAGTTCAAGTGTCGATAGTTGAATGTAACAATAATAGAGTAGTTGAAGAGTCATGAGGATAGATGAACGCTCAAAAAGGGGAATGTCAAGGGTGTCAGGCGGAAAGAGTCGATAGTGCGGACACAACCAACCTCCCTAGGAGTCTAAGACTCTCTAGTGACAAACAAGACAAACAAGAGCAATCCTTCTCTAAACATGCATTTACCATACAAGAAATCAAGTGTTTAGATCCTACCTGTAGTCCAACGCTGTTGTAGTAGTCCAGCCTCGTTGATCCGGATGAGCTCCTCCTTCACTTCGAAACCTGCATTCACTAACAATCAAACGATTAAATAACACTTGATAATCTCATAAAATAAAACATATTTAACATATAGACCAAGGAGTACATGAAACAACTCATAAATAACAAGTTATTGAGAAGAATGGACTCATTTGCATTAATAGGAAACAAAAGGAACAATTACAACCTGAGCCTTGGTGTTGTGCAAGTCCCTCCCAGGGTCCATCAAGAGTTCTCCTTTACTTTGACGAAGCTCACCCACTTCCAAATGAAACAAGAAAGGATGGGAATCTCTCCTCACAAGCTTCTAAATGGGAGTCCTAATTCCTGCAGCATCTACCCTTAGAAATGTTTAGCTTTCAACCTCTCCTCCTTCTGGCCCAATGCCTGTATTTATAGTGCTCAAGAGGAAGTTAATCAGGTCCACCATCAATGGGATAATCCCCTCTTTGGATGGGATAGCTCCTCTCTTGATGGGATAAGTTCCTCTTTCATAGGGGTACATGAACCATCTGGAGGCGCTCAATACATGTCGAACAACCTTCTAGAATGCTCTAGAAATGACCACAAGTAACTTTTTAAAGATGAAACTCGCGCCTTTTGACCTTTACAGGGGTACGCACCTGTCCCTTTACATACAGAGCGTACAAGTACGCAGTTTTTGTGAACATTAGGTGCGTATACGCAGGTAAGGCCGAGAGAATCTGCGTACCCAGAGATAAACACATTTACAAAGACTTTCTCTCTTTTTTGGAGTTTGACATGGAGAGCAGAGGCATAAGACTTGCCTAGGAGGATAGCATGACTGTTGATAGAGCCATACTAACTGTAAATAGCCATGGTGACATTTTTTAGTGTAATAGATTGCCCCCTAAAGTGCGAAGCCTGTAGTAGATTAGGGTTTTGTATTATCTAGGAAGGGTGAAGCGCTTTATCATTTCAAGGATTATCTCGTGGAGAGCCTGGTCAGAACCTGCAATTTTCAACACAAAATACATGTATAAGATTATATCATCGCTGAGGTAGGCATTCCCATACTCAGATCAAAACTTTAACTAGCAGACTAACTATTCTGATACAGGAATGATCTTGCAGTACATCATAATCATAGACTTTCGTAGACACAGTATGGACGCAGCCATCTGTTTATAATTGGTCTACTATATAATGAATACAAAACTCCTCGCAGCCTGGATGGTGGGAACTAGATCCAGGGTCTTCATTTCTACTTCCCGAATTGGTACGATTCTAGCCATGCGAATAAATGAGTTGATGTCGAACATGGTAGAAACCACTTGATTACCAGTCGATGATGTAAACTATTAACAAGTGTGAGAGAGACCACCAGTAATGTCAATGGTTCTCAAAGTACCCAGTACAATCCATGAGATGTGAATGAATGAGTTGATGTCGAACATTTCACGGAATCCTTCGATCGAAAGTCAATGATGTAAACTGACGTCAAAGGCGAGAAACCTGCCATTGATGCATGCAGATTTCAAGGTACTGACGATTTCTAAGTCATCTCTCTAGATAATGTGCTGATGTCGATAGAAAGCGACCCGTTGCAGGCAGGCCCACAACACGAAATCATTGTTCAAGTTGGAGAAAATGTTGCTGTAAAGACTGACTCAGGGATGGTCAAAATGGATGACAAGTATTTTGCAGATGAAAGTTTTATTTGCAGACCTCTTGAACACATAACGACACAACAGATGGCTTGGTAACGAATGACTCAAAGTTAATCCCCGATACCCGGCTGAAGACTTTCAATGTGATTTGATCAACTGTGAGGCAAAGGATTTCCCAACCCAGGTGAATGAAAAGTGTCGTGTTCAAGAGTGGTAATAAGGTTTCTTCTGAGACAAAGGATAACAAATAGGCTCATTCTTCTCTCTTTTCCCCCACCATTTCTGGCAAGTACCTCTTTATTTTTTACAAGCTTGAGGAGGATAACATATGCTTGATTATAAGCTCATCCTTCGGATGAGTCCAACCTAGTTTTGATTCGAACCCTAGGAAGGAGTGGTTCGTTCCTGTTTGTATTTGAACAGGCCCTTTACTGTGAAATTTTAACGAGCGCAGTATAGGAGAAACTCGGCGTTTTTCAATTTTAGAGAGTCTGAAAAACTTAAGAAGACTCCAGGTTGAACTTTTTCGTAAATTTGTGTCCCCCAAGCCCGAAAAAGTATAAAATAATACCTGGGAGAACCGCTTGATCTCGCGACCAAGGAGTACTTTCATGATTAGTGTCACTGACCTGAAAAGTAAAAAGCGATCAAGGACACGTCGTTTTATTTCCAGTATCGAGTTTGAAACGACAAAAACCCGGCAATCTTTTCCTGTTTTTACGGTCAGAAAAGGGCTATAAGGGGACCGTCTTCTAATTCCATTTTAACGAGTGTAAAAGAAACGCTCGGCAATCTTTTCATATTTTAGGAGTCAGAAAAGGGCTTAAAAGATGACTCTGATGTTTTGGTTTGTGAAAAACGACAATTTTCCCTCTAAATCCTTTTGTCCTGCACAAAAACAACACATTACTCATACCTGTTTAAGATAGGCAAAAATACCTTGAAAAATATCCTTTCATGGTGAAAAATAAACAAACTTAGCATTCATTCATCCAAAAAACCTATAAAAAGACTTTTTACCATGTCATTTTTACCATTTTACTGTTGAGGTTGAGAAAAGGGCTTTTGGCAAGAAACTTCCCATGGACATTGCGGAGAATCCGACCGTCAAAATCGAGCGCCGTCTCTTTCAGGTATTCCACAACATCCTCCTCTTCAATTTCATCCGTTTAGAATTTCATTTCAAGTTTTAGTTTGATTTTTTTAGGGGGTTTAGGGTTTTAGGATATGTTTCTCGGGGTACGCAGGTGCCCCATGGGCGACCTGCGTACCCCGACCTTTTTCGTATATAGGGAAAAGGTCGGGGTACGCAGCCCGCCTTCAGACCAACTGCGTACCGCCGCTCTGTGTCCTGAACGCGGGGTGCGTACCCCGTGAAACACGCATTTTGAAACCCCAAACTCCAATTTCAACCAACCAAATTTTATTTAATGAATTCTAACTATTGTTTTTTGGTGTGTAGGGCAGTCACCATGCTAGATTGGAGAGAAAGAGAACACGAGGACATTGATTTGGCCGCAATAAATCATCAACCTTCTATTGATGCGTTAAAAGCATGCGGTCTGTACAAATACTGGGCCATACCTGGCATGAGGGGCCAGGTGGCATTCCTTGAGTGGCTGGTTGAAAGGTGGAACATTCAGGGTCAATGCTTCTACATCGGAGAGAACCAGCTCGAGATAGAGTCCTCCGACATATATTTTCTCACTGGCTTGCCTAACAGGGGCGAGCAACTCTCTCTATTCGGGACTAGGCCGGGTGGCCAATCCCTTACTAGTCTCCGGCTAGAGTGGTGCAACAATCAAAACCAGGAGAAGGGGATAGAAATCAAATACATATCCTGACCTGAACTTATGGTGATAGCCTTTACTGTTACCAGACTCTGCGGCGCAGCCGCCTTGCACAATGCCACCGGGTCCCAAATGCGGATGGCGATAGATTGCTACCGAGGCACCATTTTCAACTGGTGCGATGCTGTGTTGGCCAATATGAAGGGCCAACTGACTAGGGCAAAGACCGGACGATTGAAGACCTTTGGATATGGGCCTTTGGTTGTGAGCTTTGCCCTAGAGAGAGTTCCAATGCTGATCCCCCAGCATCTTACTGTTCCAGTTGGGGCTCCTCGGGAGCCTAAGTTGACGAGATGGGTTGCGGTAATGGCCCGGCATCCTGATGAGGGCGCGACAGTTGTTCGATTTCCTGATGGTTACTTTCACTGGTTGGAGAACCAGGTCTTTGCTATTCAGGATTTTCCTTATGCCGGAATGGATTTTCGGAATGATCCGGACATGGTTCTTCCACAGGGAGAACAGTGGGATGACAGAGGTACTTCATTTTTCACAAGTTTTTAATTTATCTATTTTTTTTGTTTTTTTTTTTTTTTATATATATCGTCTCAAAACTGACAGTGGCAAATTTCCAAAATGCAGATGTAGGTCCATGGCGTCCGGCCAATCTCCGGGCTTTTGAGAGAAGAGTACCAGCTGTACCAGCACCAGCCCCACAGGATGCGGCCGCAGAGACCTTAGCCGAGTTGGAACAGGATCTAGAGCGTCTGACGGCAGATATACCAGAGACCACCATAGATGACATTCCTATTCGACTTCAGCGCTATGTGGTCGCAGTCCCAGGACCTTTTAGGAGGTTCCTGTGTAGGGTAGCGCGGGCAGTGGTCTCGTATAGAGAGCACCATCAGTGATTGGCTAGTCACTTTTGTAGACACATATGACATTTTTGGTTTTTTGTACTTATCATTTTTGCCGATCATAAGGTGTTTTTCAACCTATGATCGAAGACGATGTATATTTTTGACACACTCCTATCTATATATATATATCATTATTACCGGCTTATCTTGTTTAACATATGTGATGAAATGTTTTTAAATTTACTTGCATGATTATCGCAAATGTCTGTCCAACATTCGAGAAGCAATTGCATCTGCTAATGTATTTAAAGACCTTGGAATATGCTGATATTCAATGTAATCAAATTCACGTTCCAAGAGACGCACTCTCAAAAACAACCTTAATAACACAGGATTTCTAATGGCATATACTCTATTAAGCTGTAATACAACGAGTTCAGAATCTAACCTCACTATCAAACGTCGAATTCCGAATGAAATAGATTCAGACAATAATTCAACCACTGCACTGTATTCTGCAATGTTGTTCGTTGTTTGACCGAGGCTCACCCCATGCATAGAAACTAACTCGTCAGAGGGCGAATAGATAACCCAAGCTGCGGAAGAGATATTCCGTGTACTACGACAAGCACCATCGGCAAATCCAATGTACGTTTGGAGAGGCGTCGACATCTGCAATTATCAAGAGTAAAACCAAGATAAGCCAGAATAACGACGAAAAACACACTTTCTAAGCTAAGCACACTATCTAAACTAACAAACATACTAGCTAGAAAGAAAACCTAACCTAACTAAAAATTCTCCATACCCATCATTTAAGCATAATACCTTTTAAGGTAAAGTCCATTTCTGGGTTTACCCAAAGAGTCCCCATCAAAATCTACCAGCTCATAGGCCCCTTTTGCTAGCTTTCGCTTTACAATGTAGGGTCTATGCCACATAGGAACGAATTTTCCAGCACCTAGCTTATCATTAGCTTGATCATATAATAGCACTAGGTATCCTTCCGAAAAACTTCGAGGGGTCACATTTCTATCATACTGAGCTTTCATTCGCTTCACGTGAGTCTCGATTGCCAATGCAGCGTCACGTCGAGTCTCATCTAATTGAGCTAAGTATAATAAACGTTTCTCCTCTTCGGAAGTAGCTGGGAGTAATTCGACAGCCATTTGAAGTGATGGGATTTCGCATTCAATGGGTAACACAGCTTCCAAGCCATAAACTAGCTGGAAAGGAGTGAACCCTGTTGAAGTTTTCACTGAAGTTCGGTATGCCCATAGCGCTGAAAATAACATGTTGTGCCAATTCGACCGATGAATGCCAATGATTCATCGGATCATGATAACCAGAACTTTGTTGATAGACTCAACCAAGCTGTTGGCTTGCGGATAATAAGGAGTAGAGCTATCGTGGCGCAAACCAAGCTGGCTTGTAAGCTCAGTCATCATGATGTTTCGAAAATGGCTCCCATGGTCAGTGATGATCGCTTGCGGGACACCAAACCTAGTTATAATGTGATTGAATACGAAAACTGCAGCTGTTTTGCCGCTTGCGTCGAATGTAGGCATCGCCTCGGCCCATTTAGTAAAATAATCAACCGCGAGGATGATATACGCATGCCCCCCGGCCGAGTGAGGGTTACAAGTAATAAAATCGATACCCCATTTGGCGAAAGGACCAACGACAATTATAGGATGGAGAGGAGCAGGTGGTGCGTGCATCTTGCGATCGAACACTTGACAGTTGTGGCATTTTCGGACCGCAATGATACAATCTTTAAACATGGACGACCAGAAATAGCCAGCACGCAACACCTTCTGAGCTGTGGCATACCCAGACATATGACCACCACACGCTCCAGAGTGACAATCATTCAAAACCCTCTCAGCCTCTTTGTGAGTTAAACAACGTCGAAAAACTGAGTCTGCCCCCCGGTGATAAAGTGTATCTCCAATAATTCTGTATTGCTGGGATTGAAACCGAATTTTTCGACGCTCTGACTTTGAAGTTTCAGGCCGAAAGGTTTGGGTTTGGAGATAGATGATTATATCCCCATACCACGGATCTAAAGTACTGATAAGAAACAAAGATTCGTCCGCAATGGACTCCTCTGCCACAGTTTCTGTGTCAGCATGCGGGAAATCACACATCAATTCCACAAAAACTAAGGATTTCTTAGACTTGGACTTCTCGAACTCCAAGTCGAACTCTTGCAGGATAACGATCCATTTAGAGTACTTGCCCCCTAGCATTTGTTTAGTCAAAATATAAATCACAGGGTTGCAATCTGAAATAACTGTAGTTTTACGGAGAAGAATGTAGTGACGAAAACGCTGGACAGCTTGAACGGCTGCCAGGGCCAATTTCTCCACATGCGAATATTTTAGCTCAGTGGGGTTTAATGTCCTACTAAGATAATATATCACATGTTCCGTTCCGAATTCATCTTCTTGGACTAACACCATTCCAATAGTGGAATGCGAAGCTGCGAGGTATAAGAAGTAGTCCTGGTTGTAGTTGGGAGGATGCAACAACGGTGCATGGGTCAACGCGTGCTTAAGTGCATCAAAAGATTGTTGGGCAATCTCGTCCCAAAAGAATTGAGCGTTCTGTTTCAACAGCCGTGTAAAACCCTTAGTGACCTCGGCGTAGTTTGGAATGAATCGGCGTAAAAAGTTTGCTTTCCCTTGCAAACTTTGGAGTTGGCGCAAACTCGAAGGAGGAGGCAATTTAATGATGGCTTTGACCTTCGAGGGATCGACGCGAATGCCGGCTTTTGAAACAACAAATCCCAGCAATCGACCCGCTTCTATACAGAATACACACTTGTGCGGATTCAACCGAATACGATAATGCCTACACCTCATAAAGATTGCTCGTAAGTGGACAAGGTGATCAGCTCGATGTAAAGAATGAGCAGGCAAATCATCGAGGTACGGTTGCACAATGTGCTTGATGTCATGAAATGCATAAGACATCGCCCGTTGAAAAGTGGCTCCGGCATTCTTAAGACCAAAAGGTAATTTGCAGTAAGCAAATGTCCCCCATGGACAAATGAATGCTGTTTTTGGTTGATCGGCAGGTAGAATATTGATTTGATTATAGCCCGAAAAACCATCCATAAAGGAAAACATTTCACTTCCGGCACAATCATCAATTATTTGATCGATATAGGGCGTAGGATAGTTGTCTTTTGGACAAGCTCGATTTATATCCCTATAGTCGATACAGATTCTTATTGTTCCTTGTTTCTTGTTAACCGGAACAATATTCGATACCCAATCCGTTAACGGGATTGGATAAATGAAACCTGCTTTCAACAACTTTTCGACTTCTGCTTTAATCGCAGCTGCTTTTCGAGGGTGAATCTGGCGCAACCGTTGCCGGACGGGTTTAGCGTCCGGGTAGGTCTTTATTTCATGAACAACAATGGCAGTATCGATTCCTGGCATTTCCTCGTAAGACCAGGCAAACACATCGCGGAATTCTTGGAATAGGGCCTTGTAAGTTTGAATTTCATCTTCTGTACATGAGGCACCTATATGAATGTTTTCCTCAATTCCGGGCTTCACTGAAATGTCAATGGGAATAGTGCGAGAAATATTCCCTAAATTCAACTCTGAATCAGGATGTTTCATTGGATTCTGAGCGTCTTTGACATATTCAGCGGTAAAAATAGATGAAAAATCGTTTTCAAAAGCATCACCCTCAGGTAAAAACGAAGATCTATGATGGAGATCTTCCCATGGTAGATCGTCTACACTTAGGATTTCGCGAAGTTGTTCGTCAGATGACACGACTTCGGGAAACGCTATCCGTTCTGAGGTTGGTGTGAAAAGTGATTCCTCACTGACCACATTCATTTGGTCGATTTGGGTTGAACGCGAGTCGGTAAAAGACACGACGGCTTCATAAGCAATTTCATATGGACTCAAAGGCATAGCATCACCGAATGAGTCTATCTCAGATTCAGATGGGACAATCCAAGGATCGTCGTAAATAATGGTGTCTGATGTAATCATATGAATTGATGCAAATGAAGGGTCTGCGTTGATTGGAGGGAAAGGAAAAGTTCCCAGTAAACCGGAATCTTTAACTAAACCTACGCCAACGTCCCTATAAGGGATTGTCGTCTTACCGACATGCTGGATACTCTCTGAAGAGGCTGGGTCGGATGAAAAGTATGTCAGCTGATCAATTGTCACGATCTTGCCGTTATGTGGAAACTTTATTACTCTGAAGACCGATGAAACGACCGCTGTCATAGCATATGACCAACTTCGACCCAAAAGAAGGTTGTAGTCTAGAGGGGCATCAACCACCTCCACATCCAGACTAACGGTTTTACCTTCTACCCCTATAGGCAATTCCTGTAGAATACCAAACGGACGGAACCCACGGCCATCAAAGGCCTTAAGGATGGTCGGGGATTGGTTCAGCGAAGGAGAACCAAGCGATCTCCAACACTGAATCGACATAATACATGTGGAAGCTCCCTCATCAATTACAGTCCGATGAATAGGCCTGTTTTTGACTATCACTGGAATCTGGAAAGCCATTTGATGGGGTAGGCGCGGTGTACTATTTTCTAGATCGAAGATTATCAGATTCGGGTCCTGAACATCAACAGCTCCGATAGCCGACAAAAGTAATTTTCGTTGTGCTGGGCATGATTGCAGCACTTCTAAAGCCGACATCGCTGAGGGTGAAATAGCTAAATCCTCAACAATGTTGTAATTCTGGGCCGCTCTTGCATGTGGATTGAAAGCAGACCTTCGAAGTACACCCTTGGCGGGCGGTTTGATTACTAAGTCCGGGTTAGGTTTTTCGATCTGTAGTGGATCGGAACCAGGAGCTGAGGTTGATGGATTAGAATGAGAAGATTCTGCTTCCTTACCATCAACAGGATTCTTACTACCATAATCTTGCGACCGAGTCGCAATCCTCACATGAGACATCATCAAAATGGGTTCTTCACTGGCAGTCGAGGAAGAACCTATCATCTTACTCTCCTGCTTTGGAAATGGATATTTCAACACAGCAGGAGTGGGAGAACCTTTGACTATTTTCACAACCTCGGCCCGATGAGGCAATCTCTTGTAAAATGATCCTCTTCACAAATAAGACAAGGATATCGAGGTTTGCGCTTTTCGTCATTGGTTTCTGACTTTTCTGTTTTCTCCTTCGGAGCCTTGTCTGCTTTAGCCTTCTTCTTTCCTTTCTTCTTTCCACCGTTTTTTGATTTGGCCGTAGATGACTCCACAGCGTGAATATCGGCGGAAAGTTAAGGAGAAGACTCTCCTGTCGGGGAATCAGGCAAGGTGATTATAGGAGTAGTAGAATTCTTGGAAGACTTCTTCTTGCTCTTTGTGTTCACCGTACCAATCATACCATCAGCGGCATGAGATCCCGAAGGAGCAGCAGCGATTTGATTCGATTTTGGAAGATCTGGGATCTTCTCGTGTAACGTACCCGACTGAGTATAAACTAAGTCAAGGTACTGTGCCTGAGCAATGACTTGCTCCTCAGTAACTACTCTGGCCTTAGCTACATCTTCAGTAATCTTCGGTAATAATGATTTAACAAACCATTCAGCTAAGATTTGGTCCGGAATAAAAACTTTCACTAACCTTCTTCGACGTCTCCACTCATGAATGTGATCGGAAATATACGTGGACGTCGATTGTTTTAGAGAAGTTAATAACTCCGTGCCGTTATCGTATCTGACCGGCAATTGAAAGTGAGTTAAGAACGAGGTAGCTAACTGGCTAAAATTGTAAAAAGAGGCCCGTGGTAACTCAATGTACCACTTGGCCGCGAGACCAATGAGTGTACGTTGGAAAAGACGTAAGCGGATCGAATCATCCGAGATAGAATTTGAAGCACACCAGAGGTGGTAAGTCATCACATGATTCGACGGGTCCTCTCCAGACTTACCTTCGAACTTGGGTATATCGCTGGGCAACTTATTTGGCATTGGCGGCCAGAACGGAAGATAATTGATTGGATCGTTCGTTAGGCGCGACAAGTCTGGTAAATCCAAAGTTGCGATAAACGGCAATTGCCGGTTCGGATCCCTAAAACTCTGAGTCATGACACCAGCCCCAGGAGGAGGATATCCAGGATAACTTGGAATAGGCATTGCATTCGGGATATTGTATCCTCCTGGAAAACCAGGATTAACCGGACCGTACTGGGGTTGTTGAGGTTGTTGATAAGTGTACCCAGGATACGGTTGATACTGGTAAACTGGCTGCTGGACAGCTTGCCCATATTGGTACTGTCCCTGGTACGGTTGATGAACAAATTGTGGTTGAGTAGTGACAACCGTACTTATACCAGGCTGACCTACAGGCATCTGAACCGTAGTTTGAATCGTAGATCCAAATAAGGGTAAAGATGCCTGAGGAGTAGTTACAGAGACAGTAGAAACAGGAGCTGTCGATACTCCAGAAGTAAGTGCGGCAGATGTTGCGGTAGTTGCAGCAGCCGTTTGAGATGGAGTACTAGGTGCAATTGGCGGCTGAGTAACTACCGAAGTTACAGAAGTTTGAACATTTGACTGGACAGGTTGTGGTTGCTGGGGTGGACCAGAAACTACGGGTTGTCCAGTTTGAGGTAACAACTGTATACTTGGCTGCAACACCTGTTGACCTTGTGATGGATCCCACACTATCATTCCGGGGTATTGACCCGTAACAGGTTGAGGATACTGAGATCCGTAACCAGGTTGAGGGTAGGGTTGATAATTGAAAGGTACATTTCCCGGACCTTGAATATAAGACTGACCCTGAGGTGGTTGATAACCTTGACTCGAGTATTGACCTTGAGGTTGATAACCTTGGGGTAAATACTGATACTGGGGTTGACCTTGACCTTGAGGTTGATACCCTTGAGGTTGATACCCTTGAGGTAAATATTGATACTGAGGTTGACCCTGGGGTACATATTGAGGCTGGGGTTGACCTTGAGGCATGTATTGTACCATAGGTACATACTGGCCTTGAGGTTGCCCCCCAGACACAATTTGTGTACCTTGAGGTTGCCCCCCAGACACAATTTGTGTACCTTGAGGTTGCCCCCCAGGCGTTAATTGAGGCTGCCCCCCAGGCGGTAATTGGCCACCTTGAGGTTGAGAAACGGGAACTGATCCTGACATCATGTAAATGTCGCCTACCCCCAACGGTCTATTACCATTGTTTCCAGCTAATAACCCATGATCAATGGGTTGAGGAGATGCCCCCGCAAAGGTACCAGAAAGTGACTGATACCCGGTGGGAACAGAAGGACCGCCGTGTAAGAAAGATTCGGAAGATTGAGTAAACACGGACGACTGACCAGACATATTTACATGAGTATAGATACCTCCAGGTGGAAAAGGAGTATGAGGTGGAGAAAAACTTAACCCTGAGTTGTCTAAATAGTTAGTTAACGAAAGGTACCAAGTAGTACTTCTAGGAGGACTGTAAAAGATAGATTCACGCTCCCTTAGATCAATAGTAAGTTGATCTTCAAGGTTAGAGACGCCTATTTCTTCCTCTGGAGCAAGTTCTTCAATAGCAATCAAACCAGTAGGAAGATTTTCGGTGATAACTCGTTCTACTCTTGGTGAATCTGGAACACTAGAAGTTGGAGTAACAGGCTCAGATATTTCAGGTTCCTCACCTAAATCACTAGTAGATGAAAAACTACCAGCAAGCTCGGAAACTGTAACAGCTTCGGGATTATAACCTGTCTCTAGACTTTGGTAATCTGGATGGACTACCAAGGAAGACTCTCCTTCTTCAGGTGATCCTACTCTACTGCCACTAGGAGGAGTTACAAGGACCTTCAATCCTTCGTACTAACCCGGGACGTCTTCAGGAGGTCCACCCCGTGATCTACGGAGTTTCCTCAACAAATCAGTTCCGGTAACAATCTCAGGTGACTTGCCCCGAAGTCTACGGGACTGTCTTGGTAATTCCGCCACAGCTAAAAACTTTTAACTACTACACACGAAAACAAAGTAAAATCTCAAATCAAACCACCTAAAGTCGCTAAAGAACCAAACAAATTTGAATCACACGCCTAAAGAATCTAGGGCGTCAAACCATGCACAAACAGTAGCCTTCCGGACCGAAAACACTAGTTGGAGATGAAACCCAACATCGCCGAATTCAGTACAGAAGTGGAGGGTGGAACAGTTACCCCGGCAACCTGCTTAATGAATAGACCGGCACAAGTTCCTCCACTTTAACCGTCTCGAGTGAAGTGAACCCCTCGGAAAATCCAAGTGAGTCTAGCCGACGTCTGCTCCAGGTATAGTGGGATCTTCCCTCCACCGTCACCTTGGGTAGAATCCTAAGATTATGGCCACTAAGGTTACCAACAACGGCAAATACACCTGGGGGAACAGTCTAAACTCCGACAGCACGCAAGGGCAGAGTATCAAGCTCAATCCCCTTACCGGCTCCTTGACAACAATCCAAGGTTTACCGATAAGTGACCCCTGGCTCCTCGACAATGGTTAATCCGAGGTTTACCGTTTGTAATACGTGCGTGTCTGGCGTCGTTCCCAACGAGGGAGGATTGATCCCCTCACTGGTTCAGACACGAGCTCGTGCTTCTCCTTTAAGAGGAGCTTTCCCAGAGTATAAATGCAACAGTTGGATTTATCCTACCACAAGATAAGCTACTTGTTTGGTTTTGCTGTCTTGGAGAGTTAATTACTCTCCTACTCCAAGACACTAGCCTGATCTATATTGGTGCTTCAGATCCCTAGTAAAAGAAAAAGTTACTATGTTGATTTTACTTTAAGCGTTAATTTTTATGGTTTTCTTTAAAGACAAAAGGTAGCGGAAATGAAACCAATGGTGTGTAGACTCGACTCAAACCACTACAAAGATTCACTTAGGATGATCTACACTACTTTTATTTTTCAATGAAATTCTTAGCTAAGAAAGTTTAAAGAATGCAAATTTATATAAAAACAACTCTCTTGGCAACGAAAATCAGAGAAATAAAACTCTTTATCTTTCCAAGCATACAAACATGACCGCTCATTACGTGCACGAAAAATTCTTTCTCTTTCAAAATACTCCAAAAGCTACTTGAAACAAAACTTTTCAAAGGAGATGTTTTTGTATTTTCCTTATTTAATAAAGCATATAAATCTATTTTAACAAAAAAACAATCTCAAAATCTATAAAATCTATGAAAAATTGACTCACAAGCAAATCAAAAGGAAATTTACTCTAAAGCAAACCTAACGAGGCAAAAGCCTACAAGGATGATTCTAGGTTGTTTTACTTGACCACAATCAAGCCAAGGACCAGCTAATGCAGAATCAAAAAACCAGTCAAAACAAAACTCAAATCTTTTTGTTCTTTTTGTAAAATGGAATTCAATACTCAATCAACAAGCACTTCGAAATTTGCCAAAGAGACAACTCAAAGGTAAGTTGCTCTCACAGGTAGACTTTTATGACAGGTCCGACTCTTAAGAAGGCTGACAAAACCAGAGAGATCTAAGGCTTGACAACTTCTACCGCCAAAGTCACTACAGGACCTACTCAAAAATCAAACCCTAGGGCTTAAACTTCTATGAAATCCACTAAAACACTCAATGCTATCGAAACAAGTTCAGGTGAAGATCTTTGACAGGGGACTAATGGATCTGGGCAGTAAGAACTAAGAAAAAGCAAAATCTAAGAGGAAAAATGTAAAAAATGGAAATTTCTATTTTTAGCAGGGTACGCAGGCAACCTGTTAAGCCAGGTGCGGGCCCGCTCTGTGCACACAGCAACAGTGCGTACAAGTACGCACTGTGCAATACTCAGAGGGTGCGTACTACTGGAAAAACCAAGAAAAACTAAATCTAATTTAACCCTAAGCTAGCCCACCCAAATACAAAGTCACACAGCCAAAAACCAGAAAATAAATGACTTTTCTCAGATCAAAGTTGCATACAAAGGAAAAAACTTTCACATCAATGGATTCCCCAGCGGAGTCGCCATTTTGTCAGGTGGAAAGAGTCGATAGTGCGGACACAACCAACCTCCCTAGGAGTCTAAGACTCTCTAGTGACAAACAAGACAAACAAGAGCAATCCTTCTCTAAACATGCATTTACCATACAAGAAATCAAGTGTTTAGATCCTACCTGTAGTCCAACGCTGTTGTAGTAGTCCAGCCTCGCTGATCCAGATGAGCTCCTCCTTCACTTCGAAACCTGCATTCACTAACAATCAAACGATTAAATAGCACTTGATAATCTCATAAAATAAAACATATTTAACATATAGACCAAGGAGTACATGAAACAACTCATAAATAACAAGTTATTGAGAAGAATGGACTCATTTGCATTAATAGGAAACAAAAGGAACAATTACAACCTGAGCCTTGGTGTTGTGCAAGTCCCTCCCAGGGTCCATCAAGAGTTCTCCTTACTTTGACAAAGCTCACCCACTTCCAAATGAAACAAGAAAGGATGGGAATCTCTCCTCACAAGCTTCTAAATGGGAGTCCTAATTCCTGCAGCATCTACCCTTAGAAATGTTTAGCTTTCAACCTCTCCTCCTTCTGGCCCAATGCCTGTATTTATAGTTCTCAAGAGGAAGTTAATCAGGTCCACCATCAATGGGATAATCCCCTCTTTGGATGGGATAGCTCCTCTCTTGATGGGATAAGTTCCTCTTTCATAGGGGTACATGAACCATCTGGAGGCGCTCAATACATGTCGAACAACCTTCTAGAATGCTCTAGAAATGACCACAAGTAACTTTTTAAAGATGAAACTCGCGCCTTTTGACCTTTACAGGGGTACGCACCTGTCCCTTTACATACAGAGCGTACAAGTATGCAGTTTTTGTGAACATTAGGTGCGTATACGCAGGTAAGGCCGAGAGAATCTGCGTACCCAGAGATAAACACATTTACAAAGACTTTCTCTCTTTTTTGGAGTTTGACATGGAGAGCAGAGGCATAAGACTTGCCCAGGAGGATAGCATGACTGTTGATAGAGCCATACTAACTGTAAATAGCCATGGTGACATTTTTTAGTGTAACAAAGGGTCACCCCACCCTTGGCTATATATAGTCCCTCATAACTCATTGTAGAGGCTTTTGGTCAACCAAGCTTCCAATAGGAATATCTTAGAGAAAGCTTGGACAGTATTGTAAGGAGCCTTGGCTTCTCCAATGTGTAGAGCTAGTGTATCTCTTTGGAGGAGCAGGCAGTTGTGACTATAACATTCTGCTATCAAAACTAGTGGTTGGACATGGATGTACTGTATGACTGGAAATTACACTTCTTAATATAACATAGCCAACACATTTCATGCATATGTCATATTGTATTCCATCTATCTTGTTTACTCTAAATGATATATGTATCTGTTTGCTTACGCATGCATGTATGCACTATTCTATATAAGTATGTATGAATCTTACTGAATGTGTTGTTGGTTTAACCATCACTTTGGATTGCTTGCTAACTTTCTTTCCAGTTTGTGACACATCTTTGCTCATATGTTCCCTTCCAAGCTGTGTGCTATCACAGGTTTCCAAGGGGTGCACTAACCCCACTTTTCGTGTGTTAGAACCATTCATACACCTTCCTTGACTCACTGCAACTGTCACACCCTTGCTACCAACAAGGACATCTTACTTGCCTCTATGCGAAACCGCGGTCAAGGCGATACCGTACGACCCACTACTGGGACTCCTACACCAAACGGTCTAAGGTTTAACTGGGACTTCTTACCAGGGATATCCCCTGACATGTTGGCGGGTCTAGCACCGTCAACATTTTTGGTGCTAGAAGGAGGGCTAGATGACAAGCTGTGTCTTCTCATCCTGTTTTGAATCTTTGCATATCTATCATGGATTTTGTTACACTCCTCCCTCCACAATGTATTTCGCATGTCGAACCTCTCCACATCACGAGGGAGTTCAAAGATCTCTTGTTCGAATTCACGTATGATGGTGAAGGCGAAGTGGCTTGGCCTGTGTTCTTACATGACTTCATTTCGATGCTTGATGAGGAAGATGGATGTTCTGACAAAAAGGCCAGTCTGCTTCTTGCGCACACACTTCACGAATCTCCACTATGGTGGTGTTGGAGTTTGCCACCCGACAATGTGCACTCACTTGCTCATTGAATCTACTTTCCATCATTTTGATCCAGAACCTCTTGAAAAAAAACTGTTAGAGAAACGGAAGGCTCCGCAAGAATCGCTTGATGATTTTTGGCGGTGCTTCTATGTTTTGCAGTTTCAAGATCCAAAGAGGCAGATGAAATTTCAGTATCTCATGGATAGATTTGAGTATTTCCTTATCCAATCTGTCAATCCCAAGAAAAAGTTCAAGCTCAAACCCTACTCATCATACTTCGGTCATACTTCAGTGATGAAGCTGCGCAATCATAGACGGAGACGGTTGCTGTCACAAGTGACTGTCCACCGTCCCCTCATCAACAAACTTGACCACCGCAAAGTGATGTGGGAGAGCATGCACACACATTTGTTCAACCATCACATCTTCCTAACATCGCTCCTTCTGATTTTCGTACAAGCTTGGTTGCGAATCCATTGGGTTATCACATGTATTTTGTACCTCAACCTCCATCTTCGTACTCGGATCATCCTCCGGATTACATTGTCTTATGTTCTTCCATTCTAGTCTCTACACCAATTTTGAACGAGGATCGATCTATCGATGGAGTTGGTGTTGCACAACTAGCATGCGTTGTCATTCACAAAGAGTATGACTGGGATATTGAACATCCACTATAGTAGAGGACCCTCCTTATCTGTCTGTACCTCCTCCATTTTTTCTGACATCCTTAATGATCCCGCCATCCCTGATTTTTCATGTGTATCCCCATCCACGGAAGCACCCATTGTTGATCATTCGCAGGACACACTGGACGCCAGTCCATCATTTGACAATGGAGAGGACCAATCGTTCTTTGAACATCCACTTGATTTTTCATCTATCTTTTCCAGAAACGTAGAGGATGAACATTCTTGCTTCTCATCTACCTCTCTGTGTGATTCATCAAATCATGAGCATGTCGACCAACATTATGAGTTTTTTGATATTGGTTGTTGTGATCTCTTTACCTCATCATCCAATCACAATGTTGATTCAACTTGTTAATCCTTCTAAGACACTGGTCTACGATGATCTATCTGTCGACGAAGTTGAAACCCCGCAGACTATCGAGGCACTTCAGCCTGAGTTGATGGTTATGTTAGGTCCTCATTGTCCTGAGGTTGGTTTCACTTCTGATCAAGAAATTGTTCAAACATACAAGGCTCCTCATCACTCATCTGTATGGATTGAAGATCAATCCAACACTCAGATTTCACTTCCTCCACTCGAACTGCACGATCCCATCACTCATGCATTGGAGGAATCTTACTCAGCAAGCACACTTGCGCAACGTAAGTGGTCTACCTTCCTCAAGTGTGCTTGCATGTCACAGTAAAGTGTATCTGCGTGCTTAACATCTGCACGTAGTGTCACACAACATCATGTTATGTCCACAGATTACATGTCATGCACTTTCACTCATTTTTTTTTTTTTTTTTTCTGTGGACACTTGTAAGCTCTAAGTGTGTCTGTCTTCATTGTTGTATCTTTCACATCTGTTGGTTCACACAACTGTGTTGTTCGTGAACCATTCCTTCATTGACATGGGTCAACCAATGCGTCGGTGGCTGCATTGGAAGTATCACTTCATGAGAGATGACCGATGCACTGTAAGCTTCTTTCTTTGTGTGTTTGTTTGTTTGCTTACTTGCTTTGCTTTTGCATTTGCTTCTGGTTCTTGCTTTGATTTTTTGGTTTGTTTGCTTGTTATTGTCCCTAGGTTAGTTTCGCATGGATTGTGTGTGAATCTTGAAACAAGTTGAGTAAAGTACAAGAGGACTTGTACAACTATTAACATTTGGTTATCTGTTGTCCACTCTCCTATGTAAGAATTTGTTGTCTTCAGTCCATGATATATAAATGGAAAATACATACTGTTCGAAGTGAACCTTGGTGAAAACACAACGCTTGCGCACTAACTAGTATCACCTACTCTAATTGGTTTTTTTTAGGTTAATCCTTGTCGGCTCAGTCAAGTAGAGTAAGGTGAGGGGGGAAAGCCTTAACAAGAACGTCAGAGGTATATATAAACTACTTCCCTGAAGGAACAACCATCTCTACTCTCAATAAGCTGGGATCCCTCTTCCACCTCTGAAATGAATAAGTGTTATGCAAAGTTACGAAAATGAAAAACGAAAAAATGAAAAGTGAAAAATTTCGAAAAAAATGAAAATGAATAAGGTGAAAGAAGAGAAAGGCTTCCTGCACAGAGAGGTGATGCAAGTAACTCCACCGGGGTATTGACCAGGCTCACTAGCAGTGGAGCGATGCTTGTGTTCTTCTGTGATTCTGTCGGGGTACTATCTAGGCCTGCTGGCAGCGGAGCAACACCAGAGATGAAACTAAAACTCAGACGACTATACTGGTTGTGCACCAATATACCCCACATTCCCAATCGAAACAACTATGTTGGCTTGGCTTGGAATGTGCGTCAACCGACCAAGAGCCTGGCAGATGCTACATCTTACAATCAAGAAAGTGTGGAAACCAAGATGAACAGATAATTGAACAATGCTTCTGGAGGTGTTAGACTTGCTTCTCATGAAAAAGGTCCATTCAGAGAGTTGGGGTTCTACCAGTCTATCACCAAGTGTTGTAGCGGCTACAACTAGCACCCAAAATTTTGCCTTAGCTTCGTTTTGGAGCCTCCCTACCGACCATCCTTAGTAGCATGTCTTGCGCTGTCAAGCACATCAGCTTCAGCTGTTTCATAGAGTCTTGTCAGCCTGTACATGCAATTTTGTTCCACCCCCTTCATAGACTGCTTTTTGGACTTAGTGTCAATTGTTGGTTGAGCAGCTCCCTCTGGGAATTGCACAATTCTGGAGGGGAACTAGCCTTCCCTCCAGAAATTGCGCAAACCCAGCTGGAAACCTAGCTGGGCTCCAGAATTGTGCAATTCTTCTTGACAGTCTTCCTCTAAAAAATTGCGCAATTCATCCCAAGGCAGTTGCTCAACCCAAAAATCGCATAATCATAGAAGACATTCACCTGTTCCTCCCATAAATTACAAAAATCCAGCGAGGCAGCCTGTTGGGTTGAGAAATTGCGCAATACAGTCAAACAGGCTTCCTTGAGAAAATTGCAAGGTCTTACCTAGGACAACTGCTCAGCCCAAAAATTGTGCAATCCTGGGATACAGTCACATGTTCCTCTCAAAAATTGTGCAATTCCTCTGGGACAACCATATTTGCTCAGCCTAGAAATTGCGTAGATTTTCATCCGAGGCTCACATACTGGTGCATGTGCCTTCAGGTTGACTGGTTTCCTCTGCAACTGAGAAAAACTGATTTGCATGCATGGACTACTTCTCCCACAGAAGCATGCAAAGGAATCCCTTGATTTAGGGATCTATTTTTAGCATCTGGAGGTTACATGCAAGGATCATTTCATAAGCCTTCCGCCAAGTGTCTCTTTTCCTAGATTGGTGGCATGCGCATCACAAACACGATCTTATCAAAACTCATCAACCAGATGCTACAAAGATCATTCCTCACATTGACCTTACAACTTTGACATCCCACATTGCATCTAGGAGTCGTCGGCACAATTCAGCTCAACTGTTTCGGGGTAAGCCTGCTTTTCATGTCTTGCGCTATGTTTCTGTCGCTTTTTGTGTTTCACTTTGTGTGATTGTTGTCTGCTTGATTTCAGTGAGCACTTGTTGTCATTTTGATGTATGTTAGCTTGTAGAAGCATTGTTTCAGTTTTCATTCGCATCTCACTGTTATTGCATGCATGGCACTATTTTTGCACCAACGATCACCATTGTGGCGACTCGCTTCACACACATGCATGCTTTCTTGTTTCTTGAATCCTGCACTTGTTGTTTCCATGTATGATCATTCACTCTTGTTTGCACTCATCTCGTCATGCATTCAAACTTCTCATGTTTTTAGTGACCCATCGGCCGGTCTAGGCTACCTTGGCCTGGACTGTGCCTTGCCCAGCTAGCACTGCGCATTTCCGGAAGCGAAGGCTCTGCCTTACCTCCAGAAACTACACAAGACTAGCCCAACACTGACCTCCAGGCTTGCATTACGTAATTCTTGGAGGCAGCGTCCTGCTGGCCCTAGAAATTGCGTAATGCAGTTTGCTGGTTGCATGTCGCTGCTGACTGAAATTTCACATTGCACAGTTTCAATCCTTAGCAAGCCCGACTGGACTATGCATTGCATAGTTCTAGCAGTCATTCAGCCTCTTGACAACCCAAACTGTGCCTTGCGCAGTTTTGGCAGTCAGTCTCCTGACCTCCCGGCGGAAATTGCGCAACCTTCACGATCAATCACACAGGTATGTTGCAAGTTAGTCCTCAAGTTTGTTTTGGTTTTCGACTAACAAATTGCTTTCCATGAGTGTTGTTATGTCTCCAAGCATCACAGGTGTTTTTCTGTCTCTCAGTAGCACAAGTATAATGGCCTTCCTGAGAGCAGAGTCAAAGCACACCGTTGAGAGCACAACGAGGGTTGTAGCCAAGCAAGTGTCTATGAGCTTGCCTACCTATGAAGACACCAAGTTGTTCATAGACAAGGACATCAAGATAATATGGCAGCAAGATCATAATGAGAAGCACCATCAACAACAACAAAAGGTAGCACACCTGCATGCGATGAGTGCAAGAGGAAGGTTGTAGACAACATAGGGACGAAGCGAAGCTACAAGTTCAAAGTAGATCCACTTATGACGAAAGAAGCTTTGGAGATTGAGGCCATGAGGTGATGGCGCGACAAGACGATCGCGCGAGGGTAGAGAAAGGAATAGAGAAGGAGTTGCATGTGCTAAAGCAACAACTCAAGGAAGAACATGAGCTGCACATACGAGAGAATGAGTTGCAACAGGAACAAGTACAACAGGGGGGACAACATGCACAGACGAATGAAACTATGCCCATACAAGTTATGGATCCATCCTAGCAGCTGGCACGGAGCAGAAAAGGTGAGCAGTGTTGTTGATCGCATGCAAGGGAATTCAACAACATGCATGTCATTATGCGCATGCATGCAATCCCATCCATTTGGCACACTCACCGAGGCAACGACAAGAAGCAAGTCCGACTGGAGTTGAACATGTAGTTTGACAAGTTGATGCGCATGGTCACTAAGACACACTTGGAAATAAATACAGACACTATGCATTAGTATGTTGCTGGTCGAGCTGCACTCAAGACAACCATGCACTTGCTATCAAATGAGTTGGATGAAGGAGCCATATCAGTGTATCCAGATGCAATGGAGACAATAATTCGCTTTCAGCAAGATGTCACGATTGAGCGCATGGACACCATCGCGGATGACCAAGATTGGCATCAGTTTGCCACCATCGACCATCACAAGGATGTCAAAGAGTTGGTCTCACCACAACGGTCTGAGTGTTAGTGATGTCTTGCATGGATTTCTCCAGCCATTTTGTCTCACATGGGTACATGTGCAGATTGTATGTAACGTCTTGTCAAGTGGAATTTCAAGTGTCGATAGTTGAATGTAACAGTCATAGAGTAGTTGAAGAGTCATGAGGATAGACAAACGCCCACAAAGGGGAATGTTAAGGGTCACCCCACCCTTGGCTATATATAGTCCCTCATAACTCATTGTAGAGGCTTTTGGTCAGCCAAGCTTCTAATAGGAGTATCTTAGAGAAAGCTTGGACAATATTGTAATGAGCCTTGGATTCTCCATTGTGAAGAGCTAGTATATCTCTTTGGAGTAGCAGGTAGTTGTGACTGTAACATTCCACTATCGGAACTAGTGGTTTGACATGGATCTACTACATGACTGGAACTTACACTTATTTATATAATAGAGCCAACACATTTCATGCATATGTCATATTGTATTCCATCTATCTTGTTTACTCTAAATGATATATGTATTTGTTTGCTTACGCATGCATGTATGGACTATTCTGTATAAGTATGTATGAATCTTACTCAAATGTGATGTTGGTTTAACCATAATTTTGGATTGCTTGCTAACTTGCTTTCCAATTTGTGATGCATCTTCGATCATGTGTTCCCTTCCAATCCGCGTGCTATCACAGGTTTCCAAGGGGTGCACTCATCCCACTTGCCAGTTGTTAGAACCGTTCATACGCCTTCCTTGACTCGCCACAACTGTCACACCCTTGCTACCAACAGGGACATCTTACTTGCCTCTTTGCGACACGTCGATCAAGGCGATACCATACGACCCACTGTTGGGACTCCTACACCAAACGGTCTGAGGTCTAATTGGGACTTCTTATTGGGGAGATTCCCTGACATGTTGGCGGGTCTAGCACCATCAACAATTGAAAAAGGTAGTGCACTTCATTCTAGTTAAGTATACTTATTCAGCGAATGATGTAGCACATGTCTTCATCAGAGACTTATTGAGGTTGCATGGTGTTACAAAGAAGATTGTGTCAGACATGGATGCAAAGTTCACTTCTAGGTTCTAGAAAGAGTTATTTATAGGTTTGGGTATAGACTTGGCCTTTAGTACAACTTATCATCCACAGATAAATGGACAGATAGAGAGGGTCAATAGGATTCTGGAGGATATGTTGAGGATGTATGTGATACATCAACGACTGAAGTGGGAATAGTATCTTCCACTGGTTGAGTTCGGTTACAACAATGGGTATCAGGAATATTTGAGGATGAGTTTGTTTGAGGCACTCTATGGGAGGAGTTGTAACACTCCCATCAATTGGATTGATCCAGTGAACAGGGTATTAATTGAAACAGATATGTTGGCAGAAATGGAATATTAATGTAGGTAATCAAGAAGATTTAAAAGTAGCACAAGATAGACATAAGAGTTATGCAGATCGACACATGTTGTTTAAGGAGTTTCAGGTTGGGGAACAAGTGTACTTATGCATCAAGCCCAAGAATAACTCCTTAAGGATTGGATCATGTGCCAATCGAGAACCTCATTATTGTGGACCTTTCAATATTCTTGAGAGGATTGGGCTAGTAGCCTATCAACTCACACTACCTCCGACAATGAAATTCTATATTGTTTTCCATGTGTCGTTTCTTAAGAATTATATTAAAGATGTTGATCATGTGATTGACTAGTTTGTATTGTAGGTGGAGCTTGAAGGATAATTCCAATGGAACCTCAATTCATTTTGCAACGAAAGATGCTCATGCTTCAGAATCGAGAAGTTGAGCAAGTTAAGTGAAATGGAAGCACTTTGGGACAAATGAAGCTACATGGGAGATGGTTGATCAGATGCAAGTTTTGTATCCTTCTTTATTCACTGGTTGAGTGAATGTATTTTGGTATATGTATATATGTATATGGATGCAAATACCACCATGATTTGTGTTATAAAGCTCCAATAAGTGGTATGGTTGCCACGTTGTTATGTTTTCATGTCAGTTATGATGGTTTGCTTTCAGTAGGTTGATCATTATAAGTATCACATCGAGCTAAGTTATAATTCTCCATGGGCAGTATGTTTTTTTTTTCGGTAGTCTTATTAGCTTTAGGTGTCATTCAACATCGAGGACGGTGTTCCCCCAAGGGGGAAAGTTCTGTAACAACCTTGGTAAAAAATCCAAGTAATAAAGTTAATAAATGCAAAATAAGACCAAGGTCATGGGGCAAATATTGCAAGTTGAATGTTGGGAAAAAAACATAGTGATGTGGATCAATGGTGATTAATTAATGGCTATGGAAATTAGAAAAGGCAATGGAAAAGGCTTTGGAAAGGCCAGAGGTATTTATTGGCATTTTATTGATGCAAATAATGGAAAATAGGAGAAAATGAAGTTTAAAGGTCACAAGTTGCATGTGAGGAGGAAATTGAAGGAAAATAATGGAAAAATAAGAAAATAAAGTCCTCATTTGATAAAAAGGATTCTAAGAATCAATTCATGGTTTTTTGTTTGTTTGGATTTTAGTCAGTTTCAACTTAACATTCTCATTCTATTCTCTCTCTCATACTCTTGGGCACTTAGAGTTTTCTTAGATCACTCTTGGAGGAGTGTGGCATACCTGACATTTGGAGAAAGAAGGAAAAGGAAGAGTAGGAAAGCGCAAGGGGACAATGGGATTAACAACTACAGTGGGTTTTTCTTGCAGGTACTGAGTTTCATGTATGATTTACTTGCTAGTTTTGGCATTCATGGGATATGCATGTGGTTATTTGGTTATGATATGTCATTGGCATGGAGGATTGCCTAGATTGACAGTGGTTTTGCCTAACCTTGCCATTTTTTTGATAACCATGGTGTTGTGGGTTTTATATTTTTTTTTTTTTGGTTGGTTCTCATGTTCCTTTGTCTGTGGGTTGAGTTACTAGTTCATAGAGCCTTGGTTGGACAAATGCTCTAGAAGCCCTGTAACAACTTGGTTTGAGTTACTAGTCCTAGAAGCCTTGGTTGGACAAACGCTCTTGACCCTAGTTGGGTTGAGTTACTAGTGTTGGAAGCCTTGGTTGGACAAATGCTCTAGAGCCCGACAATAGTTGTGGGTTGAGTTAATAGCCCTGGAAACCTTGGTTGCAACAAACGCTCTTAAGCCCTGGAGAACTTGGGTTGAGACCATTATGGTGATGGTTAGTGATGTTCGACTATGAGGTGGAATATTTGGTTGAGGGTTGAGGTGTTTTGGCCTCTGGAAGCCCTGGTTTGGTTTTCTTGGTTTATTCCATGAGATACCATATTCATGCTTGGAATATGGCACGAGGGTCATTGGCCATTGTGGCGACTCAATTCACACATATGCATGCTTTCCTATTTCTTGAATCCTGCACTTGCTATTTGCATGTATGATCATTCACTCTTGTTTGCACTCATCTCATCATGCATTCAGACTTCTCATGTTTTCAGTCACCCGTCGGCCGGTCTAGGCTGCCTTGCCCAGCTAGCACTACGTATTTTCGGAAGTGAAGGCTCTGCTTTCCCTCCAGAAACTACACAAGACTGGCCCAACACTGACCTCCAGGATTTCATTGAGTAATTCTTGGAGGCAGTGTCCTGCTGGCCCTAGAAACTACGTAATGTAGTTTGCTGGTTGCATGTCATTACTGACTGAAATTGCACATTGTGTAGTTTCAGTCCTGAGCAAGCCAAGCTTGACTATGCATTGCATAGTTCTAGCAGTCATTCAGCCTCTTGACAACCCAAACTATGCCTTGCGCAGCTTTGGTAGTCAGTCTCTCGACCTCCTGACGGAAATTGCGCAACCTTCACGATCAGTCACACAGGTATGTTGCAAGTCAGTCCTCAAGTTTGTTTTGGTTTTCGACTAACAAATTTCTTTCCATGAGTGTTGTTATGTCTCCAGGCATCACAAGTGTTTGTCTGTCTCTCAGTAACACAAGTATAATGGCCCTCAGGAGAGCAGAGTCAAAACACACCGTTGAGAGCACAACGAGGGTTGCAGCCAAGCAAGTGTCTATGAGCTTGCCTACCTATGAAGACACCAAGTTGTTCATAGAAAAGGACATCAAGATAATATGGCAGCAAGATCACAACAAGAAGCACCATCAACAACAGCAAAAGGCAGCACACCTGCATGTGACGAGAGCAAGACGAAGGTTGTAGACAACATAGAGGTGAAGCAAAGATGCAAGTTCAAAGTAGATCCACTTATGACGAAAGAAGCTTTGGAGATTGAGGCTATAAGGTTACAACGCGACTAGATGATTGCGTGAGGGTAGAGAAAGGAATAGAGAAGGAGTTGCATGTGCTGAATCAACAACTCAAGGAAGAACATGAGATGCACATATGAGAAAATGAGTTGCAACAGGAACAAGTACAACAGGGGGCACAACATGCACAGATGGATGAAACTATGCCCATACAAGCTATGGATCCGTCCCAGCAGCTGGCACGGAGCAGAAAAGGTGAGCAGTGTTGTTGATATAATGCAAAGGAATTCAACAACATGCATTTCATTGTGCACACGCATGCGTTCCCACCTATTTGGCACACTCACCGAGACGACGACAAGAAGCAAGTCCCACTGGAGCTCAACATGTAGTTTGAAAAGTTGATGTGCATGATCACTAACACACACTTGGAAATCAACAAAAACACTATGCATCAGTATGTTGCTAGTCCAGCTGCACTCAAGACAACCATGTGCATGCTATCAAACGAGTTGGATGAAGGAGCCCTATCAGTGTACCTAGATGTAATGGAGGCAACAGTTCGCTTTCAACAGGATGTCACGATTGAGCGCACGGACACCATCACAGATGACCAAGATTGGCATCAATTCGACACCATCGACCATCACAAGGATGTTAGAGAGTTGGTCTCACCACAACGGTCTGAGTGTTAGTGATGTCTTGCGTCGCTTTCTCCCGCCATTTTGTCTCACATGGGTACATGTGCAGATTGTATATAACGTCTTGTCAAGTGGAAGTTCAAGTGTTTATACTTGAATGTAACAATCATAGAGTAGTTTCAGAGTCATGAGGATAGACAAACGCCCACAAGGGGGAATGTTAAGGGCCACCCCACCCTTGGCTATATATAGTCCCTCATAACTCATTGTAGAGGCTTTTGGTCAGCCAAGCTTCCAATAGGAGTATCTTAGAGAAAGCTTGGACAATATTGTAACAAGCCTTGGATTCTCCATTGTGAACAACTAGTATATCTCTTTGGAGTAGCAGGCGGTTGTGACTGTAACGTTCCACTATCAGAACTAGTGGTTTGACATGGATGTACTATATGATTGGAAATTACACTTCTTTATATAATAGAGCCAACACATTTAATGCATATGTCATATTGTATTCCATCTATCTTGTTTACTCTAAATGATATATGTATCTATTTGCTTACGCATGCATGTATGGACTATTCTGTATAAGTATGTATGAATCTTACTCAAATGTGTTGTTGGTTTAACCATCATTTTGGATTGATTTCTAACTTGATTTCCAATTTGTGATGCATCTTCACTCATGTGTTCCCTTCCAAGCCATGTGCTATCATAGGTTTCCAAGGGACGCACTCACCCCACTTGCCATGTGTTAGAACTGTTCATACGCCTTCCTTGACGTGCCACAACTATCACACCCTTGCTACCAACAGGGACATCTTACTTGTCTCTCTGCGAAACCTCGATCAAGGCAATACCATATGACCCATTGCTGGGACTCTACACCAAATGGTCTGAGGTCTAATTGGGACTTCTTATTGGGGATATTCCCTGACATGTTGGCGGGTCCAACACCGTCAACAATTGAAAAAGGTAGTGCACTTCATTCTAGTTAAGTCTACTTATTCAGATAATGATGTAGCACATGTCTTCATCGGAGACGTATTGAGGTTGCATGGTGTTCCAAAGAAGATTGTGTCAGACATGGATGCGAAGTTCACTTCTAGGTTCTAGAAAGAGTTATTTATAGGTTTGGGTATAGAGTTGGCCTTTAGTACAACTTATCATCCACAGATAAATGGACAGATAGAGAGGGTCAATAGGATTCTGGAGGATATGTTGAGGATGTATGTGATACATCAACGACTGAAGTGGGAATAGTATCTTCCACTGGTTGAGTTCGGTTACAACAATGGGTATCAGGAATATTTGAGGATGAGTTTGTTTGAGGCACTCTATGGGAGGAGTTGTAACACTCCCATCAGTTGGATTGATCCAGTGAACAGGGTATTAACTGGAACAAATATGTTGGCAGAAATGTAATAGGAAACGCAGGTAATCAAGAAGAATTTAAAAGTAGCACAAGATAGACATAAGAGTTATGTAGATCGACACATGTTGTTTAAGGAGTTTCAGGTTGGGGAACAAGTGTACTTATGCATCAAGCCCAAGAATAACTCCTTAAGGATTGGATCATGTGCCAATCAGGAGCCTCGGTATTGTGGACCTTTCAAGATTCTTGAGAAGATTGGGCCAGTAGCCTATCAACTCGCACTACCTCCGACAATGAAAGTCCATGTTGTTTTCCATATGTCGTTTCTTAAGAAGTATATTAAAGATGTTGATCATGTGATTGACTAGTCTGTATTGCAGGTGGAGCTAGAAGGATAGTTCCAACGAAACCTCAGTTCATTTTGCAATGAAAGATGCTCATGCTTCAGAATCGAGAAGTTGAGCAAGTTAAAGTGCAATGGAAGCACTTTGGGACAAATGAAGCTAGATGGGAGATGGTTGATTAGATGCAAGTTATGTATCCTTCTCTATTCGCTGGTTTAGTGAATGTATTTTGGTATATGTATATATGTATATGGATGCAAATACCACCATGATTTGTGTTATAAATCTCCAATAAGTGGTATGGTTGCCACGTTGTTATGTTTGTCATGTCGGTTATGATGGTTTGCTTTCAGCAGGTTGATCATTATAAGTATCACTTCGATCTAAGTTATAAATCTCCATGGGAAGTATGTTATTTTTTTCAGCAGTCTTATTGGTTTTAGGTGTCATTCAACACCGAGGATGGTGTTCCCCCAAGCGGGAAAGTTCTGTAACAACCTTGGTAAAAAATCCAAGTAATAAAGTTAATAAATGCAAAAAAAGACCAAGGTCATGGGGAAAATATTGCAAGTTGAATGTTGGGAAAAAACATAGTGATGGGGATCAATGGTGATTAATTAATGGCTATGGAAATTGGAAAAGGCAAAGGCAAAGGCTTTGAAAGACTAGAGGTATTAATTGGCATTTTATTTATGAAAATAATGGAAAATAGGAGAAAATGAAGTTTAAAGGTCACAAATTGCATGTGAAGAGGAAATTGAAGTAATATAATGGAAACATAAGAAAATAAAGTCCTCATTTGATAAAAAGGATTCTTAGGATCAATTCATGGTTTTTTGTTAGTTTGGATTTTAGTCAGTTTCAACTTAACGTTCTCATTCTATTCTCTCTCTCTCATATTAGAGTTTTCTTAGATCACTCTTGGAGGAGTGTGGCATACTTGAGATTTGGAGAAAGAAGGAAAAGGAAGAGCAGGAAAGCGCAAGGGGACAATGGGATTAACAACTACTGTGGGTTTTGCTTGCAGGTACTGAGTTTCATGTATGATTTACTTGCTAGTTTTGGCATTCATGGCATACGCATGTGGTTATTTGGTTATGATATGTCATTGGCAGGGAGGATTGCTTAGATTGACAGTGGTTTGCCTAACCTTGCCATTTTTTTGATAACCATGGTGTTGTGGGTTTTATATTTTGTTTTCTGGTTGGTTCTCATGTTTCTTTGTCTGTGTTTTGAGTTACTGGTTCATAGAGCCTTGGTTGGAAAAATGCTCTAGAAGCCCTGTAACAACTTGGTTTGAGTTACTAGTCCTAGAAGCCTTGGTTGGACAAACGCTCTTGAGCCCTAGTTGGGTTGAGTTACTAGTCCTGGAAGTCTTGGTTGGACAAACGCTCTGGAGCCCGACAATAGTTGTGGGTTCAGTTACTAGTCCTGGAAACCTTGGTTGCAACAAACGCTCTTAAGCCCTGGAGAACTTGGGTTGAGACCATTATGGTGATGGTTAGTGATGTCCAACTATGAGGTGGAATATTTGGTTGAGGGTTGAGGTGTTTTGGCCTCTGGAAGCCCTAGTTTGGTTTTCTTGGTTTATTCCATGAGATACCATATTCATGCTTGGAATATGGCATGAGGGTCATTGGTCGTTGTGGTGACTCACTTCACACACATGCATGCTTTCCTGTTTCTTGAATCCTGCACTTGATGTTTGCATGTATAATCATTCACTCTTGTTTGCACTCATCTCATCATGCATTCAAACTTCTCATGTTTTTAGTCACCCGTCGGCCGGTCTAGGCTGCCTTGGCCTGGACCGTGCCTTGCCCAACTAGCACTACGCATTTTCGGAAGTGAAGGCTCTGCCTTCCCTCCAGAAACTACACAAGACTAGCCAAACATTAACCTCTAGGCTTGCATTACATAATTCTTGGAGGCAGTGTCCTGTTGGCCCTAGAAACTGCGTAATGCAGTTTCCTGGTTGCATGTCACTGCTGACTAAAATTACACATTGTGCAGTTTTAGTCCTCAGTAAGGTAGGTTGGACTATGCATTGCATAGTTCTAGTAGTCATTCAGCCTCTTGACAACCCGAACTGTGCCTTGCGTAGTTTTGGCAGTCAGTCTCCCGACCTCCCGGCGAAAATTGCACAACCTTCACAATCAATCACACAGGTATGTTGCAAGTTAGTCCTCAAGTTTGTTTTGGTTTTCAGCTAACAAATTGCTTGGCATGAGTGTTGTTATGTCTCCAGGCATCACAGGTGTTTGTCTGTCTCTCAGTAGCACAAGTATAATGGCCTTCAGGAGAGCAGAGTCAAAGCACACCATTGAGAGCACAACGGGGGTTGCAGCCAAGCAAGTGTCTATGAGCTTGCCTACCTATGATGACACCAAGTTGTTCATAGACAAGGACATCAAGATAATATGGCAACAAGATCACAACGAGAAGCACCATCAACAACAGCAAAAGGCAGCACACCTGCATGCAACAAGTGCAAGAGGAAGGTTGTAGACAACATAGAGGCAAAGCAAAGCTGCAAGTTCAAAGTAGATCCACTTATGACTAAAGAAGCTTTGGTGATTGAGACCATGAGGTGACGGCATGACAAGACGATCGTGCGAGGGTAGAGAAAGGAATAGAGAAGGAGTTGCATGTGCTAAAGCAACAACTCAAGGAAGAACATGAGCTGCACATACGAGAGAATGAGTTGCAACAGGAACAAGTACAACATGGGGTGCAACATGCATAGACGGATTAAACTGTGCCCATACAAGTTATGGATCCATCCCAGCAGCTAGCACGGAGCAGAAAAGGTGAGTAGTGTTGTTGATCGCATGCAAGGGAATTCAACAACATGCATGTAATTGTGCGCACGCATGTGTTCCCACCCATTTGGCACACTCACCGAGGCGACGACAAGGAGCAAGTCTGACTGGAGCTGAACACATAGTTTGACAAGTTGATGCGCATGGTCACTAACACACACTTGGAAATCAACATAGACACTATGCATCAGTATGTTGTTGGTCCAACTGCACTCAAGACAACCATGCACATGCTATCAAATGAGTTGGATGAAGAAGCCATATCAGTGTACCCAGATGCAATGGAGGCAACAGTTCGCTTTCAGCAGGATGTCACGATTGAGCGCACGGACACCATCACGGATGACCAAGCTTGGCATCAATTCGACACCATCGACCATCAAAAGGATGTTAGAGAGTTGGTCTCACCACAACGGTCTGAGTGTTACTGATGTCTTGCATGGATTTCTCGAGCCATTTTGTCTCACATGGGTACATGTGCAGATTGTATGTAACGTCTTGTCAAGTGGAAGTTCAAGTGTCGATAGTTGAATGTAACAGTCATATAGTAGTTGAAGAGTCATGAGTATAGAAGAACGCCCACAAAGGGGAATGTTAAGGGTCAACCCACCCTTGGCTATATATAGTCCCTCATAACTCATTGTAGAGGCTTTTGGTCATCCAAGCTTCCAATAGGAGTATCTTAGAGAAAGCTTGGACAATATTGTAACGAGTCTTGGATTCTCCACTGTGAAGAGCTAGTATATCTCTTTGGAGTAACAGGCGGTTGTGACTATAACATTCCACTATCGGAACTAGTGGTTTGACATGGATGTACTCTATGACTAGAACTTAAACTTCTTTATATAATAGAGCCAACACATTTCATGGATATGTCATATTGTATTCCATCTATATTGTTTACTCTAAATGATATATGTATCTGTTTGCTTACGCATGCATGTATGGACTATTTTGTATAAGTATGTATGAATCTTACTCAAATGTGATGTTGGTTTAACCATAATTTTGGATTGCTTGCTAACTTGCTTTCCAATTTGTGATGCATCTTCGCTCATGTGTTCCCTTCCAAGCCGCGTGCTATCATAGGTTTCCAAGGGGCGCACTCACCCCACTTGCCATGTGTTAGAACCATTCATACGCCTTCCTTGACTCACCACAGCTGTCACACCCTTGCTACCAACAGGGACATCTTACTTGCCTCTCTACGAAACCTCGATCAAAGCGATACCATACGACCCACTGCTGGGACTCCTACACCAAACGGTCTAAGGTCTAATTGGGACTTCTTATTGGAGAGATTCCTTGACATGTTAACGGGTCCAGCACCGTCAACAATTGACAAAAGTAGTGCACTTCATTCCAATTAAGTCTACTTATTCAGCTAATGATGTAGCATGTGTCTTCATCAGGGACGTACTGAGGTTGCATGGTGTTCCAAAGAAGATTGTGTTAGACATGGATGCAAAGTTCACTTCTAGGTCCTAGAAAGAGTTATTTGTAGGTTTGGGTATAGAGTTGGCCTTCAGTACAACTTATCATCCGCAGATAGATGGACAAACAGAGAGGGTCAATAGGATTCTGGAGGATATGTTGAGGATGTATGTGATACATCAATGACTGAAGTGGGAATAGTATCTTCCACTGGTTGAGTTCGGTTACAACAATGGGTATCAGGAATATTTGAAGATGAGTTTGTTTGAGGAACTCTATGGGAGGAGTTGTAACACTCCCATCAATTGGATTGATCCAGTGAATAGGGTATTAATTGGAATAGATATGTTGGCAGAAATGGAATAGGAAATGTAGGTAATCAAGAAGAATTTAAAAGTAGCACAAGATAGACATAAGAGTTATGCAGATCGACACATGTTGTTTAACGAGTTTCATGTTGGGGAACAAGTGTATTTATGAATCAAGCCCAAGAATAACTCCTTAAGGATTGGATCACGTGCCAAGCGGGAACCTCGGTATTGTGGACATTTCAAGATTCTAGAGAGGATTGGGCCAGTGGCCTATCAACTTGCACTACCTCCGACAATGAAAGTCCATGTTGTTTTCCATGTGTCGTTTCTTAATAAGTATATTAAATATGTTGATCATGTGATTGACTAGTCTGTATTGCAGGTGGAGCTAGAAGGATAATTCCAATGGAACCTCAGTTCATTTTGCAATGAAAGATGCTCATGCTTCAGAATCGAGAATTTGAGCAAGTTAAAGTGCAATGGAAGCACTTTGGGACAAATGAAGCTACATGGGAGATGGTTGATCAGATGCAAGTTATGTATCCTTCTCTATTCGCTGGTTGAGTGAATGTATTTTGGTATATGTATATATGTATATGGATGCAAATACCACCATGATTTGTGTTATAAAGCTCCAATAAGTGGTATGGTTGCCATTGTTATGTTTGTCATATTGATTATGATGGTTTGCTTTCAGCAGGTTGATCATTATAAGTATCACATTGAGCTAAGTTATAAATCTCCATGGGCAATATGTTTTTTTCTTTTTCAACAGTCTTATTGGTTTTAGGTGTCATTCAACATCGAGGATAGTGTTCCCCAAGGGGGAAAGTTCTGTAACAACCTTGGTAAAAAATCCAAGTAATAAAGTTAATAAAGGAAAAATAAGACCAAGGTCATGGGGAAAATATTGCAAGTTGAATGTTGAGAAAAAACATAGTGATGGGGATCAATGGTGATTAATTATTGGCTATGGAAACTGGAAAAGGCAATGACAAAGGCTTTGGAAAGGCCAGAGGTATTAATTGGCATTTTATTTATGAAAATAATGGAAAATAGAAGAAAATGAAGTTTAAAGGTCACAAGTTGCATGTGAGGAGGAAATTGAAGGAAAATAATGGAAAAATAAAGTCCTCATTTGATAAAAAGGATTCTAAGGATCAATTCATGGTTTTTTGTTAGTTTGCATTTTAGTCAGTTTCTACTTAACGTTCTCATTCTATTCTCTCTCTCATACTCTTGGACACTTAGAGTTTTCTTAGATCACTCTTGGAGGAGTGTGGCATACTTGAGATTTGGAGAAAGAAGGAAAAGGAAGAGCAGGAAAGTGCAAGGGGACAATGGGATTAACAACTACAGTGGGTTTTGCTTGCAGGTACCGAGTTGCATGTATGATTTACTTGCTAGTTTTGGCATTCATGGCATATGCATGTGGTTATGATATGTCATTGGCATGGAGGATTGCCCAGATTGACAGTGGTTTTGCCTAACCTTGCCATTTTTTTGATAACCATGGTGTTGTGGGTTTTATATTTTGTTTTCTGGTTGGTTCTCATGTTCCTTTATCTATGGGTTAAGTTACTAGTTCATAGAGGCTTGGTTGGAAAAACGCTCTAGAAGCCCTGTAACAACTTGGTTTGAGTTACTAGTCCTAGAAGCCTTGGTTGGACAAACGCTCTTGAGCCCTAGTTGGGTTGAGTTACTAGTCCTGGATGCCTTGGTTGGACAAATGCTCTGGAGCTCGACAATAGTTGTGGGTTGAGTTACTAGTCCTGGAAACCTTGGTTGCATCAAACGCTCTTAATCCCTCGAGAACTTGGGTAGAGACCATTATGGTGATGGTTAGTGATGTCCGACTATGAGGTGGAATATTTGGTTGAGGGTTGAGGTGTTTTGACCTCTGGAAGCCCTGGTTTGGTTTTCTTGGTTTATTCCATGAGATACCATATTCATGCTTGGAATATGGCACAAGGGTCATTGGCTGAATCTCTATTTCAGCTAGTGACCCTCAGGCAAAGCCCCGGAAACTGATGGTTTCACTATGGACTTCTTCAAATCTTGTTTGGCATGAAAGTGGCCTTTGGTTAGCATAGGCCAACAAGATTTGAAGAAGTCCATAGTGAAACCATCAGTTCCAAGGGCTTTGCCTTAGGGCATAGTCATTATGGCCTCCTCCACTTCCTGCTCAGTCATTTCCTTAAGAAACATAGTGTTGTGGTCCTCATTCAAGATTTTGGGAATGTGTTGAACAATCTCTTGAATTGCTTGGCTCCTGTCCTCATAGGGCTCCTTTAGGAGGTTCCCAAAGAAAGTGTTGAGCTCTGCTGATATGTCTCCATGGGAGTTGATCATGTTTCCATTTGGTTGATTCCGAGATAGGATCTTTTGAGCTTTCCTGTACCGATCATTAATTTATTGAAGAATTTTATATTTCATTCCCCGCATTTATCCATTGAACATGGGCTTTTTGTTGCATTAGTTTTTATCCCTATTTATCTTTCATTTCCCATTTCTATTGCAAATCCTTCTCTATTTGTTGCAATTGGTCTGTGTCAAATCATTAATTTATGGAAGAATTTTATATTTCATTTCTCGCCTTTTAGCCGTTGAACATGGGTTTTTTGTTGCATTAGTTTTTATTCTTATTTAGCTCTCATTTCCCATTTCTGTTGCAAATCCTTCTCTGTGTGTTGCAACTAGTTGAGGGTGATGTTCTGTTGGAGCTCCTCCATCTATTTTTCTAGGTCTCTTTTATCCTTCAAAAAGTCCCCAAAAACTTCCTTGTTCCATTTCCTGGTTTTGTTTTGATCTGCTTGAGATTTTGTTGAAATCAATGCATTTTTTAGCCTCACAGACATATGTCCTCATTCCAACATTCTTTTATTTTGGATTGGAAATCAAGGTGGTTCAACTAGAAAACCTCAAATCAGAATGGTTTGTTCCTAGGGGTGCCTAGAAGATGAATCTCCAGAGCTATTGGCCAGTGATCCGAGCCAACACAAGGGATAATTTTTGCCTTGAATTTCATGATTGGCCAGAAGGATAGATTCCAAGATGAGAAACTAATCCATAAGGGAGGCTATTTGGCTATCTCCTCCTCTCTTATTATTCCATGTGAAGACTTTGTTCTAGGTTTCCACACCCAAAAATTCCAAGCTGTTGATTGCTCCTTTGAAAGTTTCCACATCTTTTTCCAGCCTTCTAAGGCCTCCTTTTTTTCCCCTTCAGGTTGAGTATCATGTTGAAGTCTCCTCTAATACTTTTCTGGTTGCTTGGGAGAGCTTTGTGAATTTTATTTAGGGTTTCCAACATGCTGATCTTTTTATCGGCATGATGAGGATCATAAATATTGGTGACACATAGGGTTTTAGTCATTACAATAAGTTGAAAGGCAATAGATAGAATGTTGGGAGCTAAGATGGTTGTTTTTAGATCCAACGATTTTCCATTCCAGAGGATTAGTTGCCCACCTGTTGTTCCTCTGGAAGCATTGGAAATACTTTCATAGCCCTTCCAACATTACTTCTTAAGGGAGGGAATTTATTCTAAACCTACTTTTGTTTCTTGAATGAAAACAATTTTTGGCTTGCTTGCCAGGATTTTTTGCTTTAGGAGTGTTCTTTTCGCATATCCTCAAGGTTGTAATGATATGTCAGGATGTTGGATTTGATACTAATCTAGTTGATATACCCATATTTCCTTTTCACCATGACTTATTTTAGTTCCTCTTGATAAACATATGCTTCCCCTATCTTCTGAAGGTACTCTTAAGGTATGGCTGCCATTCCTTTCTTCTCCCATACTTTAGCTTTTTTGTCGAGGTCCATATCCCCTAAGACTTCTTTGATCACCTTCTTCTTTGCTAAATCATTTTAATTTCATTGCTTCATTTCAATATTCTTTTTTTCTTTCCTGATTGAGCTAGGGTTTTCTATGAGGGTTGGCTCCTTGTCGTAGGAAGGGGGTTGACAAGGTTCCTTCCTACTCGTTCTGATGTCTTTTTCACTATTTTCTTTGTCTTGTTCTTCCCAGTATTCACCTAATATATCAAATTTGTTTCTATTGGCTTGGCTTGTCGATGCTTGCTTGCCCTAGGCTTTCCTGTTGTTCTTGCTTATGGATTTTACCCTGGTGAAGCCTTGATCATATGCCTTTTGTCGAGACTAGGTATTGGCTGGTGGCAGAGTGTTCTGTGGGAAATTGTGGAAAAGATTCCCATGCTCATGGAATTTGTGAAATCTAAAAGAAATGTTCTCATAGTCTATTTTATGCACCCAGACCTCATCACAAAAGATAAGATTAATTTCTTGAGGGAGTGCCCCTGAGACATCCATGTAGACACATATTTAGGCATAGGAGACATAATGCCATGTCCAAGTTACCTTTGACATTTTGATGTATTATCCTAGCTTGTCTCCTATTCCTTTTAGGATAGAGGGTGTCCAGTAGTCTGTTGGAAAGGAATAAATCCTAATCTAGGCTGACACTCTTGTGAATTCCTCCTTCTCTGGGGTGAATTTTTCCTTCCAATAACTGATATATATTCGAGCTGAGTTGAAGAAGTAAGGCCCTATTTCAAACATGTGTTGTCTGTCTTCTAGTAGATCAAACATGACAATGAAAAATCCCTTAGAGACAAGCTGGAGCTTGATGCCTCCCTTAGGGCACAATTTTTTTTTTTTTGTGTCCACGAGTTTAGTGCCTTCTTCACGGGTGAAAAGCCCATAAACTCTCAAATGATAGCATGTTCCTGCATATATTCCTGATAAGCAGTTGTTTTAGGGTCTTTGATTTCTAGGGTGGGGATTTTATTTATTTTTTATCTGCAAGAACTTGTTGTCAGCGGTTGAGCTAAGAGATTCCCACTTGATCATAAAGAGTTGTTGTTTGGTTGTTGTTTTGTGTCTTTTCCTGCCCCTCCCTCTCCCAAATGATTGGCTGAAGGCTTCTTGAAATCATTTTAGTTGGTAAGTTTTGTGAGAAAGGAGGCCTCTGGCTCCTTCCCTTTGCCAGCAACAATTGCACTAAAGGAGGGGGTGCCTTAGCCCCCTCCTGACATTTCCATGATAGATGTCAGATACAAACCTTAGTTCACAGTTGCAACAATGCTTAAAGAAAAATCGCCCCCTTTCAAATTGAAAATAATTTTGGTATTTCACATTATTTTTAGTACAATATTATTCACAACATACATAATTAACATAGCCATACAAATTAAATGGCTAAAACATGTTGGGTGTGTTTTATATTCTTTCCACGACTACCCCACGTGCGGGGGGCGTGGAAGCGAGTTATAAGGATAGATTGTGGCAACCAAAGTGCAATTTTCTTAGCAAAGAACCCTGCTTATAATTCAAAGAAAAAGAACATTGATGTTCAGTATCACTTTGTGAGGGATATGGTTGAGGATAAAAGAGTGTTACTGGTAAAGGTGGACATTTTGAAGAATACTGTAGATGCGTTGACAAAGTCTGTGAGCATTGAGAAGTTATCTTGGTGTAGAGAAACAATGGGCATTGTAGGGCTGGGCCAATGACTAAGCTCTCACAAGTGGGAGAATGTTGGGTGTGTGTTATATTCTTTGCACGACTAACTCACGTGCGAGCGGATCATTGGGGGGGTGGTAGACACCCCTGTACATTGTACGGGGTCTAGGCAGTGCCCCGTGGATTTTTTTTGGACCCTATATTAGGTGGGTAGACCTACCTATGGTTTTGTGCATGGATTTCACACATGGTTTTGGGAAGGATGGTTTTCTGTCCATGGTATTTTGTAGATCCGATTAAGGGAACTACAGTTATGTTCTAATGCAGGGTTAATGGATTGGGGTTTATGGATGCTTCGGCATGTATATATATGTATTGTAATATTGAAAGGAATATAATGAAAAATCAATCTAGTAGTCCCGATTTTGGGATCCAGGGGAAAATCTCTATGTATATCTATTTCATGTTTTATGCTCTCGCCATTGTTTATTTTCTGTTTTTAGAATTCATATGCAGTAATTTATGTACATGGTTAAAACCTACATTTGGTATCAGAGTTGTTTCGACTTCAAGGGGATGCCTTTGCTGCTGAGGGGTTTTTCTCGGGCCTGTGGTAGACCCTGTTCAGTGGGAGATCTGCGGGATCAATTCTTGTGGTGAAAGAAGATGGCGAGCAGTGGAAAGATAGAGATCGAGAAATTTAATGGTCAGAGTTTTGAGTTGTGGAAACTCAAGATGGAGGATCTGCTGGTGGATAAAGATTAGTGGATCGTAGTATATCTAGATACTAAACCAACAACAATGTCAGCTAAAGACTGGGTGAAGTTAGACCGAAACACAAAGAGCACAATATGATTGTGTGTCGCAGATTCAATATTGTTGAATGTATTAGGGGAAGCTTCGATGAAGGCTTTGTGGGACAAGTTAGGGACTTTGTACCAATCTAAGTCTCTGGTGAATAAACTATTCCTATGGAAAAAGTTATATAACTTGAGGATGAAAGATGGAGACTCAGTGGAAAATCATTTGAACGCCTTTAATACTGTGGTAAGCCAATTATTATCTATTGATATTAAAATTTTAAATGAAGATAAGTGCATCGATTTGTTGTGTTGTCTACCTGATTCTTGGGATAGTCTGGTTGTTGCAATAGGTAGCAATGAAACTACCTTGCAGTTTGAAGAAATAGTCTCATCCTTGTTGTTAGAGGAGATGAGACAAAAAAATATGGAGGGCTAGAATGGCGATGCCTTGTCTGTACGAGGACGGTCCTAGAAAACAAAACAAAAAAAAGCCCTCGAGTGGGAGTTCTAAGTCTAGAGGGAGATCTAAATCTCCAAGAAAACCTGTAAAGGTGTGCTGGAAATGTGGAAATGAAGCGCACTTTAAAAGGGACTATAAATATAAAGCTCTTGAGAAAGGAAAGGGATCTGATGATGCTCCTTTTGTAGAGGTGAAAACCACCTCATATGAAGGTGGGGATGTATACTTGGATTCTTCTTAAAGTACACATGTAGATCATGAGGCATTGTTGATTGAATCAGGTGCATCCTTTCACTTCACTCCCCATAGAAAGTGGTTCTGCGAGTATAAGAAATATGATGGTGGTGATGTTTTCTGAGGGGATGATAGGAAGGCTAGTCGTTGGTCATGGAAGTCAAGTTGAAGTTGCAAGGTGGAAGGATTAGAACACTTCTGGGTGTTTTGCATATTCTTACATTTGCTAAAAATCTGATTTCTATAAGCAAGTTGGATGATGCAGGTGTAAAAATAGTGTTTGAGAAATATACCTGCAAGATGGTTTGGGGAGCACTGGTATTGATGCGGGGAGTTTGGATTGGAACTCTATACAAGCTTCAAGGTAGCACTGTTATTGATGGGTGCAATAGTTCTGTGGTTCTTGAAAGTGGAACAAAAAATGTAGTGGTCTTTGGAGAAAAGACCATGCTTTGGCATCAAAGGCTTGGACATATTGGAGAGAAGGGCCTTCAAATAATTCATGGTAATGGTATGGTAGAATGTATGTCTAATTTCTCTTTGGAATTTGATTTATGTGAAAATTGTGTATATGGGAAGCAAAATCGGGTGAGTTTCCTCTCTGGTGCTAAGAGGTCGAAACATATATTAGAGATTGTGCACAGATGTGTTTTGACCTGTGTCAGTTCCATCACTGGGTAAGTTTGTGTACTGTATCATTTATAGATGACTTCTCAAGGAGTACATGGATATATTTCCTCAGGAAGAAATCTAAAGTCTTTGACAGGTTTAAAGAATTTAAGGCTTTGGTTGAAAACTAGACAGAGAAGAAGATAAAAGTGCTGAGGACAAATAACGGTGGAGAGTTTTGCAAGAAGGAATTTGAGGAGTTCAATAAGAAGTGTGGTATAACACGAAAAAATACTACTCCATACACACAACAAAATGGAGTTGTAGAAATAATGAACAAGACATTGATGAAAAAGGCAAGAAGCATGCTTAGTGGTGTTGGGTTAGGACATGAATTCTAGGCAGAGGCGGTGGAGACTGCATATTACCTGGTCAACAGATCACCTTCATCGGCATTGGAGGATAAGACTCCACAAGAGGTATGGACTCATAAGAAACCTTCTCTTTCACATCTGAGGGTATTTGGATGTGATGCAGCTGTACATGTTTCAAAGGATAAAATAAAAAATTTGGATAGTAAATCTGAAAGGTGAATCTTTATTGGGTATAAAGATGGTTTAAAAGGTTATAAGCTTTGGAACCCAGAAACAAGGAAGGTTGTATACAATCAAGATGTGGTGTTTAGAGAGGTGAAAGAAGTTATTAAACATGAAGTCCTACCAAAGGAACTTGAGAAGATAGAGTTTGAGCAAAAGGAGGAAGAATATGACTCTACAACAGAAGAGGAATCATAAGATGAAGAGCCACAAAATCCAACCGTGAGAAGATCAGTTCAAGAAAGAAGACATCCATAAAGGTATAGTCCATCTGCTTTCTGTTCAAATTTTCCTTTATCTGTTACTGATGATGATCCCATAACTGTGAGCGAAGTTGTAGATTAAGAGGATGGCAAACTCTGGAAAGTGGCCATGGTTGATGAAATTGAATCTTTGCACAAAAATGAGGCTTGGGATCTAGTGGAGTTGTCGATTGGAAGGAAACCCATTGGGAGCAAATGGGTGTTTAAGAAAAAGATGAATGCAGAAGGCAAGGTGGAGAAATATAACTTAGTTGGTAGCAAAAGGTTATTCCTAGCTGCCGGGAATTGATTTTGGTGATATTTTTTCTCTTGTTGCCAAGGTAGCTTCTATTAGATTACTTTTGGTTGTTGCTGCTACTTTTGATTTTTAGGTAGAGCAAATGGATGTGAAGACATCATTTCTTCATGGGGATCTAGAAGAAGAGATCTACATGAGGCACCCTGAAGGCTTTGCGGTGAAGGGTAAGAATGAACTGGTATGCAATTTAAAAAAGTCTTTGTATGGGTTAAAACAATCACTGAGGATGTGGTATCAGAAATTTGATACATTGATACGGGGACTTGGCTTCACCAGAAGCAAAGCAGATCACTGTGTGTATTTTAAATTAATTGGTGACCGTATTATTTATCTGGTCTTGTATGTGGATGATATGTTGCTGATTGGAAATGACAAATAAATTATCTAGGATTTGAAGACCCAATTGTCCTCCATTTTTGACATGAAAGATCTTGTGGGCATGGAAATTAAACGAGATCGAGCAAAGAGTAAGCTCTAGTTAAACTAGAGGAAGTATGTCGAAACAATACTGCAGAGGTTTAATATGCAAGATAGTAAACTGATGAAGGTTCCTATTCCTACAGGTGTAAAGTTATCTGTTGAACAATGTCCCAAGATACAAGAAGAGGAAGAGGACATGTCTCGTCTTCCATATGCAAGTGCATTTGGTAGCCTGATGTATGCAATGGTATGTACTAGACCATACATTGCACATGCAATGGGAGTATTGATCAGGTTTATGTTAGAATCAGGGAAGGAGCATTGGACAACTGTGAAGTGGGTTTTCAGGTATTTGTGTGGCACAAGTGATTATGATTTATGCTACCAAGGAAGACCAAGATTGGATAGAGTTTTGGACATCCGTGGCTTTGTTGATGCAGACTGGGCTGGAGACCTGGATTAGAGAATATCTACAAGTGGGTATGTGTTTAACTTATTTGGAGGTGCAGTCAGTTGGATGAGTAAGAGACAATCTATAGTGGCACTTTCAACTACAAAGGAAGAACACATGACAACCACTCATGCAAGCAAAGAAGCAATTTGGTTGCAGAGATTGTGTTCAAGTATGGGGTTAATACAACAAGCTATAAGGATAGATTGTGACAACCAAAGTGCAATTTTCTTGGTAAAACCCTACTTATCATTCAAAGACAAAGCACATTGATGTTCAATATCACTTTGTGAGGGATATGGTTAAGGATAAAAAGTTGGTGCTGGTAAAGGTGGACACTTTAAAGAATACTGCAGATGCCTTGACAAAGTCTGTGAGCACTGAGAAGTTCTCTTGGTGTAGAGAAACAATGGGCATTTCAGGGCTGGACCAATGACTAAGCTCTCCCGTGGAAAGAAAACAACAAGTGGGAGAATCTTGGGTGTGTGTTATATTCTTTGCATGACTACCCCATGTGTGGGGGGGTGATAGCCACCCCTTTACGTTGTGCCGGGTGCAACACCCCAAGATTTTTTTTTTACCCTATATTAGGTGGGTGAACCTATCTATGGCTTTGTGCATGGATTTCGCACATGGGTTTGGGCATGATGGTTTTATGTCCATGGTATTTTGTAGATCCGGTCAAGGGAACTGCAGTTATGTTCTAATCTAGGGTTAATGGATGCTTCAACATGTATATATATGTATTGTAACATTGAAAGGAATATAATGAAAAACCAATCTAGTAGTCTTAGTTTAGAGATCCAGGGGAAAATCTCTGTGTATATCTATTTCATGTTTTATGATCTCGCCATTATTTATTTTCTGTTTTTAGAATTTGTATGCAGGTAATTTATGTACGGGGTTAAAACCTACAAAAAACGCCCCCATCAAGGTTGTTATTATTATAATTGTTGTGCAATAAAATTAACAATTCTTTGTTTTTTAATATTAACTTAAAAATATAAAACTAAATTTACTTTAATGTGTACTTGTATTTTTTTACTCCAAAATTGATTTTCTTTAAAAAAAATTGTAATGTAAGTATTTTTTAATATGATGTTATCTAATGCTAATGTGACAACAACATTGTAGAGTGTCTCTCTCTAATGCTACAAAAACATTGCAGAGTGTCTTTTGGTGCAAATAACTCTATCAATAAAGTAATTCATAAGACATTACACAAAAAATCTTTTAATGTTATTAGATATGATGCCATCACATTAAGTTACAAATTTATACCAAAAATACAATGTTCAAATTGAAAAATCTTTTGGTATTTTACATTATTTTTAGTACAATAATTTTCACAAGACACAACTAGCATAGTCATACACATTAAATGACTAGTAAACATTAATAAACATCAAAACACTTACTTCATGATACATGTCGCTTTGCCCAACCTTGAGGGTTAGCTCAATTGATCAAGTTCCCATTGCTAAAAGCACCTTGATAAAAGGAGGTCATGAGGTCAATTATCCTGGACGTCCTCGAGGTTAGGCTCTGCTCTACTAATAAGTCGACGATAAGTGATATCTTCGGGTGGATCTTCTTGGATATTTCCTCGAAAAAGAAAAAAAATCATAAATTTTAACTAAATTATTAATTTATTTTAAATTGTTATTATTATAAAAGGATATATATATATATATATATATATATATATATATATATAGATAGATAGATAGATATATCTATATATAACAACATTGTTAACCATGGAGATTCACTCCCACTGTACTATGAAGATTCTTAACTTGTAAATAGACTTAGTTACAAGATCATGGCTTACTAATACCACATGCCTAAAAAATCATATTATTATTATTATTATTTAATATGGTTCATGGATCTCAGAGATCAGTGACCACTACGTCCATGGAATATTTGTACTAGGGAAATCCACTCTAAGGGACCACTTTCTGCTAGCTCAACCACAGAGCTTGACCCCAAGGGTGCAGAGAGAATTAAACCCGTGACCTTTCGATATCAAATGTGCTTTGGTGATGGGGACTCGACCAATTGAGCTAACCCTTAGAGCTAAAAAAAGAAAAGAAACCATAACTCATGTTCATATGATATTTTATTTAATTCATCAATTTATTTAAAAGGGAAAAAAGGGCATAATTACTTTTGAGATAAATCTCAACATTTGATTTGTACTAATAAGAATATTCTAGAATATACAATAGAGGCTAAATCACTACCTTCCACCTAATAATTCCAAAATAGACACATCTATTGGTGTAATTAGAAGAGGAGGAATAACATTATGATGTAACAAAGTCTTAACATAGAGACATCCCATTGTTCTTAATGTTAATAGATGACTCTATCACATTAACCAAGGATTTGCTCCTAAAATTCAGTGCCCAAATTGAGATTTTTTTAGCAAAATTAGTAGATGAAGCTTTTAGCAATGCAACAATGTCAAGCTCCTATATTGAGAGGGTGTAATTGGCCCCTTCCTTTCCATATATCCAAGGATGCATAATATACTACCATCAGAGTTGTGTTAGGACAACAAGAAGGCAACGATCCATATGCAATTTATTTGATCAAAAAGAACCTCTCACTAGCATAATTGAATTATTTGGTAATAAAAAAGGGGTTTCTCACTGTCATACATGCTATCAATAAATTTAGACATTACATTAGAGGGTATCTAGTTGTTTTACATACATATCATGCTGCTATTAAATATCTAATGAACCAACTTATTATTAATGGTATGATTACTAGATGGTTGCTTTTATTAAAAATTTGTCATATTATAATCTTAAATAAACCATGAAAGATTAATGTAGTTTTTTTTTTTCTTTCCCGAATAACATCTAACAAAAATGAGCCACCTATTGAAGATTCCTTTCAAGATGAGCACCTTTTTGTCTACTAACTCACCATGGTTTCTAAATATTGCTAACTATTTGGTTGTAGGGAAATTACCACATCATATGACTCTGAAAGAATGACATAGGATCATTCAATAGAGTGAGATATTTTCATGGGTTGATAGTTGCTTTTTCCGCTCTAGGATTGATCTCATTATCATAAGATGTGTGAAAAGATGAAGTCCATGAGATATTGAAGGCATGTCATGACGATCCTTGCAGATGACATTTTGTTGATAAGAGGATTGGGTTCAAAGTGCTCCATCAAGGGTATTATTGGCCCACAATCTGCAAAGATTCCAAAGAATATGTATAAAGGTGTGACAATTGTCAATATATGGGTAGGCCGGTACAGTTAGATAAAATGCCATTACAACCATAGATGTTGTTGGATCCCTTTGACAAATGGGCTATTGACATAGTGGGGTTGATAAATCCCCCCTCCCTTTAAAATTCCTACATCCTCGTTTGCATAGACTATGTGACTAAATGGATGGAAGCCAAGGCATTTCCAACAACAACCAAACAAGCAATTGTGGAATTTTTTCATGAAGAAATATTTGTTGAAAATGCAACAAGAAATTCTTAATTTAATTTTGCCTTAATTAATTTAATTAGGAGAAATTTGAATTCTAATTTTAGTAAAATACTCGGAGGAATTTAACTGAAGTGATATGGCACTTATCATTTAGTTAAATCAGTTAGTTCAAGTAGGAGACACTTGAGTTATGTTTAGTTATGATTGATTGCTAATTTCTAGCAATCTATTTCAAATAATTTGAGTTATTGTGATTTTAACTAGTTATAATTGATTAAGAACTAGTGGAGGATCCAATAGTGAGGTGTGTTCATCAATGATCAACCAATTAACTCATCAATAAGCCCAAAATAATTGATGCATGTAGATAACTCGAGTTACACAGTTGCGATTAGAGTTCAAGGGTAGTGTACTATCATTTGTAGACAATTCCAAATTTTACAGGTGGTGCATGTAGTCAGAGAAGGGCCTACAGGGATTGCACAGTTTTGGATGGGGAATTTCCCTAAATAATAGGGGCTAATTCCTTGAGAAACAACACAAGGAAATAGGGGCTTGGGCAGGTTGAAATTTTGTTAAGTACTTACTAGAGGTGGCTTGTGAAGCAGTGAAATATATTGTACTAATGCAGAGGTTGCTCAGGCTAGAGCACGCATTGTATTTCTTCTCTATTTTTTGAGTAATGAAATACATATAGGAAGGGGTTTTGAGCAGTTGCATTCCCCTAGATAAATCTCTGAGCGTATGTGATCGAATCTTATCTCATGTTTATGTTGTGATTTCTTGATCGATTAAATTACTTTTTGCTGATGAGTAGAGTAGATTCAAGTGTTTTGCTTTAGTGAATTACATTACTAGTTTTGAATCAACAAGGAATTTCTACATGGTATCAGAGCAGGAATCATAGTAGGAGAGATGAATTCGAAGTTGTCTTTGCAGGTGAATCAAATTTGCAGGATCATTCTTAAGAGCTAGCAGGATGTCTTTCTGTGGCCTGAGACTCGAGTATTCCCTTGAGGGTAGCTCAAACTATATTGCTTGGAAGGACAAGATGGAGGCAACGTTGGAAGATAAGGAGCTGAAGGAATTCATAGACCATGATATCCCAAATCCTCCAACATTTGATGCTCAATATCTGGCTAAATGGAAGAAGGGTGTAGCAAAGGTGAGGAGGATCATATTGGAGGGAGTTAAAGATAATATTGTCTCGAATATCCACAGGAAAGAGAATCCATATGCAATGTGGCAAGTCTTGACAAACTTGTTTTAGAATAACAGTGACCACATGGAGCTGGCACTGAAGAACAAGCTTCGAAAAATCAAGATGGAAAAGGGTGACACAATACCACAATACCTAAGCAAGTTCACCCAATGTCGGGATGGACTTGGAAGTGTTGGTATTAAAGTTATAGAATATGATCTTGTGAGACTAGCCATTTTAGGCCTTCCGAAGAGCTCGCACATCTACCAAGATTTGGTAAATGGGAGGGAGAAGCTACAAAATTGGGATTTCCTTTGGTCGGATTTGGTACAGGAGGAGATTAGGCATATTACTAGAGATGAGACCTCATCTAATGTTGTGGAAGAGGAGAACCATGCCTTGGTCAGAAAAATAAATAAAGGGAAAGGGAAGAAATCCCATACCAAAGGAGAATCTGGTCAAGGGGGAAAGAAGAAATACTTGTCCAAAATCAAGTGCTTTAGCTATCATGAAGTGGGACACTATGCCACGAAGTATCCACACAAGAAGGCAGGAAAGAAGCCCTCAAGAGGAGTGGTAGGGGAAGCTTTGGATTCACAATTCAAGATTGATTTCACCCTCAGGTCTTGTATGGTGAGAACAGTTATGGGTAGTGTGTGGTATTTGGAAGTGGAGCCTCATTCCATATGACGAGCAACCGAGAATTCTTCAGTGAATTGGAGGAGAAGGACCTCCAGATGCACATCAAGATGGGAGATGATGGAAGGTACAACACGACTCATATTTGTACAATTACTTTTCAGAGGGATTCTGGCTCCCCTCTCACATTAAAAGATGTCATGTATGTTTTGGGTTTGAAGAAGAATCTCGTTTCAGTTTCTATGTTGGAAGAATGTGGCTACGATGTGATATTTAAAAAGGGGGAGGATTTCCTTAGACACATCACCAAGAGACAAGTGAAGGGGACCTAGGTTCGTGTGAAGAACCTCTACACATTAGATGTAGAAGATTGTGCAACATTGAGCACAAAAGTAGAGAAGGTGTAAAGCCGAGACATCTATGAATTATGGCATAGAAGACTTGGCCATTTGCATCATGGCACTTTGAAGATCATGCAACATATTTCTATAGGACTTCCCAAAGGAGAACTAGAGTAGTAGGATACATGCAAAGGGTGTACTTTGGGGAAGTATACAAAAGCTACCTTCAATGATAGGGACAGTAAAGCACAAGCAATCCTTGAAAGAGTTCACTTTGATGTGTGTGGACATTTCTCTACAACATCCACTCTGAAGCATAGGTATTATGTAATATTTGTAGATGATTTCTCATGAAAGTGTTGGATCTTCTTCATGCAGAAAAAAGACCAGACATTCTCCAAGTTTTTTGAATTTAAAGCACTTGTTAAGAAAGAGATTGGCAGGAAAGTGAAGGCTCTCAAGAGCGATAACGGTGGAGAATATGTGTCGAATGAGTTCAAGAACTTCTGTGAAAATAAGGCATTCAACAGGAGTTGACAACACCCCATAACCCACAACATAATAGGGTGTCTGAGAGAAATAACAAAAGTATTATGGGAGATGCATGAACCATGTTGCATGACCAAATCCTACCATTGCACTTGTGGGATGAAGCATGCAACACAATTTTTTATTTGTAGAACATGAGTCCTCATTGGATTCTTAGCATGAATACACTAAAGGAAGCTTTTTTAGTGAAGAAACAAGATGTGTCACACTTCAGGATATTTGGATCATTAGTTTACTGTCATGTTTCCAAGGACTCAATCAAAAAGCTAGAGACTATAGTTGAGTTGGGCATAATTTGAGGGTACACTAAAACACCTCACAAATATCGTGTGTACATGCCATCTCTAAGGATGACAATTGTTAGGATAGATGTGAAGTTTGATGAGGAGAAGGCAATGAGGTGTTCTCTTGAGAGGGAACTTCAGTTGCATTCAATTGAGGAGGTTTTAGCTCCAAAAGAAGAACCTCAAGAAGTTTTGGATCAACCACAAGTAGAGGAACAGAGAGTGGATACACCCAGTCAAGAAGAGATATCTAAAGATGGAAGGAAGTGTGTGAGGGAAGCTGATAGATGATTGCATGATGCTAGAGATAATGTGGGAGCACCCACATCACAACGCAGGTAAAGGAGGTCACTGAATCGGTACACTGGCTACATGGCTCTGATGAGTGAGCTTGTAGAGACTAAGCCATCCTCATTCGAGGAAGCGTGGAACAAATAGTATGGATTTATGCCATGGTAGAGGAATATGATTCCATTATCAGAAAAAGTGTTTGGGAAGTGGTCCCAAGACTAGAGGACAAGTTTGTGGTAGGTTCCAGGTAGATTTACAAGGTGAAGCAAGCAGTAGATGGAAGCATCGAGAAACACAAGGCCAAATTTGTGGCCAAGGGGTTCTCTCAGGTGGAGGGAATTGACTATGAGGATACCTTTGCTCTAATAGCAAGGTACTCTTCAATTAGATCAATTATAGCACTTGCAACACAGATGGGATGGAAGATCCATCAGATGGATGTGAAGACAACATTCCTCAATGGAGTGATTGAGGAGGAGGTGTACATTGAGAAGTTGGAAGGATTTGAGACACTTGACAGAGAGTCACATGTGTGTAGACTCAAGTGAGCAATGTATGGATTGAAACAAGCACCCCGTGCTTGGTACAACAGGATTGAAAACTATCTCACCGGGTTGGGCTTCGCAAAAAGTGAAGTAGATGCAAACCTTTACCATATTGTTGTTGAAGGTAATTTATTGATTATAGTATTATATTTCAATGATATAATTTTAACCAGTGATGAGAAGCTTATCAAGTCTTGCAAGGAGGATTTTACAAGAGAATTCGAGATGAAGGACTTGGTGCTCATGCATTATTTCCTTCGCATGGAAGCATGGAAAGGAAATGAGGAACTATTTGTATCTCAAGGCAAGTATGCCAATTAGATACTGAAGAAGTTCCACATGGAGAGCAGTAAACCCATGGAGAATTCTCTAGCAGGGAACTGAAGGAAGGAAGATGCTACTTCAAGTGAAGTAGTGAAGGCTACCATTTACAGGCAGCTTGTGGGTTCACTCATGTATTTCACGAACACATGACTGGACATGTGTTATGTAGTTAACCAACTTAGTCAAGTAATGGTTAAGACAACCAAACTCTATTGGAAGGCAACAAAGCACGTGTTGAGATACCTCAGAGGAACCACTCAGTTTGGTATTTGGTATAGATATATAGAGGGAGCAAAGTTGTAAGGCTTCACATATACAGATTTGTTATGAAACCAGCTTATAAGGACCTAACAAGATTGGGGAGGGAGTCCATTAGACAGAAATAACACATTAGGAGGAATTTTCAATGTTGGTTTAACAACATTTTCTTGGTACAACAAGAAGCAGAGATCTGTTGCAGTTACCTCAGCAAAAGCAGAGTACATGACTACAAGCCAAGCAACATGTGAGGCTATCTGGATGAGAAATCAGAGTTGTATCAAACTCTATGAGAATCTAGTATTCCATGATCGATCCAAGCATATCGACATCTAGTATCACCATCTTCGAAATTGTGTGCAAAGGCAAATCATGTTGTTGGAGTACATTCCTATAGAGCAACATGATGCAGATATTTTGACAAAGGATTTGTCAAGAAGCAAGTCTGAGTTCCATAGAGGTAGGATCGGGGTATTAGATAATCCCTTTCTTGCTGAGAGGGAGTGCTGAAAATGCAACAAGAAATCCCTAATTTATTTTTTGCTTAATTAAATTAGGAGAAATTCAAATTCTAATTTTAGTAAAATACTTGGAGGAATTTAACTGAAGTGATATGGCACTTATAATTCAATCAAATTAGTTAGTTCAAGTAGAAGACACTTGAGTTATGTTTAGTTATGATTGATTGCTAATTTCTAGCAATTTATCTAAGTTAATTTGAGTTATTATGAGTTTAACTAGTAGTAACTGATTAAGAACTAGTGGAGGATCCATCAATGGGGTGTGTTCATCAGTGATCAACCAGTTAGCTCATCAATTAGCCTAGAATAATTGATGCATGCAGATAACTTGAGTTACCCAGTTGAGATTGGAGTTCAAGGGAAGTGTACTATCAGTTGTAGACAATTCCAAATTGTACATGTGGTGCATGCAGTCAAAGAAGGGCCTACAAGGATTGCGCAGTTCTGGATGGGGAATTTCCCTAAATAATAGGGGCTAATTCCTTGAGAAACAACGCAAGGAAATAGGGACTTGGGAAGGCTGAAATTTGGTTAAGTATTGACCAGAGCTGGCTTGTGAAGTAGTGAGATAGATTGTACTAGTGCAGAGATTGCTCAGGCTTGAGCAAGCATTGTATTTCTTCTATATTTTCTAACTAATCCAATATAGATAGGAAGAGGTTTTGAGCAGTTGCTTTCCCCAAGATAAATCTCTGAGAATATGTGATTGAATATTGTCTCATGTTTATGTTGTGATTTATCGATTGATTAAATTGATTTCCACTGATGAGTAGAGTAGATTCAAGTATTTTGTTTTAGTAAATTACATTAGAAGTTTTGAATCTACAAGGAATTTCTACAACCTTCACAAGGTTTAGGATCCTGCAAGAAATAGTGACCGACGAAGGAGCCCAATTCACATCTAAGTTTCTTGAAGGATTAATGGAAAAATATAATATCAATCACAAAGTGATGACACCATATCATTCGCAGGAAAATGGATAAGTGGAAGGGACTAATAAGATCCTTGAGGCCATCATCACCAAAATAATGAAGCCCAACTTAAGGATTGGGCTGATAGACTCTCTGAAGCTTTACGAGCCTATAGAATAACTTGGAGAACCACCACTGGATATACACCCAATGAATTGGTGTATGGAAAGAAGGTTATTTTGCATATCACGACAAAAATCCAGACATTTCAGAAAACAACTCGACTTGACATAGATTTATCAGAAGCTCGAAAATAGAGGCTTCTTCAAATTAATGAGCTAGACGAGTTATGTAAAGTTTCCCCACATTAGGCCACACTAATACAACATCAAAGAGGCAGGTGGCATGACAAATTATTTAAGAAGAATAAGTTCAAGGCATGAGACTAGGCTCTGCTATTTGATTCCAAGTTTAAGGAATTCAGAGGATAGTTTTGAATCTGATGGCTTGATCCATATGATATCAACACAATATATGATAATGGAGCCATCAAACTTTGTGCAATAGATTAAGCTAATACCCCTCTTTTGGCCAAAATACATAAAATTTTCTTATATCATCGAACTTTATGTAAGGAATCATTTCTAATGAAATTTACACATGGATGGCCTGATAGTGATGTGGAGCTAGTCCAAGAAGGAGAAATCCTTGATGGGCACTTCATTTCTATGTTCTTGATTAAAAAAAGAAAAAAATGTGTGAAAACAATTAAAGGCGCACATGGACACGAGTCATGTGAAAACAAGCCTTGGTTGGCTCGTAACATGTAAGAAAAAACACAAATATGAAGAAAATCAAGAAGGGAACTTCACAATTTTGCAATGGTTATGTTAGGTCCCTTCTCATTATTTTAAGCTAGTAAAATTGATTTTTAGGATATGCAAGAAGGAGTGATGTTCATATTTTTATCTATGATTTCCAGTTACTGCAAATCATATTGCTACAAGTCCCACTGCTATAACCCCTAATGTTGCAACTCTTGTTGTTGCAATTTTGCATAAGGCTTATTACTGCAATTCCAATAGGCGGGTTATACTGGTTTCCACTCAGCAACATAACACATAGTTGCAACTCCCATTGCTACAACTCATGATCACAATGCCATTAATACAATTTTGACAATAGAACTCGACACCAATATTGCGACTCTACCATTGTTGCAACTTTGAGCTATAAGGTCACTACAATGACATATTATAGGTGCATTTCTCAATGACTTGCCTAATGAGTAGGTATTAAGAGGAATTTTATTCATTTTATTATTACCAACCACTGCCACCATCTTGCGTCATATTTTGTTCTCCCTCAAAGTAGAAACCTTCCCCATAATTGTTTCTTACAGGCATTTCCTTTTGCAAAAGTTGTAGTTGAGAGAAAAGAGAGGAAAAAGATGCCATGGGAGGCTCCCTCATCCACCATGAGCCTACAAAGGCACTTTTTCTTGAATCCTACAACCACGTTCATTTATATTTTTCCAACGAGGATGGATGGGGTACGTTTATAGACTAAGAGGGTACAATGATGAGGTAGCATTGGAATTTTCCCTTAATTTTAGGGGTAATTGGTCCATGGTAGTAGGCACAGTCATTGAAGTGACTGAGGAAACACTACCATAGGTAAAAAGGCTACCACAGGTTGGGGAAATATGCTACTGCAGAAGAAATTATAAACCAATGATCCTACAACAATTCTTGAAACTAGGAGAAGCAATAGTAAATAAGGGGACAAGATTTGGTTGTAGATCTCTACCACATCCATGGGAAGACACGATTATGTTCACACAATGTTACTTCACTTGTGAAGGTCATCATGTAGTTGTCTACCTCCAACACATTCAACTTCTAAACCACCTCAAGCATGGTTCGAGTGTTAATATGCCCTATTTCTTACTCAAGACCCCGTAGAACATGGAAATGCATGTGCATAGGTCAGGGAGGCCCAAAGATTCCATTTCTCATAATGGGATCATCATATTATTGGTGGAGTAGGCCTTAGATCAAATAGGAAGGGAAAGGTAGAAGATTGTTCAAGCTCATGTTGCAATTCCAGAAGTTGTAACTTTTCCATCAAAATGAGAAATGGTTGTAACTTGCCTTGAAGTGACAGGCTGCAACTCCTGAAACCCATTTCGCTAAAACCCTTGAAACTAGAGTAGGGAGTTACATTGTTGCAACTCCACTGGCCATGGAAAACCCATTTGTACCCATTGAATAAGAAATAAATGGCGTTTAACCTTCATAAGAGGAGAACAACCATGACATCAATGTCAAGGCAATAAGAAGAAAACCAACTACTAGAAGGGTGAGAGGGTTGACAAGGAAAAGGCCACCGTATGTCCATGTACCAAAGAAGAAAAGAACCAAGTACACTGCTACAACTTAGCCAACCCAAGAGACCCCCAATTCTCCATTAGAACCAGTAGATATAGAGGAAGTTGCAGCATAAGAGATAGTTGATGCCCCTACTAATATGGAAGAAATAGTAGAGGGAGGTGACTTAGGATTTCAAGGATCAAGGTCTCAATCCCCTACTACTCCATAAGAACCAACATGAGACACTCTTAGAGAAGGTCATGTTGCTATATTTGAGGTTTATTTAGAGGAGGAAGAACAATAATTGGATGTTTTCATTCCTAAGGAAACAATCACTACTACCCATAAAAGGAACAAAAATGTAAGCACTTTGCATTCCTTAACTTTATGTGCATCACTCATAATGTAAAATAAACTGTTAAGAATGAAGAATAAAAATATGCAGTTGAGTATTATATTATTGAGGGAATAATAAAATAAGGAAAGTTCCTTCAAAAGGCTCAATTGCCTAGTCCAAGTAGCAGACTCTCTTGCTGTGGAATAACCCTCTGGTAAATGGAAAGAAACAAATCACTATGTGGATAAGGAAATAAAATAAATTGTATTTTAGAACACATACTTTAAACCCACCACCATTAATGAGACTACCCAAACATAAATGAAAATTAGGGCAATGGAAGATAAGGAGATACAGGTTGATACCCGTGAGAGTTGGCTAAAGACCAAATAAGACAATTGGAATCATTTGATGTCCTCTTATGAAGAAGGAATGATGCCCCTTTAGGAGAATCATAAAATTATTCCAGAGATGAAGGACCAATGGGTAGAAGTAGTGGAAATCCACAAGATGAAATGGGAGGAAAAGTAGGCTAAGATGGAGGAAATGCCCCAACTTAAAAGGTAGATTAACATGATATAAATACAACAAATCATGTTGGGAATGTTAGTAGAAGTGGCCCTTAGCTGGAGACCCCCATCTCCTCATTACAGCATGTTTTTCCAAGAGAAAAATCTCAGGTTCTAGAGAAACACAATTATGACTAATAAATATTTTGATATCACCAACACATTGCATTTCTCAAAGCATATTATGAATGCACCCATGAAGAAAAGAACCTCTTATGTGAATTGTACCAACACAAAGTTTTGTTATTTCATGACCTAGTATGGAACCCCAATCATTTTTTGGGGGACATTCAGTGAAGAACCTTTGTTTCCTACTTAACCAACCAAATTGATTGGGTTGCGACCTACAATGTTGCAAAAAATAACTTTAAGAGCAACTTATGGGTAAGGGGAGAACATCAGAGTGTTGGGTGTGGAGCTTGATTATCTTCTGTATTCAAAGGTTTCAGTCGGATGTATACCCCAAGAAGATTATACACCCCTCCACACGGGGGGTTGTGGGGGGCATTTGTCCCCTCCCACGAGAGTCTGCGGGGGGTGGGGGGGCGATCCCCCCCGGCTGGGGGGTCCAGGGGCCAGCGGGGGTTCGGGGGAAACACCCTTGAAGCTAAAAAATAGATGTAAAATTGCCTTGTAAAAGTATAGTAATTTCTAGTCAATCTTTGCTGTTCACTAGGCAGATGATCTTACGGTAGAAGTTATGTTTAATTTAGGGTTTTTTTCCCTAGAATGCAACCCCTCACTATATATGAGGGAATTGTATTGCGTCTATGTAGATATGTATTCTGAGTGAAATAAGAGAGAGGAGATTGAGAGCGAAGAGGGAGCTATAGCGGTTCTGTTGTAGGTTGTATCTCTTCAGTTTGCTGGATAATATAATAAAAGAAGGAATAGCTATTTCTCCGTGGATGTAGCCCAAACTGGGTGAACCACATATATCTATGTCTCTATTGTCTTATGTGTTTTTTGTGTTTATATTTATGCAATATTTTATGTGTTCCATTGCTCTGTAATATATAATTTTCTAACAACTGGTATCAGAGCTGAAGGTCTATTTCACTGATAAACTCGCAGGAGAGAAGGGTTCCTGGTTCGAGTGGGAGCAATGGCGGAAGATGGTAGGTTTAGGGTTGAAAAATTCAACGACCAAAACTACCAGCTATGGAAGATGCATATGGAAGATTATCTGTATCAGAGAGATTTGTACCTACCATTGAGCGGAAAGACAAAGAATCCAACAAGTATGATAGACACAGAATGGAATATTCTTGACAGAAAGGCACTTGGAACAATACGACTGTGCCTAGCGGCCTCGGTAGAATTTAATATTTCAAAGGAAATGACAATAGAGGGTTTAATGTCGACATTGGCCAAACTATATGAAAAACCCTCGGCATCAAATAAGGTATTTCTTATGAAGCATTTATTTAATATGAAGATGTCAGAAGGTGGATCTGTTGTAGACCATTTAAATGATTTAATACAGTTAAAAGTTAGTTAAGTTCTGTAGGGGTAACTTTTGATGATGAAGTTAGGGCTCTGTTATTTCTGTGCTCATTTCCAGAAAGTTGGAATGGTTTAGTTATGGCCATTAGTAATGTTAGTGTCGGTCTTGAGCCCTCCATCAATGATCAATAGCTCTTTGCATATGCATAGTTAGGTGTCTCATTCAGTGTCAATTTTGCATCTCATTAGGCATGCCATAACACTGAATGGAGGAGCCGGTCTTTGTTCCCTTCTCAGGCTTCGCTGGATCAGGTCATACCACAATGTAATTGAGTCATGCTTGTTCTTATTTTTGTCTTGAAGTCCCATGGTCTTAGGTCTAGGGTTATAAGTCAAAATCATTTCAAGGTCATGAGTCATGGTCAGTAAGTGCCCAGAAAGCCGGAAGGAGTTTTGTACATATGTTTCATTATCCTTTTCTTCAGCTACAACTCTTTTTATGCCTTGGATTTAAAAACCCTGTTTTTAAGTCCAAGGCCATGTGGAATTTGAAAAAATAAAGAAATTTTCAAAAATTTGTAAAAGTGCCGGCAACAACCCTAGTTCCTTCACTACAGTCCATCGGGCGGTCAACCTGCAAAAAGAACGGAGTCAAACGCATCCAAAGAGCTTATTTCAGGACAAAAAGACTCTAAACAATGTTAAAGAGTAAAGCAAGTTCAAAACATTAGAAAGTGGGTTCTAAAGTTAATTTTTTTTTAAAATGAACCTATAAAAGCTATTTTCCCTCTCTAGTCACTCTTATTGTGCAAATGAAAGTCAAAAATTCGTGTTAGAGGCAAGAGGAGGCAATTCGGGCAAGTTTCTGCAAATTACAAGGGTTAAACTGGTGCGCGACCAAACCACAGGTGTGTGCGACCAAACGGAGGCCAACGCACAGTGTTAAATAATACGGGCGCGACCAAACGGAGGAGCGCGACCATTCTCAGAGCGTGCGCGACCAAAAACTCTGTCTGCCGTAAAACTCACTCAAACGCCAAAATCACCCTCAAATTCTCTCAAATTGTTAAGGTATGCCTATTTCGCATGTTTGGTGATGGTGTTAGGGTTGCAAAAGAAGATTATGGCCATGGTTATATGCAAGAAATCCATAAAAAGATAGGTTAAATGATAGTTGTTTTTTGCAAGCAATATGTGTGACAGTTTGTTATTTTTCAAGGCAATTTTTCCTTTATCCCTCCATTTATTTTCCCATACAAATTACATGTGTTAACATGTCAAACTTATTGATCTCATTTGCAAGTCAATTATATAAACACTATCCCCAAAACTTCTCAAACCCTAGTCCCTTCTAACCCTACAAACCCTACCTTTTCCCCATGTATAATGATCAAACCCTAAACACTAGTATACACAGCAAATTATATATGAAATGCACAGCAAAAGAATGAAAAGAAAACAATGTAAAAAAAACAAAAAGAAAAGTGATGACAAGGCATGCACACAAGAATTGTAAAAACAGTGAAAATTGTTACTTGCATAGCCCTAGAAAAAAATAAAGAAAATGTCATCTTGCTGTATGATGTCAAGGACTTGAAAGCTGAATAAAGTCATGACAAAATTCATTTAAATGTACAATTGCATAGTTATCAAAAGAAGCAGTCTTGCTGTGTTAGGGTTTTGTATTAGCATGGTTTTCATCCCCTTTCTCAAAACTCTGTTTTTCCCTACCTATTTCCCTATGTAAACCCCAATTCAATTGCTTGTCCCTTCAGTTAAACTCCCTAGGCAATTGAATGTCCCTCCCTATGATAAAAGCACACAGTCAAACCCTAATTCCCCATGGTAAAAGCATGATGAAGCTGCCACTGTCCTAAATGAATTGCTGTTACGAAAATTAGTTGGCAGTGATTATTAAAAGGGTTTCACTGTCCCCCCCAAATCTAATTCCTAATATCCTCTCTTTTCCCTAATTCCCAAGTTACCAATTCCCTCTCCCTTCCATTGTAACATAATCACAGCAATCCCTTTCCCTTCTTCTTACAATCTAATACCCAAAATCCCTGTTTCATATTAGCATCAAATGGTCATTTCAAAATGTGGAAAAAACAGAGTATGCTCATGAAAGATATTTGAAGACAAAATATAAAAGCAGCAGCCTGTTAAATGTTTATGATTGATGCTACCCTGTTCCCTTATACTTATGCCCTCATTCCCTCCATGATGAAAATCTATATTGTCCTTTCCCTTGGTGATCATAAAACATATTTCCCTAATACAGTATTCATTTGCAAATGATGAAAGATGGAATGACATGTTTAGCATTATGTGATGTTTTCCTTCAGAATTCCCTGCTTATATATATATTTTTTCCCTTTCCTATATGTAAATTCCCTCCCCTAACATATCCCTCATGATGTTTCCCCTTGAAAACAACATACTTCACAGCATTTTGCAGGCAGGGCAGCGGTCATTTTGACTTGTTTATTCCACCTTGCTCAATAACACCATGTCAACCACCGAGACTAATGAGCAAGGTGATGACCGGTCATCATCTACTGAGATTGAGATACAGCAGAGGCCTCGTAGGGGAGGCAAGGGTGGTCACCACAGGAGGGAAGAGCCCACATCATTGACAGAGTTGCAGGCTTTCCCATTGGCAGTGTCTTGTTTTCAGCATATGGCTTGTTATCAGTTTTGTGAGAGGCTGTCACACATTCAACATCACAGAGAGTTGGCCCGGTTGTTTGTCCTACATCTCCATGACAGGCAGGTCACCCTTGCAGGGGTGATTTTTGTGTTTTCTCCAGAGGCTATCACAGAGGCTACCGGGATACCCAATGTGGGTGAGGTGTGGCCGAAGCGTAAGTGGCTGGACCTAGTATACTATGAGCCATATGTCAGGCCTATCTATGTGCATAACTTGTCAAGGAACTTTCCTATCAAGTTCCTCCGAGCAGAGTATATAGATATCATGAGACTCATTATGCACTACCTCACATGCGAGGGGAGATTCTCACGGGTATTTTCTTGTCATATCCGCATGCTGATGCACTTCACCAGAGTGAGGATGATGAACATCTCAGCATACTTATTGCACGACACTCAGAGGATGGTCTCTATCTTTCGGAGACAGACCCCAGTACAGCAGCTTCGGAGCCTATGCCATCATGGTCTTATTCAGCTAGTAGTTTCCCATCAGCTGAGCCAGCAGGGCATCCCTTGGGCGGATTTCATCTCCCGAGATGTTTTCACATAGCCACATTCAGGGTCGGAGGCAGTTCATGATGAGGGAGGGCCATCACATCAGCCTGAGATCAGCATTCCTAGATACATGGCTTCTTCTCCTCGGGTCACATATCAGAGGGGTCACAGAACCTTATTTGCAGCAGCCCGACGAGTACTTTCTCCACAGCCAGTGGAAGGGGTCTCGTCTTCATCATCAGAGCAGCGAGTGTTATCTCCACACCAGGTGGAAGGGGCCTCGTTTTCTTCATCGGCACAGGGAGTACGAGAGGGCAAGCAGCCCATGGTTGAGGATGAGGCAGTTGGAGAGGCACATGATGATTTCACTGGTCGCGATGCCCACTCTCCCTCTTCAGATTTTGATGAGATCATCCGGCGGAGAGATGAGGAGAACCTTGTGTTGCAGCGGAAGCTTGAGATGGCTTAGTGGACCATCACTTATTTAGAGCAGCGCAACCAACAGCTAGAGACGGAGAAAGAGCTGGATGAACTATCGAGAATCCGCGGTAACAGAGGCTTGAACCGCAGGAGGCCTGGTGACCCATTGCCTGTTGACCGGGAGTCTTGGCTCATTCATAAGAATGCTCGTTTGGAGAGATTGTTGGAGAAGGCAAATCATGACAAAGAGCTGCTCCGAAACATGAGGACACATTACTGGGCCAGATTACATGTTTGCAAAGCAAGAATGAAAATTCTCCAACGAAAGCTGTCAGAGGCCCGGAAGAAGAAGAAAAGGACAAATCCACTCCGCATCTTGGCTGAGGCATCCCTCACTCATAATGGTACTGATCAGCCTTGATCTAGCATCAAAATCTGAAAATTTTGAGAATTTTGGAGCATTTTGCAAATTTTTGGTAAAATTACAGGTTTTTGCCCGTGGAATGGTCTCACCCCGGGTGAGACCATTTTGGAGGATTGCTCGGAATTTTGAAAACTTGGCATTTTTGGAAAGGGCATGCAAAGAGAAAAATTACCAATACTTGGGAGAAGCCTGATTTTGAGTTTTGAACCTCCAAAAGCTCAAAATACATCAAAAAAATGACTTTCTGCCCACTTTTTGAGTTGCAGAAAGTGACCTTGGGAGAAATGGTTTTTGAGGGGTCAAATCAACACCAAATTCAGAAATTCCACTTGGGATGGAAAGTAGACAGGCCAAGCTTTCCAATGAGCCATCTTGCACCTGATTTGGACCAGTGTAACCCACTCAAAAACAGCTGCAAAGGGGCGCGACCATAAGTTCCAGTTTTGCCAGAATTGACTTTTTCGGTCAAAAAACACTGTTTTGACTATGGTTGACCATTTTTACTTGTAGATGATGGATAAATGTAATATTTTCATGGCACTTTGATAGATTTTATCTCTATTTACCCTTCTAGAAGCTTCCATGATGTAAAAAGTGAAAAATTAATGCATGGATGAGTTAGCTAAGTAATAGAGGCAAGTTGTTGGGCTGCCTATTTTCTAGTTCTTAGTTTAGAATTAGTTCAAACTGCTCCTAGGAAGCTGAGCTCGACCCCTAGAGGTGGGGAAAGGAGTTAGATGGTCTAGATGGTCTATATTATGCTCTCTCCTTCTCATTTTCATGGTTGGACTCTTGTGTAAGGAAGCTTTATTGTATATTGTGCATCTATTTTTGCAATTGAAGGTAAGGAAAGCCAGGGTTTTACAGACATCTTTGAGGATTCTTGTGGATCTGATTGTTGATGGTGTGTTCTCTACATGTTCTTGTAAGTTTGTTTATGTGTTTCACATCTCTCTTATGCTTCTAAATTGGACAGATGAAGTGGTAAAGTTTGAACTCATGTTTTGACATGCTCAGCTTTTTAGTTTGTTCAATTTTAATGTTTTCTACTGTCTAGAGAGGATTCGAATTGTGTGTTTGCCCTCTTTAGCTTCTCCTCTATCATCTCTGATCATCCATCTCAGATTAAGACATCAGCACTCATTCCTACCTTGCCCCTTAGATCCCCCTGTGAAAACTGTGCTCAATCCCCGCACCTTGAATTGCACTTCCACCAATTGCCACCAAAACCCCCACAAATCATCAAATCAAACCCCCTATCAATTTACTAGCCTAAAATCTTTATTTTTAATTGGTCAGCCTAAACATATTGAAAGATCTATCAAATCTGACCCGAGAGAGCCTTCTCATACCTCGTAGGGCTAGCTACGAGGTGAAATGGTTTGATGTAGCCTTGATGATTTACCTTTTCAGCCTAGGGTGAAATCTCAAGCGCTAACAAGTAACTCTATCTCTAGATCTAGTGCTTTAAATTTTGATGATGTTGTCGGTGCAATCCTTAGTGAGGAAATGTGACGGGAAACCTCCCGTGAGACATCAGGTAATGCTTTGACTGCAGAGACTAGGGGAAGAAAAATGGAAATAGGAAAGAGCCCAGGATATCACAGTAAGTCAAGAAAAGGTAGATCCAAGTCCAGATCAGGAATAGTGTGGTGGAAATGTGGGAAGAAAGGACACCTGAAGAAAGACTGCAAGTCTCGGAAGGGAAAAGAAGGAGACGCACAACACGAAACTAATCATGAAGCGAATGTAACAGGTGATGTGTTGGAAGATGCTTTGATTCTTTCATTAGAAAATATTATTGATGCCTGGGTGGTAGATTCAGGGGCCTCATTCCATGTCACACATGATAGGAAACATTTTTATGATTATGTTCAAGGAGATTTTGGACATGTTCGATTGGGTGATGATAAACCCTGTAAAATCATTGGAATGGGTATAGTTTTCATAAAACAACAAAATGGAAATCAGTGGCTATTGAAGGAGGTAAGGCATGTTCCAGATCTGAAGAAATATCTGATTTCAAGAGGGCAGTTGGGAGGTGAAGGCTACGTAACTACTTCCACAGATAAAACCTGGAAGGTCACTAAAGGATCCCTGGTAATAGCGAAAGGAGGAAAGGTTGGTACATTGTATTTATGCAATGGTATTTCTAATTCTGTTAATGCTTTAACCTCTACAGGAGAAGATACAACATTGTGGAATCATAGGCTCGGGCACATGAGTGAGAAGGGGATGCAGATTCTTCACTCAAGAAATTTATTGCCAGGTTTGAAGCATGTTGATTTAAAATTCTGTGAGAATTGTGTTTATGGAAAATAGAAGAGAGTCAGATTCCTTAGAGTTGGGAAAGAAAAGAAGAGTGAAAAATTAGAGCTTGTGCATATAGATGTATAGGGACTTGCTCAGGTATCATCTCTTGGTGGCCCTCGTTATTATGTTACTTTTATTGATGATGCAACTAGAAAAACCTGGATTTATTGTATTCGAAATAAATCTGATGTATTTGATACTTTCAAGAAATGGAAAGCTTTGGTTGAAAATGAGACAGGAAAAAGTTTGAAATGTCTCAGATCAGATAATGGAGGTGAATATTGCAGCAAAGAGTTTGATAGGTACTATTCAGAGAATGGAATTCATAGAGAGAAGACAGTTCCAGGAACACCACAAGAAAATGGTGTGTCAGAAAGGATGAATAGGACAATCATGGAGCGTGCAAGGTGCATGAGATTGCATGCAAGATTGCCTTTACAATTTTGGGCAGATGCTATAGATACTGTTGTTTATCTAATAAGTAGAGGGCCTTCAAGTTCCTTGGATGGTGGTATTCCAGAGGAGGCATGGACAGGTAATGTAGGTTTTAACCCCGTACATAAATTACCTGCATACAAATTCCAAAACACATAAAATAAACAATGCGAGATCATAACACATAAAACACATATAAATAGAGATTTTCCCCTGGATCCCAAAACCGAGACTACCAGCTTGATTTTTCATTATGTTCCTTTCAATGTTATAATACATATTTATACATGCCAAAGCATCCAATACCATGGACCGAAAACCATCACATCCAAAAAACATGTGCGAAAATCATGCACAAAGCCATAGGTGGGTCTGCCCATCCTAACATAGGGTCCAAAACCAAAATTACGCCTCAAACCCCCTATGACCACCCCCCCACCCCCCCGCTATAGAATCGGCGCAACGAAGGGGGGCTCCGTCCCCCCTCTAACCCCCCGGTTAACTATGTGGGCTAGTCGTGGAAAGAATATAACACAACCCAACATTCTCCCACTTATTGTTTTCTTTCCACAGGGGGCCACAAGAGAGCTTAGTGATTTTTCCAGCCCTGAAACGCCCATTGTCTCTCTACACCAAGAGAACTTCTCAGAGCTCACAGATTTTGTCAATGCATCTGCAGTATTCTTCAAAGTGTCCACCTTTACCAGCAACACCTTTTTGTCTTCTAGCATATCCCTCACAAAGTGATACTGAACATCAATGTGCTTTGTCTTTGAATGTTATGCGGGGTTCTTTGCCAAGAAAATTTCACTTTGGCTGTCACGGTCTATCCTTATAGCTCCTTGTACTAACCCCATACGTGAACACAATCTCTGCAACCAAACTGCTTCCTTGCTTGCATTAGTGGCTGCCATGTATTCTGCCTCTGTAGTTGATAGTGCCACTACAGATTTTTTCTTACTCATCCAACTGACTGCACCTCCAAATAGGTTAAACACATACCCACTTGTAGATCTTCTCTGATCCAAATCTCCAGCCTAATCTACATCAAAAAATCCACAAATATCCAACATTCTGTCAAATCCTGATCTTCCTTGGTAGCACAAACCATAATCACTAGTGTCACGCAAATACCTGAAAACCTGCTTCACTGTTGTCCAATGCTCCTTCCTTGGTTTTGACATAAACCTGTTCAATACTCCCACTGCATGTGTAATGTCTGGTCTAACAGACCATTGCATACATCAAGCTATCTATTGCACTTGCATATGGAACACGAGACATGTGCTCTTCCTCTTCTTCTGTCTTGGGACACTGTTTAGCAGATAACCTCATGCCCACAGAAATATGAACCTTCACATGTTTACTATCCTGCATATTAAGCCTCTGCAGTATTGTCTCGACATACTTCCTCTGGTTTAACCAGAGCTTCCTCTTTTCCCGATATCTTTTAATTTCCATGCCCAAAATATAGTTTGCAGCACCAAGATCTTTCATGTCGAATTTGGAGGACAATTGGGTCTTCAAATCTTGGATAATTTCTTTGTCATTTCCAACAAGCAACATCTCATCCACATACAAGACCAAATAAATAACACGATCACCAATTAATTTAAAGTACATACAGTGATATGATTTGCTTCTGGTGAAGCCAAGTCCCTGTATAAATGTATCAAATTTTTGATACCACATCCTTGGTGACTGTTTTAACCCATACAAAGACTTCTTTAACTAGCATACCAGTTCTTTCTTACCCTTCACCGCAAAGCCTTCAGGTTGCTTCATGTATATTTCCTCTTCTAGATCCCTGTGATGAAATGCTGTCTTCACATCCATCTGTTCTACCTCAAAATCAAAAGCAGTAGCAACAGATAAAAGTAATCTAATAGAAGTTACCCTGGCAACAGGAGAAAAAATATCACCAAAATCAATTCCCAGCACCTGGGAATAACCTTTTGCTACCAACCGAGCTTTGTATTTCTCCACCTTTCCTTTTGTATTTGTCTTCTTCTTGAACACCCATTTGCTGCCAATGGGTTTCCTTCCAGCCGACAACTCGACCAAATCCCAAGCCTCATTTTTGTGCAAAGATGCCATTTCATCAACCATGGTCTCTTTCCAAAGTTTGCCATCCTCTGAATCTACTGCTTCCTTCATAGTTCTAGGATCATCATCAGCAATAGATAAAGTAAAATTTGAACAAAAAGTAGATGGACTATATCTTTCTGGCTACCTTCTTTCTCGAACTGATCTTCTCACACCCAGAGTTTGTGGCTCTTCATCTTCTGATTCCTCCTCTGCTATAGAGTCTGATTCTTCCTCCTTTAGCTCAAACTCTATCTTCTCGAGTTCCTTTGGTTGGAATTCATGTTTAATAACATATTTTACCTCTCTGAACACCACATCTTGACTGTACACAACCTTCTGCGTGATTGGGTTCCAAATCTTATAACCCTTTAAACCATCCTTATACCCAATAAAGATGCACTTTTCAGATTTACTATCCAACTTGGTTCATTTCTTCTTTGGAACATGTACATATGCATCACATCCAAATACCCTCAAATGTGAAAGAGAAGGTTTCTTACCAGTCCATACCTCTTGTGGAGTCTTATCCTCCAACATTGATGAAGGTGACCTGTTGACCAGGTAACATGTAGTATCCACCGCCTTTGCCCAAAATTCCTATCCTAACCTAGCACCACTGAGCATGCTTCTTGCCCTTTCCATCAATGTCTTATTCATTCTTTCTACAACTCCATTTTGTTGAGGTGTATATGGAGTAGTCTTCTGTCGTGCTATACCACACTTCTTACAGAATTCTTCAAATTCCTTGCTGCAAAACTCTCCACCATTATCTGTCCTCAGCACCTTTCTCTTCTTCTCTGTCTGGTTTTCCACCAGAGCCTTGAATTCTTTAAACCTATCAAAGACTTCAGATTTCTTCTTAAGGAAATATATCCATGTATTCCTTGAGAAGTCATCTATAAATGATACATAGTACATAGACTTAGCCAGTGATGGAACCTTCACAAGTCCAAACACATCACTATGCACAAGATCTAATATATGTTTTGCCCTCTTTCCACCAGAGGAGAAACTCACCCGATTCTGCTTCCCATATACACAATTTTAATAGAAATCAAAATCCAGAGAGATATTACTCATACCTTCTACCATACCTTTACCATGAAGTATTTGAAGGGCCTTCTCTCCAATATGTCCAAGCCTTTGATGCCATAGCATGGTCTTCTCTCCAAAGACCACTAGATTTTCAGCTCCACTTTCAGGAACCACAGAACTATTGCACCCATCAACAACAATGCTACCTTGAAGCTTTTACAGAGTTCCAATCCGAACTCCCTGCATCAATACTAGTGCTCCTTGAACCATCTTGAAGGAATCCTTTTCGAACACTATCTTTACACCTACATCATCCAGCTTGCTTACAGAAATTAGATTTCTAGCTAATGCAGGAATATGTAGAACACCCAGAAGTGTTCTAACCCTTCCACCTTGCAACTTCAACTTTACTTTTCTGCGACCAACGATTCTAGCCTTCCTATCATCCCCTAGGAAGACATCACTACCATCGTATTTCTCATACTTGCAGAACCACTCTCTATGGGGAGTGAACTAAAAGGATGCACCTGAGTCAATCCACCATGCCTCATGATCTACATGTGTACTTGAAGAAGCCAAGTACACATCCCCACCTTCATCTGAGGTGGTTTTTGCCTCTGCAGAAGGAGCATCATCAGATCCCTTTCCTTTATCAGGAGCTTTAGATTTACAGTCCCTTTTGTAGTGCCCTTCCTTTCCGCATTTCCGGCACACCACCTTTACATGTTTTCCTGGAGATTTAGATCTCCCTCTAGATTTAGATCTCCCACTCGATGACTTATTTTTGTTTATGTTCTGGGACTGTCCTCATACAAACAAGGCCTCACCATTATGGCTCTCCATATTTTTCCGTCTCATCTCCTCCGTCAACAAGGATGAGACTATTTCATCAAACTACAAGGCAGTTGCATTGCTACCTATTGCAATAACCAGACTATCCCATGAATTTGGTAAAGAACACAACAAACTGATGTACTTATCTTCATCTAAAATTTTAATATCAATAGATGCTAACTAACTTACCACAATATTAAATGCGTTCAGATGCTCTATCACCAAGTCTCCATCTTTCATCCTCAGGTTATACAGCTTTTTTCGCAGGAACAGTTTATTCACCAGAGACTTAAATTGGTACAAAGTCCCTAACTTGTCCCAAAAATCCTTCACCGTAGCTTCCCCTGATACATTCAACAATACTGAATCTGAGATGCACAATCGTATTATGATCTTTTTCTTCCGATCCAACTTCTTCTTCATCGGACACTCTTGTTGGTTTAGTACCCAAATCTACCACGATCCACTGATCTTTATCCACCAACAAATCCTCCATCTTGAGTTTCCACAACTCAAAACTCTGACCATTAAATTTCTCGATCTCTATCTTTCCACTGCTTGCCATCTTCTTTCACCACCAGAATCAATCTCGCAAATCTCCCACTGAACAGGGTCTACCACAGGCCCGAGCGAAACCCCTCAGCAACAAAGGCATCCCCTTGAAGCCAAAATTGTTCTGATACCAAATGTAGGTTTTAACCCTGTACAGAAATTACCTGCATACGAATTCTAAAACAAAGAAAATAAATAATGCGAGAGCATAACACATAAAACACATATACACAAAGATTTTCCTATGGATCCCAAAACTGAGACTACCAGCTTGATTTTTCATTATGTTCCTTTCAATGTTATAATACATATTTATACATGCCGAAGCATCCAATACCATGGACCGAAAACCATCACGTCCAATACCATGGACCGAAAACCATTGCGTCCAATACCATGGACCGAAAACCATTGCGTCCAAAAAACATGTGTGAAAATCATGCACAAAACCATAGGTGGGTCCACCCATCCTAACATAGGGTCCAAAACCAAAATTTTCCGGGGCACTGCCTTAGACCCCATAAAGTGGGGTTACGGGTATGCCTCAAACCCCCTATGACCCCCCTTGCTACACAATCGGTGTAACGAAGTGGGGCTCCGCCCCCCCTCTAACCCCCCGGTTAACTATGTGGGCTAGTCGTGGAAAGAATATAACACAACCCAACAGGTAAAAAGGTAAACTACTCATTTTAAAGACTTTTGGTTGTGAATCCTTTGTCCACATTAATAAAGAAAATAGAACAAAGCTTGAGACAAAATCAAAGAAATGTACCTTTATTGGATATGGTGTTAATGATTTTGGTTATTGCTTTTATGATTATTTAAAACATAAAATCATTAGGAGCAGAGATGTCATATTCAATGAAAATATTTTGTATAAGGATCAGTTGTAGGAAAAAGAAAACAGAGAATACACAGTGCTTGACGAGATCACGTAAAAAGTGATGGTGCCTGAAAATCATAATGATCAACAGCCAGAACAACGACCACAACAACAACAAGCACTTCAAACACCAGAAAGTGGTGTTAGAAGATCTACTAGGATGAGTAGACCCCATGAACGACACTCTCCTTCATTATATTATGTATTGTTGACTGATTCTAGTGAACCAGAATGTTATGAAGAAGCAATGAAGGTAGAAACTAGGAAGAAGTGGGAGCAAGCCATGAAAGAAGAGATGAACTCCTTAGCACATAACCAGACTTGGGACTCAGTCAGGTTGCCTGTTGGTAAAATAGCATTGCAGAATAAATGGGTTTACAGGCTGAAGGAAGAAGATGGAGTAAAACAGAGGTATAAAGCTAGACTTGTGGTGAAAGGTTTTGCATAGAAAAATGGTATAGACTTTGATGAAATATTTTCTCTTGTTGTTAAAATGACTTCAATCAGAACTATTTTAAGTCTAGTAGTAGCTGAAGATTTGCATCTTGAGCAGTTAGATGTAAGGACAACCTTTCTCCATGGGGATTTGGAGGAAGAGATATATATGTAGCAGCCACAAGGATATGAGGTAAAAGGGAAGGAGAAACTAGTGTGCAGGTTGAAGAAGAGCTTGTATGGCTTAAAATAGGCTCCAAGGCAGTGGTATCTAAAATTTGACAGGTTTATGTCTGAACAAGGTTATACTAGATGTCACTCTGATCATTGTGTTTATCTCAAAAGGCAAAATGATGGAAGTTATATTATATTGTTATTGTATGTAGATGACATGCTTGTTGCAGGTTCTAACATGCAGGAAATAAATGTGCTCAAAAGGAAATTGGAAAACTCATTTGCAATGAAGGATTAGGGTGCTGCAAAAAAAATCCTTGGTATGAGAATAACTAGAGACAGGAAGAATCGCAAATTAACATTGTCTCAAAGTGAGTACATAGAAAAGGTGTTGAAAAGGTTTAATATGCAAAACAAAACCGGTTAGTATACCTTTGGCTAGCCATTTCAAATTAAGTAAGGAGGCATGTCCCAAGACTCAAGAAGAAATGGCTCATATGTCTAAATTTCCATATGCATCAGTAGTTGGAAGCTTAATGTATGCAATGGTCTGCACAAGGCCTGATATTGCACATGTAGTGGGAGTTGTAAAAAGGTACATGAACAATCCAAGAAAATAACATTGGATGGCGGTGAAGTGGATTCTCAGGTATTTGTGAGGTACCACAAATCAAGCATTATGATTTGGTGGTTCAAAAATTACTCTACAAGGATATGTTGATGTAGACATGGAAGGTGACATAGATAACATGAGGAGCACTACAGGATATGTATTTATTGTAGGTGGAGCAACTGTCAGTTGGGTTTCAAAAATCTAAAGTGTTGTTGCACTCTCAACAATAGAAGCAGAGTATGTTTCTGCTACAGAGGCTAGTAAAGAAATGATTTGGTTACAAAGGTTTCTGGATGAATTGGGTAAGAAGCAGGAGTTGGGCAGGTTATACAGTGATAGCCAGAGTGCCTTACATCTTGCAAAGAACTCAGCATTTCATTCCAAGACTAAGCATATACAGCTCAAGTACCATTTCATACAGTCAACATTGGAAGATGGACAGTTGAAGCTGGAAAAGATACACACTAGCCAGAATCCTGCAGATATGTTAACAAAAGTTGTAACTAGGGAGAAACTGAGAATCTGCTCAGTTTCAGTTGGTCTTCAAGTATAATGAAGAAGATGAGAAACAACCAGGTCCAAAGAGGAGTCATTGTCTAGCAAATGAAGCAGCGGTGGAGTTGCTTTAATCAGTCTCCAAGTGGGAGATTGTTGGGTGTGGAGCCTGATTATCTTCTGTATTCAAAGGTTTCAGCTGGCTGTATACCCCAAGAAGATTATACACCCCTCCACACGGGGGGGTGCGGGGGGGCCGATCCCCCCCAGTTGGGGGGTCCGAGGGCTAGCGGTCCCCTGACGGGGGTTTGGGGGCAACGCCCCCGAAGCTAAAAAACAGATGTAAAATTGCCTTGTAAAAGTATAGTAATTTTTAGTCTATCTGGGCTGTTCATTAAGCAAATGATTTGACGGTAGAAGTTATGTTTAATTTATGGTTTTTTGCCCTAGAAGGCAACCCCTCACTATATATGAGGGAATTATATTGCGTCTATGTAGATTTGTATTCTGAGTGAAAGAAGAGAGAGGAGATTGAAAGCGAAGAGGGAGTTATAACAGATCTGCTGTAGGTTGTATCTCTTCAGTTTGCTGGATAATATAATAAAAGAAGGACTGGCTGTTTCTCCCTGGATGTAGCCCAAACTGGGTGAACCACGTATATCTATATCTCTCTTGTTTTATGCATTTTCTGTGTTTATATTTATGCAATATTTTATGTGTTCCATTGCTCTGTAATATATAATATAACACAAAGACCTTTACAAATCATTCAGGGCCATAGAAAATGGGTCTCTTCCCCTCCTAAGTAGTGTTTGTATTGAAAAATATATAGGAGGATATTGTATACAGCATAACACAAATCATTAGATTGGAGAAATTTGCTATGTAGGTATGCAAAGAAAGGTGGAAGCAAGCTAGTGAAAGCATCATATAATGGAATCCCTTAAAACCTAACAACTTACATATTGCCTTGGAGAGGGTGTAAAATTATGTCAAGTGCATAAAAAATTGAGGAGATAAGTCGTTTGGATTAAATTTCCATCACCCCATGATTTAGTTCCTTGCTAGGCCCTACCAAAATAGGTACGAAAAAAAAAGGGAGACAACATGTTGGGAATAAATCCGCGAAAGTGGAGGATACCTTGTCCTGGATGAGGAGGGGCAAACAAATTTTAAGATTAGCAACCTCCATGGATGTCTTGATCTCTCTAACCCAGGTTGAATGATAATTGAGTAACGAACATGCAACAATTTTGGTTTGGGGGAGATGATGGGTGCCTAAAATGACATACTTTCATCACCCATATGATACCCTTTTCTTATCATTTTCCCACTTTTCATTCCATCATAATACCTTTTCCATCCATTTTGCCCCATTTTTGGTGAAGGCATGAAAATTCTATTTTATGCCACTTTGCATTTCGAAGTGAAATTTTACCTTTCATACTAACACTGTTGAGTAGGAGCAAGGACAACAATTGCTACTCTATACAGGTGTTGCAACATGTGCTGCTACTCCATCTATAAGTGTTGCAACTCCTCTATCTAAGTCAGGCACAATTTTTGTAACTCTTGTTAGTACAACTCATCTTGCTGCAAATCCGGTTGTAGTAAGCAGTTACCATGACTATGACAATATTCATTTTTGTTGCAACTCCAATTTTTCCATTTGTGAAGACAATTATGTTGCAACATGCCCTGGATGTATTGAAGTTGTTGCAACTCTCAAACTCTCATTCCATTGTTGCAATTCCCAGGTTTGTGTATGTTGCAACTCCCATTACCACAACTCTAGAATGACCTTGCAAACACAATGGTCAGTGCTCCAACTATAAAATCAAGAACCAATTATCATGCAGAAGAAATGAAAACAAGTGGGTAACCAAATGAAGAGGCCAACTCACCTACCAACTATTGCTGCAACTCCTCCGTCTAAGCTAAGCACAATTTCTATAATTCTTATTGCTACAACTACAATTGTAATCAGAAGTCACTACAAATATGACCAACGTAATTTTTTCCGCAACTCCAACATTGCCATTTCTAAAGATTATTATGATACAACATGCCCATGACGTACTGAAGTTGCTGCAACTCTCAGACTCCCATTCCATTGCTCCAATTCCTGGGTTTTCCTATGTTGTAACTCCAAATGCTACAACTCTAGAATGACCTCGCTAACATAGTGGTCAATTCTCCAACTATATAGTCAAGAAGCACTTCGCATGCAAGAAGACAATGAAGGAAGATGGGTAACCAAATGAAGAGGCCAACTCAATTGCCAAATGTTGCTCAATTGATTCAAGTACACATTTGACCAATGTTTGCCAAATTTCTAAAGAATCCTTGGAGATGGTTGAGCCACCTGATTCTCATGGGCTAGCCATCCATCTCTTTCATGAATATAAATATTGATGTTATTGTATAAATACCCAACTTCTCTCGAAGCTTGGAGGAGGAGAAGAATTTGTTGTTGAAAACATTGTATTGTAATTTCAATTATCTATAATAAAATACTTTTTATTTCATTTGTTCGATGGTATCATGGTGATTGTGTGAAATTAAGTTTAACCAATACCTTGCTTAAAGAGGTAGGCCCCCCTCCTTAGAAAGTACTACCTATACTAATAACATATAATTAGCATTTTAATTTTGTCTTTACCTGATTCTTAGTTACTCTATTTTCCTTTTGTTGCAACTTTGATTCCTCTATTGCTACAACTCTAATTTTTTTTTATTTTTTTTTTGTAACTTTGTTTACTAACAATGGTTGCAACTCTAGGTTATATGGTTATTACTAGTTAATACACTATCTAATGAATTTCTTGCAGATCTGAGCATTTCTTGTGTTTTGGAAGTTGTTGCAGCTACGCGTGTAACTTTCATTTACTTTGTTCCTAAAACTATTACAGTTTTATGATTGAGAACAACTTGAATTTGATATTTTGGTGTTTGCATTTTATCTCCGAGTTATTGGTTTGTCATTAATTTCATCTTAGTGTATGTGCAATTGCATAATTGTTATAGAAATCAAGAATATTACAACACTTGAGCAAGTCACCTTTAGGTGATTGGTGTGTTTACTAGCTTGCAAAGAGTGATTCCTTTTCATGCAAGTGTGATTTAATTTTCCTGCAATTTACTTTCCTACAAGAGTGGCGTGTCTTAATTAAGTGGTGACTTGTAAAATCATCTATATCTTGCATTGTGATGACATTAAATTATTGCAATTTCAAGACCCATACTATATTGTATTAGCATAAATGGTGCATGATAGTTCACCAGTTCCAATTTTTTTTTGGATTGACAATTAAATGAGCATACTTCTGGTTTTCTTTTTGAGGAATTAGAAAGGTGATTAAAGACCCATCAATATATCTCAACACTATAGATTTTGGCTTGTGCATATTGCACTTAGTATCTCCATTAAAGGATCCATAGACTTCTCCAACCTTAGGTTTTTTCAATGTTTCCCCTTCTTGGAAAATTTGTGGAGGTTCCTGTTACGAAACCAGCTCACAAAACAGAAGAAAAGATAGATAAACGACTTAAAAATAGCCTCTTCGAGAGGGTAACCTCCTTTACATTACATAAATAAACAATTCTTGGATGATACAAATGATAGGACGTCCTTGGTATATATAGGAGTCTAAGGGGTCACAATATAATAAGAGCCCACATAACAATAATAATGTAAGGGCACAACAAAAAAAATAATGGATTTATATGGGGCACAACAATAACAACATGGGGGATACATGGGCACAACAATAAAAATAGGGGGATACATTAGTATTATAGGGACCTAACATGCCCCCTCTCCTTCAAAAAAGTGTTGTCCTCAAGGCTTGAGTAGTTCCAGATGCTTGTGTATAAAATTCTCATCCTCCCACGTGGAATATTCAGTGGGTAATTTCTTCCACTTAATGAGATACTCTGAAATTAATTGATTCCGTGGCTGTCAAGTTGTTGTTTCCATGACTGCTTCAGGCTCAAATATGATATTTCCTTCTTCGTCAAGTTCTGGAAACACAATTTGAACTATGAGCTTGCAACTGATAACCTTCTTTAATCATGAAACATGGAAAAGTGGGTGTACTCAGGAAGATGCAGGCAACTCCAATTTGTATGCCATAGTACCAATCTTTTGCAATACCTTGTAAGGACCATAATACTTGGGTGATAATTTATTATCCTTAGCTTGCTTGAGGGACATTTGTTTGTACGGTTGTAGCCGTAAAAACACCCAGTCACCTACATCAAACTTCTTTCACTGCGATTCTAGTCATCCTGTTGTTTCATTTGATTCTACACCAGAGTGAGGTTATCCTTTAAGAGTTGGAGAACTAGTTGTTGATGTTTGATGTGATCTTCCACTTCTTGAACCTTATAATTTTCTCTTAAAGACGATATGATGGATGGTGAATAATATCCATAAAGTTCCTGTTGTAGCGGTTACAACCACCCTCGAAATTTTGCCTCGCAAATAAATTTCGGAGGCTACCTTGGATCTTGTGATTGATCATCCTTGGTCACTTGTTGGTAAGTTGATGATTTCAAGCTTCCCTCCTTGATCCTAAGAGTTGTCTGTGTTCTCATCTTTATGCAACATGTATCATCATCGGGCATAGGGGTTGTTTGTCATGCAAAGGGAATGTTGTCTTACTTTAAGGGAATTGTATGTGTATGAGTGGTTGTCATCACATAGACATGTTTCACACTCACTTCATGCACTCTTGTCACGAAGGTTGTTGCATCAAGAAAATTATGTCTTATGCATTCTGGATGGTCTACGTTGTGTCACTAAGTGTCTGTGTGCGATCACAATCAAGTCCTACCAATGTTTACATATGTTTCACTGATCTCACACTCAACCATTTTCTCGAGCAACCTAGCCCCATCCAGCTTCCCGGAGCTATGCACTTTTCTTCTACAACCATCACGCTTCCTCCCTTGCCTGTTGAAACCCCACAGTGTGCAGAGACACCAACCAACACTACTCTCCAAAAAATGCGCAAAGCATTCTACACTGCTCTCTAGAAATGGGTAGAGAAGTCAGGCTGCTAGCACTACTCTCCAGAAATGCACAGAGCACTCCAGCTACACTGCACTTAGAAATTGTGCAGAGGTGTCCTCCCAGGACCCCCATCCCGCAACAGTGTCCTATGCCTCAAAACTGCGTAATGTTGTCCAAGTTTCCATGTCTGTCTTGCATGCGAAAACTACACATATAGGCCTCCCAGGGCCTCATTCCAGTAGCAGTTATTGTCCACTGAAATTGTGCATATCTACCTCGCACTGACTATAGGAAAAGGTGACATGTTGATTGCTTCCAAGGAGTTGAGGAGAAGGACCAAGGAACCAAGTAATGGAAAAGATTAGGACCGCAGAAAAACTCCGTCGGATGCATGATCATATAGAGGATATGGGTACATGGATGAGACATGACACGACAATGAACAAGATGAACAAGGAGCGCATGTGAGGAGATTATTTCGTGTATGGAAAAAAAAAGGAATGCATACAAGGAGATTTGTTCGCGAACGAACGAACACATGAAGCATGCCAAAGTACAAGCGAAGGAGTGATGTGCACATGCAACATCAAGCAAACACCAAGACCATCGAAGACTTCGCACACCTTGCCATGCGGAGGTGAAAGCTATGATACAGCAAGAGCACATCCATCACTCAGTAGCACTGCAACTCAACATGCACACTAGCAACAACATGAACACACCAGCTCTGTTGCGTTGAGTCATGTCATGAGTCATCTCGGCCACATCAATATTATGGGCCACACTGTTGTAATCAATGTAATGTAACATGGAAGTCCAAGAGACCCACATGTAAATATGAAGAGTCATGTAAAGTTGAAGAGTCATGTAAGTCAAACAGTCATGAGGGAAGTTGAATAGTCACAAGGGCCAGTTTTACCCTTGACTATAAATACCCCTCATTTGTACATGCAAAAGACTTTTCACCTTGGCTCCTCCCACATAGCCTTGAGAGTCTATAATCTTTTCTTTGAGGAGCGAGTAGTGGCTCCAACGCCCTGCTATCGGGGTTAGTGATGTAATGGTGTACGGATGTGTCTTGGAACTTTCACTTAATTCAGAAGCCTGTTAATAGGCCAACACATTTTCACACATGTATTGTATTCATTTGTAAGACTATTCTTTGGACGCTTGTAATGCATGTTGCTTTAACCTGTATTAATATAATTGAACTATTTTGGTTGTTTTAGTACATATGCTATTGGAAATGTGTTGTATCAGTTGCTAATGTTGTCTCACCCATGTGGGCTATCCCGCCGGACACTCGACAGATTCATTCTTGTAAACCTGTTATAATGCCCATCAGACTTGTGTGGACTATTCCACTGGGTGTTGTACGTGCTATCTTCTCACCTTGAGTTTATGACTGCCTAGTCCATGTGGACTACTCCACCAGAAGCTATGCATGTCCTGTTGTGTTGTGTGTCTCTAGCAGAGTTAGGACTATTCCCTTTCACCCTGAGACTCACTTCCACCCTCTCCCTCTGCAGTGAAAGAACTTTGACACAAGTGACACTAAGCACTCACTAGGCACATGAACCTCGCTGTTTGAAGACAAATAAAACCATTCTCACATGCTAACAAGAAAGCTAAGGCATATATTTAAGATAATGGCAATCGAACCATCGTATCGGATGGGACTCCTACACTAAATGTTGTGAGGTCTAGTTGGGACTTCATACCGGGGAGATCCCCTAAATGTTGGTGGGTCCAGTACCACTAACATTTTTGGTGCTAGAAGTAGGGATAGAGGACAAGTTGATTCCTCACAAATCTGTTTTGAATCTCCACATACTTATAATGACTAAACACATAATTTCTCTTCCCAGCTGTATTTCTTATGGAAACGACTTTGAAATCTCGGAAGAGATCTGGAATAACTTGTCATGTAAAACATACGATGGTGGAGGCCAAACAACCTTGGTTAGACACGTGGTTGGCGTTGTAGGCTCCTGTGAAAGGCATGAAATTTTTGAAGATTACATGACTTGCACGTTGTTCATATACACACTTCAAGGGCACCCACTGCATTGGCATGCCACGCTGCCCAAAAATCCATTCACTCTTTCCATCATCTAATCGCAGAGATAGACCGTGCTTTCAATCATTTTGACTATAAAGCACTCAATAAAGAAATTTTGAAATTACGGAAAGCACCTGATGAATCTGTTGAACAATTTTACATGCGCTTTCGTAATCTTGCATATCGATTTCCTGAAGATGAAATTGATTGGGAATTCCTCAATGGAAGATTTACCATCTTCTTTACATCTCTGAAAATCTGCAACCCTTAGAATCATTCAAATCCCCCCTAGAATACTTCGGTGATGGAGATGCACAATCATAAGCGGACACAGATGTTGTCACAAATGATTGTCCGCCTTCCCCTCATCAAACAGCTCCACCCCCGTAGAGTGATGTGGGAGAACATGCACACACATCTGTTGAACTGTCACATCTTCCTACCCCACTTGCTCTTGATATCTGTACAGATTTGGCTTGCAAGCCTACTGGTTGTTATGTGGACTTGTTACCTCAACCTATGTCCCCACGTTTTGTTGATCCTCTGAACTGTACTATGTTGTGTTCTTCTGTTTTGGACTCCACACTTGTTGTGAATGAGGATCAAGTTGTTGACGGAGTTGGTATTGTGCAACTCACCTGCACTATCATTCATGATAAGTGTGTGCAGGAATCTAAAGAAGAATCCATGGGGAAGGATGAATCCCTTCCACCCATGCCTCATCTGCTCTATCCTGACATCCATTGTGATTATGCCATTGTTGATTTCCCCTGTGAAAACTGATTTCTGGATGTTTCTACTTCCGATCATTCACATGACACATCGGATGTCAGTTTGACATTTCATTACAGAGAGGACACATCTTCCTCTAAAAATCTGTCCCATCTTTCATCTATCATTTCTGAAAACACAGAGGGTGAACATCCTTGCTTCTCATCTACCCCTTTGCACGATTCATCAAATCATGAGGATGCCGACGAACATCCTAAATTTTCTTATCGTGGCTGTCATGATATTTGTAATTCTTCATTTGATCATGATGGTTATTCACTTGCTGTTAATCTGTCTAAGCCACTGGTCTTCAATGATCTACCTATGGACAGAGTGGAAACCCTGTAGGATGTCGAGGCACTTCAGCGTGGGCTAATGGTTATGTTAGGCCCTCACTGTCCTCAGGTTAGTTCCACTTTCGATCCAAAAAAATTTGAAACACCCAAGGCTCCTCATCACTCTCTGCTTTGCATTGAAGATCAACCAAACACCTAGATTTCACTTCCTCCACTCGAATTACATTATCCCATCACTCAAGATTTGAAAGAATCTTATACAATGAACGTGCTTGCAAAGCATAAGATGTTGGTATTTCTCATGCTCACTCGTATGACAGTCAGTCCAAAGAGTGTGTATGTTTACTGTCAGCACACAGTGTGTCGCAACAACATGGTACATATGCAGAATGTTTATTTTGTGCATTCACTCTTTCCTATTCTGTGGATGTTTTAGAACTTGGAGCGTGTTGGTCTTCACTGATCTATCTTTCTTGTTCTTTGGTTTACATGCATATATTTATTGTTAACCATGCCTTCACCAACATGGGCTAGCCAATGCGCTAGTGGCTGCAATGGAAATATCACTTCACATGAGTAGGCCCATGCATTGTTTAGCATAGGGGTAGGAGTAGTCTTTTCTTCTTACTTTGCTTTGCTTCCTGGTTTACATGTTTATTTTCTTGCTTACTTTTCTTACTTGTTTTTCTTTCGCTTTACCTCTACTTTTTCCTTTTGCTTTCTTCACTTGCTTGTACCTATAGGTTTGCCTCTTATAAAACTATGTTTGGCTCTCAAGACAAGCTGGGAAAATCTAAGAGGACCTGTACAACTATAAACACTTGGTTATCTATTGTCCTCTCTCTTTATGAAGAGATTGTTGTCTTCAGTCGATGATGCCTTTCTAGAAAATGCGTTCTGTTCAGAGTGAGTCTTGGTGAAACCATAATGCTTGCACTCTAACTAGCACCACCTACTCTAGTCGATCATTTTGGGTTAACCCTTGTCAGCCTAGTCAAGGAGAGTAAGGTGAGGGCAAATACATTAACAAGTATGTCAGATGTATATGTTACATACTTCTCTGAAGGAACAACCTCTTCTGCTCTCAATAAGTCGGGATCCCTCTTTCACCTCTGCAATAAATAAGTGCCTACACAGTTATTTGAAAAATGAAAAAAATGAAAAAAATGAAAAAATGAAAATTCTGCGAAAAAATGAATAAGGAAAAAGAAGAAAAAGGCTTCCTACACAGAGAGGTGATGCAAGTAACTTCGTCGAGGTACTGACTAGGCTCGCTGGCAGTGGGGTGATGCTTGTGTTCCTACGTGACTCCGTCAGGGTACTGTCTAGGCCTGTTGGTAGCGGAGCAACACTAGAGATGAAACTTAAACTCTGACTGTCATATTACTTGTGCACCAATCTACCCCTCATCCCCAATCGAAACAACTGGGTTGACTTGGCTTGGATGTGTGCTGACCAATTAAGATAATGGTAGGGATTTCATCTTTCAACCAAGTTAGTGTGGAAACCAAGATGATCAAAGAATTGAATGATACTTCTGGAAGGTCTATACTCACTTTTCATGAAACAAGATCCATATAGAGAGCTGGAGTTCTACCAGTGTGTCACCAAGTGTTGTAGCGGCTACAACCACCATCCAAAATTTTGGCTCACATACAAATTTCAAAGCCTACCTTGGATCCTGCAATCGATCATCCTTGGTCACTTATTGGTAAGCTGATGATTTCAAGCTCCCCTCCTCGATCCTAAGAGTTGTCTGCGTTCTCATCTTTATGCATCATGTGTCATCTTCAGGCATAAGGGTTGTTGTTTTTCATGCAAAGGGAATGTTGTCTTGCTTCAAGGGAATTGGGTGCGTATGAGTGGTTTCAATCACATAGACATGTTTCACACTCACTTCATTCACTCTTGTCATGAAGGTCGTTGCATCAATCCAAGTATGTCTTATGCATTTTGGATGGTCTATGTTGTGTCACTAAGTGTCTGTGTGTGATCATAGTCAAGTCCTACCAATGTTTACATATATTTTACTAATCTCACACTCAACCATTTTCCCGAGAAACCTAGCCCCATCTAGCTTCCCAGAACTGTGCGGTTTACTTCTGCAACCATCAAGCTTCCTCCCTTTCCCGCTAAAACCCCGCAGTGTGTAGAGACACCTCCCTTCCCTGTTGAAACGCCGTAGTGTGCACAGACACCAGCCAACGCTGCTCTCAAAAAATGTGCAAATCAGTTAGGAAGCCATCACTGCTCTCCAGAAATGCGCAGAGCAGTCCAGCTACACTACACTCAGAAAATGAGCAGAGGTGTCCTCCCAGGACCCCCATCCCGCAACAGTGTCCTGTGCCTGAAAAATGCGTAATTATCCAAGCTGCCCTATTTGTCTTGCATGCAGAAATTACACAGATGGGCCTCCCAGAGTCTCATTCCAGCATCATTCACTGTCTGTTGAAATTGTGTAGATCTACCTCTTAGTGACTACAGGAAAAGGTAACATGTTGAAATCACTTCCAAGGAGTTGAGGAGAAGGACCAAGGAACCAAGTAATGGAAAAGATCAGGACCGCAGGCAAACTCCGTCGAACGCATGATCATCTTGAGGATACAGGTACAGTGATGAGACATGACGCAATGATGAACATAGTGAACAAGGAACACATGCGAGGAGATTGTTTCACGAACAAATTAACAAGGAATGCATGCGAGGAGATTTGTTTGCGAATGGACAAACACATGAAGCATTCCAAAGTACAAGCGAAGGAGCGATGTGCACATGCAACATCAAGCGAACACCAAGGCCATCAAAGACTCCGCACACATTGCCATGCAGAGGTGAAAGCTATGATACACTAAGAACACATCCATCACTCAGCAACACTGCAGCTCGACATGCACACCAACAGAAGCATGAACACACCAGCTCTGTCATGTCGAGTCATGTCATGAGTCATCTCGGCCACATCACTACTGTGGCCCACACTGTTGTAATCAATGTAATGTAACGTGGAAGTCCAGGAGACCCACATGTAAATATGAAGAGTCATGTAAATTTGAAGAGTCATGTAAGTCAAACAGTCATGAGGGAAGTCGAACAATCACAAGGCCCAGTTTTACCCTTGACTATAAATACCACTCATTTGTACATGCAAAAGACTTTTCACCTTAGCTCCTCCCACATAGCCTTGAGAGTCTGTAATCTTTTATTTGAGGAGCAAGTAGTGGCCCCAACGCCTCGCTATCAGGGTTAGTGATGTAATGGTGTACAAATGTGTCTTGGAACTTTCACTTAATTCAGAATCCTGTTAACATGCCAACACATTTTCACACATATATTGTATTCATTTGTAAGACTATCCTTTGGATGCTTGTAATGCATGTTGCTTTAACCTTGATTAAGACAGCTAAACTATTTCGGTGGTTTTAGTACATATTATATTGGAAATGTGTTGTCTCAGTTGCTAACGTTGTCTCGCCCGTGTGGGTTATCTCGCTGGACACTCGACAGATTCATTCTTGTAAACTTGTTATAACGCCCGTCACACTCGTGTGGACTATTCCGCGAGGTGTTGTATGTGTTATCTTCTCACTTTGTGTTTGTGACTGCCGCATCGATGTGGACTACTCTGCCAAAAGCTGCACATCTCTTGTTGTGTTGTGTATCTCTAGAAGAGTTGGGACTATTCCCTTTCAACTTGAGACTCACTTCCACCCTCTCCCTCTGCAGTGGAATAACTTTGACACAAGTGGCACTAAGCACTCACCAGGCATGCTAACCTCGTTGTTCGAAGACAAAGAAAACCACTCTCACATGCTAACAACCAAGAACTAAGGCATATCTTTAAGATAATGACAATCAGACCATCGTACGAGATGGGACTCCTACACCAAATAGTGGGAGATCTAGTTGGGACTTCATACCAGGGAGATCCCCTGAATGTTGGCGGGTTCAGCACCGTCAAAATTTCCATAAATGGGGTCATTTTCGCTGCATTATGGAAGGAAGTGTTGTACCACCATTCAGCTAGAGGTAATCACTTGACCCATTGTGTTTGTTTATTAGATACAAAGCAATAGAGATATCCTTCCAAATATTTGTTCATTATCTCAGTTTTCTCGTCAGATTAAGGATGAGATGAGCTATGAGCTAATTGAGTTCCAAGACAAGAAAATAATTATGTCCCAAAATTTCTAGCGAAAATGGGATCTCTGTCACTTACGATAATCTTTGGGCTTCCATGTAGCTTTTGAATTGTTTCCATAAATGCAGTAGCGACTGTACTGACTTTAAAAGGGTGATATAATGAACAAAAGTGTGCAAAATTGGTAAGTCTATCAACTACCACCATGATGACACTCTTTCCTTCAGACTTGGGTAAACCTGTGATAAAATCCATTGGGACCTCCTCCCAACGCTGACTTGGAATGGCTAAAGGTTGTAACAGACTCAGGGTCTTAATTGTCTCAACTTTATTTTATTGACAAACCAAACATTCTTCCACAAATTTCTGAATATCATATTTAAGGCCATCCCAAAAAAATTCCTTTTTGACCCTGTGGTAAGTTTTTAAAAATCTCGAGTGCCCTCCTAAGGGGGAGGTGTGCAATTCCAAAAGAATTTTTTGCTTGAGTTGGGAATTCTTACAAAGATATAAGCAATCTTTGTACCATAATGAATCATTTTTTGATATAAATGTATCAAATGTACTGGAATCTTGCTGCAACTTTTGAATGAGTGTCCACCCATCTTCATCATTCTTTCATTCATCCCTTGCTTCGGTTATCCAATCAGGTTGGATAACAGAAATGACACAAAGCAATGCTTCCACATCCTCATCCTTTCTTGAGAGTGCACCTGAAACAACATTTTTCTTCCCTTTTTTGTAGATAATTTCAAAGTCATAACACAACATCTTTGTGACCATTTTTGCTGCTCTTCTGAAGATAATATTTGTTCCAAAAAGTATTTAAGACTACCATGATCTGTTTTTACCTTGAAGTGTCTTCCCATTAAGGTAAGCTCACCATTGCTTTGGTGCATGTAATATTGCCAACATTTACTTCTCATGAATAGGTTTGTGTAAATACTTTCCTTTGATTAGACAATTTTTGAAAGTAATGGGTCTTCCTTCTTGCATTAAAACAACACCAATTCCATTTCCTGAGGCATCACATTCCACAATAAAGGTTTTTGTGAAGTTTGGCATAGCTAAGACAAGTGCTTGGCACATTGCCTCTTTATTCAAAGGCCTTAGTTTCTTCTGGAGTCCAAGAAAATGCATCTTTCTTTAGTAATGATGTTATAGGTGCTGTTATTCTCCCATAATTCTTAACAAAATTGCGATAATACCTTGTCAACCCGAGAAATCCTCGAAAATGCTTTATGGTTGTGGGGATTTTCCATTCCTTAATGGTTTTAATTTTATTAGGGTCTACCTTAACACCCACATGAGATACAAATGACCCAAATATTCCACCTCTTGTACTCCAAAGAAACATTTGGAGGTTTTTGCATATAATTCTTTGTCCTCCAACAGTTTGAGCACCTTATCAACATGTTGAACATGATCCTTCCAAGACTTGTTGTAGATTAGTATATCATCAAAAAATACTAACAAAATTTTTCTAAGGAAGGGTTTGAAAATGGAATTCATCAAACCTTCAAATGTGGAGGGTGCATTAGTAAGGCCAAAAGGCATGACCAAAAAATCATAATGACCCTCATGAGTTTTGAATGTTTTCACTCTTCATTCTAATTTGATGATATCCTGAACTAAGATCCAACTTGGTGAAGTTAATTGCTCCATGTAATTCATCCAACAATTCATTAATGAAAGGAATGGGAAATTTATCTTTAATAGTGAGCTTGTTGAGCTCCCTATAATCCAGACACATACGCCATGATCCATCCTTGTTGTGCACCAATACTACTGGAGTTGAGAAAGAACTTTGACTATGTTGAATTATACCAACCACTAGCTTTTCTACAACCATACGTTTAGTTTCACTCTTTTGGGCATATGGATATCTGTAAGGCACAATGTTTGGAGGAACACTTCCTGGAATAAAATGAATAGCATGATCATGATCATGAATAGGTGGGAGGACTTTGGGAGTCTCGAAATGATTGTCCAAGACTTTTTGGAGATCTGGAAAAATAGATGATTTAGATGTTTGAACCTCTAGTGAGAATAATTGTGCAATTATGCCTCATTGTTATTTCTTTAGAAGATAATTAACATTAGATCTAATTATCTTTCTTGGTTTCCTTGCCATACCCCTTAATTCAACTTTTTTTCTTTCCCAAATTTTTTTCAAGAAAAGTTCTTGAAAAATAAAAGTTATCATCCCCAAAGATTGTAACCATTGAACTCCTAGTACAACATCAACACCACCCATTGGAATGGAAAGTGTGTACTATTCAATACATATTCGCCCATGGTTAGCTTGATACTATGGCACTTTCTTGAGAAATTTATAGTTCCTCCATTTTAAACCATCACTTGACACTCTTGTGCTGGATATAGGAAGCAATTCAACTCCTTGGCTATCTTACAATGAATAAAATTATGGGTACTACCCGAATCAATCAACACCATTATCTTTTCTTCTTGATATATCCTTCTACCTTAAGAGTTTGAGGAGTGGTAATTCCTGCCAATGCATTACAAGATAGGGTTTGATTCATTTCTTATTTCTCTATGGTTGGTTCTTGGTGTATATCCTCCTTTTTTGATGTTTCTTGTTCCTTTTCTTCCTCCTCTTCACAATCATACAATCATACACGAAGTAGTTCATACACAAATGCGTAAGTTAAACAACATACATTGCAAAAGTAACCAGAATAGTCGAACTACAATAACAACATATGCATGAAGATGTGTTGGCTCTGTTATATATATATAAGTGAAATTTCCATCCATACATACAACCATGACAACCACTAGCTCCAATAGTGGAACATTACAATCAACAGCACCTACTCCTCCAAAGAGATGTACTCGCTCTACACTATGGAGAAGCTAATGCTCGCCATAATACTCTCCAATCCCTCTCTAAGTGAGGCCTAGCAAAAGCTTGGCTCCCAAAAGGTTGTTCTATGAGTTATGAGGTTCTATTTATAATAAAGGGTGGGGTGACCCTTGACATTCCCCTTTGTGACTCTTGGACTACCCTCATTACTCTTCAAATTTATTACATATAAATCTTTACATTACATATGACTATTTGCATTCCACTAATGACACTTGGAATTTCACTTTACATCATGTTTACAATAATAATACATTTTCGACATATACCCATGTGGGACAAAAATAGGCTTGAGTCAGCCAAACAAGACAACACTACTGTGGAAATACCAGCTCATCAACATCCTCTCCACGATCCTCAGTGACGAACTGATGCTAATCTTGGTATTGTGCAATAGTGTCCGCATACTATTTGATGACGTCTTTCTGGAAACGAACTCTTGCCTCCATCACTTCCTTATGAAAGGTGCCCTATTTCATTGAGGTTATAAACCTCAAAATATGAGATCTGAATCTCAATCTTTAGTATCATGTCAGAAAGGATGAGTTACTTTTTCTAATGCATTATGTTGAGATTTATGCTTTAGAAGGAAGAAGGTATTAAGGCCAAAGATCTTAACTATGTCAAGAATATGGCCAAGATTCTCCTATATCCTCTGTCGCTTGAAATCAAAGATCCAATATCAAGGTCTCTTAAGCAGGAATGAGTCTTGGTGTATTAAACTAACAATGTGACGAGAAACAACCTGATATCTCCTTGAAAAGAGTAACTTTGGAGACACTCTATAATAACCAGTCTAGAGATCAACGAAAGATTAATCCGAAGTTTGCCATATGATCTTTTTGTTCATTTGGCGAAAGTATGAATGGTATTTTTTTTTTAAGAGTTCTTTTGAACCAACAACTTCTAGATAAATGAAATCTAAGTTAACATAAAGGTATGGGTGCTCTTTAATAGAAGACCGAGCCAATGATATGAAATTGTTCCCTTTAAAATATCTTGGTATTATTGACAAGTGTGAATGTATTTATGAATAAAATATTGTTTATTACTAAGTGACCTTGTTTTCCATGTGAATTATGACCAAATGAGTACAAAGACAAAGAAGCCAGAGATTTGGATTGCAATAAAGTCTGCAAGGTATGTACCATCAGGTCACATTCAAAAAAATTGGTCAAAGAACCAGGGATGAGTCTAATTAAAAAATATCTGTAGTTATACTTGTGGTTCTCATTGAAACTATTAGTAATGCTACATTTGAGTGTATCATGAATTAGTCAAGAGACTGTAATGTATACTCAGAGAAACCTTCAAGATCAATCACAATAATTGATGGATTCCCTTAATTCAAAATGATTCTCAGTCATATGAGATATCCCTGCAAACAACATCATATGATACCATCATAATTTGGGCAAGACAAATTGAATGTTTGTAACTGACTTGGTTATTCACTTGAAAAATGTTGCATTGTGTTTAGAAGTAGGTCCTAGAAAGATGCATTGTTTGTGCGTGTGACAAGACATATATTATGAATGACTACATTTTAGATGAGAAGAAGGATCATTATGAAAGAGATCGAGTCCCTCCTCAATATTTCTCTTGACAAGGCAAAATTATTTGCAACAGGACAAAGTCATAAATGATATAATGGAATTTCTTAAATAAATTGATAGGTGTTTCTTGCATGAGTACCTAGATTCATTCCTTGCACATCAAAATGAATATATTTTTCTACTACAATGATTATAAGAAAGCAAAGGCTCTCGAATCATCATTGGACATATTTAATTGACTAATGAACATGATGGGATGTATATAGAACATTCTAGGGTTCTCAAATTTGGTTATTTAACATATAGGGTTTGTAAACTCTAACTAGCAACAAGATTTGAATCCTATGGTTTATAGGATTGAACGTTTCTGCTGAAGATAAAGACCCCAACCTTTGCAAGGAAGAAATGGAATCAAGACAGATACAAGGAATCTAAAGATCTAAAGGGAGCTTTCATTCTTCTCCAAATATAAGTATCTTATATCTCTCTTTCGTGATTATCACTGATATTGTTATTATTAGATAGTCTGTTGTCTTTAAATTCTTTGCTTGATTATAAATTGTTCTTCCATGGCCTCCTAATGAGGATTGTAGGTACATAATGAAGGCTTCTAAAGCCTTGGAAGTAGATGGAAAAACAAAGCAAAGTGATAAGAAAGTGACTCTTTGTGATGAGAGATATTGTGATGAAGGAGATCTAGAGTCAGAGGGAGAAAAATGCACTTGATTTATGACAAAATATGATTGGCTAGCAAGAAGTACAAAGCAAAGAATTACCTCGGGAAGAAGTATATGAAGGGATGTCTTATTAGGTGCACTTTGTAATGACCAAAATTTGTATACGCGTCAGAAATATTTAAAATACTTCATAGACAAAGACATCCATCGTAGGATAGTAATTGTAAATTTTATATTGTATAAAGAATTGATGTAGGATGATACAAATGAGAATGAGGGTGCTATATATATAGCCAAGTAAGTACCCTTTCACTTACAGTTATTTCCTTAGGGACATACCCTTTCATTAATTGCTAACTAATTAATCATTAATCTTATTTGTTGTCTTCTACATTATTTGTGTTTATTTTTATATAAATTTAGTTTGTTACATTGCCTTCCCCTTCAAAAAGCTTTGTCCTCAAAGCTTACTGATGAAGGATCTGTTCTCCTTTGTTGATCGACATATCGTCTTATTTATGAGATTTCATCTTTTTTGATACAAGATGATATGATGTTTTGAGCGATAGACAAAATTGTCGTACTGAAAACGGATCAGACCATCCTAGATTAATCTTTTGGGAAATCTTTTGACCCTTGGAGTTGTGTGGTGAATAGTTATCATATGACTAGATTGAGCTCACTTTAGTATTCTTCAGAACATAAGTTTGTTTTTTATGTTCTACATTGTTAGGTTCCTATAATAATAGGGATCATAATTTTGAATTGACTATGTTAAGTCTTGTAATATTGTACATACCTTTGTTTTTCTGCAAATGTTCTCCCATATTAAAAAATGTAAAGAGGGTATGTCCTAAAAGAATAAACAAAGGACAAAAAGAAATAAAGGTCAAAAAAGAATATTAAATATGAACCCCACCAAAAAGAGATAAGATGGATCATGAAAGTGTGCACATTCGATGCCACTCCTCTCAGTTTACTTTTTGCAAATAAGATTGTGTGCAATTTGTCAAAATGCCACAATCCATGATGATCAAATAGTTTAATCTTGATTCATTCATGATTTAAATTTCACGCTGATAGATAGAGAATAAAGATCTAGCCAAACTGTTTAATCTTGGCAGATCAATAGTTAGGTAGAGAATAATAATGAGACATCAGTTTAATCTTAGCCATTGGACGTTATAAGATTATAATTCTATAGTTTGATTATCAAAGAAAAATAAGAGGGTTAGCAAGCTCAAATGCACCCAATAAATGAAGGAAAAATGTTAGGGTAAATGATGGGTAGGCAACAATAGTTTTCACAAAGCATGGAGAGCATCAATTGGCTCATTTCATATCACTAACTTCATTCCAAACTCATTTCCCCTTGAAAAACACCCCTACCCCTTCATTTTACTATTCCCCCCTTATTAGTTTCCATTTTCCCTTAAAACCCACTAAAACCCCTTATCCTAAGTTTGAATAATGTATCGGGCCCCATTCAAAAAACCCTCCCCAATGCCCTTTTTAACTTAACCCTTACATTATTCATACAATAATCCCACTTTATATATTTAAACCCCCTCACTTTATAAATCTCGACCCTCACTAAACCTTTGAAATATATTAAACCACTGCATTATTTATCCCCGGGCCCCACCAACCACACCTCGATTCAGCCCTTGCAACTCTACCACGCGATAACCCTCCGATCAACTGCTCCCAGATCCGTCAACCCATACCCATATCGCGCGCTCCCATTGTCCAATAGTTAAAATTCCAAAAGCACGCGAGATTCGTGGTTTTGCCCGAGCGCTCTTTTGCTACGTGGCAACCCCATGTAATATCGCATGCTCTTAAAAAATACCGCCCTCCACTCAAAAGTGGTGCAATATGCCACAAAACCACCTCCCGTTCCACGAAAGCCCCCTCAGAAGACCAACCTCCAACTGTCTCCTCTTGCCCGAAAGCCTCTTGTGGCTGCTTCTCTGTGTATCCCCAGAAGCCCTATCATCCATTGTTGTGCCGTAAACCATCTAACCGCACCTGCACAATGTGAAAAATCATAGAGTTTTTACAATATAAAATTCCACCATTCCCTTACCTCTGTTTAAAATGAATAAATGAAAAGCCTTTTCCAAACAAAATTGAGCCATCCACAGTCCGGACTCCGTCCACAGACATCTCAGTTCAATAAAGCCATTGATTGCCTTCCCCACAGACCTATGCTTTATTAATGATTGTTTTATTTTGCAGGTGATTAGCAGAACGAGAGCTTGGACAAACAATTTTGGTACTAGTTCCAAAACCTGTTTACTCAAATGTATTCAAAGACTTATTCAGAAGGAGAAGACAATTATCACTAAGCAAGAATAAATCATTTACACAAAGGCAGTAATGGTTAAAATGGAGATAAATCCCAAAAATTAAAAAGGAAATATATATCTATATATATAATATATATATATATATATATATATATATATATATATATATATATATATATATATATATATATATATATATATAATCCCTCTTTTTACCCCTTATTTCACTAAACCCTATTAATATAAAGTTTTGGACTTTATATTTATTTCTCCCTGCAAGCCTATACTACCTCTTCCCCTAAAAAGTCAACCAATGGCCCACCCCTCACTAAGAATTAAACCCCCTTCATTTTTATTTGGCTCGAGATTAGTAAAAATAAATGAATGGTTAAAAATCCATATCGCACGCTCAACTCATCCAACACTTAACACTTAAAAAGCACGTGAGATTAGTGGTTTTCCAAACCCACCTTTTCGCTATGTGGCAACCCCATGTTATATTGCGTCCTCTAAAAAATACCACCTACCACTCAAAAGCGGTGCGATAAACCATTAACTGTTTTGGTTTTGAATTTTATAAATGTTACAGGAATATAGGGTGGATTAATTTCAAGTGAAATACAAAGATATGAGAATGCAGTAATATTTCAAAGCTATGGGCGAAACCATACTTGAGGTAAAATTATATAGCTACAGGAAATATGAGACTAAGGTTGTGGAATGAGATTCAAAGGTAAAATGGTTTTACATGACACATGAAATAAAATTCATGGATGCCATGAATTTATCAGAGAAAATAAAAGAGAAATTTCACATGAAATTAATGTACACTTGAGCAAAGATAGCATTCATGTAAATGCATTTCATGATAGAAGATTAAGGTGAAATCAATTTACAGGTGTAAAAACATGTTGCATGTAAAAGTAAAAGAGTAAAGTGAGAATACTCTTCCAACCATACAAATTAACACATGGTTTTGCAAAACCATCCGGGTATTCTACAAGGGTAAAAGGAATTTACATATAGATATAATGAATTTACAAAGGAAGGAGTAATAGGAACAAAACTACACATGGTTTTGTGAATTCATGGAAAGAGAAAACAAAACCACAGATTGGAAACAACACATGGTTTTGTAGAAATTTAATTATAAATTTCATTTCAAATATTTTGGAAATATTATTCAAATATATATATTATTATATATTTTCCAAAATACTTTATGACACTAATGGATAATAAAACAGCAGGGCAGTCACATGATCAACTATCAGTAAGGGAAGTCTCAGATTATCAAGTCAGAGGATCAGCAAGCAGTTGAGTGAATTACTAAGAAAAAGAGAGATACATCTGCATCTGCTAGTTCATCTGCCAGCATAGCCACAAATTTGGGTTCACATCCTACTTGCTCCCACTTCCATAGCAACAACATTTACACAGCACATTCCACCAGAACTATTAATTTGCAATAGTTAGACCTTTTTAGTTCATTTATAGCCTAAAAATGTCCTGTCTGTTAGAGACAACATTTATTGTAAACAATTTGTAAATTTTGTATAAATAATTCTGCTTTTGAAGTATTAGGTGTGGATTTCTGAACATTTCTATAGGTGAACTCATCTACAACCTGAGGGTTTATTGTACTTTTTCAGTTGACACGGAGGAAAAATAATAGAAGCATTTCTTTATAGGATTCATGGGTTGAGCCACTTCAGTGAAGTATATTTCAATTGTTCATGTTCTTTTCTAAATTATTCCATTTAACTTGAATGTTTTCTAAATTTGAATGGTATAACAGGAATGTTATTGCAGAAATTGTTTAAGTACACTCCGCTCTTACTGTTATACATTTCTATGTTTTCTTCTGATACCCGGATATGAGAATCCTGAATTTCTCTCCCATCCTGGTTGACCTCTTTCACTTCCTTCATTATCCGGTTTAAGGAATCCTTAATTTCTCCTTGATCCCTATTGAAAATCATTTCACCATTCCAACCTTGAGATCTGATATTACTCGGCTACCTTTCCCTGTAACACTACTTTTATAATTTGTTTATGTTCTATTTTCTTGATATATTGACTCCATAGCCCAATGGAAAATAGACATTCATCTATCCATCTAAATCAGTAATTCCACCAAAAACTCAAATAAAAACCAAATCAAGCTTACATAACTAGCCTAAAATGAATTAAAACAACAAAGTTAAATCATAAAGAGAGAGCCCTCTCTGAGCATTAGGAATGCTAGATCCTGATCTCAAAAGTAGGTTTGTGGTTACCTCTATTATTTCTTTCATGACAACCCTAGGGAAATTTTAGAGTGATAACATAGTGGCGACCATGCTGGGGACAAAACATTTTCTTCAAAAAGATTATACAAAGACCAGATCTGATCTATGATGGTGGACAGTGATCAGACACACAAAGGTTAAAATCATCCACCTGGCAACTCCAGCTCCAAATCAATTTCAAAATCAAGACTCCACTGGAGGAATGAACTTGAAAGAACAATATGGGAAGATCAGGTTTCTAACTTGGATTGTTATCCAAGACATCATGTTTTTTCTCATCAAGAAGGTTTTTCAATGTATATTGTATTTTAGAGAAGATCTTAGATTAATTTTTTATTATTTTCCTTGGAAGATTGTAAATACAAATTCTCCTTATCCATTTGAGCAGCTTTCTTCTAAATCTTATGATGATCATTTTCCAATTGAGAAGCCTCAAGCAATCAAGACTAATCTTACAATCCCTGTACATATTCCTATACCTTGTAAAGTTCCTGATAGATATAAACCCCTCATGTTACCTCCTATACTCCATGATTTTCCTGATAACTATTACAAATATCTCCCTAATTTTGATGGAGAGAATGGTATCACTGCCCAAAAACATATTCAAGGTTTTGAGAATTATTTGGACCTATTTGAGATTAATGAAGATGATGTTATTATTAGTCTTTTTGCTCTTTCTTTGCAAAGTAAAGTAAAGAGTTGGTTCACGAACCTGCCTATTGCAAGCATCTCAAATTTCCAACAGTTTGTCAAAATTTTCCTTGATAGATGGATAATCAAAATCAATCTTTTTATGATCATAGAAGAATATAATTAGTTGAAAAGATAGCCAAATGAAACAATATAACAATTTTCTGACAGATTTAATCAAATTTATTATTCAATGCTAGCAAATATAAGACCTCCTCTTGATTCAGCTCTCTTGCATTATCCAAAAGCATTTGATCCAGAAATAGAATTTCAGTTAAGAGAAATAAACCCAACAACTCTTGAAAAGATCCAGAACATTGCAGTAGATGTAGAAGTCACCTGCTGATTAAAAAGCAAAATTTGAAAGTAGAAGCAGAGAAGAACAACATTGCAGAGGTAAAACTCAACATTTTGGTAAGAAAAATAGAGGAAATGATACAGAAGATCACCATGCAAGATAAATTTTTTGTGTAAGATCACCATGACCTATTTATTTCATAAAAAGAACAGGTCGATATCCATGAAAAAATTCCTACTAATTCCAACTACCATATATCAAAAAATGGATTTACAGATCAATATGTGGAAGAGGACTCTACTGATCTAATGTGTATGTTTGATGACATTCCTTATTTTAATGATTTTCCTAAGTATGATCAGTATGATGGTAATTATGTTCTCCGATTTCAAGCTAACTTAACAGAGAAATCAAAAGGTAGTTTGGGAAATAAGTAAATTCAATTTTAGCAGCTTGAAAACAGTGATCAACTTATTCATATCAGCTACGAAAGTGAGGAAGGAAGTGCAAAAAATTTGGAAATAAGTGAAGATTCTTTGCCTCTTTGTTTTTCTTCATTTCAGTTCATCAGAGAAAACTTTAAAGCAATAAAAAATCAGCAGTTTTTTGGTATTGTTATTGATAACAAAGAAGACAATGAAAATCTTAATCAAGATTCTTCAGTTTCACAATTACAGTTATCAAATTTCATTGAAACACCTGATCAAATGACACAGGAAAGTTTTATACCACAATGTTTTGAATCATTGCAATTTTTAAAGGAAATGTGGTATAAAATCTCTAAAGAAAATGATGAGAAGCTTGGAAAAATCTATGAAGTTCCATGCAAACCTATATGCAATAAGTTGCAACAATCCTTTCAAGTTTTTTATGATCCAATAGCTGATATATTAGATGATGGATGCAATCAAAAAATTTCTTCATTAACTAACTACGAGATTCAGGATCAACATGATAAAGTTTTCATCAATCAAACATTTCAATCAATAGAAATATCATCACCAAGCTTGTCTGAAAATCTGCAGGGGGATAAAGATAAAAATGACATTTTAGTTTCATGGCATAGAGACCATCAAGAACAGATATAAAGTTGCTTAAATCAATTGAAAAATAGTGTATATATTTTGGAAGATCCTTTTGAAAAGTTCCTAGAGTCAACAAAGGAAATCAAGTATTTCCTTATCTTCTCATTTATTGACAAGGTTATATTGGGCTGTAGAACTTCAGTTTTAATCACAAGCAAGAACAAGAAGCAAAATCCACCAATGTATATGATGCTTGAATGGTTTCATTGACTATTTCATTTTACCTAACCAACATTTGGACAACTGATTAGAGTAAGTAGGTAGGATTTCAGTTTGATTAAATACAGTTTTTCAACAGCAAGCTTATTTCAGATCAGATTTTAGTACAACATGTGTTAGATTTCAGTTTGCAGAAAAGGTTAAGATTTTAGTTCAATATTTTCAATCATAGAGATTATACAACAAAGCATGTGCAGGCTTGGGATCAGCCCAATGGATCAGGCCATTAGTCGACGGTGTTCTTGACATCTCACAAGGAGATGCCATCCCCAAGTGGAGCCACTGTTAGGTTCCTATAATAATAGGGATCATAATTTTGAATTGACTATGTTAAGTCTTGTAATATTGTACATACCTTTGCTTTTCTGCAAATGTTCTCCCATATTAAAAAATGTAAAGAGGGTATGTACTAAAAGAATAATCAAATGACAAAAAGAAACAAAGATAAGAAAAAGAATATTAAATATGAACCCCACCAAAAAGAGATAAGATAGATCATGAAAGTATGCATATTCAAATGCCACTCCTCTCAGTTTATTTTTTGCAAAGAAGATTTTGTGTAGTTTGTCAAAATGCCACAATCCATGATGATCAAACAGTTTAATCTGGGGATTTTGATGCTTCCTCTACAACAAGTTCTTTGAACCTATTCGTCAATGATTTCTTTTCTTTCTTAAGTTTTTTAATCTGTTTGAGTAGATTTTGATTATGATTTTTGAGACGTAAGCATTCCTCATTCTCAGAGTCAACTTTATTTTGGCCTTCACGCTCCTTGTTTTTTAGACACTTGATTTGTTCTACTAATGTTTGGTTAAGGATCTTTAAATGTAAATTTTCTTTTTCTTGTTCTAATAAACACTCCTTGAGTTCCTTCTTTGATGCTTTAGCTTTCTTGACTTGTTCGAGTAGTTTTTCTTGGTGATCTTTGAGGCGCGAAATTTCTTTGTCTTTCCTGCGGATGGCTTCTTCAAGATCTTTTTTCTTCTTTGATATAATTTTTTCGTTATCTTGAAACATCAAGTCTGATATATCCTTAAGGTCTTCTAATGAATATTTTAATGATTTTGTTTTACTTGTTATGTCTTGAAACATGACCATCTTCCCTTTATAAGGAAACATCAAAACTTATTTCTCTATGTTTAACATGAATGTACCCAAATCCTTAAACTAGGGTTGACCAAGTATGATGTCAGTGTCTTTATCTTTCCTTACAACATGAAATTGAGATATGTACTCATAATGACCTATTGTCACTTGTAGATCACTAATTTTATACTCGTTTTGGTCAAAAATATTTTTCTTTACACCAATGCTTAGCCCTGGAATTAATAGCTGATTTGCCAAGTTGATGTTGATATAATTTTTATCGTTGCTTGTGCTGATGGCGACAATAACTTCTCTTCCTTGGATACTTCATTTTAATGTAATTACTCCGTGATATGTAACTGAAAGACCATTATAGGAAAACCTTTCTTCCTACGTCATTTTAGAATTGAGCTCCATCATTTTTTTTCAATGATTGATCCCATTTTGTTTTGGCGAGATGAGTTTAGCTATAGATTTAAAGTTCCTTTGGACTTTGTACTTCAAGCCTCCTTTAAAAGTGTCTTTTTAATATATATATATATATATATATATATATATATATATATATATATATAGATATATATAATTCTTCAAAACTATTTTAATCGAATTTCCTATTATCCTTAATATTTCAAAACTCCTTTGTATTCTTTTTATATATTTCTACTTACGCTTTTTTTCCTTTTGTAATTTAAAAAGAATATTTAAACATTGTTTCAATTTCCTTCTTTTAAATATATTATTTTCCTTTGTATTTATTTTTTAAATTGCATATAACTCTTTAAACTTTAATTCAACTTCACTTTAACGTAAACTCTTAACTGATATTTTCTCCTTATGTATCTTTTATTTATAATATTTTCTTTCCTTTTTGAAAATTTACAACCCTAGTGAACGTGGATATTCACTTCTTTGGGGTATAATATAAAATATATGTTCACTTATGTGTTGTTAACTCAGTTAATGTTCTCCAAATAACAAGTAAAACTTACCATTGACATAAAGAGATTTTGTATTCCTTTTGTTTTTCTTTTACTTTTAAAATACCATGGGAAATTACCATCGGTTTCCAAAACAACGGGTTTGTAAACCACTTAATGAAGACTCAAGATAATATTATCTACTCTTCCTCTTCTTACTTATAGTTTTAAAGAAATTTGGAAAGATTCCCTTTTGACTTTATCATGCACATTTTATCAATACGCAGAACATTATATATATATATGAATGTTCTCCTTCAAAATTTACATCGGACTATATTTGTTTTTTTTCTAATAATATTTGTTTTAAAAATTTTTTTTCCCTTTATATTTCAAATTTTGATTTTTTTTCTTTATTCTTTATTTTTTTGTGCTCCTTTTTTTTATCAAATGGCCAAAGGCCTAAATGACGATACGGAGAAACCCCAAATTCTAGTAGCGAAACGCTTCAATGATAATTATGTTGACGAATTTCGATGGCCAAGGACCTGGTCAGACGGGCTCTGTGTAGCGGTTGAGTGGCCAGAGGATTGAACAACTCCAATACCAATGTAGTGACCAAAAGTTGTATACGCATCGGAAAGACTATATTTGTTTTTTTTCTAATAATATTTGTTTTTTAATTATCTTTTCCCTTTATATTTCAAATTTTGATTTTTTTTCTTTATTCTTTTTTTTTGTTTGTGCTCCTTTTTTTTTATCAAATGGCCAAAGGCCTAAATGATGATATGGAGAAACCCCAAATTCTAGTAGCGAAATGCTTCAACGACAATTATGTTGACGAATTTCGATGGCCAAGGACTTGGTTAGATCGACTTTGTGTAGTAGTTGAGTGGCCAGAGGATTGAACAATTCCGATACCAATGTAACAACCAAAAGTCGTATACGCATCGAAAATATTTAAAATACTTTGTAGACAAAGTCATCCATCGTAGGATAGTAATTGTAAATTGTATATTGTATAAAGAATTGATGTAGGATGATACAAATGAGAATGAGGGTCCTGTATATATAGCCAGGTAAGTACCCTTTCACTAATAATTATGTCCTTAAGGACATACCTTTTCATTAATTGCTAACTAATTAATCATTAATCTTATTTGTTGCTTTTTACATTATTTGTGTTTATTTTTATATAAATTTAGTTTGTTACACACTTCTATTAAAGGTTTATTGTTTTTGTTATCACATATGATAGATGCAAAGATCATCTTCTATGATTAGATAACAATTGTATACAAGAGATACCTCAATCTTGGGAGATATATGAAGAAGTCATATGCTGGTGAAGGAAGGCCTTGTACATACTCCTCTCAGATTTATGGATCAAGGTTGATCCTATAAAATTTTATTTCTAATGTGTGAGAGGGAGTTGCATTTATTAGAATATTTACTTCTTTAGGAACCCTTTAGAATTCAAGGATCTTGACTTGGTAGCTGATAGCATAAGTGACAAATCAGGTTTTCCATGACATGATCGACTTCAATAAGAATACCCAATTAGGGTAATTGATGTAACCAAGATGAAGAATCAAGTGAAGGAAGTAGATCAATTTATGATTGAGCCAAGGAATATAGCTCAACATGAGTTGAAGTACTAGCATGGAATGACATGTCATGGCATAGTTAGAGAAGCACAACTACCGGACAAGGAGTGTTGAAAGCAAAGAGAGTTTGTATATCACTTCTGATTGGGCTCTGATGTTTTTTGCACTCAGAGGTCATGTATGTTGTGGCATGAAAAGGCAAGATGTACGACTGTTGCTTATAATATTGATTGATCAGGTGCATGTGACAACAAGATGATAGGTTATGGCACCTTGAGATCAACTAACACTACATTTGTGACATGGTATATAGGAGAGTGATAAAGCTCAAGAAAATATACATCGATGAACATCCAACTGATGTTTTGACAAAGTTGTTGCCTAGAGAAGAGTTCATGTACTTTAGAGGCACGATGGAGCTTATGGGGATTACCCCTCTCATTGAGAGGGAGTCTTGATTTGAAACTAGCATGGATGGACATTCTCCTAGTAGGGAGAATGGATCTGAAAGGACCAAAGTGATCAACATGTTGAGTTGCATGAGTGCCTCTCAGAGGAGACCCAATCACACACCAAGTAGGGTGGAGTGAGGTCTTGGACCCTGATCACACACCAGGAAGGGTGGAGTGAGGTCCTTCAACATCTAGACCCTATTCACACACCAAGTAGGGTGGAGTGATGTCCTTTCAATATCTAGAGCAGATCACCAACTAGGAAGGGTTGATTGAGGTCTTGGCCCAGAGTGCTCACCAGGAAGGGTGAGAGAGTGCTTGCTAGTTGTAGTATCTCAACATTTTCTCCTAGTGAGAGGCCTTGAGATTTGAGGACCGATCACTTTGAGTGAGTCCTATATTTGAGGATCGATCACTCTAGGAGAGTGAGTCCTAGGACCAATAACTTGGAAAGAGTGAGTCCTGATATGTTGATGATATGCCATGGTTTTGGTACCACCCCGAATATGGCCACTAGTGATGATAATGGTAGATGATGATGTTGATGTAGTTCAAGGGTGTTGACCTAAATAATGAATGAATTGAACCTTTCCTTAGAGAGGTTATGTATACAAAGAACATATGGATAATAATTATGAATAACTCCATAGCTAAGAGAGAGTGTTGAATTTTATAGCTATGGTCATTCTTCATAATATTCTTTTTTACTTGTAATATTGAAATATGAATTATATTTGCAAAATAATTTTTTATGAAGCATGTTCTTCATGCTTGAAAGAAAAATGCATTATTTATTTGTATGCTCTTTAAGTGTTGGAAAATGAAATTTTAAATTTGTATTTTTTTGCCTCCACAAAGACCAAGTCGAACCTCAAAGTCACAAGTCAGCCTACCCGAGAGACGTGACCCTTCCCATGGACAAACCACTATAAATAGAACCAATTCATCTTCACCAAGGACACAATTTTCGAATCTATTATGAGGAAATTTAATGTGAGGTTCTAAGGCCTACATCCTATGATTATAAGGCACCATGATGCAAGGTTATGAGGACTATATCGGTTTGGATATGAGGCTTATATCTCACCTATATCAATGCATATATGAGGCTTATATCTTACCTATATTAGTGCAAATATAAGGCTACTATCACATATATTTCAGTGTGGACCTGAGGCTGGTATCATCTGTATTTCAGTGCAGACATGAGGATTGTGTTTCAGCGTGGATCTCTGAGAGGAACATGATTTACTTTGGTCTCTCTTGACTTCCAATATCTCTATGTAATAACGTGAGTTTGAGGCAGACTTGGAGGATGCTTCATGACCTTATTGTAGAGCCTCTGTGGACAAAATAGTTGAGGGCTAACTCTGTCTTTGGAGGTTGGTCATCTTGTTGACTCTGATGTATCTATTGTTGCATTGATTCTATAAGGAAAAGGTTAGTCATGTTTTCCCCATTGAGGGTTTTCCCAGGGTAATATCATGTATTATTTGTGTGGCCGTCTCTTTATGATACTATTATCTTATTTTATATATGGTTGATGTCTTCTATGTAATTATTGAATTAATGATAAGAATGCGAAAAATATCCTAATCATGAAAGATAATTATAAGTTAAGAATACCATGTAAAAATCAACAAAGCAACCTTGAATAGTGTTTATGCTAGGATGACATAAAGAAAAGGAAATCAGAGGGCCACTTAGTTCGAGGAAACAAAGGGTCCAAGGCTACACACCAAACTTGCTTTGTGTACAGACATGATAGGAAGATATGGGTGATCAACTCTTCTTGTTTCTCACCTAAGGGGAAGCGTGAGGTGCCTTGAATACCTCCCTTCCTAAGGTTTTCAGAGGTTAAGATTTTTTTATGGGATAAGAGCCAACAAAAGGTGTTCACTTTTGGGATACTATTGGTTTGCCATAGTTTTTTCCAGAGAGAATACTTTGGGGGGATTTTTAAAGATATTAGAAGCTCTTTATAGTCATCCTTGAATGTATAAACATAATACTTCCATCCAAGCTTATCTTTAATATGTTGAATCTAGGGAGCGCAACCCATTAACTTTTCCTTCAAGATGTATGCAAGGGGAAGGAGATTATTGGTGAGACCATTCAATTTCCAGCATATCCAATGACATGATTCATTCCATCGAGAGATATTAGCAAGCATAACCTTCCCTTGAGTGAACATAAAGGCTTTCAGAGGGCGCAAGCCATCTACTTCTTGAAGAGATTGGTGATTCATTATAGAGTCAGCCCACAAATGAATTTTCGATCCATTTCCAGGAATCCAGCTGAGATGTTCATTTATTAGATTGGATGTAGTGGAAATAAGATTCCACACCAGGGATACTTGCTGTGAAGCTTAAATTGGATATGTTCTTCTTTCATTAATTTGTTGGGAGTATTTTGCTTTGAGGACATATGCCCACTATGTCTCCGGTTGAGATTTTAGGTTCCAAGCCAAATTGGCTCCAATGGCCTGGCTCATTAGAGTAGGGTCCCAAATACCTAGCCTTCCATGCAGTTTTGGGTCGAGCACACTAACCCATTTGATCAAGTGGAACTTTTTTGTAGAATATTTTCCACCTTCGCATAAGAACTTCTTGATATAGACACCAAGACGATGTAGGATATATTGAGGTGCTGAAAGGGATGAAAATTGATACATGGGTATAACAGATAGGACCGCCTTTATGAGAACGATACCCCCCACCATGCTTAGGCATCTAGCTCCCCTAGAGTCAATTTTTCCTTTTATTTTTGAGAGTATATTCTGCCAAATCTAAGGATAGTGGTGTCTAAGGTAGATAGGAATGCCCAAATACCTAAATTCCTTCCATCTTTCAATAGGGTTAAAGCCAAAAATTTATCAAGTTTTCTTTTATTTAACCCCATATACATTCCATGAAAACGTTTGAGATTTTGTCATGTTCGCTAGGCCCCCAAAAGTAGAGAGGAAGTTATCCAAAACAAAATTGAATCTTCTGGCTATAACTAGAGAAGCTCCACCAAGGAAGATAGTGTCATATGCAAATGGATAATGGTTAATGCTTTTTACATTCTATGCATATCAGAGACCAAGGAGGCAGCCATTACTGCATTAGAATTATAGACGATGACATATAGTATATTCCATGATATTGTATAATAAAGGGGACAACGGAAAACCTTGCGAAAGACCCCAAGAGGCTTTGAAGAAACCAACTATTTTACCATTCACTTGGGGAGATATCCATATGGAACATATGCAAAGATTGATCCATTGGATGAACTTGGAGTCAAGCCCAATTTTTATCATTACTTTGAAGAGAAATTTGTGTCTCACTCTCTCAAAAGCTTTAGTCATATCAAGCTTAATAAACATTTCTTGATTTCCCCCTGCCCGAATGGACTCTATAACCTCTTACTCCAACATAATATTGTCAATTATTTGTCTCCCAAGGATGAATCCTCCTTGGTTTCCTGAGATGACTTGAGGGAGGATTATTTTAAGACTTTTCACCAGTAGCTTGGATATGATATTATATGAGACATTGCAAAGAGAGATAAGACAAAATTTGGCAAAAGAGGAGGGGTTAGTTTCCTTTAGGATTAAATCCAAGAATGAACTAATTCCTCCTCCTATGATGTTTTGTTTCAAGGAGTATCTGACCATTCTGCAAAGGTCTCGCTTAATAATATATTAGAAATGTTAATAGAAGTGAGATGGAATTTTGTTTGTCTCGAGGCCTTTATCCAGATTAAATGAGAAGACCACCTTGATTATTTCTTCTTTTATAAGTTGAGCAGTGAACTGGTTGTTTATGTCTTTAGATCTGAATGTTGGGGTTTGTGCTATTATACATATTGCTAAAATGCATCATGGCTTATTCTTTAATTTTCTAGAAGTTATCTATTTTAACACCCTGCACCATAATTTATTGAATATTATTTTTCCTTTCTTGATCCTTGGCTTGCTTATGAAAGAATTCGGTATTCCTGTCGCCCGCTAGGAGCCAAACGCTATAGGATTTTTTCCTCCAGTACTTTTCTTCCTCTTTTAACAGAGAGTGGTTCTTTGTGAAGGATTCCTTTTCTTAGAATATAATTTCCTCTTTAACTAGATCATTTTCCATAGAGGATTGGATTTGCGCGATTTTTTTCTCAATCTCCTCTATAGATGCTCGATGAGTAGTCTTAGAGCCAATTAACTAGGATTTGATGCTCATTTTAAGTCTTTTATTTTTTTTCTCCCATATTTGGATCAGAATTCCCTCTATCCAGGGGAGCCACGATGATGTAACCAAGTCATTAAAGTTCGAGGATTGAATCCAAAGGGAGGAGTATTTAAAGGGGATTGGGCCATAATCAAGAGGAGGAGATAGTTCCAGCTTTAATTGGGAACTGATCCAAGCCATTCCAAGGGACGATAAAAGAGCCGAGGTTAAGGTTGAGGGTCAGGAAGGAATTCGAAATCAGGAAATGGTCCAGTTTTGCAACAATATGGCTCAGACCATATATTTTATTGTTCCATGTATAGCGAAGACCCAAAGGTTTGATATTCGTGAATTGGAGGTAGCCTATGAAGTCCTCCATGTGCTCTTGGAAGGCGTCTCGAATCATGGAGCCTCCTTTTTCTCCCTATAGTGAAGAGTGGTGTGTTGAAGTCATTTCCAAAGACACTATTTGTGCCAAATTCATTGTCCTTGAAACTCATATGGGAGTTCCAACATTCTTGATTCACACCGAAATGAAATTTATTAAGTTCATAACAAAGCTCGGTAAAAAACTTGAAAAGCTTGATGACAAGAAAGTTTAAGCAAAAATAAACTCAAACAAAAGGTTTTTGATAGTGAAACAAGTAAAAATGTAGTAAAAAACTTGAAAAAGTTGATGACAAGAAAGTTTAAGCAAAAATAAACTCAGACAAAAGGTTTTTGATAGTGAAACAGGTAAAAATGAAGTAAAATTTAATGATTTGGAATTTAAGTTTTTTTCTTTTTTATTTTTAATTATTGACCTTAATGTAAAAAAAAATTTACTCTTTTATTTCACTTTCAAATTTCAATGTATTTTTTCATTTCTATGCTCAAAGAATAATAGACTTATTTTAATAGCCTTAACGTGAAAACCCTTTACTATTTTATTTAACTTTCAAATTTAAATGTGTTTTTTCATTTCTATTCTTAAAAAAATGCGTTTACATTAAAATACATAGTTTTTAATAACTTTTCAAGGCTACTTTATTGTGTCGAGAGGCACTCTCCAGCGCAGTCTGGTAGAGATGTTGTAATGTAATGTTTAACATTTTGGCTAAGTCAAATAACATAACAAATAAAATAAAATTAGATAAAACGCTGGTAGAGATGTTGTAATGTAATGTTTAACATTTTGACTAAGTTAAATAACATAACAAATAAAATAAAATTAGATAAAAGGCTAGTAGAGATGTTGTAATGTAATGTTTAACATTTTGACCAAGTTAAATAAATAGCAGATAAAATAAAATAAAAAATTAAAAGTAAAATTAGATAAAAAGATTAAAGTGGATTGGCACTTGGTAGATCCAGAAGTAAAATGGATCTAGGTTGGTGTGTATAATAATTGATGTCATTATCCAACTAAGTGAGAATGTAATAATGTTTGACTGTTCTTTTAAGCATATAAAGGTTGAGTTATCAAATAATATAGATTAGTTATAAAATTACACTTCAAATCTTAATTAATTGTCTTACTTAATTTTTGAGTTAACGACATTACTTTTGAAAATCTTATTTCCTAAGAAACATGATGATGTATAATGGATTTTTTCCATATTTTAATAAATTTATTAGTTGAAACTTAAAATATTTTCTTTATTTTAGATAATTTGAAAAAATTGACATAGACATTAATCAAACTTATGTGAGAATTGATAATAAAAATACATAAATTGGGGTCACATAAAATGTTGGTTTGTAATTAAATAAAGGTTTTAATAATCTTCTCCAAAACATTTTTTTTTGTAAATCAGAAGAGATTATAATCAGTTAACTATCACATGGAGTGCGCTTAACTATTACATAGAGTGCTTTATTAGTGCACCCTTCACCATTGAACCAAATAGAATGCCTTATCAATGCACCTTTCACCATTGAACCAAAGCCCATGGGCATTTTCTCCAAAATTTTAAGTAAACATAAATAATTTATTTTATAAAAAAATTGGGCTAATAAAAATGGGTGTATTTTATATTATTTTTAAATATAATAAGTTTTTGAAGAATGAAGCCTAAAATATTTTCATTTCTGGTTTTTGACAAATATTTTATAAAAGATATTAAATGTAAAATTGGCTTAATATTTTATGAAAGAAATTATCCATCAAATTGTTTTATTAATTTATTTCAAATCATTCATTCATTTTCTTTATATTACACAATTTTTAACATATTTTATCTAAACATGTAAGGATTTGCAACATTATATTTGTAAATAAATTTATATATATATATATATATATATATAATTTAAATTTATTTAAAATTTCATATTTTTAATAAATATATTTATTATATTTAAAATAGATATAGAGGTTTGAGGGGGCAACTTAATTGGTGATCGAAATAATGTGAGCCGTGAGAAAACTGAGAGATCCAAGGTTCAAATCTCTAGGTTGTGACCCACTTTGTGGAGAGGACATGTTGTAAACGTCCTAGAGGTTTACTAGTAGCTACCAAGGAAAAGTGTTCAATTAATATTATAGATTGCATGCAATATAAAAACATTAAAATATTATCTTTTTTTTTTTATACCTCTAGTATTATTTACCTATAGCAATAGTAAAATTTGAATTGTCACTTTGCATAGTATATTCTTGATATTTCATAGAAATTCAAATACTTTTCACAAACAAGAGTTATTGGTAAATGCATATTTGAAATGTTTGATAAAGATATTGTCATTAATTCTTGGGAACGACATCAACATCATTTATTGCATTGATGGATTCTACTTGAAGTTGAATTCTAGGAATCATGGACACATCAATATAAACATAGCGGAGGAGTTTTAGAGAAAGATATACAAAAAATGTGCTATTTTCCTATTTAATTATACATGCCAATGTGATACCTGTTACTTAAAATGAAAAAAGTAGTTAGTTATGCACAAGTGACTCTCTTGTTGCCATGTTATTGGGCCAATGAAAACATGTGAACCACATTATGAAAAATACTTAAATGCCCTCCTACTCACTAACTTACTAATCCTCTTGAAGAAGATATTCAAGCCATCTTGCTAGATTGTTTTCCTTCCCAAAAGCTTGTTTCTTGGCATTGTTCTCCTTCTAATTCCAGTAATAACTATTGATTCAAATTAAGATTATGGGAAGTCATGTGATAGAAAGGTTGTATAGAAAACTGGAAACTATCGATTTGAATTCAGATTATGGGAAGCCACATGACATAAAGGCCATAGAGGAAACTCATAGTCAAAGGAGAAAAATCCAATACGTGCTATGTTATGGGGCTTAGACTTAATGTCCGTAGTTGCAGAGCAGGAGAGGCTCTCAACTCTTAACTTCAAAAGACACAATAACTCTAACTCTCGATGCCCCATTTTGCTTAATACAAGACCATTCTTCTTTATTGTATTTACAAAGGTCTGTATATGTTTAAAATGATCTTGGAATTTTTTTGAAAAAATAAGTATATCATCTATATGCATAATCAGCCAATCGAAGAAGGGTTTAAATATAGAGTCCATCACCTTCTGGAACTTGGATGGTGCATGCTTTAGGCCGAAAGGCATCACATTCCATTCATAATGTCCGGTTGGGCAACTTGCCAAAATCCTGGTTTCAAATCGAACTTGGAAAATATTTTTGCTCCCGCTATTCTGCTTATCAGATCTCCTTTGTGAGGAATTGGATATGTATTATCTGCTAGTACTGAGTTCAAAGGCTTATAATTGATGACTAGCCTTAGGATGCCTCTGATTTGTTCTGCTATTTTATTTACATAGAACCCATAACAATTCCACGGGCTCTCTGATTCTCTAATCAATCTCTTACTCAATAGATTCTTGATTTCTTTTTTGCAGAGTTCATGATATTCCTTGTTCATCGGAATTGCCTTACTTTTACATGGCTTACCTGTATATTCTGTTTTATAGGGCAGTTCAACACAATATTGCTTCTGCACAACATTCTTTCTCTATTTGTGCCTTTAATCTTGAAATCTTCTTTTGTATTGTTGGTAAGCTTAGATATTGTGAGATATGAATGGTGGATTTCAGATCTTTTAGATCTGTTAGCTTTGATTCAGCTTTCTTTAGCTCTTCCATAGTCTGAACCATTGTCGAGACTCATGGAGCTGAGACATATGGTAATTTAATTTTTCTTGGGCCATTCGGGGAGGTAGGAAGAGTAATAAAATATCCACCCTTATTCTTTTTTGTTATAAATGAACCATGTGGTTCAACAACAACTAAAAATATGTTACCTAAAATACAATCAACAGGGATGTCAGAAACTGCAAATTTTAATTTTATGCAGTGATTATCAAAGCAGATAGATGCCTTGGGAATTTCATACTTCAGCGTTTTACTTCCCAAGCCAATAACTTTTCTTTCTGTTGTCATCCAATATTTAGCAGGGATCACTTTTGTATTTAGAATATTTACGTCTGCTCCAGAATCAATAAGAGCAGTCAAATTGAACATTTGTCCCTGTATGCAAATATTTTTTTTGTACATGATGTTGCTGGTATTTGATGGCGAGTATCCTCATTTCCTAAAAACCTGAAGCAGTATCTTTTCTTCCTTCATAAATTTATACATTTGGCTTGTAAAATTCTTTTGTATCATATTCTTTTATAAAATCTGCTTCATCAATGGATTTTCCTTTTTATAATCTCACAATCTGATATTTAAGAATAGAAATTTCAGATTTGAGATTGTGAATTTCATGACTTACCTCCCCCAAGGTAAGCGCGCTTATGCTGTTGTTGATTCCTTTGGAATGATTTTGCATTCTTTTTATAAGAGGTGTCAATGAAGAGTGGCTTCTTTGAAGAACTTATGCTGGAAGATTTCATTTGGTCCATGAAGGCTTCCATAAGGCAATTCTTCATTTCTCCTTCTTCCATAGCTCTTATTTGGGACAAGATTTTTATCTCATCTTCTTCTATCTATGCCATAAGAATTTTCTCTTTGTATTTCTGTGGCTGTATATCTTCATCAGAAGATTCATTAGAAATTTCAGATTTAGAAGAGAAAATACATTTACAATTTTCAGAATCTGAACAATCACAAGCATTTGCATGAAAATTTAATTCTTCAACTTCTTCTTCTGAAGTATATACAAAACTAGAATTAGAACTTTCACCAGATGAGTCAAGCAACTGTTGCTACTGAATCTGGGGGTGTTCTTTGATCACCATATTGGGGCAATGATCAGTTTTATGATTTCTAGACCCACATCTCATGCAAAGATACTGAGCCTCTGTTTTTGGAGTTTTTTATTTTTGATTTTGAGGCTGAAATTTCTTGCCTCGATTTCTTTTTTATTCTTCACCTACTGGACAATTATTTGCAGTATGTCCATTTTTGCCTCACAACCAACATGTCAATTTATTTTATTTTTCTTGCTTTGCACTATGCAGGTGAATGTCATATGGTTTATAATAATGTGTCTTAGGGACATATTTGTAATATCCCTTCCTTTTATGCTGTCGAAAAGATCGACCTTTCTTCTTAAAGTCTTTTCTGGTTGATTCTTTCTTTTCTTTCTTCGCTCGTTTCTTCAATTTTCTACTTTTTACTAATGGATCATCAAGAGATAACCCATACTTGCTGCACAATGATTTGCTGTCGAGGAACCTGGCCAAATTTTCTAGAGACTTATTAACTTTTGAGCTTGTGTAGAGACCAACCAGAGCTTTAGTAATAATTGAATATATTTGTACCCATGTGTAAGACTCAAAAGGCATTTGAAAAAATTCTTGTAGTCTAAGATAGTCAACAAACCCGGAAGGAAGTGCTGCAAGATAGACTTGTTTCCATAACAAATTCTTTGAGTCTTTGACTTCATAGATTCTTTGCATCCAATCTCGATGGAAGTCTTCATATTGGGACATTTTATTCCACTTGAGATTTATTAAAATAATCTCATGTTTATTGGCTATTTCTGCTTCAGAACCACACCAGTGCTCAACAATCATGGAAGTCAAGGCTCCAATCATGTTGTTTTGTACTATCCCATCTGAATTATGAATTATATTTCCTTTCTCATCTTTGAGCAGTTGTTCTTCCATCTGTTTAATTAAAGCAGGAAAGGATTCTGTTTCCCACCATTTTGATAGTGTGCCTATGAAACACTGGATGATTGTTTTGCAGGCTTCTACCTCAGTTTTTCCTCTTAGACACATAAGTTTATATTTTGTAAACATCATGTCTACCATTTGTTTTATCTGGCCAACACTGAGGTTATCTATAGTCCATTCCCTATGAGAATTAGGGAAGAAAGTGTGGGTTTCAGGCAGTTTGCCTTTTCCTCTGATATCAAGTGTTGAATCCCTGCTATACTAACTTTCCAAAGGCTCATATATAGGCCTAACTTCTGGCTCTTTTTCCTCTTCCTTAAATAGACTTGCTATAGAAATATATTCACTTGAAGTCTCGAATTTTTCTGGTTCTTGGGATGAAATTTCTTTGGGGAATAGAAAAGGAAACCTGTCGATTGGCTTGACATGATCCTGAATACGAACAATTGCTTTATATAAAAAAGGAAGAAGGAACTGGTTTTTCTGTTTTGAATATAGATAATTGATTCATCTTCTATACCAGTTCATTTATTTGTCCAGATGTAGAACCTATATGTTCCACCATTTTGTCTTCAACATTTTCTAGCTTTATTAGAGATTCTCTAACATATCCCCTAATTACTGAAGTAGAATTTTGAACATTATTCAAGGAATTATTTACAGAATTTAAAGAAACTTGGACAATATCAAATTGTTCTTTGGCCTCTTTGGATTTGGTCGTGTTCATTTCAAGAACCTTCACAACTGTGTTTGTCCAATTCAGCTGTTCAGAAGTTTTATGTATTCTGCCATCAGTACCAGATGCACTGTCATCCTTTAATACTAATGGTATTGCTTTGGTAGAATTTTGTCCTTCTCCAAGCACTATGCCTTTGTATGGAGGAAAAGTTGTAGGTGTTTCAACTTTAAGGCCATCTAGTTGGTGGGCTCCAGTATTGTAGCAATAATGCTACAACTCCTGGAACTTCCTTCTTCAATTTTGTCAACCCGGTAGTTCGTAACAAACTTGGAAGCGACGGTGCTGTATGCACAAGTACTAGCTCTTGTCGTAGCTGTCACTTGGTCAGCTGGCACAAGTCCGCTAGGGGCTTAAGCCAACTTCTATGAGCTCTTAGAAGAAGCTTTTTAACTGATGGACGAAAGCTGACTCAAAGGAAGCTAATCTACTTGCGGAAAGAAACTGAAAGCCAAAAAGAAACGCAAACCCTAGCAAACCCTAATTCTACCAGCTAGTCTTATTGATGCAAAGATGGGAATGCAAACTACTGAAAGAGATGCCATTACTTCTATGAAGGTAAGATGCATGTGTCTAGACTACTTCTACCTGAAGGAAACATCTTTACTGTGCAGAGGCGGATCACGGAGGAGAAATGCTTGGAAGAGGTCGGGAAGGTTCAGAGAGGGTCTAAGGAGTCCCTAACATCCTTCCAAAGAGTTTCACAAAGTTTGGCTGCCAAGAAACCACATTTATGAGCTTCTACAGGAAGTCTGCAAGGGTTCTACAGGATGTTTCAGAATTTCTACAAGATGTTCAGCAATTCCTACAGGATGTTCTACGATTGGATTTTGGATGATGGGTGAGTGGAAGAGGCTGCATGGATGGATAGGGAGGTAGGAGAGGGGTTTGTAATGACTTAGTGACAGAGAGATGAGGTGATGAGAGGGTGTGGAAAGCTAGCTTGTCTTAAAGAGGGCAGAGGAAATGGAAGGCCAAGAAGGTAGGGTGACGTGGGCAAAGGAGTAGTTGTGAGACGAGGGATCTAATTTGGAGAAGAGCAGTTGGCCTGGACGAAGCTTAGATGGGCGAGAGGGTGAGGAAGATGCACCGCACAGTGTAAACTTAACCAAATCATCCACGTCCTGCACATAATCAAAATATTAACTAATCCATCCTAACTGTTAATGAAACCAATGAACAACAACGTTATTTCTAAAGAGAACCATGTATGGTACTGAAGCAAAGAAACATTCCAAGAGGTCTGAGCGCATGGATAACTCTTACAAATGAAAACATTGCACCAAAGATTGCATGAGTACGCACACTAGTGTTTTTGTTGGGTAGCACTGTCTGCAATTCCAGCCCCTAGAAAGAGGTGAAAATGAGAGTGCAGGCAACCCTTTTCTGGAACTCTTATCAATTCTTATCTCATTACTCTATTCTAGACATCTGAAGCGACCCTATCTTTTAACAATGACCTACTTAACCACACCACGAAATCTAACTCAACAAACTGCGTTTCAAATGCATGTAAAGAAAATCATAATGCTGAAAGGAAAGATATCAATACAAAGAAGGAGGCCCTAGGCTCTCAGGTTGGGCCCAACCCCGAGAGCTATGGCTCCTCTAGGAACTCAGAGCTGAGATCAAATCTGACTGCTTCTCATTAAAAAATAATAATCATAAGTCAAGAGGTATGCCAATGATGGCTACAAAAGAGCAAAAACAGAGCTGGCAGCTCATAGTGCAGAATGTGCAACAGTTTTTCAAAAAGTCCTTTTCGAAGGCTGAAGCCTTATCATTTATACATCACGAGGCCCCAAGCTGGCCTCCTAAATCTATGGGACTTGGCTGACCAAACTGGGAGTGAACAGCTGCTTCCACAAAATCTGTTTGGCTGCCTTCTAGATCCGGTTGTGGTGGCTTTTGGAGCTCGGAGTTGGGGGTGAAGATCCTGAGGAAGGCTATTTAATGCCGTGGAGAACCTTCCTACGAATCCTCAACCCCATCTTGGCTGTCTCCTAGCCCTTATCTGCTCGGTTTTGCTCCAACATGTGTCAAAAAACCTGAAATGAGCACGTGTTAGCCACCTAGGAATAGTGACTGCCCTTATTCGTACAAATGACATAAACATACTAAAAAATGATGCATAAGTTATGAAAAATGAAGGATTGAGCAAGGGTAGTTAGGCCAAATGAGCCCAAAATGTTACCAAATTTGGGGCTCATCATCACCCCCCAGCTAAAATGATTGCTCATCCCTGAGCAACTAATCCAGCTCCTCGTCCTTCATTGCTTTCACCGCCACTCTCACATCCCAGGCTTCTGAAGTAGTATCCTCCTCACTGGCATGGAACCCAGCCTTCCTTTCCACCTCTTCCCACTGCTTATGCTCTTCTTTTTCTGTGCTGCCTTCCATCAATCCTAAAAGCAAAGGTGGGCTTAGCTTGAGGCCAATCCAGCTGTCTTGGAGGTTCTGTATGGACTTCTTGTAGAGGGGCACCCGTACTGGAGCTTCCCTCATTCGAGTTGGAGTGTGATATTCCCTGATTTTGAGGCTGTGGGACAATGTGTTCCATCGGCAGGTGCAAGCATGAACACAGTTGTCCCCTGATAGTTGCTCCATATCCTCGAAATGTGCTATAGCCTGAGCCTGCTGATCCATGTATTTCAATAAAGCTTGAGAGTTGGTGGCTAAGTGTTGGTGGGCCGATATCAATGCAGTGGGATCCCCTGGCTCTGCTCTAATAAGCATTGGCTCATGTAACTCTCGGTTCATGACCTCTTTGACCTCTACTGCTCTCTTCTCTTCATGGTTCAACCATGAGGCAAATGCCATCAACTGCATATCTCCTACGACTGTGTTGGGATCCCATGAAGTCACATTAGGAAGGGCCAAATTATGGAGATAGAACTCGGATAGCTTGGCCTTGTCCTCTGATGAACTGCTATTGCATAACTCTGTGAACTGCTGGGGGTCTTGGATTTGGGAGATACCCCTCTGTGCCAATGCATTAAATTGGAATTGTAGCCATTGGTCCTGTAGGTATAGGCCATAAGATTTGGCCGGTTGTCTACATTGTAGAGCATCCATGGCCCAACTGGCCATGCAGGCCAGTTGTGCCTCTTTTTGCTGCAACTGTTGTTTGAGAGCTTGTATCTCGATTTGTGCTTGCAGTTCCCTTTCCTGTAGATGCGAGGTTAGCTCCCCAAGACCAACTTGCAGTCCTTCTTTGCCTTAAGGTTCTGCTGTAGTGTCCCCTGATGATGTGCCCCTTTCTTTCCTCTGTTCCTGTAGCTGCAGTTTGAGTTTCTCATTCTCTTCCTGTAGGAATACCCGCTGGCAGTTTCCCACGTGTTTGGCCATAGCTAATTCTCTTCGTGCCTCCTTGAGTTGTTCCTCCAAGGGGCCTATAGCTGCCACTCCTTTAGATTTAGCTATCTTCATCCACGTGTGGGTTCTCACTCTTTCTTCCTCCAACACAAAGAAAAGCGGCACTGTGAATTTCTGTGGAATAATTTTTCCAGCCTCCAAAAAGTTATAATACGAGCTCAAGCTTGGCTGGGGACTAGGTTCTGGAATATGCTCTACCTCTTCTTCCCTCAGTGGCTCTACTCCGTCTTCCCTAAGTGGTGATGTGGCTACCTCTCCCTCCATTCTTTCGGTCTCCTTGAGCCTGGCCAATGTTTCTTGTAGAACAGCCTCAGCATCCTGTAGCGGGGTTTTTGAAGCCAACCTGTCCATTCTCTCCTTCCAGGCAGTTGTCTTCGGGCTCCCCCGCTCATAAGTGACTGATATTTTTGAGGGGGACCTCTCCCTTGGCGAGGTAGGGGTGTCTTCTATGGTAATTGGGCTGCTGGATGGAGGTTGGGGCCTGCCTGTTTTGATTCTCACACTTCTCCTGGCTTTGAAATACAGAGGGATCTCCCTCTTTCGTTTTTCCTTCAGCTTGGGAGGGGTACTAAGGGTGGCCAACACAGCTGCTGCCTCCCTTGCAAGGATTTCGGCTGTCTTCTCCTTCTGTTTCCCTTTCTCAGGACTTCCTGTAGAAAGCCCTGTAGCGGCTGATTTCTGGCTTCCTGTAGAAGCCGTTTTTGATTTTCCTGTAGAAACAGGTGGCACCGTTTTAGCCTATTTGGCTGAGGGTGCTTTGTCTTTTGACTTTGCTTAGGCTACCTTCAAGGTGCCTCACTGACGTGGACTTGTTCAGTCCTTTCCACCCTGCTCTGTAACCTTTTCTCCCTGGGTGTTAATGTGGGTTTGTCATCCTCTGTTTCGGCAACCTGGTGTTTCTCTTGTTTCCCCTTTTGTTCTTTCTTTGGTGCTTTGGCCATGGTTTCTTGGCCTTTTCCTTTCTTCTCTGTTTGTATTGGTTCCTTCTCCTCGCTGCTGGAGGAGGTGAGCTCCTCAGCCAACATTTTGATGTCGCCATCCTTAGTCAAATTTCGAAAGGCTTCCCACGAGAGAGGGACGGTGTATGTGTGGAGTGCATCCTCCACGAGGAGCTTAATGAGCCCATGATAGGCTACCTGGTCTAGCGTGCCCTCTCGTAATTTGGTGGCACATTCAGTCATGGACTGCAGGAGGAAGTAAGGAATACTTAACTTGTGTTCTGAAGGTAGGTCCATTTGGTGCCTAAGTTCTGTGAGCAGCCGGAAATGGTACCCATATACGATGCTGAATCGTCCTTCGCACGTGATATATTTCATAATTTGGAGGCTGACCTCACTCCAGAGCGGCTGTAGGCTAGCTCTGCGAACTCCGTTCTTATCCTCTGAGAATTGCTCCTCTAGCAGAAAGAACTCCTTCTTAGCCTTCTGGCCTAGTTTTCTCTCCTCCTTATCCCACGGTACCCCCATCGGGAGATCAGTGACTCTGCTGATGAACTTTGGGGTGAGTCTGAGATTCAAACCTCTGAAATTGACAACGGCCAGCGTTTTTGATTTTGGCTTCAAAGCTCGCAGGAATTCCTCTGCCATCTCGTCATCGTAACCTTGAAGCTTGTCGCAGAACGACATCCATCGTGCACGAGAAAACAGGTCTAACACCTCAGGGTTTTCCCGTAGCTTCTTTGAGTCTGTCGGTTTTTTCCTAATGAACCCACCCGGCATGGTGAAAGCTTGCTGTGTTAGCTAGAGGTGGATGGCGCGTATCAAGAGATGAGCCTTTGGGATTTCCTTAGACAGAGCGCAGAATTACGCCTCTTTCAAGCACACAGTTCGTGAATTCTCGGCTATCTACAGGTGAGCCTTGACAGGGGCTCAATTACGAACCAAATATTGTAGCAAACCCCGCATATACACTACGACGACAATTCTCATGCAGAAGGAAGACGACGCTTGCAAATTCATGCTCAGATTGTAGTTCTACCTTTTTAGGACGTCGACTTCGCCACCCTTCAAACCAATTGCATGGGAGGACCAGGTTCAGGCTTACCTCATTCCAATTTTCCACCTTTGACATGAATAGATTAATTTCCTCCGTAGCGGTGAGCATCCTGTAGCGCAGCTTCCTGTAGAAGTCGCGCACGGGTTATGGAGAGCGCGTCAGTGGTTCTGGGCCTTCTGTGCAGCCACCAGACATTTGAACAAGCCGAGGACTCGGAGTAACAGTCTTCAGGGAATTTCGGACGCTTACTCAACTGCAAAGCGGTTGATGATAAATGAGTGAAGTGCCATACACGATCTAGCCGGTGGATTTGAATCCCTGCGGAACTCGTGGCGCGGGGGTGAGCTGTCCCTGCCGGACCGTTGGACGACGTCACCTATTATCATTCCACTGTAAGTCTGTCTGATCGCCGCATCATTCCCTGCATATCTACCGCCGCCATTTCTATTAGATCGCCGCTTCTCCCCGACTGGACGCTTCCCACGTGTCCATTTCCTGTCTTGCTTGACACAACCAACACTTTTCGAATCGGACGAGACCATCGGACTGGTCGTGGTGGCCAGTTGAATGGCTACCCTACTGGCTCAACCCATTCATTTTCATACTCACACACATTTTAGAGCATTGTTCATGTAATTTGACGAAAAAGGGTGAGGCACTTACCTGTGCGGCCGCGACGTTATTTTCAGGCTTCAGGACGAGGGTGACGGATCCGCTTGCTGCTGCTTCATGCACAAGCACGGGGGTTCCTTCTTGCCGACTGCTGCTGGTTACGAGACTTGTTACCTGGCTGCGGATGGTGCATGTGCCCGCTCTATGTGTTGCAGGTGCCTTCATGGTGTATGCTCTAGCCGGATCAACTGCTACAGGATTCCTGTAGGATATCCTGTAGCCGTTTCTCCTCCTCGGGTACATGCCGGAACGGTGGAAACGGTGGCATCACGGTCACGGTCGCAGGGTCCTCAGATGGCTTTGATAAGTAGCGCATGGGGCCTCTGCATACTTCATTCCATTTGAGAATTGTTTCTTCTGAGAATCCAACATTCTGATTTGACTGTGCAGGTATTTCCATTGCATGGCAACAGGGGTGGTAGAAGGAGGCGACAGCAGTGGGTGATGGAGAAAAACATTGGCTTGCATGCCTCCGTATTGGACTTCGGGCTTCAGATTCTCCCACACAGTCGGTCCTGGGCCGTCCAAAGATTCTACAGGAAGTTTCCTGTAGAAATACAGAACTTCCTGTAGAAAGTCCTGTAGAAGGCTAAACTGTGATCAAATCATGCCCAGACCTTGGAAGAGATGAGTGTTTCTGGAGGGAGTGCTGGTGAGGTCACCTGGTAGCATAGTAGGGACCCTTGTCCTTGAGTTGAGGGACCTCTTTTTCTGCATGGAATACCTGCAACCTGCATGAATTGTCAAATCTTGAACCTGTTTTCCTGTTTCTTTGTTCGTTTTTTTTTTTTTTTTTTGAAAGACAGCAGGGGCGCCTCCGTGAGGTTTTCACCCTTACCATCTGCCTTGAGCGCCTTAGAGAGGTTTTCACCCAAGGGACTTTTTTTTTTATTCAAAAATTTCAGAAAGACAGCAGGGACGCCTCAATGAGGTTTTCACCCCTACCATCTGCCTTGGGAGCCTCAGAAAGGTTTTCACCCAAGGATCTTTATTATATACATTTTTTTTTTTTTTTTAATGTTCAGGGTATGCCCAAAACAGAGGCAGAACCCTTCTCTATGACCAACACTGATTTTTCCACAGTTTTGATGAATTCTTGCCTTGAAAGAGGTTTTCTGTAGATCTTTAGTCGATGCCCATTGACGAGCATGGGGATGGCTTCCTCATCAATGGTCCAAATAAGAATAGACCCATTGTCATTACACTTTTCCACTGCATATGGTCCCAGCCATCCGGTTCTCAGCTTCCCCTTGAAATCCTTATGTCTGGAATCGTACAACAGCGCCCAATCTCCCGGCTGGAATTGCTTGTCATTGAGGTGTTGGTCATGCCATACCTTCCTCTGAAGTTGAACCACTTCTGAGTGGAGAAGGGCCTGCATTCGGTGCTCGTCCAACCCATTCAGCTGCAATAACCTTTCTTTTTGGGCATGGCTGAGATCTAGGTCCAGCTGAGCTGCCATCCTCAAGGTGTTGTACTCGAACTCAATTGACAACAAAGCTCTCTTCCCATAGACCAGCTCATAAGGTGTGAAGCCGGTTGTGGTCTTCCAAGTGGTGTTGTAAGCCCAAGTGGCCTCAACCAGGCGATCTGCCCAATCTTTTCTACTGCTGCTCACCACCTTAGTCAAGATCCCTTCCAATGCTCTATTGGTGACTTCCACCTGCCCATTTGCTTGAGGATGATAGGGGGTGGAAGTCCTATGCTTGATTTTGTAATGAGCGAGTAGGTCTTCAATTAAGTTGGAGGTGAACTGGCTTCCTTGATCGGTGACTAGCTCTCTTGGGTAGCCAAATTTGTAGAAGATGTTTTCTCTTAAGAACTCAGCCACCTTTTCTTCTGTCGCTGCTTTGATTGCCTTGGTTCTGCTCACTTTGTCAGGTAGTCTGTGCACACAATGATGTAAGACCTTTGCCTCGAAGGAGGATTGACTGGACCCACAAAATCCATACCCCACTTCTCAAATGGCTCCAGAGTCACTTGAGGTTGGAGAGGCATTTCGTCCCTTGGAGTCAGTTTCCCCATCCTTTGGCATCGGTCACATTGGCTGATATACCTTCTGAAATCTTGATGAAGCGTGGGCCAATAGTAGCCTGCCTGTAGGATTTTGAAGGCAGTCCTTTTGGCTGCAAAATGTCCTCCACAAGGCCCGTCATGACAGGTTAGGAGGATATCAAAGACTTCCTCCTCCCTTACACAACGCCTTAAGATCTGATCGGGGCCAAGCTTGAACAGGTTGCCCCCGATCCAAGTGAATGAGGCACTCTTCCTTACGATTATGCTCTTCTCTCTTGAGGATAGGTGCGGAGGGAACTCTGCTGAGACAAGGTAGTTTGCTATATCAGCAAACCATGGAGAGAGTACTGAGATAGCAAACAGATGTTCATCTGGCATCTGTCATCCACTGTTCCATCCTCACCTGCAGGTAAATCCAATCTAGACAAAAAGTCAGCAACAACATTTTCTTTACCTGGTTTGTCAACGATAGTCAAATCAAACTGCTGCAACAAAAGTAACCATCTAATAATACGATCATTCACATCTGGTTTATTCATTAAATATCCAATTGCAGCATGATCCATATGTACAAATGTTTGATAGCCAGTGATATAATGTCGAAACTTGTTTAGTGCATGGACCACGGCCAAGAATTCTTTCTCAGTTACAGTATAATTCAGTTCTGCCTTGGATAAGTTTTTGCTGACAAAGTATATGGCGTATGGAAGTTTTTGTTCAACTTGTCCTAAGGCTGCCCCTATGGCTTTGTTCGAGGCATCAGTGTGGATGTGGAAAGGTAGGGCCCAATTTGGACCTCTCAAGATTGGGGCAGACACCAACTTATCCTTTAATTCATTCAGAGCCTTCTGACAATCGTCAGTCCAATTAAACTCAACATCTTTTGCCAAGAGGCCAAACAATGGCGAGGCTAGCTTACTGAAGTCTTTAATGAATCTCCTATAATACCCTGCTAAACCTAAGAAACTTCGAACATCTCTTACCTTCTGAGGAGGTGGAACCTTCTTGATGAGAGCAATTTTGTTAGGATCCACCTGTAACCCTTGGCGAGAAATGGTATGTCCTAGCACGGTCCCTTCAGTCATCAAGAATTCACACTTTTCAGGACTAAGGGACAGGTTCATCTCAATGCACTTGGTTAAGACTTTTCCCAGATTGGACAATGCTTCCTGGAAGTTGGACCCATAAGGAGTGAAGTCATCCATATAGATTTCCACCGAATCATGGACCAGCTCAAAAAAGATGCTCAAGACGGCTCTCTGGAAGGTGGCAGGAGTGTTGCATAGTCCAAAGGGAAGAACTCGGTAAGCAAAGGTACCCCAAGGACAAGTGAAGGTGGTCTTATCTTGGTCTTCCGGGCTGATTTGGATCTGGTTATACCCGCTAAACCCATCTAGGAAAGAGAAAAACTTCTTTCCCGCCAGTCCATCCAACACTTGATCTATGAAGGGTAGAGGAAAGTGGTCTTTCTTGGTGGCTTTGTTCAGTTCTTGGTAGTCCACACAGATTCTCCACTTCCCGTTTTTCTTGGGAACCAACACTAGAGGGGACACCCATTCGCTATCCGAGATGGGGTAAATGAATCCGGCATCCAACAGTTTTTGCAATTCTTCCTTGACGATGTCCTTAAGGGCTGGATTCATTCTCCTTTGGGGTTGCCTAACCGGTTTACAATCTTCTTTGATGTAGATGTGATGGGTACAGACCGAAGGATGGACTCCTTTCATCTCCTTATAGCTCCAAGCAAAATCATCTAGATGACTGGCCAACAGACTACGCAGCTCCTTTTCCTGGGAAGGAGATAGGGAGGAGCTGATCTTCAACGTTCTCTCGGGGCCGAACTCCACATTTTTGACTCTGGGAGCGACTGGGTTGGTCACGCAAAGGTCCACTAAGGTGCTGGCTTGGGCATCCTCCACCAATTCCTCTAAGCACAATGCACTGGGAGGTGGATTCTGAATCAGGGTCTCAACCAAATCATCCTCGGTTGGGGGGCCTCCCCTAGTGGTGTCTAGGGTGCACAAGGGTGCAGAGTACACCTCATCCTCTTCTCCTTCCTCCAACCAAAGTGGTAAGTCATGCTCTAATAAGGGTTTGGCAGGAGGGTATATGACTAGCTGCTTGGACATAGGACCATTTTTGATGGTCATGTTTCCTGCACGACAGCTTATGTAAGCATCCGCAGTGGCTAACCAAGGCCTTCCCAAAATAAGGGGGTATCGAGTAAGCTTTGCCTTTGGTTGAAGAACCAAGAAGTCTGCAGGGTATTCCCAAGAGTCAACAAAGACCAAGACATCCTCTACAATCCCTTCGGGAGTCACAGTGGAGCGATCTGCTAGTTGCAGGACTGTCGAGGTCTTTCTCAAGGAACCTTGAAGGTTGAGTTTGAGCATGGTATCTCTGGTCATCACATTAATGGCAGCCCCCAGATCAATCAATGTGTGTGGTATGATGGTGCCATTGATGTGGACATCAACTACAGGACTCCCAGGATCCAAATACTTTGGGCAGATTACTTGCCCCAACATAAGATTAGACAGTTGTCCTATGACATTGATGGTTGAGGTGTCTCTTTTTCGCCTGCCTGGGTGTCTGAAACACTTTTCCTTAACTAGTTTGTTGTATATTGGTACATCTTTGATGGCTTGGAGAAGTGTTATTCTCACACACAAATGTTTGAGTTCTCCCAGAAGCTCATCCTCCTCTGGGTTGGGTTGTGTGGTTGCTGTTAGTCTCTCAGGAAAGGGTGGAATGGCTTTTGGTTCACTTTCCTGTTTATCTTCCTCGTCCTCTGGGGGAGGAGGTTGGCGATCCGGAAGAGTCTTTCCAGATCGCAGGTTGATCTCCTGGATCTCCACAGCATAGGTAGGGCATGATGTTTCCCCAGTATATACCTGTTGGGCCTGTCGGTTGTTGGGGTTCGGGTTCGGTTGAGCAGGCATTTGGGGTTGCCTTGGAGGAGCAGGAGGTAATGGTTGTGGTTGAGCTGGTGGTGGAGGCAAAATGGCGGGAGGAGTATTGTACTGGGGCCTCCACCCCGGTTGAGGTGCATTCCACTGAGGCTGTGGCTGGGCATGTGAGTGAAACGAATGAGTAGTGGGCTGAGTATGGTACTGAGGCGGGTAAGACCATGGAGGAGGCACAGACCAGGAAGGATGAGCAGGGGGACCCCAGGAAGGCATAGGAGCAGATTGGTTGGGGCTATAATAGGCCTGGGATGTCCCTTGCATCCCCTGTTGGTAAGGTCTAGGTCCATGTGGCCTCCTTTGGTTGAGGAAATAGAGAGGTTCAGTGGGCGCTTCCGTCCCTTGGTACATGGCTTTAAGCCCAGGTAAGGTTGGACATTGGTTTGTGGGGTGGTCCTCCTCACAAACGAAACATACCTCAACCGAATGTAATGGGCACTCGTTCTTAGGGTGCTTCCTTGTACACCTAGGGCAGAAGATAGCCAAAGCCCTCTCAGCTTCCTCTTTCTTCTGCTGGATTCGGAATGTATCAAGTTGCATGGCAATGGTCTGTCTCACCTCACTCTTGAGGTCCTCTAATTGATTTGCAAACTCATGTTTGGAGAAAGGAATACTAGCTGAGAGGAGGTTTCCTCTACCTCTTTTCCGGGCTGCCCTAGAGTGGTTTCTAAACACAGTCTTTATATCCTCATAAGGTAGTTGGTAAATATCTCCTCTAGCTAGCACGTGAAGGGTATCTAAAAGGTCTTCAGGGACTCCTCGGAGCAGGACCAACTTGAGAGATTCAGGGTCAAGTGTGTACCTGGCCCGTTTATAGCTAAGTTGGAACCTCTCCTCGTAATCTTCTAAAGACTCATCATTCCCCATGGTCATCCGAAAGATTTCTCCCTTGGCTTCCTTGGACCTACAATAGTCCCGGTATTTGGTATTGAAAGCTTGCTGCATCTGGGCCCAAGTGGTGATATTGTTCCCAGGTAAGCCCATGAACCAGCGTAATGCTGCATCCTTAAGGGTAGAGGGGAAGAGTTTCAGTTTTTGCTCATCTTCGGTATAGTCATAGGTTCGACAAAGGACGGCAAACTCAAACAGGAAGGTATCAGGGTCTTCCGGAGTCAGTCCATGGAAGTGAGGTAAAGCGGAGGGGCTTATGTTTTTCATTTTCATGTCTCCATTGGTCTCTCGGATGGGGAAGGCACCTTCTATTCTCTCATCTTCTCTCCCATTGTCAGCCATGGCTTCAGATGGAGTGTTCTCTAACTCTTCTTCTGTTATAGGATCTTCGTATATCTCAGGAGGCTCACCTATAGGTTCTTCTGGATCACTGTCACCAAAGAAGAGAGAAGGGTGACTCAGTGACGTGGTGGGGGTGTTGGGTAAGAATTTGCTTGTTTTATCTCGATTTCTACGAGGCATGAAATGGAAAGAATTTTGATTGCTTTTGTTCTTTTTTCTGGTACCTGCAAAACTAAAATAGATTGAACTGCAACTAACTATCTTGCTGAAATGGAAATGCGGAATTGAAATGAAAGCATGCAAGAACTAATCTATTTTTCTCAAATGAAATTGCAGGAATGAAATGCTAGGCTACACTTGCGGAATTGAAATGCTAATCTACGCTTGCAGAAATGAAATTGCGGAATTGAAATGCTAATCTATGAAAGCAGGAAATGTCTATGCTACTTTTGCGGAAAGGAAATTGCAGAATGGAAATGAAATAAACTACTTAGCAGAAGGCGAGAGTAGGAAAATAGAAGAAAAGCAACAATCACCAATACTCTGACGCTTCCCCGGCAACGGCGCCAAAAAGATGGTGGGCTCCAGTATTGTAGCAATAATGCTACAACTCCTGGAACTTCCTTCTTCAATTTTGTCAACCCGGTAGTTCGTAACAAACTTGGAAGCGACGGTGCTGTATGCACAAGTACTAGCTCTTGCCGCAGCTGTCACTTGGTCAGCTGGCACAAGTCCGCTAGGGGCTTAAGCCAAATTCTATGAGCTCTTAGAAGAAGCTTTTTAACTGATGGACGAAAGCTAACTCAAAGGAAGCTAATCTACTTGCGGAAAGAAACTGAAAACCAAAAAGAAACGCAAACCCTAGCAAACCCTAATTCTACCAGCTAGTCCTACTGATGCAAAGATGGGAATGCAAACTATTGAAAGAGATGCCATTACTTCTATGAAGGTAAGATGCATGTGTCTAGACTACTTCTACCTGAAGAAAACATCTTTTTGTATTTTTGAATAAGTTATTTAGAATTATCATGCATGTGCTTTTAACTGGCTTTTTACTGTGCAGAGGCGGATCACGGAGGAGAAATGCTTGGAAGAGGTTAGGAAGGTTCAGAGAGGGTCTAAGGAGTCCCTAACATCCTTCCAAAGAGTTTCACAAAGTTTTGCTGCTAAGAAACCGCATTTATGAGCTTCTACAGGAAGTCTGCAGGGGTTCTACAGGATGTTTCAGAATTTCTACAGGATGTTCAGCAATTCCTACAGGATGTTCTACGATTGGATTTTGGATGATGGGTGAGTGGAAGAGGCTGCATGGATGGATAGGGAGGTAGGAGAGGGGTTTGTAATGACTTAGTGAAAGGGAGATGAGGTGATGAGAGGGTGTGGAAAGCTAGCTTGTCTTAAAGAGGGCAGAGGAAATGGAAGGCCAAGAAGGTAGGGTGACGTGGGCAAAGGAGTAGTTGTGAGACGAGTGATCTAATTTGGAGATGAGCAGTTGGCCTGGACGAAGCTTAGATGGGCGAGAGGGTGATGAAGATGCACCGCACAGTGTAAACTTAACCAAATCATCCACGTCCTGCACATAATCAAAATATTAACTAATCTATCCTAACTGTTAATGAAACTAATGAACAACAACGTTATTTCTAAAGAGAACCATGTATGGTACTGAAGCAAAGAAACATTCCAAGAGGTCTGAGCGCATGGATAACTCTTACAAATGAAAACATTGCACCAAAGATTGCATGAGTACGCACACTAGTGTTTTTGTTGGGTAGCACTGTCTGCAATTCCAGCCCCTAGAAAGAGGTGAAAATGAGAGTGCAGGCAACCCTTTTCTGGAACTCTTATCAATTCTTATCTCATTACTCTATTCTAGACATCTGAAGCAACTCTATCTTTTAACAATGACCTACTTAACCACACCACAAAATCTAACTCAACAAACTGTGTTTCAAATGCATGTAAAGAAAATCATAATGCTGAAAGGAAAGATATCAATACAAAGAAGGAGGCCCTAGGCTCTTAGGTTGGGCCCAACCCCGAGAGCTATGGCTCCTCTAGAAACTCAGAGCTGAGATCAAATCTGACTGCTTCTCATTAAAAAATAATAATCATAAGTCAAGAGGTATGCCAATGATGGCTACAAAAGAGCAAAAACAGAGCTGGCAGCTCGTAGTGCAGAATGTGCAACAGTTTTTCAAAAAGTCCTTTTCGAAGGCTGAAGCCTTATCATTTATACATCACGAGGCCCCAAGCTGGCCTCCTAAATCTATGGGACTTGGCTGACCAAACTGGGAGTGAACAGCTGCTTCCACAAAATCTGTTTGGCTGCCTTCTAGATCCGGTTGTGGTGGCTTTTGGAGCTCGGAGTTGGGGGTGAAGATCCCGAGGAAGGCTATTTAATGCCGTGGACAACCTTCCTACGAATCCTCAACCCCATCTTGGCTGTCTCCTAGCCCTTATCTGCTCGGTTTTGCTCCAACATGTGTCAAAAAACCTGAAATGAGCACGTGTTAGCCACCTAGGAATAGTGACTGCCCTTATTCGTACAAATGACATAAACATACTAAAAAATGATGCATAAGTTATGAAAAATGAAGGATTGAGCAAGGGTAGTTAGGCCAAATGAGCCCAAAATGTTACCAAATTTGGGGCTCATCACTAGTGCTATCCAAGAATGTTGAGATGAAGTGGATTCATCAATCATTAAAATCATTTGTTGCTTTCTCCTTTCTAACCAGACATAGAATGAAATCCATGCGTTAGTACATTCCATGTGTTTTTCCCATTCTTGAGACAATTTTATTTTCTCAGACATAGAATGACTGAAACCAAATTCTTCTGCTTTAGGATTTGTAAAAAGATCCCAATTCAACATGGGTTTCATCCATTTGGTAGGGACTCTATTTTTCAGACATCCATCCATTAAAGTGAGGAATTTGTGCATCTCCATGACTGCTGGCTTTTTGCAGTCATCCGAAACAGAACCAAATCGGCAATCTGGTATAAGGCCATTAGCTTTCTCAAGATAACCAAGACCATATCTTGGTTTAGCTGGTCTCATTACTGAAAACATTTGGGTTAACCTCGGATCTTCATTTTCCAAAATAGGAATCTCATGCATCATCAAAACATGCTCTGACTCATGAGGAAATGGAATTTCTGAGCACTTAGGATTAGGACATGGATTGACAGAAGTTGTAGGTGGGGCTTCACCAGTCCTAGGATGATGATTCTCATGGATTACCAAATCTGCAAGCTGGCTTAAAATAACAGGATACTGACACTCTGGGCATTTAACTTCTAGGGAAGAAAAATTTACCATCTGGGCTAATTCAAACAATGAAATATGTTTGCAAGTATTTACAAGAGAACTTGTGCAAGCAGTGTCAACAAGTTCAGGATTTCTGTATAATGGTGAACTCCTGCACATTTGATCTATCCTCTTTCTATCTATAGTAGATCTACGGGGAAAAGATAAGACGACAGAGGAGGACTCTTCTCTAATATCTGCAGAAGTAATTTTCTTGACTGACGGAGGCCTGGGGTTTGAAACCACCTAGTGTTCAGGGAATGTCAAATCTTCCCACCTGATTGTTTGGTGTTCTATTTTTTGATTTCTAGAGTCTGTTAACACCACAACACTAGCTTTAGAATCTTTACTGGGGGCATGCATAACAACAGGATACAGGGTATTTGTGTGCCTGAAGCAACCTCTGGTTTGGATTGCTATATTATGTCTTTTCTTATTCATATCAAATCCAATTGTCTGGATTTGGAGCTGGAGAATGCTCTCAATAGTTTCATCAAAGACATAAACTGAAAAATTTGGATAGCAATCAAAATAAACTGGACCATTTGAAAGAGGTGCAACTATCCCTCCTATTAATGAATCTGTATATTTGTTATGTGTAAGATCTCAGATAGTAGCTAACACAAAAGTATTCAAACCCTGATGTGTTAATGCATGTATTCCAATTCTGATACAACCCAAATGAAGGTACTGGGTTTTTAGACGCTTAGCCTCAGCCTGTAATTGTTTGGGGTTAAGTAAAGGAATAGATTGTACACAGTCATAATTTTCCTGAATCTGACTGATAGATTCCTTTATACTTATCCTAGTAGCGGCAATTAAATGGAAGGCAGATAGATCTGCATAGACTTCTGAAGCATTAATTGAAGGTAGTTTCCATCTAGCAGAGGGTTGGCTTTCTTCATATTCAAGTTCAGCAAAATTTAAAACCTTACTAGATGCAATAGCGAACATATCCCGAAGGGGATTTTCTTGAGCAGAGGATTCTTGCTCTTCGATATCACAGTATGAAATAGACTTTCTAATTGGATCCATTTTATATAGAGTGATGAAAAAGATGAGTACTAACCTGGCGAACCAGATGTTATTGGCTCTGATACCAATTTTTAGCAGGGGCTTTCACAAAGCTTGCTACAGTTCTACTACAATGCCGCGTGCTCTGTGCGCTATGTTGTTGTTGCTCTCTATTGTCTTGGCCTGGCCGTGTCTCTTTGTTTGTCTTCACTGATCGACCTCTGGTGAACTTAGTGCGAACCTACTTGGATCTTAAACATATTTCATTGTTTGAATTAGCCCATATGGTAAATTTTTCTTCCCTAGAAGTTAAATGCCCAGAGTGTCAGTATCCTATTATTTTAAGCCAGCTTGCAGATTTGGTAATCCATGAGAATCATCATCCTAGGACTGGTGAAGCCCCATCTACAACTTCTGTCAATCTATGTCCTAATCCTAAGTGCTCAGAAACTCCATTTCCTCATGAGTCAAAGCATGTTTTGATGATGCATGAGATTCCTATTTTGGAAAATGAAGATTTGAGGTTAACCCAAATGTTTTCAGTAATGAGAATAGCTAAACCAAGATACCACTTGGTTATCTTGAGAAAGCTAATGGCCTTATACCAGATTGCCGATTTGGTTCTATTTTAGATGACTGCAAAAAGATAGCAGTCATGTAGATGCACAAATTCCTCACTTTAATGGATGGATGTCTGAAAAATAGAGTCCCTGCTAAATGGATGAAAGCCATGTTGAGTTGGGATCTCTTTTACAAATCCTAAAGCAGAAGAATTTGGTTTCAGTTATTCTATGTCTGAGAAAATAAAATTGTCTTAAGAATGGAAAAAACACATGGAATTTACTAACACATGGATTTCATTCTATGTCTGGTTAGAAAGGAGAAAGCAACACATGATTTTAATGACTGATGCATCCACTTCATCTCAACATTCTTGGATAGCACTAGATGGCCTTAAAGTTGAAACACATACAACTTTTCCTCCATACAAAGGCATAGTGCTTGGAGAAGGATAAAATTATGCCAAAGCAATACCATTAGTATTAAAGGATGACAGTGCATCTGGTACTGATGGCAGAATACATAAAACTTATGAACAACTGAATTGGACAAACACAGCTGTGAAGGGTCTTGAAATGAACATGGCCAAATCCAAAGAGGTCAAAGAACAATTTGATATTGTCCAAGTTTCTTTAAATTCTATAAATAATTCCTTGAATAATGTTCAAGATTCTACTTCAGTAATTAGGGGATATGTTAAAGAATCTCTAATAAAGCTAGAAAATGTTGAAGACAAAATGGTGGAACATATAGGTTCTACATCTGGACAAATAAATGAACTGGTACAGAAGATGAATCAATTATCTATATCCAAAACAGAAAAACCAGTTCCTTCTTCTTTTTTATATAAAGCAATTGTCCGTATTCAGGATCCTGTCAAGCCAGAAACACAGGTTTCCTTTTCTATTGCCCAAATAAATTGCATCCCAAGAACCAGAAAAAGTTGAGACTTCAAATGAACATATTTCTATAGAAATTCTATTTAAGGAAGAGGAAAAAGAGCCAGAAGTTATGCCTATATATGAGCCTTTGGAAAGTCAGTATAGCAGGTATTCAGCACCTGATATCAGAGGAAAAGGCAAACTGCCTGAAACCCACACTTTCTTCCCTGATTCTCATAGGGAATGGAATATAGATAACCTCAGTGTCAGTCATATAAGACAAATGGTAGACATGATGTTTACAGAATATAAACTTATGTGTCTAAGAGGAAAAACTGAGGTAGAAGCCTACAAAACAATCATCCAGTGTTTCACAGGCACACTATCAAAATGGTGGGAAACAAAATCCTCTCCTACTTTAATTAAACAGATGGAAGAACAGCTGCTCAAAGACGAGCAAGGAAATATAATTCATAATTCAGATGGGATAGTACAGAACAACATGATTGGAGCCTTGACTTCCATGATTGTTGAGCACTAGTGTGGTTCTGAAGTAGAAATAGCTGATAAACATGAGATTATTTTAATGAATCTCAAGTGCAATAAAATATCCCAATATGAAGACTTCCATCGAGATTGGATGCAAAGAATCCATGAATTCAAAGACTCAAAGAATTTGTTATGGAAACAAGTCTATCTTGCAGCACTTCCTTCCAGGTTTGTTGACTATCTCAGACTACAAGAATTTTTTCAAATGCCTTTTGTCTTACATATGGGGACGAATATATTCAATTATTACTAAATCTCTGGTTGGTCTCTGCACAAGCTCAAAAGTTAATAAGTCTCTAGAAAATTTGTCCAGGTTCCCTGACAGCAAATCATTGTGCAGCAAGTATGGGTTATCTCTTGATGATCCATTAGTAAAAAGGAGAAAATTCAAGAAATGAGCCAAGAAAGAAAAGAAAGAATCAACCAGAAAAGACTTTAAGAAGAAAGGCCGATCTTTTCGACAACATAAAAGGAAGGGATATTACAAATATGTCCCTAAGACACATTATTATAAACCATCTGACATTCACTTGCATAGTGCCAAGCAAGAAAAATGGAATAAATTGACATGTTGGTTGTGTGGCAAAAATGGACATACTGCAAATAACTGTCCAGTAGGTGAAGAATAAAAAAGAAATTGAGGCAAGAAATTTCAGCCTCAAAATCAAAAATTAAAAACTCCAAAAACAGAGGCTCAGTGTCTTTCCATGAGATGTGGGTCTAGAAATCATAAAACTGATCATTGCCCCAATATGGTGATCAAAGAACACCCCTAGATTCAGTAGCAACAGTTGCTTGACTCATCTGGTGAAAGTTATAATTCTAGTTTTGTATATACTTCGAAGAAGAAGTTGAAGAATTAAATTTTCATGCAAATGCTTGTGATTGTTTAGATTCTGAAAATTGTAAATGTATTTTCTCTTATGAATATGAAATTTCTAATGGATTTTCTGATGAAGATATACAGCCACAGAAATACAAAGAGAAAAATCTTATGGCATAGACAGAAGAAGATGAGATAAAAATCTTGTCCCAAATAAGAGCTATGGAAGAAGGAGAAATGAAGAATCGCCTTATGGAAGCCTTCATGAACCAAATGAAATCTTCTAGCAGAAGTTCTTCAAAGAAGCCACTCTTCATTGACACCTCTTATGAAAAGAATGCAAAATCATTCCAAAGGCATCAACAACAGGATAAGGTTCGCGCGCTTACCTTGGGGGAGGTAAGTCATGAAATTCACAATCTCAAATCCGAAATTTCTATTCTTAAATCTCAGTTTGTGAGATTAGAAAAAGGCAAATCCATTGATGAAGCAGATTCTACGAAAGAATATGATACAAAAGAATTTTACAAGCCAAATATACAGATTTATGAAGGAAGAAAAGATATTGCTTCAGGTTTTCAGGAAATGAGGATACTCGCCATCGAATACCAGCAACATCATGTACAAATAAATATTTGCATACAAGGACAGATGTTCAATTTGACTGCTCTTGTTGATTCTGGAGCAGACGTAAATATTGGATGACAGCAGAAAGAAAAGTTATTGGCTTGGGAAGTAAAATGTTGAAGTATGAAATTCCCAAGGCATCTATCTGCTTTGACAATCACTGCATAAAATTAAAATTTGCAGTTGCTGACATCCCTGTTGATTGTATTTTAGGTAACATATTTTTAGCTTTTGTTGAACCGCATGGTTCATTTAGAACAAAAAAGAATAAGGGTGGATATTTTACTACTCTTCCTACCTCCTCGAATGGCCCAAGAAAAATTAAATTACCATATGTCTCGGCTCCATGAGTCTCGACAATGGTTCAGACTATGGAAGAGCTAAATAAAGCTGAATCAAAGCTAACAGATCTAACAGATCTAGAATCCACCATTCATATCTCACAACAGCTAAGATTACCAGCAATACAAAAGAAGATTTCAGAATTAAAGGCACAAATAGAGAAAGAGTGTTGTGCAGAAGATCCAAATGCTTTTTGGCACAGAAAGCAATATTGTGTTGAATTGCCCTATAAAACAGAAAATACAAGTAAGCCATGTAAAAGTAAGGCAATTTCAATGAACAAGGAATATCGTGATCTCTGCGAAAAAGAAATCAAGAATCTGTTGAGTAAGAAATTGATTATAGAATCAGAGAGCCCGTGGAATTGTTATGGGTTCTATGTAAATAAAAGAGCAGAACAAATCAGAGGCATTCCAAGGCTACTCATCAATTATAAGCCTTTGGACTCAGTACTAGAAAATAATACATATCCGATTCCCCACAAAGGAGATCTGATAAGTAGAATAGCAGGAGCAAAAATATTTTCCAAGTTCGATCCGAAATGAGGATTTTGGCAAGTTGCTATATCAGAGAAGGATAAATTCAAAACAACTTTCAGTCTCCCAGCCAGACATTATGAATGGAATGTGATGCCTTTCGGCCTAAAGCATGCACCATCCAAGTTCCAAAAGGTGATGGAATCTATATTTAAACCCTTCTTCGATTGGCTAATTGTGTATATAGATGATATACTTATTTTTTCAAAAAATTTGCAAGATAATTTTAAACATATAAAGACCTTTGTAAATACAATAAAGAGGAATGGTCTTGTATTAAGCAAAAATAAAATCGAAGTCTTTCAGACTTCCATTAAATTTCTTGGCCATACTATATTCAATGGCCAAATATCCTTGCAAAAACATGCTCTGAAATTCTCTTACAAATTTCCAGACATCATTACAGACAAGACGCAACTACAAATATTTCTTGGTTGTTTAAATTACGTAAGTAATTTCTACCAAGACTGCGCCAAGGACAGAAGCTTATTAAATCAGAGGCTGCACAAAAATCCTGAACCTTGGACTCCACTCCATACCAGAGTAGTTCAAAAGATTAAAGCCAAGGTCAGAGACCTTCCCATACTATATATATCTGTTGATGCAGCTTATAAGATTGTAGAATCCGATGCCAACAACATCAGATGGGGGGGTATATTAAAACAGAAAAAAGATAATGAAGAACAGGTTATCCAGTTCACTTCAAGAACATGGAACCCCACTGAGAAAAGATATTCTACTATAGAAAAAGAGGTGAAAGCATCATTGAATAGCATCGACAAATTCAAGATCCATCTGGTCAATAAACCATTTCTTCTCAGGACAAATGCGTCTGCCCTTAAGAAGGTGCTTAATAAAGATATCAAGAAGCCTGGAGAAGCCAAATTCGCCAGATGGCAAGCCCTTTTTGCCAATTTTGATTTCGAAGTGGAACACATCAAAGGAGAAGACAACTGTCTACCTGATTTTCTCAGCCGAGAATACATACAAACCCAGTCACAAGAACAAGAACATGTTTTTGTTATTGTTACTGAATGGGACCCAGATAATCAACAAGAAGTTCTCAGAACTATCAGAGAGGACCAAAGCTGGGAAGAATACAAGAAGAACTGGAAGCCAACTTGGCAGCTAAGACAAACAAAAGTCTTAGATGCAGATCTACAGCCACATACAGATATTTTACACCTAGTGCCTCAAAGAAAAGTATTTCCCAAAGGAAATCATTGGATCCATGATATGGTGTATACTAGCAGTATGGCTACAACTCATCAAGTAGAAGAGGCATTACAAAATAATTTCCATGACATCGCAATAATCTGGTATGAAGGAGGAAGACAAAGAAATATTTATCACAGATATTTAGTCATCAACAAAACCAGAAACACGGATTGGACAATCACCAGAAATTCTCCTATCTTATGGCCACAAAATAATCCTAATCTTATTTTTCCTGACACTGTCAATAATTTTGTAGGTTACAAAAAATTGTGGTGGTATCTCCTAAATGTCGATGGAAAGAAAGAAATCCATTATACAAAATTAAAATTTGGATCAATTAGGACCATGCAAAGAAATCAATTTTCAGGATGGTTAGGTGACTGGTGGAAATATTTTGGAGTAAATTGCACTACTATAGATCCAATCTTTTATGAAAGTTATTTTCAGATGTCATGCGAAAAATGCTTCCACAGAAATGCCGTTGAATGTTTTCATATTCCTTGTACCACAATAAGTGATTTGTTGAATTACCCAGATCACCATATACTACAACAATTTATGGCTAGGCATGACGAATGGCTAGTCATGACTAAAATAAAGCATCAATATGTGCTAAATAAACCTATGATAGTTCGGCGGATCTATACAAAGGCATGGGACGGCCTCATTTATCCCAGAAATAGGTTCTTGGGAATCACAGCTCTTGGTGAATCATCCTACAGTGCTAGTCCTTCTTTATAAAAAGGTTTCCATGGGTTTATCCAGAAAACTCCACTATGTAATTATGTTGTCCAGTCATGAGGACTATTCATGGCCAGTTTCCTCTTGGGCCTTAACTGGTTAAAAGGCATCCACATTGTAGATAATATGCCTTCCATAGGATTGATTGTAATCTTGTAATAGGAAAAAGATTCTTTAGTCACGAGACTCGGAGCACTTCTTCGAATTTTGGTGGATATTGAACCACATCTCCGTGATTGATAGAATCTTTCGTACTCAACTTGTTGGTACGATGGTTGGATGTTTGTCCCCTTTTCTTCCTATAAAATGAAGAGATTCAGGCTCATTTGGGGCATTGAGAGTTAGAGTTATTATGTCTTTTGAAGTTAAGAGTCGAGAGCCTCTCCTGCTCTGCAACTACAGACATTAATTTTGATCTGCTTGCATCACGAGAAGAACTCAAGTCTTTAGGTGATCTGAGAAGCCTGCGCATTAGTGTGAGAGAACTGGTGAGAACCTAAAGTGGCAAGATCGTTAGTGTGTCTGTCTATATGTGTGTTTTGAGTATATGATCAAAGACAGAGTCTGTGTAATCGCCAGGTAGCCTCTAGTGAGCTATCTCAGTATTGAGTAGCAACAATCTGGGAAATGCGAACACAGTCCATCTCTGGTATGAACAGACTGTAAATCAAGTATCTGAATTCAATAAAAGAGTGTTATTTCATTTTCCGCTTCTGAGTATTGTGTGCTTTAATTTGTGTTGCTGCGTAGTATTTGTCTCATAATCTTCACTCGAAGTTCATTAGGGGTTCACCAAAGGTTCAAAGGGACGCCAAACCATTAGAAGGCGAGGAAGTCGTGTGTAAGGTCGCAGAGCGTGAAATATCCGAGTAGGTTCGCACTAAGTTCACCAGAGGTAGATCAGTGAAGACAAACGAAGAGGCATGGCAAGGCCAAGACAATAGAGAGTGACAACAGCATAGCACGCGGAGCGCGCGGCATTGTAGCAAGCTTTGTGAAAGCCCTTGCTAAAAATTGACACATACAAATGAAAACGAAAATAATAAATTGAGAGAGAAGTCAATACATGTCTTATTTTGATTGGATATCGACACATGGTGAAAATGCAAGGTTAACTCTCCCCTTGAAAACACCTTCAATGTAATAATGATAAAAATAATAACCTTCCTCTTCATGAATGTCAAATGGCAATGAAGTATGCCTGAAAAGGTCAAAATTGATATGAAATTTTCACTTGTTTGTTTGCACAGTTATAAAAGGCTCCAAAAGGTTAGAGTTGTAATATAAATGCAGCCAAACAACACACTGAAAGAAATATATAAAAGCCTCATCCCTTTTTAACTTTTTAAACATAACTTTTGCCATGCATTGAAACAAGGAAGCTAAAACTTTTCAATGGTTGCACGGTTTGGAACACTTGGATTTATTATGTCATTGCCCAGTAACAATGCTGAATTAGTATTTTATTCCGTAATTCTTTTTTTTTTAACATTTCCAAAGTTTAATATTAGTTTTTCAAATTTATTTGAGGCTGCCCGCTGCCACCACCACCACCATGGCTACAACGGCCCAAGCCATATGTCAGCCTCTGTTGTTGTTCAGTATTGATGGCCCTCTGGTCTTGTACTTCTCACTTACTCCTCACAATTTCATACTCCTTGCTTACTCCTCAAAGTCTTAGTCTTGTACTCCTCGCTTCTTCATCACACTAATCTACTTCTCACAGAAAGAGATGGGTGAGTAAATATAAGATAAAATAAGATAATTATATTTATGTCCAACTAATGACCACAAAGTAGGTCAAAGGGACTGTTGAGTACCCTTATGTATATACAAAGCGGGAAAACCAAACGGTCTCCTATAAAAGATACAATGCATGAAGTAAATCAAAGATACAATGCATGAAGTAAATCAACATCTGGCCCTAGCACAGAAGATCTAGGAGCTAATAGGTCTGAGGATCAAACCCATCTCTCCTAACATCTAAGGCTAAGTGAATAACAATGAAGAAACTCAACAAAGTCTGTTGGCCCGATGAAGAGTCGATGGCAAGTGCAGACTATCCACTAAATCGTATCCTGGTGGGGTTCACACGCTGTTGAACGTTGGAGGACCTAGTCTGTCTCCCAGGAACAGATCTGAGATGAAACTGCTGTTGAGATCTCGTGTGGCAGGGTGAGGTCCCACGAATCCTCACTGATCTAGAGTCTGGATACGTACTGGTATCAATTGATCTCTTGGTACCCCTGTTTCTGAAAAATGTCGTGATCCTCCGTGTGGAGTCTGGTTTGATGGGAGGCTAAAGAATATGCACTCGGAACCTAAGAGCCTCCTGCATATATAGGGCCAAACATCTCTGATCGAGGTACCTGAAAAAGTCGGCGAGGGTTCGAGAATCTTTGAACAAGCAATGAAACCTTCCTCTGATCTCCTAGTAGACAGGGCATCCAAGGATGAAGTGCACCTCGGTCTCCACTTCCTGTAAATGACATACCTGGCAGAGTCTGTCTAGTTAATCCATCTGGTGGTCTGTCTCTACCCGAAGTCTATGAGAACCTACTTTGAACTGGTCTAGAGGAATGCGAAGAGCATGCATCCAGTGGTGAAACGTACATTGGGGTTGAATAATGAGCCCATTTCTCAACTCCAAGAAGTGCTCAGTGTAGAATGCCATCTTTGGGCACAACCCTCCTAGAGGATTGACCCAGGTGACCTGGACGAACTGCCTGTAGATGTCCTCCCTAATAATATTGTTTAGCTCTTGTCTAGGAGGTAAAAGGTGACCAAGAGCATCTAAGAAATATCAGAAAGGAGGGAGACGATCCAACTAAATTCCCACTAACTCTAAGAGGTTTGAAACTCTTGTAAATCAACATCTAGCTCAGCTTGAGGGAGTAGAATGGGCAATAGTCTCAGAAGAGCAATATGCCAAATAAGGATAACGGTCCCAACTCTTTATCGAGTCTACCAAGCCTTGGACACAATGCAAGAATGAAACCAATCTGAAGACCATCTCAAGCTGAAAGGGCTGAGCTCCAAACTCTGCAAGGATGATGTGCTGCGGCACTATCAATTTGCACCTAATGATGCGAAGGAGAAGAAGAATCTGGACTCTCTTAGCTGAAGCCCAGTCAGACTCAAGTAAAGACGGTTCCCAAATCTCTGAGCCATATAGAACAATGGGAAGAATCAAGGTGTCAATGAGGCTCATCTTGGATGAGATGTCTTGGAAGTGATGTCGAAAGCACTGTCTCTTGAGAAGGGCTAAGGATCCATATCCTTTATTGATCCGAGGCTGAAGCGCTGGTCGCAAACTGAAGCGGGGACCTGAGAATTGTGCCCCCAAGTAAGTATACGTGTTGATGATCTCAATCTTCTCCTCTCTGAATAGAAAGTGAAGGTCTGAGGTTTTCTTCACCCCATTGAAGATCATAACCTTGGTTTTACTCAGGTTGACCGTCAACTGTCGATGGTCACAAAACAGAGCTAAGGCATCCAGCCGCCTTTGTAATCCTTCTGGGGATGAGGAGAGGAGGGCCACATCATTAGCAAATAGTAGAATAAATATCAGAACTTGGTGAAGAAGGCAACCATCAGTGTCTTGGATATGCTCATGTAGAAATGCTTCCAACTCATCAATATAGATCCCAAACAGGGTAGGGGACAATGGACAACCCTGTTTAACCCCAATAGTGCTTCGAATGAAATCAGACATCTCATGGGCTGCATGAAGACGACCAAGAACAGACTCATTTAGGCGCATAATAACTGTCAATAGGGTTGCAGAGATGCCAATATCTCTGAGTCTCTAGAGCAAGACCTCCCTCGGAACAGAGTCAAAAGCTTTCCAAAAATCTACAAAACAATAATAGATTTTCGAAGAGCGGTGTCATGCCTCCTCAATCACGGCGAGAAGGGTGAAGATGTGGTCAATGGTCTGATGATCCAGTCGAAAACCTGCCTATCCCCTAGCTCTGAGTTGTCTCTGCTCAAGGTCACTAGAGAGCTTCCTATGTAGAACATTAGCATACAACTTCAAGAACGTGTGACCCACCATGATCGTTATGTAGTTATTGGGATTTGAGATGGAACCTGATTTGTGGATCAGATGGATGATGTGGTGTGCCCATGTCGGTCGAAAACCTTCACGGACTACATGGTTGAAGAGATCAACTAGGTAGCTAACCAAAGCACAAAAACCGTGCATAAAGAACTATGCTTGGTAGCCTTCCTCATCGACTTCTTTGTTGTTGTTCATCACCCAAATGGCCTCTCTAATATCTCTGTCTGAGAATAGATAACAGGAAGAGGGTGGGGAGGTAACATGAATTTGGGCCTGCCCGGGAATATCATAAAGGTTGGAAGTGTGAGAGAACATGGATGTAGGGTCGAGGTTAGGTGGAAGAGGGGAGCGTCGGGGAAGGATGGTACGCCAGAATTATTTAGGGGAGTGGGCAAGGAGAGTAGAAAGTTCTCGTCTTCTATGGGAGACAAAGAGTCATTTCTTGTGACGAAGTAGACAACGATAAGAAGCTTTGAGGTCGGAGTAGAAGGGTTGAGAGTGGGTGAAATCATATCGAAGTTCTCGATGTAGAGTCTTGCATTCATCATCGTACCATTTGTTCATGGGGAAAGATCCAACTTTAGGGGAGATGGAAGTGGAACGAGTGGAGTGGGGGAAGGATTTGAGTGTTGCTTCCCAAATGGTAGCTGAAAGACAGGTGTATTTAGTGGAAGCAGAATCAAGCAAGGAGAATTGGGTTTTCGATGGGAGCATCTTGCGTAGGGTAGAGGAGAAAATATCAAGGTCTCCTTTGTCAAATCAGAAGGTAGTTTGGGGTGGGCCCCGAGGGGAGGGATGGGGTGGAAGGGGACGGTCAAACCAGAGAGAGAAGGAAAGAAGTGCATGATCAGCAAGGAGGATGGGGGAGACTAAGAAATGACAAATAAAAGGGAGCAAGTTATGACTAGCGAGTACATAATCAACTACACTCGCACCCCTGCCATATGGTTGGCAAGTGAAAAAACGAGAGTCTGGGAAATAGGGGAGACCATTTAGAATCAACAACTCCTGAGATTGCCCCAACTGCAATAGATATTTACCATAAACTGTAATGGGCCCTAAAGCATTATCTAACATCCAGTGAAGCCCTACTGAATCTAGATCTATCCCGTGGGTACAAAATACATCCTCTAATCAGTCGTAGAGAGGGATCTGAAGATCTCTAGTGCGAGCATTGAAGTCACCTAGGAGGATGACTTCCCCAACAGTGCAGTACCGGGTGATGTCGGTGTACAAGTCTATAAAGGGATCCCAATTTGAGCTATTTTGGATAGCAAATGGTGAAGAAGCTGGGGGGAAGTAACAAACTGCAATGTAGATGTCCTTCAGAGGAGAGACTCTGACGCTAATCTAAATCCACATAAATATGGAAAACTCATTTTTGACTACCAAAGATACCCTGTTCCGGAGTGAGTCACTAGCCAAACAAGCAACTCTACCTCATCCTCTGACCCCTCCTGAGCTCCTCGTCTCTTGCCTACACACTGAGATCCAAAGGTAACCGGCAATATCTGGGAGGAGTTGAACAATGCTCGCATGAGTCTCGGTCAAGAAGAGAATGTTCGTTGATTCGAGAGCTTATTTTGAATTCAAAGCACAAATGCCACTATAAACGATCCCATGCTTCCGAAGGCCGTAGTCTAATTAGAGTGTTTTTTTGCCCTGAAAATTATGGAAATTTCAGCTATATTTTGTTAAAATCTGGCACAAATTTTTCTAAATCCAAGTTATAGATGTCAAACTTCAATATTTTGGGTGCCTAGAGGTTTTTGACGACGCTGAATCCATTTCAACCATCAAAAACAACATTCAAACACTACCACTGCAAGATTTTTTGAATTTTTTTATTTTGGGTACCTTAGAAGTTTTTTATGGCACTGAATCCATTTCCACCGTCAAAAACAACATTCAAAAACTGCTACTGTAAGATCTTTTGAAATTTTTTTTCCCTTATTCCAGCGACTTTTAGTTGTCCAATCAAGTCTATGAGAACCTACTCTGAACTGGTTTAGAGGAATGCGAAGAGCATGCATCCAGTGGTGAAACGTACATTGGGGTTGAATAATGAGCCCATCTCTCAACTCCAAGAAGTGCTCAGCGTAGAAGGCCATCTTTGGGCACAACCCTCCTGGAGGATTGACCCAGGTGACCTAGATGAACTGCCTGTAGATGTCCTCCCTAATGATATTGTTTAGCTCTTGTCTAGTAGGTAAAAGGTGACCAAGAGCATCTAAGGAATATCAGAAAGGAGGGAGACGATCCAACTAAATTCCCACTGAATCTAAGAGGTTTGAAACTCTTGTAAATCAACATCTAGCTCAGCTTGAGGGAGTAGAATGGGCAATAGTCTCAGAAGAGCAATTTGCCAAATAAGGATAACGGTCCCTACTCTTTATCGAGTCTGCCAAGCCTTGGACACAATGCAAGAATAAAACCAATCTGAAGACCATCTCAAGTTGAAAGGGCTGAGCTCCAAACTCTGCAAGGATGATGTGCTGTGGCACTATCAGTTTGCACCTAATGATGCAGCAGAGAAGAAGAATCTGGACTCTCTTAGCTGAAGCCCAGTCTGACTCAAGTAAAGACGGTCCCCAAATCTCTGAGCCATATAGAACAGTGGGACAAATCAAGGTGTCAATGAGGCTCATCTTGGATAAGATGTCCTGGAAGTGATGTCGAAAGCACTGTCTCTCGAGAAGGGCTAAGGATCCATATCCTTTATTGATTCGAGGCTAAAGCGCTGGTCGCAAACTGAAGCGGGGACCTGAGAATTGCGCCCCCAAGTAAGTATACGTGCTGGTGATCTCAATCTTCTCCCCTCTGAATAGAAAGTGAAAGTCTGAGGTTTTCTTCACCCCATTGAAGATCATAACCTTGGTTTTACTCAGGTTGACCATCAACTGTTGATGGTCACAAAATAGAGCTAAGGCATCTAGCTGCCTTTGTAATCCTTCTGGGGATGATGAGAGGAGGGCCACGTCATCAACAAATAGTAGAATAAATATCAGAACCTGGTGAAGAAGGCAACCATCAATGTCCTAGATATGCTCATGTAGAAATGCTTCCAACTCATCAATATAGATCCCAAACAGGGTAGGGGACAATGGACAACCCTGTTTAACCCCAATAGTGCTTCGAATGAAATCAGACATCTCATGGGCTGTGTGAAGACGACCAAGAACAAACTCATTTAGGCTCATAATAACAGTCAATAGGGTTGCAGAGATGCCAATATCTCTGAGTCTCTAGAGCAAGACCTCCCTCGGAACAGAGTCAAAAGCTTTCCGAAAATCTATGAAACAACAGTAGACTTTCGAAGAGCGGTGTCGTGCCTCCTCAATCACGGCGCGAAGGGTGAAGATGTGGTCAATGGTCTGATGATCCAGTCGAAAACCTGCCTATCCCCTAGCTCTGAGTTGTCTCTGCTCAAGGTCACTAGAGAGCTTCCTATGTAGAACAATAGCATACAACTTCGAGAACGTGTGACCCACCATGATCGTTATGTAGTTATTGGGATTTGAGATGGAACCTGATTTGTGGATCAGATGGATGATGTGGTGTGCCCGTGTCGGTGGAAAACCTTCACGGACTACATGGTTGAAGAGATCAACCAAGTAGCTAACCAAAGCACGAAAATCGTGCATAAAGAACTATGCTTGGTAGCCTTCCTCATTGGCTGCTTTGCTGTTGTTCATCACCCAAATGGCCTCTCTAATATCTATGTCTGAGAATAGATATCAGGAAGAGCGTGGGGAGGTAACATGAATTTGGGCCTGCCAGGGAATATCATAAAGGTTGGAAGTGTGAGAGAACATGGATGTAGGGTCGAGGTCAGGTGGAAGAGGGGAGCGTCGGGGAAGGATGGTACGCCAAAATTATTTAGGGGAGTGGGCAAGGAGAGCAGAAAGTTCTCGTCTTCTATGGGAGACAAAGAGTCGTTTCTTGTGACGAAGTAGACAACGACAAGAAGCTTTGAGGTCGGAGTAGAAGGGTTGCGAGTGGGTGAAGGCATATCGAAGTTCTCGATGTAGAGTTTTGCATTCATCATCATACCATTTTTCATGGGGCAAGATCCAACTTTAGGGGAGATGGAAGTGGAACGAGTGGAGTAGGGGAAGGATTTGAGTGTTGCTTCCCAAATGGTAGCTGAAAGACAGGTGTATTTAGTGGAAGCAAAATCAAGCAAGGAGCACTGGGTTTTCGATGGGAGCATCTTGCGTAGGGTAGAGGAGAAAATATCAGGGTCTCCTTCGTCAAATCGGAAGGTAGTTTGGGGTGGGCCCCGAGGGGAGGGATGGGATGGAAGGGGAAGGTCAAACCAGAGAGAGAAGGAAAGAAGTGCATGATCGGCAAGGAGGATGGGGGAGACTGAGAAATGGCGAATAAAAGGAAGCAAGTTATGGCTAGCAAGTACATAATCAACTGCACTCGCACCCCCCCCCCCCTCGCCCGCCCCACTCCCCCCCCCCCATATGGTTGGCAAGTGAAAAAGCGAGAGTCTAGGAAACAGGGGAGACCATTTAGAATCAACAACTCCTGAGATTCCCCCAACTACAATAGATATTTACCATAAACTGTAATGGGCCCTAAAGCATTATCTGACATCCAGTGAAGCCCTATTGAATCTGGATCTATCCCGTGGGTGCAAAATACATCCTCTAATCAGTCATAGAGAGGGATCTGGAGATCTCTAGTGCAAGCATTGAAGTCACCTAGGAGGATGACTTCCCCAACAACACAGTACCAGGTGATGTCGGTGTACAAGTCTATAAAGGGATCCCAACTTGAGCCATTATGGACAGCAAATGGTGAAGAGGCTGAGGGGAAGTAACAAACTGCAATGTAGATGTCCCTCAGAGGAGAGACTTTGACGCTAATCTAAATCCACATAGATCTGGAAAACTCATTTTCGGCTACCAAAGATACCCTGTTCCAGAGTGAGTCACTAGCCAAACAAGCAACTCCACCTCATCCTCTGACCCCTCCTAAGCTCCTCGTCTCCTGCCTGCGAACTGAGATCCAAAGGTACCCTGCAATATCTGGGAGGAGTCAAGCAACGCTCGCATGAGTCTCGGTCACGAAGAGAATGTCTGTTGATTCGAGTGCTTATTTTGAATTCAAAACACAAATGCCACTGTAAACGATCCCATGCTTCCGAAGGCCATAGTCTAATTACACTGTTTTTTTGCCCTGAAAATTATGGAAATTTTGGCTATATTTTGTTAAAATCTGGCACAAATTTTTCTAAATCCAAGTTATAGATGTCAAACTTCAATATTTTGAGTGCCAAGACGTTTTTGACGGTGTTGAATCCATTTCAACCATCAAAAACAACATTCAAACACTACCACTGCAAGATTTTTTGAAATATTTTATTTTGGGTGCCTAAGAAGTTTTCTGAATCCATTTCCACCACCAAAAACAACATTCAAACACTACTGCAAGATTTTTTGAATTTTTTTTGCCCTTATTCCAGTGACTTTTAATTGTCCAATCAATTCCTCCGCCTTCCTCCGCCTCCCATTCGAGCTCGCCAAGAGCTCTAAAATCCATGCCAGGGTTTCGAGCTCGGCAAGAGCTCTGAAAATCGGCTTCGAAATCCACTACGATCACCTCTCCGAAAAAACATATGGTTGCCTCCATCTCGCTTTCTAGGTGGAGAAATACGATCTTCTCTCCGAAAAAACTTATGGTTGCCTCCATCTCCCTTTCTAGGTGGAGAAATGCGCGACACGACATATCTTGCTTGGTGCCTTCCTGACGAGCTCCATTCGTTGCAGAAGAAATATGCGCCTTTTATCTTCACCTTCAACTCCCATTAAAAGAGCTCAGGAAGGTTTTGCTGCTCAGTTGTTTGGGGAGGAAAGACAGAAGCCAATCTGAGCCCTCATGCCTCTTGGATCTCGTGGACTTCTGAAGACACCCTGAGAAACCCATATGCTTGTTTTCTATGATACGCAAATTTCCCTTTGGAATGGTAGCGTCTATCAATCCAAACTCTCCACGCGGTTTCCATTATAGTTGCTCCGTTGTGAATAGCTATGGTCTTGTTTTCATCTGCGGAATGGACTTGGCAAGGGTCTCCCAAGGGTTCTGCTATGCCATCTGGAATCTATAACATGGCCCGATCAGTCTTGAAATGCAAACACAGTCTCTAAGGTTCTATCTGTGCAATATTTGTTGTTGCCATGACGCGGTGCAATGGCTTCTTTTGACGTTGTTGTTTGTTGCGAAGGGAGAATAGTTATCTTCGACCTTGAATATGGAGGGGAAAAGGGTCGTCGCGAGCCCTCGAACTTGCTGTGGTCGGCCCATCGTAGCTGCAAAATGACAGCGGGTGGACGCTTCCGCTAATTGCGTGCGCAAGATGCAACTGTAGGAGATCGGCACTAGCGATAATAGGGATTTCAACATCACTAATTCCCAGGAGAATTTTCAGTTGCAGGTTAGGGTTCTAGCTTGTTTCTCGCATTAAATTATTTTTTAGAAACTTACACCTCCATATGCTATATGCTCTTGCGATTGTTTTAACTGTAAGATTTGAACTATGGACCTGTCGAGGGAAAAACAGAAATAAATATCAGACATTAGGGTTAAAGCTAATATACCATATGTAGGTTGAAATTTATACCTTGAGCAGGGTTAAACCATTTTTTATTATTTTGAATAAAGATGGAGACTCTGCCAGCTATTCCTAGTTAGATGGAAAAGTCGTGGTGTTTCATACCTTGCCAAGGTTCAGATTCCCAGTGATGGAGACTCTGCCAATCGTTTTGGTTTTTGCGTGCAAGCTCAAAAACTCAGGTAGCCCGTTATTTGCTGGTAGGTTCAGGTGAAGATCTTGGGCTATTATGGCAAAATGGATACTGCCACCTACATCATCTCAGCAGCAGGGATATTTTTAGAGTGTTGCATGTTGGCGATAATTTATTCCAGAACTTCCATCTTGGGGAAGAATGTGTTTATTCTAACACTTGGATCTTGGGGAAGAGTGTGCTGCATGGTGGCTACATTTTATTCTAATACCTAGTTTGGGGAAGAGTTGTTGGATGTTGTCTACATTTTATTCTTATAATCAGAACCATTTTTTAAAAGATAAAGGCAAAGGATTCAAGTACTATGTAACGTTCAAGCAATGTTGCTTCAAGTAATTCTATGCTTATATTTTCTTTAATAATATTGGGCTATCTTTAGTCGATTTTAATGTTGCGTGAATTTTTTTATTTTATTTCTTTTTTAATTCCCACCTAATGAATCAGGTTAACATTTTATGATGACATTTGATTTTGCAAAGTGAATGACTTAACGCTATTGCAATATTTTACTCTGGAAAAATTCAAGCTAAAGTGATGATCTCGATTTCCTTTTTGTGTAGTGTGCATTATGGCATGTATACATCATAACAAACCTGATAAATGAAATCTTAATAAAGGAGTGGAATAAGTGAAATATTGACCTTGTTTTACAACGTTTTCGAGGTAAGATATGACTTTTAGATAGGTTTGATTTAATTTTGTATGTCATAATTTATAATCAATTTTAATTGAGTGCTTACATTTAGGTAGTTCCTTCCAATTTCTAAAATGTCTATAGATACGTTGTTTGATTTGATATGGTAAACTGCTAGTTTTGATCGAGACTTGAAGAAATGAGGATATCCTTTCTCATACAGAGTCTTTTATGTGACAAGGTAGATATTTGTAGGTTATTTGTTTAAGTGGGAACTATTTGGGGGTTTTGGGTATTTTTCTTGTAAACTGTTATATTTTGAGCATGATCTTGAATGATCGAGAATCCTTTGATTCCGTTACCCACTCTAATAAGGTACATTTCTACACTCTAGGTTGTGTCATAGGTTGGCTGGTCCAAGTTAAGGTCGTTTTTATGGAGCTGTTAGTAATTGAGTAGCATAATCATGTTATGCAACTAGTTCACAAAATACAAGAAAAGATAGAGCAACAACTTCAAAATCAGCGTCTTCAAAGGGGCAACCTCCTTTACATTACATAAATGAACAATTCTTCGATGATACAAATGACAAGATCTCCTTTCTATATATAGGAGTCTAAGGGGTCACAACATAGTCAAAGCCGACATAACGATAATAATGTAAGGGCAAAACAATAACAATAGTGGGCTTCTATGGGGCACAATAATAACAATATGGGGCAACATGGGCACAACAATAACAATAAGGGGCTACAATGCCAATAATAATAAGGGAATACACTAGTATTATAGGGACTTAACATGTCCTTCTATTTTAGAAAATTGTTGTCCTCAATGTTTGAGTAGTTCTTGATGCTTTTGTATAAAATTCCCATCTTCTTAGCGGGTAAGTTCTTCCACTTGATGAGATATTTTGAAATTGATTGATTTCATAGCTGTCGAGTTCTTGTTTCTATGATTGCTTCAAGTTCCAATATGATTTTTCCTTCCTCGTCAAGTTCTGGCAATATTGTTTGAACTGGGAGCTTGTCACCTATAACCTTCTTTAAGCATGAAACATGGAAAACTGGGTGCACTCGGGAAGCTGTAGAAAGCTCCCATTTGTATGCCATAGTACCAATCTTTTGCAACACCTTGTACGGACCATGATACTTTGGTGATAATTTATTATCTTTCTTAGCTTGCTTGAGGGACATTTGTTTATATGATTTTAGTTGTAGAAATACCCAGTCACCTACATCAAAACTTCTTTCACTGCGATGTTGATATCCCTGTTGTTTCATTCTATTATGTGCCAAAGTGAGGTTATCAAAGGAGTTGAAGAACTTGTTGTTGATGCTCGATGTGATCTTCCATTGCTTGAACCTTAGAATTTTCTCTTAAATATGATGTGATGGATGGTGGATGATATCCATAAAGTGCCATAAATGGGGTCATTTTTGCTGCAGTATGGAAGGAATTGTTATACCACCATTCATCCAGAGGCAACCATTTGACCCATTGTGTTTGTTTATCAGATACAAAGCAACAAAGATATCCTTCCAAACATTTGTTCACTATCTCAGTTTGGCCATCATATTGAGGATGATAAGATGAGCTATGAACTAACTGACTACCCAGACAAGAAAATAATGCTGTCTAAAAATTTCTAGTGAAAATGGGATCTCTGTCACTTACAATAATCTTAGGGTTTCCATGTAGCTTTTAATTTTTTTCCATAAATGCAGTAGCAATGTACCGGCTTTAAAGGGATGAGATAATGCATAAAAGTGTTTATACTTGATAAGTTTATCAACTACCACCATGACTTGGGTAAACCTCTGATAAAATCCATTGAAACCTTCTCCCAACGTTGACTTTGAATGGATAAAGGTTGTAATAGACATGGGGTCTTAATTGTTTCAACTTTATTTTGTTGGCAAACCAAACATTCCGCCATAAACTTTTGAATATCAGATTTAAGGCCATCCCAAAAAAATTCCTTCTTAACCTTGTGGCAATTTTTTAAAAATCCGGAGTGCCCTCCTAAGGGAGAGGTGTGTAATTCCATAAGAACCTTTTGTTTGAGTTGGGAATTCTTACAGATGTATAAGTGATCTTTGTATCGTAATGAATCATTTTTCCAACTAAATGTATAAGATGTACTCGGGTCTTGTTTTAGCTTTTGAATGAGTGCCCACACTTCTTCATCATTCTTCCATTCATCCCTTGCTTCATTTATCCAATCTGGTTGGATAATAGAAATGGCGCTAAGCAATGTTTCCACATTCTCATCCTTTCTTGAGAGTGCATCTGCAACAACATTTTGCTTCCCTTTTTTGTTGATGATTTCAAAGTCATAACCCAACATCTTTGTGACCCATTTTTGTTACTCTTCTAAATATAATCTTTGTTCTAAAAAGTATTTAAGACTACCGTGATTTGTTTTTACCTTGAAGTGTCTTTCCATTAGGTAAGGTCGTGATTTCTTAAGTGCATGTAGTATTGCCAACATTTCCTTCTCATAAATAACTTTGTGTAAATACTTTCATTTGATTGGATGACTTTTGAAAGCAATGGGTCTTTTTTCTTGCATTAAAATAACACAAATTCCATTTCCTGAGGCATCACATTCCACAATAAAGGTTTTTGTGCAGTCTGGCGTAGCTAAGACCGGTGCTTGGCACATTGCCTCCTTAAGATGTTCAAACGCTTTCTTTTCTTCTAGAGTCCAAGAAAATGCATCTTTCTTTAGTAATGTTGTTAGAGGTGGTGCTATTCCCCATAATTCTTAACAAACTTGCGATAATACCCTGTCAACCCGGGAAATCCTCGCAGATACTTTATGGATATGGGGATTTTCCATTTCTTAATGGCTTTAATTTTGCTAGGGTCTACCTTAACACCTTCATGAGATACAATAAGACCCAAATATTCCACCTCTTGTACTCCAAAGAAACATTTGGAGGTTTTTGCATATAATTTTTTCTCCTCCAATAGTTTGAGCATTCTATCAACATGTTGAACATGATCCTTCCAAGACTTGTTGTAGATTAATATATCATCAAAAAATACTAACACAAATTTTCTAAGGAAGGGTTTGAAAATGGAATTCATCAAACCTTGAAATGTAGAAGGTGCATTGGTAAGGCCAAAAGGCATAACCAAAAATTCATAATGACCCTCATGAGTTCTAATGTTGTTTTCAAAATGTCTTCAGTCTTCATTCTGATTTGATGATATCTTCAATGAAGGTCCAACTTGGTGAAGTAAATTGCTCCACGTAATTCATCCAATAATTCATCAATGACAGGAATGGGAAATTTATCTTTAATAGTGAGCTTGTTGAGCTCCCTATAATCTAGATGCATGTACCATGATCCATCCTTCTTGTGCACCAATACTATTGGAGCAGAGAAAGAACTTTGACTAGGTTGAATTATACTAGCCTCTAGCATTTCTACAGCCATAAGTTCAATTTCACTCTTTTGGGCATAGGGATGTCTGTAAGGCCTAATGTTTGGAGGAACACTGCCTGGAATCAAATGAATAGCACAATGATGATCACGAATAGGTGGGAGGCCTTTGGGAGTCTCAGATACCTTGGAATGGTTGTCTAAGACCTTTTGAAGATCTGGAGAAATAAATGATTTCGACGTGGGAACCTCTAGCGAACATAATTGTGCAATTACGCGACATTGTTCTTTATTTAGAAGCTTTGTCATGCCATTAGAGCTTATTATCTTGCTTGGTTCCCTTTCCTTCTGAAAAAAATTTCAAGAAAAGTTCTTGAAAATTAAAAGCTATTACCCAAAGATTGTAGCCATTGGACTCGTAGTACAACATCAACACCACCCATTGGAATGGAAAGCATTGGATTATTCAACACATATTCTCCCATGGATAGCTTGATATTATGGCACTTTCCAGATCAATTTATGGTTTTTCCATTTGCAACCATTACTTGACACTCTAGTGTTGGATATAGGAAGCAATTCAATTCTTTCGTTATCTTACAATGAATATAATTATGGGTACTACCCGAATCAATCAACACTATTACCCTTTTCTTCTTGATATGTCCTTCTATCTTGATAGTTTGAGTGGTGGTTATTCTGGCCAATGCATTACAAGATATGGTCAGATTCATTTCTTTTTTCTCTAGGCTTTGTTCTTATTGTGTATCCTCGTCTTTTGATGTTTCTTGTTCATTTTCTTCTTCCTCTTCACAATCTATGTAAAATAATTTGTTCTCAGCACACTTATGACCTTTAATGTATTTTCTATCACAAATGTAACAAAGCCCTTTTGCTCTCTTTTCTTCCAATTGTTGTGGTGTCAACCTTGTAGGTTTTGGAAGGCTAGGAGCAACAAAACTTCCATCTTTATAGTTGTGATTGGTAGACTTCCTTGTTGCCATAATTTTTCTTTCAATTTTTCTTACCAACCTAAATGCATTCTCCAATGAATCAGGTTCCCAAAGGCAAACCTCATGTTGGATGTTATCCTTTAATGTCCCTATGAACACATCAATCCAATGCTCTTCTGGAATATCTTTTACCTTTATATTTAATTTTTGGAAATCCTCAATGTGCTCCACCATTGAACCTTTTTGTTTGAGATTTATCAATTGGCTAAAAAATGTGTTGTTTTTTGTATCCTCATAATGTGCTATCATTTCTTCCATAACAATTGCCCAAGTGACGATTTGTTTACGAGAGCAAAGCCATCGATACCGTACAAATTGATTGGGTTCCAAATTTAAAATCGCAATGCGTTCCTTTTGTGTGTTTTGCATATTATGGAGATCAAAATATTGCTCCATCTGCAGTATCCATGTTACGAGATCCTTGCCATCAAATTTCATCATATCAATCTTTGGAACATGGTGGGTCTTCAATCCAACGTTAGAGTCTATGAAATTACAACTAACATTTCTTTTGTTCTCATCATGAGTTTCTTCTACTAACTTTCCGCCATTATGAAACATTTCTTATAGCAAATTTGTCAAACGTCCTTTCAAACCTTCCGTGTCTTTCTTCAAATATTCAATGTTTACTTCTAAACCATCCACCTTAATTTCCACGCCATCCATCTTAGCTTCCATGCCATTATTTAAATCATCCATCTTAGCTTCCACACCATTATTTAAACCATCCATCTTAACTTCTATTACTTTTTGTGAGAGTGAAAATTGTTTCACTTGGTCCCGTAATTTTGATTTATCATGTTGCATTTCTTCCTCTTCTTCATGAGTCATATTAGAACTTTTAGGTTACTTACTAGGTGTTTCCATTTATTTATTTGTGGCATCAATTAATGATAATTGTGCTTCACGATGTCCTTTGAATTCCTTTAAACTAATTTTTCAAACCAAACTTATGCAAAATTTTAAAAAGACTACACAATTTTTTTGGCTTTGTAGGAGCTCGATATTGAATCTACTATATCTCTGTAATTTCGGATCTCCAAGGTCTGAAATTTTGTTCTATGGTAGCCCTATGTGTCCTTGTTGCAACCCCGCAAGTCTTATCACAATTGGATTCTCCAAGAAAGAGTTATTCTGAATCTCCCACGATGACTTGATTATAGACTTGTTCAATAGAGCGAACTTGTATGAAGTGCCACATGTCACTTTTTCGACCTCCGGACCTAAAACTAATACACAAAAAACTACCATCCATCCTCTTTCTGTAACGTTTTACGAATTTTCAATCTGATGCTTAGAAAGAAAGTTATGATGATTTTCCCCAGGTCACCTATTTGAGATATAATTTGGGAGCCTGCAAAAACCCTAAATTCCTTGGATCATATCTCCAAAAATGTAGCGAGACAAGATCTGAAATTCAGACCCGAGGTTCACCAAGATTTCGGCTCAAATAGGTTTTTCTTCTGAAACGTCGTAGAAAACAAGTTATAGCGAAAATTCCACAATGACCTGTTTGAAGTAGCGAAACCCTATAATCCAAAGCTCTGATACCAATTGTTATGCAACCAGCTCACAAAATAGAAGAAAAGATAGAGCAACGAATTCAAATTCAGCCTCTTCAAGGGGTAAACCTCCTTTAAATTACATAAATGAATAATTCTTCGATTATACAAATGACAAGACTCCTTTCTGTATATAGGAGTCTAAGGGGTCACAATATAGTCAAAGCCGACATAACAATAATAATGAAAGGGCACAACAATAACAATAGTGGGCTTCTATGGGGCACAATAATAACAATATGGTTACAACATGGGCACAACAATAACAATAAGGGGCTACAATGACAATAATAATAAGGGAATACATTGGTATTATAGGGACCTAACAAATCATTTTCCTAATTGATGAATTTGAGACCGTTAAGTGCCAACCGTGATGAAATATAATAGTTAACAATGCAACTTTTTGGTGTCTTGGTATATGATTTTTTTTTTTAAATTGCCATGAAGTATTTGAACCTTTGATACAAAATACTAATACTTTTAATGTTGAATCAATAATATAGACAAGCAAATGGGCATTCATTGGGTTTAGATTTTAATCTGCTAGTTTATTCTATAGCAACATTTGTCCTTCATTCTCAAAATTTATTTTAGTGAGAACTTTTCATACGTACTGCTTATGGAGTGCATATTTAGAAACCTATGTAGTTTTGTCCACTTTCTTGTAGATCGTTAAAGATTACATCCCTAGAGGTTTTTTGTTTGAGTTATTTTTCGTAATTTTTTTTATGAAGCATGTTCCTCGATATCCTGGTAGTTAATTCTATTGTTCATTGATAATTATAAATGTCTTAGATACTGTTTCTTTTGGCAACGGTAAATGACCTGTAGTTGTGTAACACCCTACTCCCACATATATCCAAGTAACTAGCCAACCGGGGTAAACATAAGATGAGAAGTTACTATGATATGGTTCGACCTCCTAAGTCACCTTAAAGAAGTGGAACCAACGGAAGCACACCATACAAACCTTCCACATCAACAACGAGACTCCCAGGAACCTTCCCAACCTCTTAGGTAACTAGACCTTGGGTCCCACTGAGTTTTTAAACCATTAAACTCCCAGACGCTCCCTTGATATGGGCATGCATGCGTCGAGGAGGCTTTGGACGCTCCAACAGCATCGATATGCATACATCTAGGGACTTTTCTGCCCAATGTTGTGCCTGCGTCTCTGGGATTTTAGCCACTTTTTCAGGCCCAGAGCCCAGGTCACTACCTAGAACTAAATGACACCTTCAGAACATAAGATAAAAATAGAATAATGATACAAATTCAATTGCTTGAACAAGGACTTGACTGGACCCCTATTAGCCATGACAGTCATTTTGTCAAACATGTCACAAATATGTAATCTACAAGTTTAAACAACAAATCTAAGCATAGGGGTCTCATACTCATACGAGAATCACTAATAAGTGTTGATGCCTCAACACATTAGCTGTAGTTTCATCCATTAGGCCATAGATGCATTGTTCATTCATTTACAATTAAAAACATGATGAGAGCCATACATAGCCATTGTCATAACACATGTTCATAACCAACATAATAACAATATAGTAATACCAAGGAAACTACAACTATATAATCCACATATGAACCAATATAATACTCATGAAATGACAAGGATAAATAACCTCATACTAATGATGCAAAGGCCAACCAGTTGTGGGACTTCCACGAACCACCCGATTGTAGACATGGTTGAGCCAATTCTCTCTTCAGTCAGTCACCCCCGTGCCATATTCCAAGCATGAATGTGGGCTCTCATAAAAACACATCAATCAAAACCATCCAGGGCTTGTAGAGGCCAAACCACCTCAACCCATCAAAGAGTGATTCCACCTCATGGTCGGATATCAAAAACCATCATTTGATTAGTCTCTACCCAAGCCTTCCAAGGCTCCAGAGCATTTGTTTGAACCAGGGTTTCCAGGACTAGTAACTCAACCCATCACTGTCATCAGGCTTCCAGATCGTTTTTCCAACCAAGGCTTCCAGGACTAGTAACTCAACCCGCCATGGGTTTTCAGAGTGTTCATCCTACTAGGGCTTATGGGAACTAGTAACTCAACCCAAGCTAAAGGAAACATGAGCATCAACTAGAAAAATAAAGAAATAAATCCACAACACCATGGCTATCTAGGAAATGACAAGGCTAGGCAAATCCATTGTTGATCTAGGCAATCCTCCATGCCAATGACAAATCATGACCAATAAACCACATGCATATGCCATGCATGCCAAAACTAGTAAGGAAATAATACATGCAACTCGGTACCTACAAGAAAAATCCATTGTAGCTTTTGATCCTAATGTCCTTTTACGCTTTCTTGTTGTTCCTTTGCCTTCTTGCTCGAAAACTCCAAGAATTCCACACTCCTCCAAGAGTGCTCCAAGGAAACTCTAAGTGTCCAAGAGTATGAGAGAGAGAATAGAGAGAGAGCTCCAAAAGTGAACTGAAAAAAGTCTGTGCACTGATCCTAAGAATCCTTTTTATTAATGAGGCCTTTATTTTCTTCATTTTCCATTATTTTCCTTCATTTTCCTCCTCACATGCAACTTGTGATCTTTCACCTCCCTTTTCTCCTCATTTCCATTATTTTCATGAATAAATGTGCCAAAATGTCATTTTTCCTTTCCAAATCCTTTTCTATTGCCTTTGCCAATTCCTTAGCTATTAATTAATCACAAGTGATCCCCATCACTATGCTTTTTCCCAACATTCATCTTGGAATAAGTGTCCCATCAACCGTGGTTATTTTTGGCCTTTATTAACTTTGATTACATGGAATTTTCACTAGGGTTGTTATAGAACCCTACCCCTTGGGGGAACATCGTCCTCGATGTTCAACAACACCTAAAATCGTCAAGGTTGTTTTAGCAAAACATACTGCCCATGGAGATTTATTACTTAGCTCGTTGCAGTATTTACAATGATCATCTTGCTGAGAAGCAAACCAATATGATAACATAACAAGTATAACATCATAATGACATGACACCCATACCACTTATTGGAGCTTTCTAATATAGCTCAGGGCGGTATTTACATCCATATACATATGTACATATTCCAAACATCACCAAAACATTTACCAAAAACATATACCGAAATATCCGCTCAACCAATGAATAAGGAAGGATACATATCCTGCATCTGATCCGCCATCTCTCTTGTAGCTTCATCGGGCCCAAAGTGCTTCCATTGCACTTTAACCTGCTCGATTGCTCAATTCCAGAGCATGAGCATCTTTCTCTACAAAATGCACTTCGGTTTCAACTAAAATTCTCCTTTTGGATCCACCTGCAATACAAACTAGTCAATCACATGATCAACATCTTTAACATACTTTTTAAGCAATGACACATGGAAAACATCATGGAATTTCACTGTCAGAGGCAATGCAATTCGATAGGCTATTGGTCCAATCCTCTTAATAATCTTGAAAGGTCCACAAAACTGGGGTGTCAACTTGGCACATGATCCAATCCGCAAGGAGCTCTTCTTCGATTTGATGGACAAGTACACCTATTCCCCAACATGGAACTCCTTGAACAACCTATTCTAATTTGCATAACTCTTATGCCTATCCTGTGTTTCTTTCAAATTCTTCTTGATTACCTACATTTCCCACTCCATGTCTGCCAACATGTCTAGGCCAATCAACATCTTGTTAACTGGATCACTCCAACTGATGGGAGTATTACAACTCCGCCCATACAATGCCTTAAACAGACTCATCTTCAAAGATTCCTGATACCCATTGTTGTAAGCAAAATCTACCAGTGAAAGGTACTCTTCCCACTTCCGCTGTTGATGCATCACATACATCCTCAATGTGTCCTCCAATATCCTGTTGAACCTTTTTGTCTATCCATTTGTCTGTGAATGATAAGTTGTACTGAAGGCCAACTCTGTGCCCAAACCTGCAAATAACTCCTTCCAAAACTTGGAAGTGAACTTTGCATCCCTGTCTAACACAATATTCTTCAAAACTCCATGCAATTTGAACACGTCCCCAATGAAGACATATGCTACATCCTCATTAAGAATGTAGACTTCACTGGAATGAAGTGTGCTACCTTTATCAACCTGTCCACCACTACCATGATGGAATCATGTTGTCTCACTGTACTCGACAAACCTGTGATAAATTCCATGGAAATGACCTCTCATTTCCACTCTGGAATCTGAATCGGATGTAGTAGTCCACCTGGATGCTTACACTCTGCCTTCACCTACTCACAATCCAAGCACCTAGCCACAATCTCTGCTACGTCTCTCTTCAGATTCAGCCAATAATAAAACTTATCTACTGCGGTCAATGTATTCTAATAACTTGGGTGACTTGAATATGGTTTCACATGAAACTCCCTCAAGGTCTCCTTCTTGATCTCACTGTTATCTGGCACTCATTTCCTGTCTTTAAATCTAACCAATCCATCTATGGTGAGACGATAGTCCACATCTTGTGCACTTGCACCTGTATGGCTACTTGTACCTATACTCGTACCAGTACCTATACATGTACTTATACCACTACCTATACCTGTACATGTACCTATGCTTTGCTACAATCTGTGCACAATTTCCATATACCTGACATCTTGCTGACCTGCCTACAAGATCCTATCCTATAAATTTGTCCCATAAAAGCTTAAAACGGCTATGTGAATTACATGTGTTTGCCTGCTAAGAGCATATTCCACCATATTCTCCTTTCCTTTGATGTACATGATCTCAAATTCGAACTCGCTGATCATGGCCAACCTCTAAGCCTCCCTGCCATTTAGATTCAATTGGTCAAATAGATACTGCAAACCACTATGATCACTCATCAATACAAACCTCTTGCTAAGTAGACAGTTCCCCCACATCTTCAATGCATGTATGATCGTTACCAACTCAAGATCATGTGTTGGGTAGTTCTTATCGTGCTCATTCAGTTTTTGTGACTCATAGAATACCACCCGTCCATCCTGCATAAGGACTCCACCAAGTCCTTTCTTGCAAGCATCTATACATACTACAAACTCTTTGCCTGGATCTGCAATTTTTTAACACTCGAGCATGTGTCAACAACTACTTGAGTTGCTCAAAACTAGTCACACACTCCTCTATCCATTCAAACTTCTTACCTTTCCTCTGCAATGATGTGATAGGATAAGAAATCCACGAGAAGTTCCTGATGAACCTCCTGTAATAACCTGCTAACCCCATGAAAGATCTCACCTCATCCACATTCCTAGGAGCTACCCACTCCATGATAGCTCTTACCTTTTCTGGGTCCACTATTATGCCCTCCTTGGAAACCACATGTCCCAAGTAGTGTACCTAAGTCTGAAAGGAATTGTACTTGTTGAGCTTAGCATACAACTGATGCTCTTTCAACAATCTCAACGCTACTGCTAAATGTTCGACATGCTCTTCTTCATTTTTAGAATATACATACATATCATCAATGAATAATAATAACAAACTTGTCCAAGTACAGACACACCACACTATTCATCAAGCACATAAAGGTAGATGGAGCATTAGTTAAACCAAATGGAACTACAACAAACTCATAATTCCCATACCTGGTTCGGAATTTTGTCTCGTAGTTGTCCTCTTCTTTCATTCGCATCTGATAATATCCAAATCTTAGATCAATCTTCAAGAACTCTACTACTCCCTTCAACTGATCGAACAAGTCATCAATCCTTTGTAACAGATACCTATTCTTGATGGTCAGTTTGTCCAACTACCTATAGTCAATGCATAATCTGATATTTCTATCATTCTTCTTCACAAATAATATCAGTGCGCCCCAAGGTGATACACTTGGCCTAATGTTTCCCTTTCAAGCATATCTTTCAATTGCAACTTTAACGCTACCAACATAGGTGTGCTCATCCTGTACGTTGCTTTTAATTTTGGAGTCGCCACGGGAATTAATTCAATAGAAAAGTCTACTTCCTTGTGAGGTGGAAACTTTGAAATATCTGCAGGAAATACATCCTGAAATTGTTGTAGAACTACGTACCTGCTCAAAAAATCTGCATCCTCGACTTCCTTACCTTTGTCACTAGAAATGTGCATTGCAAATAACACACACCCTTTCTTGCGACTACGCTTGGCCTGCATAGTTGTCACCATTCTAACTAATGTTTCTTTCTTCTTACCCCGCAAGACTCTTTGTTCCCCATTGTCATCCAACCACTCAATGGCTTTCTCATAACAATCCACCTTAGTTCTATGAAGGCACAACCAATCCATGCCCAACAACACACTATATGATCCCAATGGTAATTCATTCAAATGCGCTGAGGTGGGCATACCATTTAAATCAAATGTACAAGCTCTTACCTAACGATGAACCCGCTTCTTTATACCCGTAACCAACTGCACTAACCAAGATTCTGCATGCGCTTATTTATTCAAACCACACTTATCCACCAGGTCATGATTAACATAACTATAATTAGATCCAAGGTCAATCAAAATAGAAACAACTTGATCACAAATCTTACCATCCATCTCAATGATAGATGCCTGATGATCTGCCTATTTGTTATCCAGCGCTGCATAGATCCTAGGAATACTCTGCCCAACATATCCCACTATCTATGCCTCCTCATCATTGTAGATCTGTGGTCTACCACCCAGATGCTTTGGACAATCTCTCCGACAATGATCCTTGCCACAAGTCCAACACTCTATAAGTTTCGAGCCCACATCCTTATTATGCTCCTCAGATCGAAATCCCTGTCCTTTGTCAGATGCATTGAACCTCTTAGATGGTGTTGCATTCTCTTTATTACTTGTATCCTGAGGTCTTGCTTGCTTCTTGTCCCATTTTCCTGTGTTCTTTGCATTACCTTTCTAGTCTCGCTTAGTCTGAGATCTGTGCTTCGATTGCTCATAACAATGCTTTAGATTTCAAATGGCCTCCTCCACTGATCTAGGCTCATCAAACTCAATCTTCTCTTTGAGTGCAATCAGTAATCCACTAATGAATCTCTGAATCTTGGCCTTCTCCTCCTTGAGGTAAGGAACATACCTCAGTAGCTCCAAGAACTTGCTAGTGTACTCCTCATCTGTCATCGATCCCTTCTTTAGCTCATAGAATTATTTTTCCCTATCATCAAAGTATCTCTTCGATAGGTACTTCTTCTTGAATAGTCTCTTGAACTCACTCGAAGTCAAGTCCTCATGAATACCTCTAACATTCTTCACATCTTACCACCAAATGTTTGCTTTACCTTTGACACTGAATGTAACTATTATGGATTTCATGTTCTCTGATAATCATGCAACCTGAAGAACTTCCTCATACCAAGCAATTGTGCCTCTGCATCTTGTGATTTATTCATCTCTTCATCAAAATTTGTAGGTGGTTTTGCTTTCTCAAATTCATCTGGCAAGTATCCCCTATCACTCTTCTTGTAAGGATGATAACGATGATGACCATAATGCCTATCAGAACCAGAACTAGAGTACCTCTCCTATCCAGAGTATCCAACAACCTGCCATCTCTCACTGTGTCATCTCTATTTGACCTGTGACCACCATGAGACCTATTTCCATATGCCCCATTAGTTTTTTCCTCCTACTCATGGTTGATTCTAAGGGGTCCCTGAGACCACAATTCTGACAAACCCTGAAGTATCACTGCATTTAACTATGCTTGTTTCTCCTATGTATGTATGATTTTGTCATTTTCTGCCTTACAACTCCTTATTTCTACCTTTAAGCTTCTCAGTGTATCTGCCAACTCAAAAGAGTGCCCAACAACACGCTGCTCATTTGATCCATAGCAAGAGTCTCGAGAACTGTAGTCTACAGTTTTTCTAGTCATCTTTGTTATTCTTCCTACAAGGTATACCATGTCATTTGTGACCAAATCAGAAATAAACCAACGTACATTAGCATAGTTCGGGGAGGATACCTCGTTTGGAAGATCAACAAATCCACATAATACATGTATAACATAATCATGATAGAATATATAAATATAACACATAAGCATATAACCATGTACCCATCATTCTAGCTAGAGTCCAATCATCAATGCATGACCATATCAACTACACATATTGTGATCTCATGTATGACAACAACCACCACATCATTGTACACTTGATCACATGTGAATGCTAACATGCATAATCAATGATACACTCATGATGACACACTCCACAACAACACCATCAAATTCCCATTGTGACCTCACTGCAACCATAGTCGATACAATACAAATGCAACATGCACATGGTCTTACAACACAAGAAACACATATGCCACCGACATGAATGCATGACCAACACACATCTCATCTAGTTTGAGGGGTGAACTATGCTTTTATACCACTTTATAACACCCTCCTCCCATATCTACCCAAGTAACCGACCAACCAGGGTAAATATGTGACGATAAGTTACTATGATATGATTCGACCTCCTAAGTCACCTTAAGGAAGTGGAACTGACGAAAACACACCATACAAACCTTCCAAATCAGCAACGGGACTCCCAGGAACCTTCCCAACCTCTCAGGTAACTAGCCCCTGGGTCTCACTGAGTTTTTAAACCATTAAACTCATGAACTCTCCCTTAATATGGGCATGCATGTGTCCAAGAGGCTCTAGATGCTTCCACAACATGGGTATGCATGCATCCAGGGAATTTTCTACCCATTACAATGCCTATGTCTCCATTATTTGAGCCACTTTTTCAAGCCCATAGCCCAGGTCACTGCCCAAAACTAAATGCAACCTTCATAATAGAGAGATAACAACAACAATGATACAAATGTAATTGCTTGAACAAGGACTTGATTGGACCCCTGTTAGCCGTGGCAGACATTTCGTCAAACATGTCACAAATATGTAATCTACATGTTTAAACAATAGATATGAGCATAGGGGTCTCATACTAAGAAGCTTTGATGCCTCAACATATTCACTGCAGTTTCATCCATTAGGCCATAGATACATTGTTCATTCATTTACAAGTAAAAACAAGATGAGATCCATACATAGTCACTGTCAGAATACATGTTCATAACCAGCATAGTAACAACAAAAATACCAATGAAACTACAACCATATAATCCACATATGAGCCAATATAATACTCATGGAATAACAAAGAGAAATAACATCATATTAATGTTGCAAAGGCCAACCAATTGTGGGACTTCCACAAACCACCCTATTGTAGACATGGTTGAGCCAATTCTCTCTTTAGTCAGTCACCCCTGTGCCATATTCCAAGCATGAATGTGGGATCTCATAAAAACACATCAATCAAAACCATCCAGGGCTTCCATAGGCAAAACTACCTCAACCCATCAAACAGTGATTCCACCTCACGGTGGGACATCACAAAACCATAATCACAACGTTTGTTCCAACCAAGGCTTCCAAGACTAGTTATTCAACCCACAGTTATCGTTGTGCTTCTAGAGCATTTGTCCAACCAGGGTTTCCAAGACTAGTAACTCAACCTGCCAAGCGCTTCCAGAGCGTTTGTCCTACCAAGGCTTCTAGGACTAGTAAATCAACCTAAGTTGTTACAGGGCTTCTAGGAACTAGTAACTCAACCCAAGCTAGTCAATGGCAAGGCTAGGCAAGGCTAGGCAAATCTATTGTCAATCCAGGCAATCCTCCATTCCAATGACAAATCATGACCAATAAACCACATGCATATGCCATGCATACCAAAACTAGTAAGGAAATCATACATGCAACTCAGTATTTGCAAGAAAAACCTATTGTAGCTTCTGATCCTAACGTCCACTTGCACTTTCCTACTCTTCCTTTTCCTTCTTGCTCGAAAACTCTAAGAATGTCACACTCATCCAAGAGTGCTCTAAGTGTCCAAGAGTATGAGAGAGAGAGAATAGAGAGAGAGCTCCAAAAGTGAACTGACAAAGGTATGTGAACTAAACCTTAGAAGCCTTTTTATTAATGAGGCCTTTATTTTCTTCATTTTCCATTATTTTTCTTCATTTTTGTTATGAAACCAGCTCACAAAAAGATAGAAAAGATAGATAAACTCCTTAGAAATAAGCCTCTTCGAGGGGGAAACCTCCTTTACATTACACAAATGAATATTTCTTAGATGATACAAATTACAAGACCTCCTTTCTATATATAGGATTCTAAAGGGTCATAATATAATCAGAGCCGGCATAACAATAATAATGTAAGGGCACAATAATTACAATAGTGGACTTCTATGGGGCACAATAATAACAATATGGGGACTACATGGGCACAACAATATAATACAGGGGTTGTACTAATAACAATAAGGGGTTACATTAGTAGTATAGGGACCTAACATACCCCTCTCCTTCAAAAAGTGTTGTCCTCAACGCTTGAGTAGTTCTTGATGCTTCTGTATAAAATTCTTATCCTCCCATGTGGAATCTTCAGCGAGTAAGTTCTTCCACTTGATGAGATACTCTGAAACAGATCGATTTCGTCGTTGTCAGGTTCTTGTTTCTGTGAATGCTCCAAGCTCCAATATGATTTTTCCTTCCTCGTCAAGTTCTGGCAATATTGTTTGAACTAGGATCTTCTGCAACTTTTGAATGAGTGGCCACACTTCTTCGTCCTTCTTCCATTTATCCCTTGATTTGTTTATCTAATCTGGTTGGATAATAGAAATAGCACAAAACAATGCTTCCACATCCTCATCCTTTCTTGAGAGTGCATCTGCAACAACATTTTGCTTCCCTTTTTTGTAGATGATTTCAAAGTCATAACCCAACATATTTGTGACCCGTTTTTCTGTTCTTCTAAAGATAATATTTGTTCTAAAAAGTATTTAAGACTATCATGATCCATTTTTACCTTGAAGTGTCTTCCCATTAGGTAAGGTCGCCATTTCTTAAGTGCATGTAGTATTGCCAACATTTCCTTCTCATAAATAGCTTTCTTGAGATGTAGTCGTAAAAATACCCAATCGCCTACATCAAAACTTCTTTCACTGCAATATTGATCTGCCCATTGTTTCATTCGATTCTACACCAAAGTGGCGTTATCCTTTAAAAGTTGGAGAACTTGTTGTTGATGCTCGATGTGATATTTCACTGCTTGAACCTTTTTCTTCTTGATATGTCCTTCTATCTTGAGAGTTTGAGGAGTCGTAATTTCTTCTAATGCATTAGAATATATGGTTGGATTCATTTCTTGATGCTCGATGTGATATTTCACTTTTTGAACATTTTTCTTCTTGATATGTCCTTTCTTGATAGTTTGAGGAGTGATAATTCTGGCCATTGCATTACAATATATGGTCGGATTCATTTCTTCTTTCTCGATCTGATCTTTCACTTATTAAACCTTTTTCTTCTTGATATGTCATTCTATCTTGTGAGTTTGAGGAGTGGTAATTCTTGTCAATGCTTTACAAGATATGGTCAAATTCATTTCTTCTTTCTCTTGGGTTGGTTTTTGATGTATATTCTCTTCTTTTGATGTTTCTTCATCATTTTCTTCCTCCTCTTCATAATCTACGTAAAATAATTTCTTTTGAGCACACTTATGACCTTTAATGTATTTTCTATCACAATTGTAACAAAGCCCTTTTTCTCTTTTTTCTTCCAATTATTGTTGTGTAAACCTTGTAGGTTGTAGAAGGCTAGGAGAAAAAACACTTCCATAATTATAGTCGTGAGTGGTGGGATTCTTTCTTTCCATAATTTCTCTTTCAATTTTTCTTACCAACCTGAATGCCTTCTCCAATGAATCAGGTTCCCAAAGACAAACCTCATGTTGAATGTTATCATTTAAAGTCCCTATGAAGACATCAATCCTTTGCTTCTCTGCAATATCATTTACCCTTATATACAATTTTTGAAAGTCCTCAATGTGCTCTGCGATTGAACCCTTTTGTTCGAGATTTATCAATTGGCTAAAGAAGGTGTTACTATTTGTATCCTCATAATGTGCTACCATTTCTTCTGTGAAAATTCACCAAGTGATAAGTGCTTTACGAGAACAAATCCCTTTATACCATAAAAATTGATTTGGTTCTAAATATAAAGATGCAATATGTACCTTTTGTAACAGTATTTACCAAATCCTTACCATCAAAATTCCTCATATTGCCTTTTCTTGATTTTAGGAGATCAATCTTGAAACGACTGTAACTCTGTAATTTCGAATCTTCCAGTTCTGAAATCGTGACCTGTAGTAGCCCTTTGCATCCTCTTTCCAATGCCACCAGTCTGATCGAAATTGGATTCTCAAAGAAAGAGTTATGCACAATCGCCCAAGAGGACTTGATTATATACCTTTTCAGAAGAGCAAACTTGTATGAAGTTCCATGTGTCACTGTTTTGAACTTTGGATTTGAAAAATATACACAGAAAATTTCAGTCCATCCTCATTCTGTAACTTCTTACGAAATTTCAATCTGATGCTCAGAGATAAAGTTATGATGATTTTCTCAAGGTCACCTGTTTAATATGTAATTCGGGAGTCTCCAAAAACCCTAAATTCCTAAGATCATATATCCAAAAATATAGCGAGACAAGATCTGAAATTCAGACCCGAGGTTTAGACCGCTTTCTTCTCAAATGGTTTTCTTCTTTTTTTAGCTTCTAAAACTTCGTAGCAAACAAGTTGTAGCGAAACTTCCACGATAACTTGTTTTAGATGAAATTCTGGAACTTGAAAAACCCTAACTTCCTCATATCATATCTCCGAAACTATAGCAAGACAAGATCTGAAATTCGGATCCGAGGTTCAACGAGATTTCGTCTCATATGGGTTTTTTTGTTAACTTCTGAAACATCGCATAAAAAAGTTATAGCGAAAATTGCATGATGACTTGTTTGGAGCAGCGAAACCCTAGAATCCAAAGCTTTGATACCAAATGTTATGAAACCATCTCACAAAAAGATAGAAAAGATAGATAAATACCTTAGAAATAAGCCTCTTCGAGGAGGAAACCTCCTTTACATTACACAAACGAACAATTCTTGGATGATACAAATGACAAGACCTCCTTTCTATATATAGGAGTCAAAGGGGTCATAATACAATCAGAGCCGACATAACAATAATAATGTTAGGGCACAATAATTACAATAGTGGGCTTCTATGGGGCATGATAATAATAATATGGGGACTACATGGGCACAACAATATAATAAGGGGGTTATACTAATAACAGTAAGGGGTTACACTAGTAGTATAGGGACCTAACAATTTTCCTCCTCACGTGCAACCTGTGACCTTTCACCTCTCTTTTCTCCTAATTTCCATTATTTTCATGAATAAATGTGCCAAAATGTCATTTTCCCTTTCCAAATCCTTTTCCATGGCTTTGCAAATTTCCTTAGCCATTAATTAATTGCAATTGATCCCCATCACTATGCTTTTTCCCAACGTTCAGCTTGGAATAAGTGTCCCATCAACCGTGGTTATTTTTTGCTTTTATTAACTTTTATTACATGGAATTTTCACTAGGGCTATTACAGAACCCTCCCCCTTGGGGGAACACCGTCCTCAGTGTTCAACAACACCTACAACCATCAAGGTTGTTGTAAGCAAAACAATCTGCCCATGGAGATTTATTACTTAGCTTGTTGCAGTATTTACAATGATCATCTTGCTGAGAAGAAAACCAAGATGATAACATAACAAGTATAACATCATAATGACATGACACACATACCACTTATTAGAGCTTTATAATATAGCTCAAGGCGGTATTTAGATCTATATACATATGTACATATACCAAACATCACCAAAGCATGTACCAAAAACATATACCAAAGACATATACTGAAACATCCACTCAACTAACGAATAATTAAGGATACATATCTCACATCTAATTTGCCATCTCCCTTGTAGCTTCATCAGGCCTATTATCACTCCAAGAAACTCTCCTAGGTTGTAGCTCGGAGATCCCTGGTAACATATAATCTTCAATATTGTTCTCTGAACTATTGGACTAAATGATAGTTTGGATCAAGTTAGATAACCATTTTAGCTCCGTTTTCACTCAATGCATGCATGAACGCTCTCACCAATACAAGGCTTTAGACCACTAATGCTCAATAAGTTATAAATTCAATGGATGGATGGAGAATACAGACTATACCAGCAGATTGCATATATAAACATACATCAATGGCTAGCTACAGGCAGCAAAAGGGAACACTGATTGTACTGGCAGATGCATATATGACCACATATGGATGGCAAGCTATAGGCAGCAAAGAAGCTTTCAAATCTAATATATCAAAGCAGAGATAAGATGACAGTTATCTGAACTTGGACACAGAGAAAACATGAACAAATTGTTCAAGTGCAAGCATAGAACAACAAAGAGAATGGACATTAAACATATAATGGCAAAATAAGCTTATATTGCTAAAATGAAGATGAAAAGCTTGAATGAACAGAGGAGGAATAATCTCCAAAGGTTGAACCTGTATTACATCTTACTTTCAGCTATTTATAACTTGTTTAGAATGCTCCTGAGCTCTAAGAGGCTCAGAGTCTTAATATGTCTGATCTGTCTTGTTAACGAATTGATTCCCTCAATAGGCAAGCATGGCTGGAGGTTTTCTCCTTTTGACAGAAGAGTAACCGCTTTCAGATATTTTGGGTAGTTTTTGCGCTGTTTGGGAGCTCTCTCGTGCCAGAGATGCCCCATAATGTTTGTTGGTTTTGGATAAGCTGCGTTGTTGATGCCTCATGGCTGATTCTGTTTCGGGCTAGCTGCTCGCGTTGTGGCCCTTTCTATTCCCTTTCCGGCCTCTGCTAGGTAATGAAAATGGTCTTTAGGCCTATGTAATCCCTTAAATGTTTATCAATATTGTTTTCCTGTTTTTTCACACAGAAAACGTTGTACGCAGCGAAAGCCCGTCCATCTTTGTTCTTTTCGGACTTGAAAAGTCCTTAAACCTGGCATATATATCTATCAGGTCTGCCCTTTGGGTCGTTGTCGCCTATCGCAGATGGCCTAGTCCCTTTGTATTTCGTTGAAACAACGAAAATACACAAAAACATTAAAATATGGCTTTCCCCGGACCTGAAATTTTATATAATATCATTTCCCGAACCCTTTTGGGTCCGGGCTTTATCGCTATTGGCGCTGTCATGTGTTCCTTTGTATTTTTTTATATAACAAAATACATTGAAAATGGCCAACTTGCATATTTGAAATTGTATGCAATATTATCTATATAACCGTCGGGTCTGGTTATCAGGTCGCACCCGTATATATGTAAAGGCCCTGCCCCGTGGTCAGCACTGATGCGATATTGCGATGCGATCTGATCGCAATCGCATATCGCTCCTGCCCCAGGCCATTTGTAAGCGCTCCATGCTATCTCCGATAGCGATCGTTGATCGTAATCGTCGTTTCCCTTGGGCCCGCGCCAATTTCCATCGATTGCCTGTGCTCATGCGACCCACCTATCAGATCTAGACCGTTGATCGGCCAGATCTGACGGCTACTGTGCTTTGACTGTTTTAAGCCTGCGCTTTTGGTTTTTCATGATTTTCAAGCATTTTTTGCCTCCCGCTAGTGTATTTCCGCCCTTCCAAGGGCTCTCCTCTTGCGTTGTTTTTTTACCTTGGGGTGATTTTGAGCAGATTCTGAAGATTTCAAGAGCATTTAAATCATCCCTTGGGATGATTTTAAGCAAATTTGGAAATTTTTAAGAGCATACATGGATCCAATTTTGGGCCTTTTGCTAGCGAGGCTAACACTGACTCCTTCTGGGGATGAAATCCTCCCTGTGAGGCTTCAGGGATCACAGATCAATGTCTTTCCTGTAAAAACAAAATCAAATCTACCTCCTAGTGTTGCATTGGGCATGGAGTCTATTTAGTATGAAATAAAAACTTGAAAACAACATATTTTCAATACAGGGCTTGAAAGCCTTAACTGAAATAAAGTTTGAAGAACATTCCATTGAATGGGCCATCAAAAACATATCCTTCCTTTGATGCATCCCTTTTGAGAAAACAGTCACCAAACTTAAAATTGACTTGGTCAATGTGCATATCAACAAATTCAGCAAAGACTTGAAAAAGCCTATTGATTTGATCATCTACTTCAAAACTTTCCAGCATTTGGTATTTTCAGGCAGAGATGGTCTATATTTTCCCTGCTCTCTGTATGCTTTCAGCCTTGGATGTTTTGTTTGGAAGGTTTTGTACACTTGTTGAATGATAAGGTTTGCTTTATACTCTGTTGTGTCATTTGTGACCTGAAAAGTTAATATAAAAGATGAATCAATGTATTCCTCTGTGGGGGACACAAGGACTTCCCCTATCCCTGCAACTTCCTTAGAGAAATCCCCATCAAAGAAAATGTCCCAAATCCGTGGGCCTTTTTCCTCCGTGATTTGGCAAACTGGTTTTTTAAGATGCGTGGAGGCCAACTGGGATTCTTCAATATGGAGAATACATGCTCCAAAATCAGTGTCAACAACATAGATGAGATGATTAGTAGGGTTCTTCTCATCACTGATGATATAAGTCAACTGCGCCTCTCTGTATAATCTCTTGCTCTCACCTCCGAAAACTAGGATAGTAGCATAGAACATATCATTTTGTAATGATCCACCTAATCTCTTGATCCAACCTCTGGAAAGTAACATGCCAAACTTTAGAGGTACATCAGCTACCACAATATCCATGATCATGCTTTTCATAGGCAGTTGAGACAAAGTGATGGCTAGGTCCTTGATTAATCCTAGACATTTCACCTTTCTAGAGTCAAAAGAAAACAGGTCATGATAAGGCTTAGTGATGTCAAGACCCAACTCATCCATGACAGCCTTGGGCATTAGATTATGGCTGGCTCTAGTGTCCAAAAGGCAGTTGTGAAGGATTTTTTCATGAATAATCAGAGAGACATAGAATGATGGGGAGCTATATTCACAATTTTCAACCATTGGGCTGAGAATAACAGCTGGCTTGTCATATTGCAGATTTACATAGTCATTGGAGGCTTGGATGGCTTTAGGCTCAAGGGCCTCGAGGATGGATCTTTTGAAGGACTCATTCTTCATTAGTTCAATCAGAGGCATAGGTATTCTTAGCTTCTGAATTTCTGATTGAAAACTGAAAGGAGAAGGAGACTTGTCAAGGCCTCTTACCTCATGAGCTAGAGCTTTAAGGATGATGGGATCAATTGCCGGTAGTTTTTGCTTATTTGCTTGTTGTACTGTAGGGACAATAGCTATTTGAACAGGAGTTTCCTTGGCATTATTTATCTTTGACCTCAAATTATATCTTGTTGATCTACAATTTGTAGAATAGCTTCATCATCCCATTCTTGGCTGATCTAGTCATTACATAATGAAGTTTCATAGGCATCTGAGGTAAAAAAGGAAGCATTTCCTTTGTCTTCTAGACAATGGATCTCATCATCTTCTTCAAACTGCTGTTCTTCCATTACTGTATTCTGAAAAGAAGCCTTCACCCTCTGGTCTACATTTGCATCTTTGTTTCTTTTGCAAAATCTGCAACTGCTCATTTGTTCTTCTATATGGATTTGGATTTGGATTTTTTGGGGCAAAGGTATTAGGCATTCTTCCTTTCCCCGGGTGCTGCTCAACCTTCAATTTAGAGATTTCAGAGGCTAATGACTCGATCATTTTGGTCATTTTGTCTATCTTAGGATTAGAGGATGATGAAGACTCGCCCCTCTGTCTTCTTCTATCAACATTTACCTTGAGCTTCTCTATAGCCATGATGTTTGATTCTACTTCCAAGGCTGCATCCTGCATTTCAGCCAGAGTAGCACATTGCCTCTCTCTCAACAATAGGCAGAAGTCAGAATCAAAAGAACTGGCATAGGTGAGTTTAGCAGAGGTAGTAGTAGGTTTTACTTCAGCTGGTATCTTGTTGTACATACGATTAAACCTCTTATTAAAAATAGATAACAACTCACCATTTTCCCTCTTTAAGTTCCAAAACTCAGTGTGGTAGTAGAGGAGATCCTTCTTATCCCCCCAATGTTTTAGGAAGGCATCATCTAAAGCTTCAATATCTGCTATAATCTTGGGGTTAGTTCTCTGAACCATTTTCTAGCCTCTCCATCTAGGCTTTGGACAAAGACTCTCATCCACACATCATCTTCACTAATGTCCAGATTGTCAGCATAGCTATAGAATGACTCAAGATGTTCTTTAGTAGTAACACCTTCAGTCCCAGTGAACTTAGGCCTATATTTATGATATTCTCCAGTAGGCATGGCATTCAAAGGAGTGGGCAGTATTAGAGGTCCATACCTAGCAGCAATGATTCTTTCCATTTTGGTAGGTGCTTGTGGACCTGCCATAGCTGTGGTGGCTAAAAGAGTACTGGCAGTCTGAATGATAGAGGGCTGAGGAGTGACTGACAGGAATAAAGGAGTATGATGGATAGGAGGTGAGGTTTCCTTTGGGTTTAAAGAAAAAGGAGAACCTAAAGAATAAGGAGCTTTATGAATCTCTGGGAGTTTTTCTTCATTGCTAGTATTAGATGCTATACTCTCAACATGTATTTGTTCTATTACAAGCCTTTCTTGAAGAGATATAGAAGATTGTTTAGGTTTACCTGAACCCGATGCTCCTTTCTGCAATACCTTTTTCTCTTTGATGATCTTTCAGGGTCAGGCACTCGACCAACTTGTAGCTTTTGAGGATTTCTCCAAGTATGCCTCACAAACTGAGCCAGAACTATGAAGTGGAGTCGCCAAGAGGTTCGGCCTCCAGTAGAGTCGCCAGATAGATGATTACAACCAGAAAAGTGCCCAGACTTTGTCTATCATCAAAGTTGGATCTATGTCGTTTCCCAAGGAAGCTGAGCTTCAGTTTCCTCTCCCCGGAAACGGCGCCAATTATGTTATCACTCCAAGAAACTCTCCTAGGTTGTAGCTCGGAGATGCCTGGTAACATATAATCTTCAATATTGTTCTCTGAACTATTGGAATAAATGATGGTTTGGATCAAGTTATATAACCATTTCAGCTTTGTTTTCACTCAATGCATGCATGAACGCTCTCACCAATACAAGGCTTTAGACCACTAATGCTCAATAAGTTATAAATTCAATGGATAGATGGAGAATACTGACTATACCAGCAGATTGCATATATAAACATACATCAATGGCTAGCTACAGGCAACAAAAGAGAATACTGACTGTACTGGAAGATGCATATATGACCACATATGAATGGCTAGCTACAGGCAGCAAAGAAGCTTGCAAATCTAATATATCAAAGCAGAGATAAGATGACAGTTATCTGGCCTTGGACACAGAGAAAACATGAACAAACTATTCAAGTGCAAGCATAGAACAACAAAGAGAATGGACATTGAACATATAATGGCAAAAGAATCTTATATTGCTAGAATGAAGATGAGAAGCTTGAATGAACAGAGGAGAAATAATCTCCAAAGGTTGAACCTGTATTACATCTTACTTTCAGCTATTTATACCCTGTTTACAATGCTCCCGAGCTCTAAGAGGCTCGGAGTCTTAATCTGTTTGATTTGTCTTGTTAACTAATTGATTCCCTCAATAGGCAAGCATGGCTCAAAGGTTTTCTCCTTATGACAGAAGAGTAACCTCTTTTAGATATTTTGGGTAGTTATTGCGCTATCTGGGAGCTCTCTAGTGCCAGAGATGCCCCATAATGTTTGTTGGTTTTGGATAAGCTGCGCTGTTGATGCCTCATGGCCGATTCTGTTTCGGGCTAGTTGCGCGTGCTGTGGCCCTTTCTATTCCCTTTCCAGCCTCTATCCCTGTCTCCCGGCCTCTGCTAGGTAATGAAAATGGTCTTCGGTCCTGTGTAATCCCTTAAATGTTTATCAATATTGTTTTCCTATTTTTTCACATAGAAAACGTTGTACACAGCGAAAGGTTGCCCATCTCTGTTCTTTTCGGACTTGAAAAGTTCTTAAACTTGGCATATATATCTATATGGTCCGCCCTTTGGGTCGTTGTCACCTATCACAGGCGGCCTAGTCCCTTTGTATTTCGTTGAAACAACGAAAATACACAAAAATATTAAAATATGGCTTTCCCCGGACCTGAAATATTATATAATATTATTTCCCGAACCCTTTCGGGTCTGGGATTTATCGCTATCGGCATTGTCATGTGTTCCTTTGTATTTCGTTATATAACGAAATACATTGAAAATGGCCAACCTGCGGATTGAAATTTTATGCAATATTATCTATATAACCGTCAGGTCCAGTTATTGGGTCGCACCCGTATATATGTAAAGGCCCCGCCTCGTGGTCAGCGCTGATGCGATATTGCGATGCGATCTAATCGCATATCGCTCCTGCCCCGAGCCATTTATAAGTGCTCCATGCTATCTCTGATTGCAATCGTCGTTTCCCTTAGGCCCGCGCCGATTTTCGCCAATTGCCTATGTTGATGCGACCCGCCAATCAGATCTGGACCGTTGATCGGCCAGATCTGATGACTACTGTGCTTTGAATGTTTTAAGCCTGCACTTTTGGTTTTTCATGATTTTCAAGCGTTTTTTGCCTCCCGCTAGTGTATTCCGCCCTTCCAAGGGATCTCCTCTTGCGTTGTTTTTTACCTTGGGGTGATTTTGCGCAGATGCTGAAGATTTCAAGAGCATTTAAATCATCCCTTGGGATGATTTTAAGAAAATTTGGAAATTTTTAAGAGCATATATGGATCCAATTTTGGGCCTTTTGCTAGCGAGGCTAGCAAGGCCCAAAGTGCTTCCATTGCACTTTAACCTGCTCAATTTTTTAGTTCCGGAGAATGGGCATCTTTCTCTGTAACATGCATCGCGGTTTCAGCTGGAATTCTCCTTCTGGCTCCACCTGCAATACAAGCCAGTCAATCACATGATCAACATTTTATCATACTTCTTAAGAAATGACACATCGAAAACATCATGGAATTTCATTGTTGGAGGCAATGCAAGTCAATAGGCTACTGGCCCAATCCTCTCAATAATCTTGAAAGGTCCACAAAACTAGGGTGCGAGCCTGGCACATGATCCAATCCATAAGGAGTTGTTCTTCGGTTTGATGCGCAAGTTCACCTATTCCCCAACATGGAACTCCTTAAACAACCTATTCTGATTTGCATAGCTCTTTTGCCTATCATGTGTTGCTTTCAAATTCTTCTTTATTACCTGCATTTCCCACTCCATGTTTGCCAACATGTCCGGTCCAATCAACACCCAGTTAACTGGATTAGTCCAACTGATGGGAGTATTACAACTCCGCCCATACAATGCCTTAAACAGACTCATCCTCAAAGATTCTTGATACCCATTGTTATAAGAAAACTCTACTAGTGGAAGGTACTCTTCCCACTTCCGATGAGGATGCATCACATACGTCCTCAACATGTCCTCCAATATCCTATTGAACCTCTATGTCTGTCTATCTTTCTACAAATGATAAGTTGTACTGAAGGCCAACTTTGTGCCCAAACCTGCAAATAACTCCTTTCAAAACTTGGAAGTGAACTTTGTATCCCTGTCTGACACAATATTCTTCGAAACTCCATGCAATCTAACCATGTCCCTGATGAAGACTTGTGCTACATCACTCATTGAGAATGTAGACTTCACTGGAATGAAGTGCACTACCTTTTTCAACCTATCCACCACTACCATGATGGAATCATGCTGTCTCATTGTCCTTGAAAAACCTGTGATAAATTCCATGGAAATTACCTCCCATTTCCACTCCGGAATTAGAATCGGCTATAGTAGTCCACTTGGATGCTTACACTCAACCTTTACCTGCTTATAATCCAAGCTCCTAGCCACAAAATTTGCTACGTCTCTCTTTAGATTCGACCAATAATAAAACTTCTTTACTACAGTCAATGTCTTCGAATAGCCTAGGTTACCTAAATATGGTTTCACATGAAACTCCCTCAAGATCACCTTCTTGAGCTCATTGTTATCTGGAACTCATATACATTTTCTAAATCTAACCAATCCATCTACGGTGAGACGATAGTCCACATCCTTTGCACCTGCACCTTTACTGATACCTGTACCTTTATCGCTACTTATAACTGTACCATACCACTATCTATACATGTACTTGTACTTGTATCTCTACATACACATGTACCCATACCACTACCTATACATGTACCTGTACCACTACCTATATATGTACCTGTACCTATGCTCTACTGCAACCTGTGCACATTCTCCATATACTTGACATCCTGCTGACCTTCCTACAAGATCTTATCCTGTAAATCTGTCCCATAGGAGCTCAAAACTGCTATGTGATTTACCTGTATCTACCTGCTAAGAGCATCTTCCACCCTGTTCTCCTTTTCTTTGATGTACTTGATCTCAAACTCAAACTCACTGATCATGGCCAACCACTGAGCCTCACTTCCATTCAGATTTGGTTGATCAAATAGATACCGCAAACAACTATGATCACTCATCAATACAAACCTCCTGCCAAACATATAGTGCCCCCACATCTTTAATGCATGTATGATCTCTGCCAACTTGAGATCATGTGTTGGGTAGTTATTCTCATGCTCATTCAGTTCTGTGACTCATAGCATACCACCTGTCTATCCTACATAAGGACTCCACCAAGTCCTCTCTTGCAAGCATATGTACATACTACAAATTCTTTGTCCAACTTTGCAATTTTTAACACTGGAGCATGTGTGAACAACTGCTTGAGCTGCTCAAAACTGGCTGCACACTCCTCTGTCCATTCAAACTTATTACCTTTCCTCTATAATGATGTGATAGGATAAGCAATCTACAAGAAGTTCCTAATGAACCTCCTGTAATAACCTGCTAACCCCATGAAAGATCTCACCTCATCCACATTCCTGGGAGTTGCCCACTCCATGATAGCTCTTACCTTTTCTGGGTCCACTACTATGCCCTCCTTGGAAACCACATGTCCTAAGTAGTGTACCTCAGTCTGAAAGACACGGCACTTGTTGAGCTTAGCATACAACTGATGTTCTCTAAAAAATCTCAACATTGCTGCTAAATGCTCGACATGCTCTTCTTCATTTTTAGAATATACCAATATATCATCAATGAACACAATAACAAACTTGTCCAAGTACAGATGCAACACACTATTCATCAAGCACATAAAGGTAGTTGGAGCATTATTTAAACCAAATGGAACTATAACAAACTCATAATTCCCATACCTGGTCCGCAAATTTGTCTTGTAGATGTCCTCTTCTTTAATGCATACCTGATGATATTCGGAGCTCAGATCAATCTTCGAGAACACTACTGCACCCTTCAACTGATCGAACAAGTCATTAATCCTTGGTAACAGATACATGTTCTTGAGAGTACGACCCTTCTTCTTCACAAATAATATCGGTGCGCCCCAAGGTGATACACTTGGCCTAATGTATCCCTTTTCAAGCATCTCTTTTAGTTGCAACTTTAACTCTACCAACATAGGTCTGCTCATCCTCTACGTTGCTTTTGATGCTGGAGTCACCCCTGACACCAATTCAAAAGAAAAGTCTACTTCCTTGTGAGGTGGCAACTATGAAATATCTACAAGAAATACATCCTGAAACTGTTGTAGAACTAGAACTGGGAACCTGCTCAATACATCTGCATCCTCAACTTCCTTACCTTTGTCATTAGAAATGTGCACTGCAAATAACACAGACCCTTTCCTGTGACTATGCTTGGCCTACATAGTTGTCACCATTGTAACTAATGTTGCTTTCTTCTTACCCCGCAAGGCTCTTTGTTCCCCATTTTCATCCAACCACTCAATGGCTTTGTCATAACAATCCACCTTGGTTCTATGAAGGCACAACCAATCCATGCCCAACAACATACTATATGATCCCAATGGTAATACATTCAAAAGTGTTGAGGTGGGCATACCATTCAAATCAAATGTACAAACTCTTACCCAATGATGAACCCACTTCTTTGTAACTGTAGCCAACTGCACTAACCAAGATTCTACATGCACTTATTTATTCAAACCGCACTTATCCACTAGGTCGGGATTAACATAACTATAATTAGATCCAGGGTCAATCAAAATATAAACAACTTGATCACAAAGCTTACCATCCATCTCAATGATAGATGCCTGATGATCTACCTGTCTGTTATATAGTGCCGCATAGATCCTAGGAATACTCTACCCAACATCTCCCACTGTCTGTGCCTCCTGAGAAATGTAGATTTGTGGTCTACCACCCAGATGTTGTGGATAATATCTCATACAGTCATCCTTGCCACAAGTCCAACACTCTATAGGTTTTCAACCTGCATCCTTATTATGCTCCTCAGATCGAAATCCTTGTCCTTTGTCAGATGCATTGAACTTCTTAGGTGGCATTGCATTCTCTTTATTACCTGTATCCTGAGGTCTTGCCCACTTCTTGTCCCATTTTCATTTGTTCTTTGAATTACCTTTCTACTTTCTCTTAGTCTCATATCTACGCTTCAATTTCTCATAGCAATGCTTTAGATTTTGGATGACCTCCTCCAATGATATAGGCTCATTGAACTCAATCTTGTCTTTGAATGCAATCAGTGATCCACTAATGCATCTCTGAATCTTGGCCTTCTCCTCCTTGAGGTAAGACACAGACCTCAGTAGCTCTAAGAACCTGCTATTTTACTCCTCATATGTCATCGATCCCATTTTTAGCTCATAGAATTATTTTTCCATGTCATCAAAGTATCTCTCCGATAGGTACTTCTTATTGAATAGTCCCTTGAACTCACTCCAAGTCAAGTCCTCCTCATGAATACCTCTGACATTCTTCACGTCTTCCTACCAAATGTATGTTTTACCTTTGAGACTGAATGTAGCTATTATGTCTTTCATGTTCTCTAGATAATCATGCAACCTGAAGAACTTCCTCATACCAAGAAATTGTGCCTTTGCATCCTATGATTTCTTCATCTCTCCATCAAATGTAAGAGGTTTTTCTTTCTTAAATTCATTTGGTAAGTATCCCCTATCACTCCTCCTGTAAGGATGATAACGATGATATCCATAATGCCTATCAAAACCAGAACTAGAGTAGTACCTGTGTCCATCATCTCCTATCCAGAGTATCCAACAACCTGCCATATCTCACTGTGTCATCTTTATCTGACCTATGACCACCATGAGACCTACTTCCATATGCCCCATTAGTTTTTTCCTCTTGCTCATGGCTGATTCGAAGGTGTCCTTTTTGCCACAATTCTGACAAACTCTGAAGTATCACTTCATTTACCTATGCTTGTTTCTCTTATGTCTGTATGATTTTGTTATTTTCTGCCTTACAACTCCTTATTTATGCCTTTAAGATTCTCAGTGTGTCTGCCAACTCAGAAGAGTGCCCAACACCATGCTACTCATCTGATCCATAGCGAGAGTCTTGGGAATTGTAATCTACCGTTTTTCTAGTCATCTTTAATATTCTTCCTACATTGTATATCATGTCAGTTGTGACCAAATCGGAAATAAACCAACGTACCTTAGCATAGTTTGGGGAGGACACCTAATCTGGAAGATCAACAAATCAGCATAATACATAAATAACATAATCATGACAACATATAGAAATATAACACATAAGCATATAACCATGTACACATCATTCTAGTTAGAGTCCAATCATCAATGCATGACCATATCAACTACACATATTGTGACCTCATGCGTGAAACCAACCACCACATCACTGTACACTTGATCACAGGTGAATACTAATGTGCATAAACAATGCATAATCAATGATACACTCATGATGACACACTCCACAACAACACCATCAACTTCCCATTGTGACCTCACTGCAACCATAGCCAATTCCATACAAATGCAACATGCGAGTGGTCTTACAACACAAGAAACACATATGAAACCGACATGAATGCATGACCAACACACATCCCATCTAGTCTGAGGGGTGAACCATGCTCTGATACCACTCGGTAACACCCTCCTCCCACATCTACCCAAGTAACCAGTCAAACGGGGTAAATATGTGACAATAAGTTACTATGATATGATTTGACCCCCTAAGTCACCTTAAGGAAGTGGAACTGATGGAAACACATCATAGAAACCTTCCAAATCAGCAACAAGATTCCCAGGAACCTTCCCAACCTCTCAACTAACTAGCTCCTAGGTCCCACTAAGTTTTTAAACCATTAATGTTATGCTCTTAACCTGCAAAATGATACCCAATACAGAATATGCGAAGAAAAGATACCCAGAACACAGAATAGCAATGATTTTATTATTCAGAGAGTAATGTTCACTTGCCTCTTCGAGGGGCAAACCTCCAATAGAGCAGAGCTCGATTACAAAATAAGACACGATACTCCTCGCAGGGAGTCTCTATCCTTTATATATGACTCATACATGCAATACCACGGGCCAATACCGTGGGTTTTATTAATACCATCTATCTAATACTACGGCCCATTTGCAACTAACTGTGGTCCCGTCATTAATTGCGGGTTAACCACTTACAAATATTAATATGGGCTTTATTGACTCTTGACTATGACGTGATCCCATGACATAAATAAGGGGATAGGGTGGGACCCTAACATGCCCTCCCCCTTAAGACTAGCCTTGTCCTCAAGGCTGAAGCTGCGAAAGCTGCTGAAGAATAGTGGCTGGTTCCCAAGTTGCATCTTCCGGAGAGGTGTCTTTCCATTTGACGAGGACTTCCTTAATCATGCGGCCGCACAGGTGTTTGTCTCTTGTGTCTAGAACCTATTCGGGTTGAAGCCAGATTGACCCTTCTTCGTCCAATTCAGGTAGACTGGTTTGAACTCGGAAATTGTTCCCGATCACTTTCTTGAGGCACGATACATGGAAAACTGGATGGATTTTTGCAGTAGGTGGAAAAGCCAACTTGTAAGCCACTTCTCCAATGCGCTGAAGTACTTGGTATGGTCCGTAGAATTTTGGAGATAGCTTCTGACAACCCTTGTCTTTGAGTGATGTTTGCTTATATGGTTGCAGCCTCAAAAAGACCTGATCCCCTTCTTGAAATTGGCGCTCTGAGCGATGCTGGTCTACCTGTTGCTTCATGCGGTTCTGAGCTTGATGAAGATTCTCTCTAAGATGGGCGAGCATGGTTGTGCGGTGTTGTAGGAGTTGATCCACTGCTTGTACTTTGGAGCACCCCTTGAGATAAGAAGTAGGGGAAGGCAGAAGTTGACCATATACTGCTTCATAGGGAGTCATTTTGGTGGTAGCATGATAGTTGGTGTTATACCACCATTCAGCCAGAGGTAACCACTGTACCCAAGGGTGTTGCTTTTCTGAAGTGAAACACCTAAGGTAGGTTTCTAGACATTTGTTGACGGCTTCAGTTTGACCATCCGTTTGTGGATGATAGGAAGTACTGAGTTTTAGTTGAGTGCCTTGTATCTTGAAGAGTTCCTGCCAAAAATTACTGGTGAAGATCGGGTCACCATCAGACACAATAGAAGTGGGCATGCCATGCAATTTGAAAATCTGATCCATGAAATATTGAGTGACCAAAGTTGGTGTAAATGGGTGGGGTAGTGCGCAGAAATGAGCATACTTCGATAGTCGGTCCATAACCACCATGATGACTGACTTGTTCCCGGACTTTGGAAGACCTGTAATGAAATCCATAGAAACTTCCGTCCAAATGGATGTCGGAATGGGCAATGGTTGTAATGTGCCTGGTGTGATGACTGTTTCCCCTTTGTGGCGTTGACAGACATCGCATTCTGCTACAAAAGTAAGGATGTCCTTTTTCATGCCTGTCCAAAAAAATGATCTTCTGGTGCGAGCATACGTCTTCTGAAAGCCCGAATGTCTTGCAATGGGCGATGAGTGCAATTCTGCCAAAATGCGACCTCTGAGGGTGGATGTTGGGGATATTACGACTCTGTCCCTGTAGCGAAGAATATCATCCTGCCACGAGTAGCCCTTGGTGGAATTTGGATCTACCTGCAATTGAGAAATGAGTTGGGATAGCCCAGGGTGTTAAAACCATTCCTTGCGAGCCTCTTCAATCCATTCTGGAATGGGGAGGGAAATTGCTAGCAGAGTACTTTCTTCCTCAAATTGGCGAGATAATGCATCTGCTACACTATTGTCTTTCCCTTTCTTGTAAATGATCTCATAATCATATCCCAGCATTTTAGCGAGCCATTTATTTTGTTGTGGGGAGGATAGGCGTTGCTCCAAAAAATATTTAAGACTGTGATGATCTGTGCAGATTTGGAAACGTCGCCCCAATAAGTAAGGTCGCCAGGTCTCGACGGCATGTAAGATGGCCATCATTTCTTTTTCGTAGGTAGATTGGCCCAGATTCCTCCCACTTAGTTGTTGGCTTGTGAAGGCCAAAGGTCGCCCTTCCTGCATTAAGACTGCCCCAATACCGGTCCCCGAAGCATCACATTCAATGACAAAGGATTTGGTGAAGTCAGGTAGTGCTAAGACTGGAGTGGAACACATGGCGTTTTTTAGAGCGGTAAATGTCTGTTGTGCTTCCTCATTCCAGAAGAAGGAATTTTTCTTTAGGAGTTGAGTGAGGGGCTTCGCTATGCGGCCATAGTTGCGGACAAATTTACGATAATAGCCTGTGAGACCCAAAAATCCTCTCAAGCTCTTCAAAGTCTTAGGTTGAGGCCATTCTTGCATTGCCTCGATCTTTTTGGGGTCCACCTTGACACCTTCACGCCCCACAATGTGGCCCAAATACTCAACTTCTTCCATGCCAAACGAACACTTGGACATCTTGACAAATAATTTATGCTTGCGGAGCAGGTGTAAGAGTAGATCTACATGCTGAAGATGTGCAGCCCAAGTGCCACTATAGATGAGGATGTCATCGAAGAAGACAAGGACAAAGTTCCTGAGATATGGTTTGAGAATGTGATTCATAAGGCTCTGAAAAGTAGAGGGGGCATTACAAAGACCAAATGGCATGACCAGGAACTCATAATGGCCTTCATGAGTTCGGAAAGAAGTCTTGGGAATGTCGACTTCCTTCATGCGAATTTGGTGGTAGCCTGAGCGAAGATCCAGCTTAGTGAAGAATTGAGCCCCATTGAGTTCGTCCAGCAAATCGTCAACCATCGGAATGGGAAATTTATCTTTGACTGTCAACTTATTGAGGGCCCTGAAGTCGGGACACATCCGCCACTCCCCATCTTTCTTGAGCACCATGACCACTGGGGATGAATAAGGACTAATGCTGGGACGAATGACACCTACTTCCAAAAGTTCCTTGATGATTTTTTCTATTTCATTCTTTTGGGTGAACGGATATCTGTATGGCCGCACATTTGGGGGTTGGGCCCCTGGAACCAAGGTGATGCTATGATCATGTTCCCCTCGTGAGGGTGGAAGCTCATGAGGCTTGTCAAAGACCGGCAGATGGTTATTTAAAATCTGTTGCATCTCAGGATGAATTGGCAGAGACTTGGTTTCAACGACCTGGATGGCATTAAATTGAGCCACCACTCCATGATTGCCCTTTTTTAACAATTTTTCCATCCGATGCGAGTTGATGAGAGAGGGGGCTCCCGCCTGGAGTCCACGGAGGGTATGTGTGTAGTTGTTCTGCTTAAAACTCATATATAACTCCTGAAAATCCATTGTGATTGGCCCAAGCGTGCGGAGCCATTCAGCGCCGAGGACAATGTCGCAACCCCCCATGTGTATGGCAAACATGTGGGTCTTCAACTAATAATCCCCCATTTGAAGTTTGACATTTTCACAGCGGCCTTCACATTTCATTGTGCCCCCATCTGCAATTTGGACTTGGAAGTTAGAAACTGCTCGTACAAAACAATGCACTGCTTCTGCGATTTTTTGATGGATGAAATTATGGGTACTTCCACTATCAATCAAGACTACTACTGGGCGATGTTTAAGAAAACCCCTGATTTTGAGAGTTTGAAGGGAAGAAATCCCTGCCAACGCATGCATCGAAATAACTGGTTCGTCAAAGACATTCTCGTTTGGGTTGTCTTCTTCTAGCGCCTCATGTTCCTCAAGTGGTGGATCTTCCTCTGTTGAGCTGTAGTCAGTGGCATCTATTTGAAAAAATTTGGGCTCCTTGCATTTATGACCTGGGGAGTATTTTTCATCACAGTAATAACATAGTCCTTGCTTCCTTCTTTCGGCCATTTCCGCAGGTGACACCTTTTGGACCTTAAGTGTTTGAGTCGTGTTGTGAGCCTGTGGGAGACAACCTTTAGCGGGGAATTTGGGCGACTGTATTGGGCTGCTAATGCACGTTCCACGTTACGGGCTACCTTGCAAGCCTCTGTCCAAGTGGGAGGGGGGTGCAGTAAGACTTGAGCTTTGATGGCTTCTTTAAGATCACTGATAAAACATTCCATGTATAACTCATTTGAGAGACCCCAAGTGCGGAAGGCTAAGGCTTCAAAAGCTGTAATATATTCATCCACGGTACCTGTCTGTCGGAGCTTAGTAAGACGACCCAAAAAAGAGTCCTCCTGTTCAAAGCGGTCTCGAAGAGCTTTGGTAAATTGGGTCCAAGTCTTAAAAGGTCCATTGCAACGTTGATGCCATTCCCACCATTGCCACCGTTCATTGTCCAAGTACATGCTCCCCAACATAAGCTTAGTCACATCATCTAAGATATGATTCAGTTTGAAATACTGCTCCATTTGTGCTATCCATGCGGACGGGTGAGAACCGTCAAATTTATGCATATCCAACTTGGGAGGTCGCTGACTGAGTGGTGGGTGGGTGTGCCAAACGTGAGGAGAGTGGCTAGACTCACCCTCATTGTATTCATTGTCATTATACGCCTCCTCGTGGGCTTGCTCCTTGCCCTTCGGGATTAATTTCTGGACCTGGAGAGATAGTCCAGTAAGCTACTTATTGATGGATTGGATGGATTCGTCAAGTTTTTCCAGTCTTTCATTGGCCATTGCTTGAGCTCTAGTTTCTACCATACACCAACCTGATGAAAAATTGGGACCGCCTAAAAATTTTCACTAATAATTGAATGGTACCACCGTGCTCAGCTTGTCGTCCTGATTCTGATGGGCTAGATCACCAATAAGCGCCCGAGAAGATCTCAGATTTTTTTTATTTTTTTTTTCCTGAAAACTCCTAACGGAGTTTTACTCCTTCCTGATCAATACTGCAATCGCCAAATCCTCAAAATGTCAATGCGGCCAAAAGTCCTGCGAAAATTATACCTCGGTATAGGAACCCTTCACAACAACTCCGATCTGGTGGATCTGAGAGATCTGAATGGCGGATCGGATAGCTCTGGGCGGCGGAACAGACTGCTGCTGCAGATCGGCTGGCTCTAATAGATCGGAATGACTGATCTACGAACTCGAGACTGCAGGACTGATGTCGGTTGCTTCTGCACCCCTTTGCACCAGCGGATCTGGAATAGATGATGTGTGATCCTCCGATAGAAAAGGGAACTATGGTCTTGAGGAGTGTCAGGTGCTACAGATTGCAATATACATAAGGGTCTGGCAGTAGTACTCAGCCCAATGTTTCAGGGCTCTAACTAAGGAGGATCGACCGTACCCTTAGCCGTACAACCCGACTACCCTATCGTACGGGCGAGTAATCTCTCCGAGTGCTGCTCTCGGTGTACTGTAGCCACAAGACGGCCGACGGTTTATCTATGGCGAGGTTTCAAGGGAGCCTAGGGGCTTCCAATATACCCAGAGGGTACGTGGAAGACAGTCCGTGCGTGGTTCTGTCTAATGCGCTACTACTCGAAGGGGTACCCACAGGGGTTACAAGGGAGTCCAACAGACGTGACCACCTCTTGTATTTCCTGCGTGCATGCCTCCCCAAATCCACAGGTTTATGCGCTCAACGACAGATCCCGTGGTTTAAAGACGCCGTAACACATCTCTAGCCAAAAAAAAAAAATTGCTAAGAATTGGCGATCCCACCGGCCCTAGAAAGTGCTCTGATACCACTTGTTATGCTCTTAACCTGCAAAATGATACCCAATACAGAATATGCGAAGAAAAGATACCCAGAACACATAATAGCAATGATTTTATTATTCAGAGAGTAATGTTCACTTGCCTCTTCGAGGGGGCAACCTCCAATAGAGCAGAGCTCGATTACAAAATAAGACACGATACTCCTCGTAGGGAGTCTCTATCCTTTATATATGACTCATACATGCAATACCACGGGCCAATACCGTGGGTTTTATTAATACCATCTATCTAATACTACGGCCCATTTGCAACTAACTGTGGTCCCGTCATTAATTGCGGGTTAACCACTTACAAATATTAATATGGGCTTTATTGACTCTTGACTATGATGTGATCCCATGACATAAATAAGGGGGTTAGGGTGGGACCCTAACAATTAAACTCCCAAACACTCCCTTAATATGGGCATGCACGTGTCCAGGAGGCTCTGAACACTCCCACAACATGGGTATGCTTGCATCCAAGGAATTTTCTTCCCATTGCATTGCCTATGTCTCTAGGATTTGAGTCACTTTTTCAAGCCCATAGCCCAGGTCACTGCCCAGAATTAAATGGAAACTTCAGAACAAAAAGATAACAACAGAACAATGATACAAATGTAATTGCTTGAACAAGGACTTGACTGGACCCATACTAGCCATGATAGAAATTTCATCAAACATGTCACAAATATGTAATCTATAGGTTTAAACAACAGATCTGAGCATAGGGTTCTCATACTCATATGAGAATCGCTAAGAAGCATTGATGCCTCAACACATTAGTTTTAGTTTCATCTACTAGGCCATAGATACATTTTTCATTCATTTACAAGTAAAAACAAGATGAGAGCCATACATAGCCACTGTCATAATACATGTTCATAACCAACATAATAACAATAGAAATACCAAGGAAACTACAACCGTATAATCCACATATGAACCAGTATAATACTCATGGCATAACAAGGAGAAATAACATCATATTAATGTTACAAAGGCCAGCCAATTGTGGGACTTCCACAAACCACCCTATTGTAGACATGGCTGAGCCAATTCTCTCTTCAGTCAATCAACCCCATGCCATATTCCAAGCATGAATGTGGGATCTCATAAAAACACATCAATCAAAACCATCTAGGGATTCCATAGGCCAAACTACCTCAACCCATCAAAGAGTGATTCCACCTCACGGTCGAACATCACAAGACCATCATCAAATCGGTCTCTACCCAAGCCTTCCAGGGCTCCAGAGCGTTTGTTCGAACCAAGGCTCCTAGGGCTAGTAACTCAACCCATAGTTGTCATCGCACTTCAAAGCATTTGTCCAACCAGGGCTTCCAATACTAGTAACTAAACCCACCAAGGGCTTCTAGAGAGTTTGTCCAACCAAGGCTTACAGGACTAGTAACTCAACCCAAGATGTTATAGGGCCTCCAGAGCGTTTGTCCAACCAAGGCTTCTAGGAACTAGTAACTAAACCCAAGCTAAAGGAAACATGAGAACCAACCAAAAAAAATAAACCCACAAAACCACGGTTATCCAAGAAATGGAGGGGTTAGGAAAATCCACTGTCAATCTAGGAAATCCTCCATGCCAGTGACAAATCATGACCAATAAACCACATGCATATGCCATGCATGCCAAAACTAGTAAGGAAATCATACATGCAACTCGATACCTACAAGAAAAACCCACTGTAGTTGCTGATCCCGATGTCCTCTTGCACTTTTATGCTCTTCCCATTCCTTCTTGCTCGAAATCTCCAAGTATTCCACACTCCTCCAAGAGTGCTCCAAGGAAACTCTAAGTGTCCAAGAGTATGAGAGAGACAGAATAGAAAGAGAGCTCCAAAAGTGAACTGACAAAATTCTGTGAACTAATTCTTAGAATCCTTTTTATTAATGAGGCATCTATTTTCTTCATTTTCCATTATTTTCCTTCATTTTCCTCCTCACATGCAACCTATGACCTTTCACCTCCCTTTTCTCATAATTTCCATTATTTTCGTAAATAAATGTGCCAAAATGTCATTTTGCCTTTCCAAAGCCTTTGCAATTTCCTTTGTCAATTTCCTTAGCCATTAATCAATTACAAGTGATCCCCATCTCTATTTTTTTTCCCAGCATTCAGCTTGGAATAAGTGTTCCATCAACATGATTATTTTTTGCCTTTATTAACTTTTATTACATGGAATTTTCACCATGGTTGTTACAAGTTGTAGTTTAAATTATTTTTTGAATCAGAGACCGGAGAATCCACAGTATGAACATTTTTATACAAACGTTTCAAATCCCAAGTGGGATCCATCATCAGGATTGAAGAATGATGATAAAAGAAGAGCAAATAATGCTGGCCTTAGATCCTTTTCGAGTTTATCTAGAGCAATAGATGGATTTTATTTTTTGGTGTATGTTAAATGGTGTACTTATAGAAAGATATTGATTTATTGAACTTGTTATTATTTTCAGGAGGAATTTGACACTTATGATCCCAAGGCACATTGGTTTTTGAGGCTGCAGTTCCTTAGGAAGAGGTCGAAAATCATAGAAATTGTTGCAGCGCGTGATATTGTATTTGCTTTGGCCCAATCTTGTGTTTGTGCAATGCTTAGCGAGGGTGAGAAGATAAACTATTTAATTTCCAAGTGTCAATTATGTTAAGGTGGTTTCTTGTTAGTGTCTGAATTTCTGTTCTGCATTGACAGAGGCCAATAAGAAAATATGCTACTTGAATATAATCCTGGATGAAGTGATACACAACCTCTTTTATAATAAGAACAATGATTCTCTAATCACAGTGTCAGTATATGCCTCGGATAATTTCAGTTCACTGAAATGCAGAACAACACCCATTGAGTATGTTTTTCCTTGAATTATTCTGATCCAAGTTTGTGAATCATGAACTTCAAGTTTGGTTTGGAATATATGCAATTGTATTTAAGCTTTGTGCAACTTGAATGATAGATGTTTTGGTAATGACACGTATCATGAAAATTTGTAGGTATATCCGGAGGGGTCAACCAGATGCAGGCTTTGCCTTATTCGAGTCTGAGTCATTGAAATGGCCTGGTTTTGTAGAGTTTGATGATGTGAATGGAAAAGTTCTCACCTACTCTGCCCAGGATGGGTAAGCTTGGTATTTATGTGAACAACGTTTCTGGTGGTTTTAGCATCTATAAGGTGTTCGACTTAAAGAACTATACATTGTTGTATTCAATATCAGATGAACATGTTCAAGAGATAAAGATCAGGTAGAGATGATATGATTTACTTTATCTAAGAGATTTTAAAAAAGAGCTCAAGTTCCTTTGAAATGGATATTTCAAGAATTGTCAATCCTAGCAATTATTAGACTTTGTGATTGGACCATTCTTCTTACATTGATTTTTATCTTTTCCTTTTTTGGTTGGCGATTGGAGGACAACCCAGGAATAATGTTACTAATATTCGACAGGGCCAGTGGGCATGTTCCGTTAAATTTTTATCTATAGAGGATGGCATTGTTTTAAAAGCATTTAATCACCTATTGCATCACAATAAGAAGGTTGACTTTATTGAGCAGTTCAATGAGAAACTTCTCGTAAAACAAGAAAATGAGAACCTACAAATACTTGATGTGAGTTGTGTTCTCTCAGTAACCCCATTTTTTTTCTTTTAAAATCTTAGTTAATGATTTCCATGAGGTTTGAAATTTTGTTATCAGTGATGCATAACTCTTGAGTTGATATGAATTTTAAAGTTGGAACATTAATTTTTTCTATGGTTGTATCTTCGCTTAAGCCTTCTATTGTGACTCTCATAAAGGATTCAAATAGAAATCTTGTCGTGAAGCGTTTCTTGCAACTACTTCACAGTGCAGACAACCAGGTTATATAAATGTTATTCTTCATTTTGAGAACTCTTAACATTATTGTCTTTTTAGATATATATATATATATATATATATATATATATATATGTATATATATATCTATATATATATGTATATATATATATATATATATCTATATATATATATATATATACATACATACATACATACATACATACATACATACAGATATATATATATATATATATATATATATATATATATATATATATATATATATATATATATATATATATATATATATATATATATATATATATATATATATATATATATATATATATATTCTCACTCTTCATCATGAGCACTCGTAATTACCATTTCTTTAGATGGCATCTCAGCTTGTCCATAAATGTCCTTTCTTTATACTATTTTTTTCTGCATATATGTTTGCTCCAAATAGTTTTGTTTTCAATCATAACTCTAGACTATTAATTTTTTTATAAATGTTGTAGTTGCATGATGCAATTTTATGAGCCCTAGTATTGCATCAAGGATGTTGCAACTTCCAAGGCTTTCAACTTAAATTATCAACCCGAGGTTCATACAAACTTAGAGGTGGTAGTGCTATATGCACAGTGGGTCAAGTTCTACTCGTAACACCCTTAGTCATTAGATCAAATCAAGGTATACAAAGAGAATTTCTATGAAATCATATCATGATTGCAAGGAAACGAACACGATTCTAACCACAGAAAGGAAAATGTCATTCATTAAATGTAAAGGCTAATTGTAATTGCATGAAATGAATAAACTATTCTAGTTGCATAAATAAACCATGCTACTTCATTTTCACACTACTCAAATCAATATTCTACTTGCATGAATCATTTATCTAATTTCAACTTGCTTGAAAAGGAGGACTTCAATCTTCAACACAACTATGGAATTCAAAAACTAAGTATAATTCTACTTGTTGTGTTGTGTTTGCAGCGAGAAAAGATAGGGTTGGAGTGGTTTTTGAGTCTCCTTAATCATGAAATCAAAGCCCGAGGGCCATTATTCAACTTCAAAATGCAATATTCAAGGTCTAGGGAAAATCTAGTTGGATTTAAGCAGTGTTAGAGGACTGCTACAAGAAGTGCTACAAGAGTGCCCTGTTTTGCTACAAGAGTGGGTCTGAGAGCTTTCCAAGGGAAAGGATAGAGTCTTGAAGGTGGAGGAAGGTGTATGAAGGTGAAGGAAGGATATGGCAATTTTTTTTCCAAGCCTAGTACCCTCCAAAGGCCTATCTTGCACAAAATTTCATGTCCATGGTGTCCCTCATTGGCCCTGAAAGGGTGATCTTTGTGGCGGATTTTAAGAAAAGTATGAGTTGTCCAGGAGGAAGATGGAATGGTATAAGTGGATGTGGATGAATGTGCCCACCCCTACAATTCAACAACAATCCATGCAAACTAATCAGGTACATGCATTAAATTATCAATACTACAATAAAATAAATCAAAGTGGAAAAGATGAGTTGAATTTTGTTAAGATCTACTCTATCCTACAACACATACTACTCTAATTGCCAAACCAATGCTACTAACTTCTAAGTTACAGAAACCAAGCATGGAGAAGAGTTATAATCCAAAACTTAGCAATTTCCAAGAAATAATAAACACATGCTTTTGTCTTGTCATTGTAGATCCTCCAACCACACTTCCCACAAGAGAGGTGGTGATCACACCTGCAACTACAATTTTTGTAATATAATTCCTACTTAAACAAGGAAAGAAATACAATGACTTGAGCGAGAACAAGGAAAGAATACATGTGAGGGACTAAAGCCTTTGAGTTGGGCCCAAACCCAAGGGTTTCAACCCTCCAAAGTTAACTCATATGTAGGCCAACAGTAGGTTTTTCATTGACAGAAAGTAAGAGTCACATACGACACATGAAAGATGAAAATAACAGTATCAAGCACTAGGCTCTTAGTAGGTACTCCTATCTCCAACAAAATCTCGAACCCTAATGAGCCTTTAGGTTTGTTTATTTATACAAAAAGTGGCCGAGGGGAAGTTCCCTTGAAAGGAGTATTGTTTCCCTCCAAAACCTTGAATTGGTGGATTTGGTTCCCTTGGATCTTCACATGCACTTGAGTTCCTCGGCTGCTAGTGGATTCGAGTTGATGGTGAGGAATCTTTGGTCTCAAGCCAAGTTGGAGAGTTAATACAGTGGAAAAGCCTCCTATATTCTCTCTAGATGTCTCCAACAAACCCCTGCATAATAAATATCTCCAAAAATAGTTCTTTTTCCTACATATTAATCACATTAGGCCATGAAATATGACAAGCACCCTTTAGTCTTCCTACTAAGCATATTATGGCTAAAAACAAAAATTAATGTGAGAAAAGGAGAGTTTTAAGGGCTGGAGGATAGCACAATGGGTCTCAAAATATACCTATTGATGGGATCCATCAAAATGGTATGGAATTAAATGCAAGATTATGTAGGCAGGAAGTTGGTAACTCACAAAAATGGGAACACATTTGATTTATACCACCTCTATATATGGCTTATGAAAGTGCCACCATTTTTCAAGGTTCTCAATATTGAAATTTTATGTGACATCTATACTGATAACTTTATGTTCATCTTAAGTACTCTACTTGCAATAATTCTAGAACTACCTCCACTACCTTTGACAAAATATGCATTCACTGAAAAATAATGATTTAGTGATACAACCAACAAATGCAAATGTCGCAAGCCTTAAGACAACTATGGTAAAGAGAAATCCATATTTATGATGCTTTATAGACCACCTTTTGCTAGTAAAGAGACATCCAAATTTATGATGCTTTACATACCACATTCTGTAGCTTAATCAAATCCGTATAGAGGTCAAAGAGGTACTAAGTATTAAAGTGTGTGGCCTTTTGTTACAAGCAACATTTCACTCCATTGTCAAGCACTTAAGCAAGAATGATATTTCCAATACCTTTCCAGCCTCAATTGACCCGAAAATGGAAAACATGTCACAAGCAAATCTCAACGTCAATGCAGAGGATAAAAGTTTCTCCTTTGAACTACCCGAGCTAGACCCAATTGACAATGAAGTGTGTAGCTTATTTGTGCCAATATTCTATTATTTGTTAAAAATATTATCAACCTACACTTAAGCACTGCAAAAAAGTTGCAACCTGCTAACTTATATACATGCATTCAAAAACCACATCTCTCCCAGTGGGATTTCCAAGATAGAGTACCCATAGTATTTATTTCTTCATGTTAAATTTAACATTATTATTAATTGGGTTTCTGAAGTACAAGATGACAGTACATGACAAGGAGCAGAAGGTTCCATGCTACTCCCATCCATAAAATCTATGTAGTAATTATTGAATGAGTATTGTGATAACATTTAATACATTTTATGTTAAAATATGGTATGCTATTAAAATGATGGTCGTTTTTTCTTAGGGATTTACTAAGTAGCTATACTATAGATAAGCCAAACAATAACAACCGTGACAGTTGTCGATGTCACTAAACTTTCGATTGATGATAATTGAGGTTATCTATTTGTAGGCCACTTAATGTTGAGTTAGCTGTTGAATGTGGATGGCTGAAGTATTTGGTATTTTGTTAAGTTGTGAAGTATCAGATTGAGATGTGCATATACTCCAACATAACTCACATTAATAGGCTATTATTATGGAGCACAAGACCACCTCTGTGTAAGATGATATAAAGGCCTAAGGAAGCTTTAGTATTGGAAAAAATAGTCTATTGGCTAAGGATATATGTTGCCTATTCCATGCCTCTTTAGATTCTTGATACCAAAGCAAACCTTGAGCAATAAGAGCACTTCTTTTAAGAGTCTGGTCACAAGGAGCAAGGTATAATTACCATAGAAAACCCTACCAATTTTAAGGAAACCAAAGCTCAAAGGCTCCCAAATGTGACTGATGATTTGCTAAGTGGCTTCTCTTCTGCAAATGACATTCACTGTTAACATGGAAAAAAACTCACAAATGGCCAGATAAGTATCCAAGCAACCCAGTGTCTATAAATAAATTGCATTTGTAACCCTTGACTTCATCGGGAAGTACTCCAAGGTGTCATTTGTTTAATAACATGATATATTTGCATACAAAAATTCATTGGATTATTTCAACCAGTTCCTTCTTGTAAGGCACTTTCCTGCCTGCACTGTTCATCTAGTCATTATTGAACTGAACCTCTATCATCCTACAGGTATTTTGTAAAGACATTTACCCAATGTCTTCAAGTCATTGAAGATTGGGCAACAATGTATGAGACTTGTAAGAAACCCACAAGATTTCAAGAGCATAATAATTGTGGATGAAGTTTAAAAAGGGAATGAGTAGATCAATGAAGTCAACTTTTTGGAATCCCTTAAATTATGGTTGTCCAAACTTATTGTAGTAGTATCCAGTTACCTATTAGTAAATTATTGAGCTTGTATTTTTTAATAAGTATATTTAATACTTTTGTAATAGATTTAGTCTTTGTTTTTCTCTCTCCATTGATTTGAAGAAAACAAATTGTCTAGAATGACTAGTTTTTCACCATCACTTATTGATACATAAAATCTCTTTACCCTGTCTTTCTCCATCTCGACTTAATGGGCCAGCTGGTTATGTGAACAAAAATATCATCTTTTTTAATGTGAACATAACTGATAAAAAATGATCAAGCTTTATTTATTCTGATCTTTCACTTTTTGGAACCTTCTTTTCTTGAAATAAATTCTTTGTTAGAGAACCGTGTTTATTACAAGAATAGCTCCCTTTAAGCAAACAACTTAATCTTTTTCTTCTTTTGAATCAGGATAGAGTTGAAAATCATGAGAATCAAACTCTGGCTTCTTACAATATTCAAACTTCAAAACTTTGATAACTTTGGCAATGCAGTGTCAAGGATTTAAGTTTTTCAAACTAAGGCATAACAATAACAATAGTAGGGGAGGGTTTTTTCTATAGTTATTATTATATTAAGTTTTGGGTTTTCTTATTCTTGTTTTCTATATGTTGATTGGAAAATAATTATTTTTTTAATTTAATCTCGGTTTCAAGTTGAAATTGAAGTTTTGGTTTGAATAACATGTAACAATGCTCCTTAATATCATGATAAATGATAGTTTATTGTCTATGATGGCAGTTCCTTTTTGATGTTGCAGTAGAACATTGCATTGAGATTGCAACACATAAGCATGGGTGTTGTGTCCTTTAATGATGCATTGATATTCCATTGGAGCACATCAACAACGTTTGGTTACGGAAATAGTTGCAAATGCATTTTCCCTCTCTCAAGATGCTTATGGGTACTACAATGATAACTTGAACAAGTTGTAGTTATTAAACACATCTGTCACACATAACATTGTTCTTGGTTTGATCTTTCAAGCTTGGGAGGTTGTGTGGAATCTTGATGTAGTTATGAAGATATATATTAATTTTTGAATTTGTCATAAATGATACTATGTTTGATGGATTGTTTTCCTTGTTAGTCTATGCCCATTTCCAACAGATACCTTGCTGACTTGATCTATTAAGTGAGCATAGTGTTTAATTTTGGTTTTAAAAAATGCTGTAATGATTGCTTAATTGTTGAGAGAACAATTCATTTGCACATTTACTAAAAAATTTTGCAGCAACTATGTGGTGCAATATATCTTGGCTCTAGAAATGCCATGGGTGATTGAATATGTAATAAATCACCTCGAGGGTAAATATTCCATCCTTTCAATGCAAAAATACAATAGTAATGTGATTGAAACTTGCTTCAAAAATTCTGAAGAAGAGGGTTGTGCACGCATAGTTTAGGAGTTGGTTAATGGTTCCTTATTTGGTTAGTTTCTTGAAGGTCCATTTGCCAACTATTTCATCCAGTGTGCTCTAAAGGAGTCAAAGGTTGGTAATCTTCCTCTGTCCTCATATTTTCCTTACCTGGTATGGAATCTACAAAAATAGCGATAAGAAAATGTAGTCATATTATTTACTAATATGTGGGATATTGGTTACTTTTCTCCTATTATGAGATCTACTATTTGCATAGTTACAAAGTATGCTAATACTTTAATATGATTCTTGCATTTGTGTCCCTGGGACTAATATCAATACTTAGTTCACATACATATTGGTCAAACAGTTCATTGATGTGCCCGAAACAACACAAAAAAATGTTGTAATAATAGTTGTTCCTCACCTATTTTTTTTTATGAGTAGTTATCATGGAAGGAATTTTACTATAGGATTTATTGCAAGTGAATTTTTTCTATGGAAACTAAACAAAATTCTATCTAGTAATTATTTTGGAGCAAAAAATGTTAAACTACGCCAAGAAAAACATGGTTATTTTACAACATGGGGTGGAAGAGATGTGTCATGCGGGTGGGTATCGTTAAATTTTGTTGTGTGGTACATACATCTACACTTATATGATGCTCAATTTTCTTACAACATGGGACAGACAAGGTATGTCACATGGGTGGGTAATGTAAAGTTTTACTTCATGATACAGAGATATGTACTTCTACGGATTTGAAACCTAGACTTATGGATATGAACACTCTCTAAACACTTCTCAACTTCAACTTTAGACAATAGATACTCAAAATTTGGATTGTAAACGAAGTGTAGAAACCACACAATGCAAAAAATTAGGAAATATTATAGTCCTAAAATATACTTAAAATATGGACTATAAACTCAAAAGTGCAAACACTACATAAAGTGGAAAATTAGAACAACAAACAATATAATACCTAATATATATCACACATTGTTCTAAAGATTTTGGCCAACAAAAAGAATGTGTAGGACGTGAATCACGCGTATCTCTATTAATTGAAAGAAGAAAAACAAAGAAACCTCTCAAAATTTAGTTTGTTTCACTGGCCCAGTGGTGTGTCCTACCTTTCCTTTATATACCGGGAGAGATTACGGTTACAGTAATTATGAACCATCATCATGTTTCACCTAGGTTAGAATAGGTAAACTCTAACCCTAATCCCCTAGGAGAGTTTTCCTTTCCTTCATGGATGTATTGGCCCATAATAGAGTGACCTCAAGGACATAAGTCAACACATGCATCAATGTCCTTGAAATCTATGCCCTACTTAAAGCTGGAAACTTTCTTATGCACAATTTGTGGTCTAAAATGGTAGCTTCAACTAAACTATTTGAACAACACTTTCCAGGTTAAGGAAAAGAATGTGCCTCCCAAAGACATTACTTTCTCAAAATGACGATCTAACCTAGAAATGGTGCATGTCGTTGAAGGAAGTGTATCTAGGTTCAGTCTTCATAAATGTAATTTTGATCTTTGTACTTGTAAAAGAAAAGAAATATTATTTTTGTAAATTGTAAAAATGAGTTTCTTGCTCATTGCATAGGTCTAACATGTGTTGAAGTGCTATAGGACAGTCAAAGAGTTAAAGAAAATGTTGAAGAACCCTTCTTGGGCATATATCAAATGTATTTGAGTCGCAAACATTGTCAAATAGCCCTGCAACGACAAGCACAATTCTCTTTGTCATGTCGGCCTGCAAATCGAATTAAAAGAAGGCACATCGGTTGATATTAGGAGATACATTGGTTCACTCGGCCAAGTCGGCTTATTATGGAGGAAAAACTACTATAAATACCCAGCTAGGGTCTGCACAAAAAGAAGGTACAGGAACTCACATTTCTATGAAATATTCGAATGGGTATAGGGTCTGAGATCCACATTACAGGAAGGCAAAATAATCTCAGATAAACTCTGAAATTTTCGATGGTGATTACAATGAGTAATCACAGTCTCAAGACCTCGCAAATATCTTAGATCTATGCACTTTCGAATGGGTACCACAGAGGTACAGTCTCAGCATAATTGTGACAAGGAAGATATCGGTGCAAGGAGAACACAATCACAATTTCGATGAAGATCTCAGTGCATAAAGAAAACACATTCATGATCTTGGTGATCTCACAACAGCACACACAGTGTTAGAATACATATAGATGCAGTCATGATCTCAGCATATGTGTAGATCTCATAGTGTCACACTCTGTCTTGACATACCTCAAGGTACAATCATGATCTCGGTGAAGGTACAACTATTGTGAGACAGTCATGATCTCGGTGAAGGTACAACTATTGTGAGACAGTCATGATCTCGGTAGATCTAGGTGAAACTCTCATTCATATATATACATATCTCAATATGGAGATCTTGGTGAAGGTGAAACAATGGTGTTGCAACAATAATAAAGATCTTGGTGGTGTAGTAGTGATGACCTCAGTGGTGCAGCAATGATGATGATCTCAACAGTGACAAAGAAGAGGATTGGTGTCTTGGTCTTGGAGTGGCCTAATAGGTCAAGAGTCATGGTCATGGTATTCGTCAATTGGAATCTCTATAAGAATAATTTCATGCAGGTTTTACTCTCAAATAGTGAGAGGTTTTGGCCCTGGAAGAAAGCCAACATCATGTGTTCTTGTCTCTTTTGTTTTTGGTAACTATTTGATGAACTAAGCAGACACACTCTAATAATAAGGAAATATTGTACTAATAAGAAAAGTTAAAAGAACCTAAAAAATAGTTATCATTGCGATAAGAATCTCGTTAACTTCATTTTCCCTAGATTATTCAACATGGAATCAGAGCTAAGGTGCTGAAATCAAAGGAAGGGCAGCAAATAGGCATTCAAGGATCAAGCTTCAAGAAGGATATCAAGGAAAGGGATCAATATCTAAAAAAATCAGTCCATAACAACAAGAGCTTTTGTCTCCATAGTCATCATCAAAAGGCCATCAAGACCCTCATCAAGTTGTATACAAAGCAAGGTAGCTCAAAGGACCTCAAAAACAAAGACCACATCATCTTGGAACATGTTGAAACCCTAGAAGAAGTCTGATCTACACTACAAAAGAAGGCAAATCATATTGAAGGAAAGAAAGCATTGTCATCTTCAAGGTTATAAAAACAAGCAAGGATCATCTCCTTTCCCTAGAAGAAGATCATCCAAGAAGAAGCCCTAATACATCTTCTTCAACCATCATCAAAGTGATCAAGTGGAAGAGTTCATCTTCACTTGTCAAGTAAGTATCTTTTCATTCTATAATCAAGTTTGGTTAAATAACTTTATGTTTGCAAGGAGATTTGTAAATTGGCTGGGCCATCAAGATTCCTTGCATAAGAAAGGAGGATAGATACAGTCCATGAAAGAGAATTCATATGAAATCAGTCCTAGGTCCTCTCATCCTTATGTAGCAGGAGAGGTGAAATAAAAGAGAGATATGAAATGATAGAAGATATACTCTTTGAAATGTAGTGAAGAAGGTCATGTCACTTAGACCTGATTGAAGGTATCAAAGAATAAAGGAATATCTTCATAATATCCCAATTGAGAGATGAAAATAATCGCCATTGTTCTAACTGATAGGCAAGGTAACAAATGTCCATGAACAAAAAGGTTACCTCATTCAAAAAAAATTGGTCTCTATGGTAGATAGAGAAAGACAAGTTTATGGCAAAAGTATTGAAGGTTAAAGGACTCAAACATGTGCACAAAGGAAAGGGAAGTTTTGTCCTCAAACAAGACAGAATAATATAGCTAAGATTTGATGCTATGGAAGGGCTATAGAAAGAATCTCATATCAATGGAAAGATGGGGGAAGCTGAACAAAAGGGCCAAGGAAAGCGAGAATAATAGATCTATACTATGATCAAGATGGTATCCCTCACAAAAGGGTCCTATCATAAGCTCCTAAATCTTGTGTTATAGATATGGCCATGATAATAAGATGCATCGTGGAAGCATTAGAAACTACAGCTCGTGACATCACCATGGGAATCATGAAGGAAAAAATCCATGGCAATCAAACATGAAGGATATAACTCTTGGGAAACTCATTGGACATTGCAGGAAAGGAAGAAGTCATCCAGGACAAGGATCATCATACATCAAGTAAAAAAGGAAACATTTGAAAGATGGGGATATACAAGAGCCTCAAGATCCTATGAAGGAATCCTCATCAGAGGGTTCACTAATCTAGAGAGGAAGCAAGTGTTTCATCAGGAACTCCAACTTATGGAATTCATGGGATGATGGTGTGATGACATGATGCAGATCAAGATCTTTTCAATCAAGGAAGCTGTTGGAAGAAGCCTAGATGACCTAAAGATAAAATGAGGTATGTATGATTGTGTTTAATATTATAATGTCATGTCGTATGGTTGCAGGTAACAAGGATCATTACTTCTACCTTGAGAAGCATTATCAAGAGAAAAATAATCTCCTCCTCTGAAAGGATGATGGAAGGCATAAGTTACATTAGATGAAATCAACATAATATGTCCTCACATGAAGTATGAGGTGGTTGACTACAATTAAGAAACTTTGATTGAAAGATATTGAGAATGGAATGTGTGAGGAAGGAAGAGATTGATATGAAACCCTGATGAAGGCAATCAACATTGAAAAGACCAAGAAGACTTGACTAGGAAATCTCCCGAAAATATATGAAGACTTTGATGATGAAGACCCTTGACAATGGAAATCTTTGGGAGATGTGTCAACATGTATGCAGGATGTTGATACATACAGGAAGATGTCATGACGAATATCCATCTCGGAAGGTATGATTTGATTTAATATTATGTTTTGATTTCTTGAATAATATTTGGATGAGTTCATGCAGGGCTACTCGAACAATAGTTGTAAGTACAAGTACAACTAGCATTGATGTGGTGGATGGAAGAATCATGATGAGAAAGAAGTAGTCATATGAAGAAGGTTCCAAATATGTATCAAGAAGGCCACTTTCCATGAATGAAAGGAATGACATGACAACCCAAGAAGGAAAGTGATCGATGGTTGATGCCCTACAAGGAAGAAGCTCAACTAAATTTCATGACATCAAGGAAAGAAGTTGATCAAGCAACTGAAGGACCCACAAAGAAGAAGTTGTTGATGAAAAAGGAGAGTCTCTTGTTAAGATGGAGCTCTGATAGGTTCATGATCAAGAGGGAGCTTGGATTGGGTCACCCCTAATTAAAAAGGAGTGACAATTGTGTTTTTCTTTTTCATGTGTCATGCATTAGACTAGGACTAACAACCATAAATCTTAATGAAGGCCATGAAGAGAAATGTAGACACATGATGGATGTATCTTCCCTAGTTGAGAGGGAGAGATAGACACAACATTCTTGTCTTCATTTGGGAAGAAAGAATGGAGGATTGGGTAATCATCTGGAATCTAATGCTCTTTGAGGATGTGTAGGGCGTCCAAGATAAGAGTAGGCAAGAGGATCAATATTATTTGAGGGATGGGAACCCAAGATAAGAATAGTCCTAGAAGGTCATACTCAGTGAACACCCAGGTGGGTATATACCTTGAGAGACAATGATGAAGGTGTCTATAATCGTTGGTCTCGCCAACATTGTAGCTCATGGTCTCATGGAGAGATGGATTTGTTAGTCATGGCCTTGTAATGTGACAATGTTGGTTGATATGATGCTATACAAATGGGATTACCAATCTGATTCTTCCTATGAGAAATTCTTCAGATTGAGAATGACCAATATCATTATGAATACCTCAATTAAGAGGGAGTGTTGAAGGAAGTGTAACTAGGTTCGGTCTTCATAAATGTATTTTTTATCTTTATACTTGTAAAAGAAAAGAAATATTGTTTTTGTAAATTGTAAAAATGAGTTTCTTGCTCATTTCATAGGTCTATCACGTGTTGAAGTGCTATAGGAAAGTCAAAGAGTCAAATAAAATGTTGAAGAACCCTTCTTGGGCATATATCAAATGTATTTGTCACAAACACTGTCAAATAGCCCTCCAACGACAAGCACAATCCTCTTTGTCATGTCAGCCTGCAAATCGAATTAAAAGAAGACATGTCAGTTGATATTAGGAGAAACATTGGTTCACTCGGTCAAGTCGGTTTATTATGGAGGACAAACTACTATAAATACCCAGCTAGGGTCTGTGCAAAAGGAAGGTACATGAACTTGCATTTCTCTGAAATATTCGAATGGGTATAAGGCTTGAGATTCACATTACAGGAAGGCAAAACAATCTCTGATAATCTCTGCAATTTTTGGTGGTGATTACAGTGAGTAATCATAGTCTCAAGGCCTCGCAAATATTTGAGATCTATGAGATCTATGCTCTTTCGAATGGGTACCACAGAGGTATGGTCTCGACATAATTGTGACAAAGAAGATCTTGGTGCAAGGAGAACACAGTCACAGTCTCGGTGAAGATCTTAGTGCATAAAGAAAACACATTCATGATCTCTGTGATCTCACAACAACACACACAGTCTTGGCATACATATAGATGCAGTCATGGTCTCAGTATGTGTACATCTCACTGTGTCACACTCTGTCTTGAGATACCTCAAGGTACAATCATGATCTTAATCTTGATGAAAACACAGGCATGATGTCGATGAAGGTACAACTATGGTGAGACAGCCATGATATCGGTAGATCTAGGTACAACTATCATTCATATACATACATATCTCAATATGGATATCTCGTTGATGAAGACCTCGGTGAAGGTGCAACAATGGTGTTGCAGTAGTAATAAAGATCTTGGTGGTGCAATAGTGATGACCCCAGTGGTGCAGCCATGATTATGATCTCAGCAGTGACAAAGAAGAGGATTGGTGCCTTAGTCTTCGAGTGGCCAAATAGGTCAAGAGTCATGGTCTTGGTATTCGTCAATTGGAATCTCTATAAGAAGAATTTCGTGCGGGTTTTCCTCTCAAAGAGTGAGAGGTGTTGGCCTGAAAAAAAGCCAACAATGTGTGTTCTTGTCTCTTTTGTTTTTCGTAACCATTTGATGAACTAAGCAGAGACACTCTAATAATAAGGAAATATTGTACTAATAAGAAAATTTAAAAGAACCTCAAATATTTATCATTGTGAGAAAAATCTCATTAAATTCATTTGCCATAGCTTCTTCAACTAATGCATGTGTCTCAATCATTAAATGTTGTTGTGCCTCCTAAGGGCTTCTCTTCTTGTTATGCTTTGTCCACCCTTCCATCTCTACGACACACATATTGAGAGATGAATGATTATGCTATATGTGCCCTTGAGAGAGAATACTTATTGAGCAACAAGAAATGCTAATAACTAAAATAAAAATAAAAAACCTTAACTTCTTATGTTTGATGCTAAAAAATTGACAAAAGAAGAAAGAATAGACTCTTTACAATGCTAAAAAATCTAGCTTATATCAAACTTAAACTTGGTTGTTTTAACTAGTGAGGTTTGCACTGGGCTTTAGATCCATGTTTGTGATGGACCTATGCTAGTGATATTCTTTCCTGAGAATTGAGTCTAAGAAAATGTCTGGCATCAAAGAAAAGAGTTTGGAGACACAACTTGAGGTATTTTTCGTGAGGAAAGAGAACAAACAACTTATGTTGTTAACAAATATTGTACTTAAATGCTTTTGATCATTTTTTTAATTTCAAAAAGTTCTTTTGCTATCATAATTACAAGAATATATTTCTTATTTTTATTGAACCTTCAAATCATGTTGGCATTATTGAATTTGTCATTTCTTTTATCCATACTATTTCGCAAACCTGGTAACTATGCATTTTGTTTGTTGATATTCTTGAGAATATGAATATTATATGATATATAAAATTCTCCAATAACTAAATGGAAGATTTAAATAATTGTGTGTGTGTTTTTTTTCTTTATAGGGTTCTCTTCATTCTACATTGGTTGATGCAATTCGACTGCATTTGCCAACTTTGCTTACTAGTACCTTTGGTAAGCAAATTCTTTCACATAACGATTTGAAAACATAACCTATATACATTTCATTTTGGAGACTCATGGTTTTATCGAATACAACTCCGACACCCAACATTCTCATCAGTGTGCCACATTTTGTAGATTGTATATTATGTTTTTTTTTATTACCATTTGATTGGCATATAAAATCAAGTATTGAATGTGTAACCTTGTAATAAGATATTGTGGCTAGCATGAGAACTATATTGTTGTTTAGATTGGAGGGTGATAGTTATACAACTGAATCAAATTTGTAATTGCTTGATTAGGTGGATACCAATTTTCACTTCCAAATGTTTCTTAACTCAAAACATTCAAGAAAAGACATTAATACTGGAAATGTTAATGCTTTTGTTGGCATGTGGCTTCCTGGCAGAGCCACGTGATGGAAATGTGCGAAAATCAAAGGCAGTGACATTTCCACCATGTGGCTCTTGTTATAATTGTGCAAGTGCTCTGTAAAAAACGTAAGTGTGGTTGCAATCTTGAGAGAAAATGTGATGAATGATAATCACATATAAGATGATGCTTTGAAATTTTGGACTATGGAAAAATGAACATCGAGTTACGTTGTTGTGACAATAAAAGAATGGGACTTTCTAAAGTCAATATCACGGTGATTTAAGAAAACATTTGTTAAAGGACTATTATGCCTATGAAAAACAAGTTATATTGCTTTTTATTTTGGTAAAAAAAATGATTTTCAATTAGTTTTGAAATTCTTAAACAGATTTTGTGAAGTTTATTAAAGTTTTGTAAGCTTGGTGGGACTACATCTTCGTCATGTCCAATATATCACCCCGACCAGGGTAGGGAATTGAACTTGTGTCTTCATATCATGGAGTACCTTAACAGAGCACCTGATCACTGTCTATCCAAGACCCTATGGACATTAAATTGAATATTTTGAAAAAAGAAAATGTAGTCTTTTTTTCTATTTTTAATTGCTTGATCACTATTTTTATGTGGTTTTAAATTGAATTATAATATATAAAAAATCTATTAAAAAAAATCTATTCACGTGTCATAATAATGACTGATATAAAAGTGTCATGTTAATAACTACCCACCATAATTTAAGCAAGTATTTGCATAAAAAAAATGGTGGGAAACTATCCACATGGCATTTGCTATTAAAACGCTGGAATAACAATCATTATTAAAGTTTCTATGTCATTAAACTTTGTCCTTTATTTTTATTTATTTATTTAAAAATAAATTTCTAACCACAGATTATATAGAGTTCATCAACCATAAAAACAATATTTTGACATCAATTTACTTTCAAAATATACTTTATAAAAATAAACACATCCACAATAAATATAATATATTATTTTTATATATACATCTAGTAATATCATAAATATTTTTTTACAACATTTATATAAATACACAAAATGAATTTAAACAACATATCAATTACATTTATATACAAATAATATGAAATTTAAATAAATACACTTACCAAGAGTTGTTACTACCCACCATTATTTATGTTTTCTTCAACACTTTAATAAGTAGGAGTACCCCCGGATGCGGGTGGTTAACAGCTCAATGGTTATGTGGAAGGCGTATCACATGGGTAGGTGTCAGCCCCCATGCGCCACGAGTAATAATGCTGGTCAGGCGAGTTGGGCTCGCACAAGTTCATTTATGAAGACATTAACTTCGTCCATCCGTTGCAAGGTTAACAGTGCCATGGCGCTCCATAAGCGAACTGCTCCCGCGGCTTTGTTGCATTCCTCTGCAACCCCTTGGATTGCAGCGCTGTGCGTTTTTCTGAGTCTCTCTGCTAGCGAACACAGGCACGGTAGTGCGCCAGGTTCATATGATCCATTTGATGTTCTGTTGTTGTTTCGTTCAGAGCACTCTTCTATTTGCATTCACCCTCTGAACGCTGCAATGCCGCGAGAAAGGCCCAGGTTATTGAGCAGACGTGGTGGCTCTGGTGGCCGAGCGGCCTCTCAGCGGTCTTCTGAAACAATGGAACCTGGGCGGAGCAGTCCACCGGTCACAAGAGGCGGAAGAGGCAGGGGTCGTGGAAGAATTGGGAGGGTCGAATGTGAGCATGTTGCTCATCCCACTGTGCGTTATCGCATTCCATGCTCTCTCGCTAATTCCACTTTCATAGTCTCTGTCACCATAGAAAAATGTGAAGATAACAGGGACCTGGGAGCCGCCCATCCTGAAGCACTTGCCGAACAGAGGAATGTGAATCCAGTGGATAACCTGCGCCCGGTCATGGGGAGTGCTTCGATGCTGGACCCGGCCGTTCCTGCTGGCCCAAGTGCGCCTGTTCGTGGCGTACCCACAGGCTCGGTGGCTCCACATTCTGACTCGGAGGACTCTCTTCAATATGGATGCAGAGTCGTCGAGGAGCCTTATACTACTGATGATGACTGATACAGCATGACTATGTTTTGTTCTCGCAGCTACGGTTTGTCTCAGGTCTCTAACTGTCAATGTGTCGTTTATACTTATCATGACTATGTATTGTTTCGCGCAGTTACTGTTTGTCTCAGGTCTATGTCCGTCCATGTGTCGTTTACACTTAGCACTGTGGCATGTTGGTCCAATGTATTGTCTCCGCTTTGTTCAAATCTGTGTTGTGTCGAAGAGGAAGTCAACTTACTGATGGAGGTTCACACTGTTTTGACCTCATGAGCTTTTTTGTAATATGCCATTCACTGGGCAGAACTCTCAAGGCCACGACCTTGCTGTAACTTTTTTGTATCAATAATAGAAGTAGCCAGATTGAGAAAAAAAAATAAGTAGGAGTACAAATTTATATGTGCAGACTCCATTATATAATTTTATTTAATATTTATAAGAAATAAATACGGAAATATTAATAATAAATTAAAACGGTTACCAATTCAAAATACAAATAACTATGTAAATAAAACAATTCCATTTTTTTTGTAGCCCCTAAGGTTAGCTCAACTAGTTGAGTCCCCGTTGTTAAGTACCTCGTTGATCAGGAGTAGCGTGGATGTAGCGTGGATGTAGTGACCACTGGTAAACCACTCGTTTAAAAAACAAACTCCATTTTTAATATTTATATTTTTTTATTGTTGAAAACATTTGTCTATATACAATTTTAGTTCTTTATTGTTTTTACTTTAATTTAATTATTCATTATTTGTTGTATAAAACACAGATATTAAATAACAACTCTACATATTACACTTGTTTAATTTTAATTAGTACACAAATAAAATAAAAATGGAAAATTTAAGAAAACATAAAACTATTTTTTTCCCGAAATATTGTAATAAACTCTTGAAACCTTGAGATCTACATATTACACTTGTTTAATTTTAATTAGTACATAAATAAAATAAAAATGGAAAATTTAAGAAAACATAAAACTATTTTTTTCCCGAAATACTGTAATAAACTCTTGAAACCTTGAGCGATGGTCAAAATTTTAAAAATAATACCATCTTATAAAACTAACTTGTAGTGATATCAAAAGGCCTATAAAGAAATCTTTTGAAAGATCGTAGCTTTGGTAATTATTAACATTTTGAAAATTTGAGATATATATTATAAGCGGGATGAAGTATGATGTTTTTTTTTAAATAACCACGCATGTGTTCCAAGGATCGATTCATTCTAAAACATTGAAGCATAGTTGAAAATACTTTTTGAATTTCTCACAAAAATGTACATTGTTCCAAACTTAGAAGAGAATGATAACACCAAAAATTTAAAAATTATTGAAATGCGTAAGGATGTATTAAAGATAAGTGTTATATAGTAGTTAGTTTTTTTTGGTTAGTTTAAATATAATTAATTTAAAATATGTGTTATGGTTAAATATGTTATTTTTTATTATTAATTTATATTATATATTTGTTTATTGGTTATGAAACTGATTTTAATATTCATTAATTTTGGAATAAGTATGAATTAAAAAGTTGAAAATGTATATTTATCTAAAATTATGATGATCACATGATAATATATTTGGTAATTTTAAATGAAAAATTAAAAGACAAGAATATAATACAGATAGGTTATATATTTGAAATTGCTTTAAAGATAATAATTTGGGTGGTAACCGGTGCATTTAATTCTCACTTCACTTGGATTCTATTCTCTCGAGTACTAGAGTTCGTTGGGCCTAGAAAATACATGATTTGATTAAAAGTAATATGAGTGATAATCAAAAGGGAGATTAGTTCTGTTGAAAATATTATTAGGCTAAAACCGCATTTGATCTTGAAGTAAGGCCTAAAATTACTTTTTGATTGCCTAAGAACTCATCTTCGTTGGGCCTAGAAAATACATGATTTGATTAAAAGTAATATGAGTGATAATCAAAAGGGAGATTAGTTCTGTTGAAAATATTATTAGGCTAAAACCGCATTTGATCTTGAAGTAAGGCCTAAAATTACTTTTTGATTGCCTAAGAACTCATCTTCCTCGAATGAAAGGAAACTACGTAAATCATTAGTAAGTTATTTCAAATAACAAAATTTTCCCTAAATAATAATAATAACTATATTAACTAAAATTTACAAATAACTATATTCATTACCTATTAACAACTAAATACAATGATTTTTTTTCAAATAAAAAATATATCGTTTTTAATAATACTTAAAAATATTTCTAAAAATGATATATATATATATATATATATATATATATATATATATATATATAACTCTATATCATTTTTTTCAAATAAGAAAATATATCATTTTTAATAATATTTAAAAATATTTTTTAAAGTTATATATATATATATATATATATATATATATATATATATATATAATATTATGGATGAATAAAAAGATAAATATAAGTTAAGTTTTAAATGATTAAAAAAATACAACATTTATAATAAATTCTTTTTCCTAAATGTATTTGATTTTTAATAAAAAATTAGAAATGTAAAAAATTACAGCAATAAAAATAATTAATTATAAATTTAATGTTTAGAGATTACTCATCAAAATAAAAATTAGGTATAATTCATAATTCTAGAAAAATAAAATAATAATGTGCCACAAAATCTTATTAAATTGTGAAAAAAATTATTGGATTTTATTTATTTATTTATGATCAAACTATTTAATATCTATTTAGTAACATATTTATATGATTAAAAAATTATTTGTAATGAAAATAGTTATTTGTGGTCGCTAGTTCGTATCTTAACACGATGATGCTATGTTTAATTCTTTTAAAATAACATTGTATTATTAATTTTTTTAAGCCACTTTCAAAGTTAAATTTATTATTTATATCACTTACTTATCTTTGCTTGCCATAACCTGCCTCAGAAAAAGTAATTGAATACATTGGATATTTTATTTAAAATTAAAAATATCGAGTTTGGATATTTTCATTTAAAGTTACTCGTAATATTATTAAAAATAAAGTTTATGTTGGATGGTGCAAGTCAATTCCAGTTACAGTTTGAACCAAAAATAATAATAAGAATAATGAATCTAGCCATGACAGTTTGGTGAAAATATTTTACAGGATGAAAACAAATGTAGTAGGGTACATAACGATTATAAAAGATAAGGTGTGATGAATTAAGTAATGTTTTTATCGAGTTTGGAGTAGAGAGATGACCGAGGAGTAATGGCGCAAATTTCAAATAATATTTAAATACAAAAAATTAAGGGCTACAAACAACGCATGGGTCTTGTCATATGCAAGATGACGACGCACAACCATAATGATAGTACATATGATCAAACATGATAGTCATTATATATTTAACAGTACCATCTGTTGCTTAATATCATTGCTACAGCCGAAGCCATTATTCGGAAATAAGATGTGAATGGCGTTAACCAATGAGATGAGAGTAAAATAAATTTAAGTATTACTAAATAATAATAATCTAATTTATATGTAGGAACATATTTTATGATGGGACATTTGTACTTTTTGGCTCATTAATCCATGCATTGAGCAATAACATGTTCATTTTCATAGCCAATCAAATTACAAAAAAATAAATTAAAATAATGTCAAAAAATAATAAATTTCATTATACAAAGTTAAACTATGGAAACTTGGAAGAACTAGGACAGCAGGACCCAAACGCGGAAGGAAAACGATAAGCCGTCAAGTGCAGTATGCAGAAAGGGCATACTGCAAAGACACGAATGCAGACATCAGGAGAATAATTCAACACCTGGAAGAGGAAGCGACCCAGGAGCAGTCCGAGTCTGAGATGGAGGATTGGGAGTACCTGTTACCAGATCCTGGCAACACCAGAGGTCGCATGTCTCTGTATAAACAGGCCTTACATGTGTATTGGGTCATGAAACGACTGCCAGCTAAGGCTATGGAGCAGGTAGCCATGGAGATGGCTGAACTAGCCCAAGGTATTCCTAATCTAAAGAAAGAGATAAACAAATTGCAGATAACCATCATGATGCAAGATGGCAAGCTCGACGAGATACAGCAGCAGCTCAAGAAGCTCACTCAGGAGGTTAAAGAGGAGGAACATCAACCGAGCGCAATGGAAGAATGACTTTGTCAAGATATGTCTATCTCTTCTTTAGTTAGGAAATAGAAAAGATCGCCACCCTTTGTTTAATTTTCATAATGCAGCTAGTAAACAGTGGTAGTTTTTTTGAATGGATAGTTTATATAGCATGGACAAGCAGACTAGTTAAATTTTGTTTTTGGATGGCTATTAAAAACTTTAGATGGCCAACAGACCCGGTTTCCCTACGGGGCGGGTTGAGGCCACCGTATGTATGCAATGGTTTTAACCCGTTATAATAGAAATGGTTCCACCTTAGCTTACAAAAAAAAAACTATGGAAACTTGATAAAAAAATTAAATCAACCCCAAAGTAATATGATTTTGACCAAAACCCAATGCAATATCCTCTGCATATGGCAAGGATAATAAGGTTAAAAGACTTTCGCAAATTATCATTGTGAAATAATTGATTATAAAAGTGATTGAATAAGATCAAAGACTTTGAAAGACCAAAACATCGAAAAGGATTTTTCGTATAAACATAATTTTGATGATAATTTGAAAGAGTTCATGAAAGCAAAGATTATTATTTGAGTTGTGAAAATCCATAAATAACGAAATTCATCCCACTCACAACAACATAAAATATACATTCGTTATAAAAGCAATTTCAAGATTTCAAATTATAGGAATTAAAAGGGTTTTTGAAGTCTTAGGATTTGGAGAAATGGTTGAGTTTAACATTTTTTGTATGCTAGTTTGTTGAAGATCTTTGGTGGATTGATTAGTTTTGGTTGGGAGTGATTTCTAGTTAGGAGGAATTTGTGGCTAGGGTTTTGATATGATTTCCCTAATTAAGGTTTGGAGCATTTAACTTGTACCAACTTGTGTTGGTTATTGGTATGTATATGTACTTCACTCTCACACACACATGTGTGTGTTAATTAGGTCTAGCCTAAGTGATTATGGGATGGAGTGTTATCCTTCCTACCTAGGTTCTATTCCTATTAGTGACATGTTGAGTTCACATTGAGTATATGTTGTAATGTCTTCCATCCCTATGGTTAACCAACCTTATGCCATAAAGATTCACTGGTTTGCAACATGTAGCATCCTTGACATGAAGGAATTACTTGAGGATTCCCCCTTCCCCCCCTCCCCCCACCAACCACTCAAACATATATATAAAGTGTTCGAACTATCCAAATTTTGTTTACTTGTATATTTCAATTTCATTTCATATTATCTTAAGTATATTCTAGTGTTAGTTATTCATGTTGATTTGATATAACATTGAGTTGGATTTGTAAGTAATATGATGCATATGTATAAGATAAATGGGCATATTTATTATTGCAGTAAGTGTTTTCAATCCTAGGGGCAGCAGGAGGGGGAGGGATTCTTTGTAATCCCAAAGGAATAATAGTCGACAAGTATGCTTGGGGTTTAAGAAAAAAGACCAACAATCAAGCAGAGGTTTATGGTCTCTACTTGGGGCTCCTCTTAGCCCAGAAGAGTGGAGTTAGGGATATCACAATCCTGGGGGATTCCTTTCTCATCATAAGGCATTTATGATCAAACTCCCCGCTCTAGATAATAAACTAAACCAAATGTTGCAGCGAGATCAAGGTATTATCCTCACTTTCACTAACTATCAAACTTTTCATATTCTAAGGAACGTTAACTGAGAGGAAAATCTTATGGCAAACAAGGCCTGTCGTTTGAAAGAAGCGAACATAAGTCAATGGGGTTGACGATTTCTCCCCCATCCTCTAAATTGTTCCCATGGTGTCCCACTCTAACTCCCTATCCCCTAGTCCCACCCATAAAAGGAACCATCTTATTATAATTCCTCCCCCGAGGCGCATATTTCATCCCCCTCCATCTTGCCAACCCGTCACTCCATGACATCAATCCACTTCTTCTCACCGCTTGTTTGCATGATGATGTCATTCCCTCTCTCCATGACACGAAGCACTTGTTCCTGTCCCCACATGACATTCCCTGAGTCAGATTTGTAGTTGTGGGATCGTTCATGTCCTCTCCATCATCCAACTATGAGTTGCATTTACTCTCCCTAGATCAAACTAGACGACCCAACCGTTCGAATTACATGTAACGTGAGGAGGAAGCACCCTCACTTCATAGAATAATGATGGATCCACCTTGGGATCTTGGTGGCTTGGGCTCTTCTCTGCACCATCGCACGAGGCACCTGCATGGTAATTTCTTTAAATCTCTCTTGAGCTATTCGAATTTTCCCATTCTTGTGATCAATTACAGGTCTGGTATGTGGCTAGCTAGGGTCTCGTTCTTCTCTCTTGGTGTGGGGAAACCGGGCAAGACTTAGAGTCGAGAAGATTTAGTTCAATTTTGGGTTGTGCCTCTCTATTAGGGTGCTTTTGGTTCACCCAGAGAGCTTTGCAAGTTGAAATTCCTCGAAGTTTCCTTAATTGTACCACTATTTGGGTTTCTTATAAGATCCAGTTCGTTGCTCTGCGTTTCAGTCACGATGGTCTCTACAGGATTATTGGCCCAGAGAAGAGGATCCCACAGAACCAATAAAATTCATCTGCCTCCAATTATGTGTTTGTGTTTCTCTGCAACGATGCTTTGTCTCCATGGCTTCTAGTTCGTGGGGTTGTCGTCATGCTTGTTCAGGTAGGGTGGCGAGAAGTAATTTCAAGAATTTGGCCATGGATAGGACGTATCCTCTCTCTGCACCCTCGATTTCCTCAGTTTGTGACCAATGTGTTAGTGAGCATGTAGAGATGAGGGTTGAAATCTTTGACCTCCAGGTTTTGTTGCATAGACAAAACGAGGCTACCGCTTAAAATTTGGACATCATTGAAGCTAAGAGAAAGCAGATTGCTCGCTTGGAGGATGAGGCCGAGGCACTCCGTAGCATGATAAAAGGCCTCCAACTGTAGGTGGCTAACCCGACCACCCTTCCAGAAGACAAGAGTCTCGGCTTTGACTTAAATCGCCCAGCAAATCCTAATGACCAAATTGCATGTGTAATGGTTGGTTTCTACTGCATTCTCCTTCTGCCAGAATTTTGTTGGGTCTATACTAGTAGAATAATTAGCATTCTGTCTTTTTTTTTTGTAGAAAATAGTGACAATTGGGCATGGCATGGTTGTTTGCAATTGTTGAATTTAAATCCCACTGATGTAATTGAATTGTAAATCCCCTTAGTATTTTGTCGTGTCTGGGTGTGGATTTAATAGAAAAGTACTCACTGTTGTAAAAAAATAAATAAGTGTTTTCAATCCTATTATATGCTTTGGAAGTGTACTACAAGGAATGAAACTTTTTGGTACTAAGATACATTTATTTGATTTTATTTTGTTAGGCCGCATGGTGAATTAGGTTGGAAAGAAGTAAAATATTTATTGTAATTGAATATTTTAGATTTAACCCTAAGGTTTACAGTTCATAGGAAGTGATCAAAAACCTCAAGTTGAGATAAAAGTTGTGACCATTCTCCATCTAAAAATTGGAGTTGTCTCTATGTGAGACTTTTTGGAGTTTCGAGCTGATTTCTAACCGAAATCCAATGAAAAAAATTGTGGTGAAATCTTGATTTCTGTTGTTTAAACTAGGGTTTTAATGACATGTATAGATTCAACACCCTAAAAAACCCTTGGGGCACTTCGATTGTGAAGATTTCATCTGTTAAACTTGTGATTTCAATGAATTCCTGTTGGATTCTAAACAAATTAGATTGGAAAATAAACCAGAATTTTTTTCAAAAAGTCTCACTTATAAACAATGCCTTAAAATTTTAGAAAAGAGAGGGGAAATATATGGGACACTAAAAGGCATCAATGTCCTCAATAAACATGAATTTGTATATATATATTTTTAAATAAATATAATTGAAATATAAAATAATATAACAAATCAAAACTTTCAAAATAAATATGTTTGATTATTATTAAGTACACTTGGGACACTATAATTTTATTTTTATATATATTTTATATAATTATAATTGAAATAGGAAATAATATAACAAATCAAAACTTTCAAAATAAATATGTTAGATTATTATTAAGCACACTTGGGATACTCATTATTAATTTTGATAAGAAAATTATCAAGAATGTTTATTTTGTTATTTTTGTTGATGTTAGCGAAAATATTATGTTTATATGTTATTTTTGTTATAATAAAAATATTATTGTGCAGAGGCACTCTGCAACTCAGTGTGGTAGATATGTTGTAATGTTTTATAAACATTTTGACTGAGTCAAAATAAAATAACCCCATGTTAAAATAAAAATAGCTTGAAACTAAAATAACTAGCCTAGATCCATCTTAATTTTGGATCTACCAAGCGTCGAGAGGGATCAAATCCCTTTTTTTTCTAAAAGTGGCTTACACCTCAAAAGATTTGATCCCTTTCGACACTTGGTGGATCCAAAGTTAAGGTGGATCTAGGTTGGTTTAGTTGTTAATGGATCTTAGATATCCTTTTTTTATTATTATTGGGAAGCACTCCCAAAATTCATTTGCTGGAAGGTATGGATAGTTAGATATAATGAAGTCTTCAATAATTTAGAAATTGTGTCACACTCTACAACCGTGAAAGTTATTGTTTTGTGCTCTAAATTTGGGGACTTAAAGTTTGATAATGAATTTTCTTAGCTGCGATTAAATACACTTGAAAGGCAATGGTGTTCAAAATTTTCTAATTTGGTTAGACTGCCTACAACTGTGGAATGAAATAACAAAAATTCTCAAGAATTTTGGAGGCTAAGATTGACAAAAGAAAAATTACGATCTTGGAAGCAATAGCGAGAAGGACTGATCCTCAAATTTTGATGGGGCTTCGAATAGGAATCTAGGGGTGGTAGGAGGGGTGTTCTATGGTCGTGAGCAATTTAATGTTGCAGAGTATTCATAGGGCTTAAGATGCATGACAAACAACCAAGCTAAAGCTTATGCCCTCTACTAGGGGATTTAATTAGCCAAAGAAAAACATGTAACTTACCTCATTATTTTTGGAGATTCCCTCCTTCTTATTAAACATTGGGTGAATGGCTCCTCTCCGAGGGACAAAAAATTAGAAAGTATTACAAAAAGAATTGGGAAATCAACGAAAGGGTTCTCTTCAATAGTATATTTCCATGTTCTCCATGATCTCAAAAAGTATGTGGACTTATGTGCTAATGATGTTGACAATAGCAACAATAAATGATAAAAATAGAATCCAGAAATTCCACTTTAATTTGTCCTTGAATTAAACTGAGAATTAAAATCGAATTATATTCTCATAACAACTTGTAATAGTTAACTAAAGTGAGTTGACTTAGTTAACTTATGAATTTCAAGTTAGAAGTCTTTCTGAAGTCATGTATATGTTCTCCCTATATTATAGGGGTCCAGGATGAGTTAAGTATGAGGGGTAATTAGTTAACTCAGTTTACTGAGTTAAGTCCAGTTAAATTAGTTCCAAACTGTTTGAGGAACTAATAGTGAGTTAACAGTTAGTTGATGCATTAGTGCACTCAACTCACACTCAACTAGTGCTACTCCAGTTAATTGAAGATTCCCTAATTAGAAACTCACGCATGTCAATTCTGAGAAAGACCCAATTGAGACTAGAGTGTAGGGACAATGTACTATTTGTTGTATAATTTTTTGAGTTGTACAGATGGTGCATGCAATCAAGAATTGAAACTAGAAGGGATTGCGCAGTTATGGATGAGGAATTTCCCTTTAAATACAGGGTAATTCTCTCAGGAATTTTGCAAATAATTAAAAGCTTAGTGGCTAGGAAATTTGGCTAAGTATTGGCCAAAGGAAGTCATCAAGCGGAGGATAGGAAATAATTGTGGAGGTTAAGCTCAAGGTTGAGAAGATCATATTGTATTTATCCAAATTCTTTGACCAAGGGAACAAGGAAATAGGGAGCTTGGAGAGTAGAGAAGAGGCATGGATTTGGCTTGAGCTTGCTTGTGAGATGGGAGATTGATTTTACTGAGTGTTGGGATTGTTCTTGAGATAAAAATCATTGTATTATCATCTTGGATTTCTGATTAATGCAACACAGATAGTGGGGTTTTGATCTATGGTTTTCCCTGGATATTTATTGTGTTATGTGTCATTGATGTTCTTCCTCTTGTCGATTATTTTTTTGCTCGATATTTATGTGCTTCCGCTGTAAAGAGTAGAAGTAGATTCTTGTCTCTTGTTATAGTATATTACATGAGCTTGTGAATCTATAGGATTTTCTACATGGTATTAGAGCTAAGAACAATATATTAGAGGAGATTTCGAAGTTTTGAGTTTTTGTCTGCGAGTTTGAAGAGAAGATCTGAGAATTTTTGTACAAAATTTTCGAAAACAAATAGAATATTTGGATTCTTTGCAAAAAAACACCCAACTTAAAATAAAAAAATCGGTTGAATCAGGGTTCAGATGAGGGAGATATTGCTGATTTAAAATCAACTCTTTTTCTAGAAAATTTCATGACGGCGGGACAGATGAAACATATTGGTGTGCTACCCAAGAACCTATATGCTCTTGAGGTTCAAGATGAATGAAAAGCCTTGAGGAGCAAGGAAAAGGTTAGAGACTTGGTGGTTGAGTGTGAGAGTAAATTACCTCTCAACATGCAGCCCCAGAAGAAGCTTCTGAAGCAGCTTCAGGAAGTTATGGAGCAGCCACAACTAGAGAAGCTGAGAGGAGACCGAGTGAAGAGATCCACTCAAGAAGAGAAGAAGCAGTCTCAGATAATTGTGGAACAACCACAATTGAAGAAGGTGAGAGGAGACTGAGTGGAGGCATCCAGTCATGTGGAGACCTCCAGTAGGGGGGAATTTCAAACCAAGTGGGCAGAGGGATCACATGCAGCCATACCTCCAGGTGTGAGGTGGGGTGATTTGAAGTGATAGTCCCAATAGGGTTGAAATTGGGCAGGGTCCATTGAGTGGTTTTATCTCATGGATCGTACCTTGCTACGAGAGCCCAAAGTACAAAGTAGCAGGAGGAATCAGTGGGATTGATGCAGTCAGAGATCAAAGTGACAAAGGCTAGAGTAGTCAGATACTGAAGAAGCATAGAGAGGGTTGACAACAATGCATAAATGAATAGTCAACAAAAGCGTGGAGTTTTTAGTCAACGAAGGCAATAGAAGTCAGAGACTTTGATGAGAGAGGCATCATTTTGATTCAGGTTGGATGTTTTTTGTTTTTGGAGTTGCTGGAGCAACAACACTAGAGAGAAGTGTTGCATGCAGAACATTCCAAAGGTTCAGGATTGGGATCGAGTTGAATTCCTTTCTTGTTGAGAGGGAGTGTTGAAAATAGCAACAAGAAATGATAAAAATAGAATTCAGAAATTCCAATTTAATTTGCCCTTGAATTAAACTGAGAATTAAAATCGAATTCTATTATCATAGCAACTTGTAATAGTTAACTAGAGTGAGTTGACTTAGTTAACTTAGGAATTTCGAGTTGGAAGTCTTTCTGAAGTCATGTATATGTTCTCCCTATATTATAGGGGTCCAAGATGAGTTAAATACGAGTGGTAATTAACTAACTCAGTTTACTGAGTTAAGTCAAGTTAAATTAGTTCCAAACTGTTTGAGGAACTAATAGTGAGTTAATAGTCAGTTGATGCATTAGTGCACTCAACTAGTGCTACTCCAGTTAACTGGATATTCCCTCATCAAAAAATCATGCATGTCGATTTTGAGAAAGACCCAGTTGAGACTAGAGTGCAGGGATAGTGTACTATTTATTGTATAATTTTCTGAGTTGTACAAATGGTGCATGCAATCAGGAATTGAACCTAGAAGGGATTGCGTAGTTATGGATGAGGAATTTCTCTTTAAACACAGGCTAATTCTCTCAGGAATTGTGCAAAGAATTAGAATTTTGGTGGCTTGGAAATTTGGCTAAGTATTGGCCTAAGGAAGTCATCAAGCGGAGGATAGGAAATACTTGTGTAGGTTAAGCTCAAGGTTAAGCAGAGCATATTGTATTTATCCAAATTCTTTGACCAAGGGCACAAGAAAATAGAGAGCTTGGAGAGCATATAAGAGATCTGGATTTGGCTTAGGCGTGCTTGTGAGATGGGAGATTTATTTTACTGAATGTTGGGATTGTTCTTGAGAGAACAAGCATTGTATTATCATCTTGGATTTCTGATTAATGCAATACAGACAGTGGGGTTTTGAGTTGTGGCTTTCCCCAGATATTTATTGTGTTACATTTCATTGATGTTCTTCCTCTTGTATATTATTTTTTTGCTCGATCTTTATGTGCTTCCACTGTAAAGAGTAGAATTAGATTCTTGTCTCTTGTTTTAGTAGATTACATGAGCTTTTGAATCTACATGATTTTCTACAAATGAAGGGTGTAAATTAAGATTAAGAGATTTAAAAATCAATGACATAATCAAGCCCTTTCTTATTTCTTAGAGATAAGTGGATTGACATTACACAATTATGAAGGACCACATTATCAATCAGTTATAGTATGACATGTAAATTTTAGGTTTTTTTTTTTTTTTTTTTTTTTTTTTTTTTTTGGGGGGGGGGGATCGGTTTTGTAAGGTATATAACTACAAAACCCCATTTTTTGTTATCTAGTTGGGAGTCCCTTTGTAAAAAAATGTAGTTTTTCTAAATAAGAGGGCTCAAGATTTTTTTGAATATATAGATATCTACTACCTAACACATTTGTTGTAATCTAGGCACAAACTTGCATATAAATACAAAATTGTCATTCTTGTTAAAAGGAGAAAAAAAAACTACAAGAATGATGTTAATGTTTTACTTCATTTTACTATTGCAAGCAATTTTCTTTTAACCTTTATAAATTGGCAATGTTTACCCTTTATCAAATGTGGAGAATATATAATCATTCAAATTATTATAAGGATTCTTAAAGGGAGCGAAACCATGCAATTGATTCATAATTCAAGCAAGTCACAAGGTATGAAACATGTAGGAATTTTATGTGTGTTTGTGCCAAGAGGCGCTCTCCAACCCAGTATGAAGCATGTAGGAATTTGTGTGTGTTTGTGATAAGAGGTGCTCTCCAACCCAGTATCATAGAGATGCTGTAATTTTTAATATTTTGACTCAGTAAAAAAAAAAAGAGAGAACATTTTCAAACTCCAACCATGGTTTTTCCCATGGTATTTTCTCTAATGTGGCCTATTTAAAGGCTAATAAATAAACCAACCTAGATCCATATTAACTCTAGATCTCTCTCGACGTTTGGTAGATATGAAGTTCTTCATAATTCAAGTAAGTCACAAAGTATGAAACTGGTGGGAATTTTATATGTGTTTTTTAAGGGCTTTGAAAAGTTGAAGGGGTAATAAGAAGTAACTTGTCACACCTTGTTCATTGAAAGTCATAAGTGATCAAGAGGCTAAGGATGTGAAATATGCAACAATTTTATAAGTGGTTTGAGAGGTTCAAGGAAACTCAAGGGGTAATATACCTACCGCAACAGGTATTACGCATTTGGTTTTGGCTTGACCACCTATTACTTTGGTCAAAGATTTTAAATAATTTTCAATTCAACAAAGTAAAACTTTATAAATTATTTTCTTATTTATTGCAATTTTTTTATCAGTATTTATATGTAGTGTTATTGGATGTGATTTTGAACATCTTATTACCCTGTGCTTTGTAAGTCGTGGTTGCACAATGATCGACAACTGCACAAATATACAAATGGATATTTTGTTAGTGCATGTGGCACCCCACACACGACATCGTATTGTAGAATAGGACAATCCTATCTCATAATATATGATTTTCTCTCGCCTGCAGATCACATTTCATTAAATTGGCAATCACATTTTCATTTCACTCAAATAAATGTCTCGTATCATTCATAGAGTTGATGATGGATGTCCATCGTACGATTCTCTAGAATATATGACGTATGGTTGTCTAGGTTCCATTTTGTCTCCAGTAAACATTTCCCCACTGAAAGTCAGATCTTATGTTCTAATAGATTAACTGTAACATGCAATATGGAGGCTTATGGCTCACCTTCCCTTGTACTTCTTTTGAATGCCATAAAACAGAGGGAGTATACGAACCCGAAGGCTCACCTTCACATTCATCCTTCTGTATCAGATTGGATCATCTATTTTCCAACCTTTCCTGTGTCTCCCTCATAATTTACCCATCAATATCTGGCTCTTCCTATGCTTGTCATTAATGGTTTCTCTCCTCTTATTGTTTCCCCTTTTATGCTAACTCACTTGGTGTAGGGGATTTTGTTTTCTCAAATTCTCTCATAGTAGATTTTAACAAATTGTTAAATCCTTTGCCAAATTGCAACACAGAGTTTATAGAGAGCGCAACATACAATTGTGCTTCACTATTTGCATCTACATTTTCTCTCTTACCCACATAAGCACCTCCACTTACAAATCATTCATATTTACTTCCATTCTAAGTCAACAAAACTCATTTCCCACCTTGAATTTTTTTTTTTTAATCACTTTTTCCTTTATATTTAGTTCTAAACAATTATTTATTTTATGTGGTTTCTTTAAAAAAACATTCAGCATTGGGATCTCTAAAATTTAATTATATTTGTTTTATATTTATTTTTAGATGCAAATTAGTTTAGTTTACACGACAACAAAGGAAGTTGACCTATGTTGTTAAGAAACTATGCCCAGAGCACACAAAGAGGGGATGGGTCGTTGAACCGCATTAACCAACTGACATTAGAGGAAGACGTGGCTCACTTGTCATTAGATGACAAGATCTGTTCGTAGTATCATCTGCCAGGGGTTATGCAGAGGAGAAGACAACTCAAACAAGGGAAAGGGTGGTGAACCAGAAGTGGATGGGAAGGTAGAGAAGGGAAAAAAAAAAGAGAAAAACATAAAAGGGAGCGGGAAGGAGAAGAAGGAAAACATATACATATAGATGAAGGAAGAAGGCAAGGGAATGACAAGCAGGAGAAAATTTGAAAAAGAAGGCAGAGAGTAAGATCAACATTTGATTGATAGGAGAATCTATGGAGGAAATCACTTCCAAGTGGGGGAGAAATTGCCTCTCGAGTCCCCATTGGCCAGAGGGTGGAGATGGTGATTCTTGTAAAAACCTTAAGGGCTGGGGTGGAGGAATTATTCCTAAGAAAATTCCTGGAGTGTTTATGGATATGTTCCTTGTTGTGTGCTTTATTTGTTGCGGTTTTAGATTCTCCAAGTCGGATAGAACCACAATGTTGAGTTTTGCAAGCGAATATAATGAGTATCTAGATTCCCTGTGTATGTTGTTGCTCATGATTTTACTGAAGGGTGGAGATAGTGAGTCTTTGGATTCCATGTCCCTTGTTGATTACAACTCAGTTTAAGGGTGGAGATGGTGAGTCTTTGGACTCCCTGTGCATTAGTGACTACCACTCAATTGGAGGGTGGAGGCGAAAGGATATTTGGAGTCCTAGAAGCGACTAGACTTGGTTTCTTCAGCCTTGAACAACAAACCCCTTAGTCTATGGAATCTAGCTCAGGGGTGACAGATGCAAGAGAAAACTGATTGCAGTTATCTACAATTGGGTGGAGAGTCCTAGTCCCAGACTCAGTTTCCTAAAGATCTGAAGATAAGTGTTTCTTAAGTATGTTTTATGATAATGAATGTGTAATATATTTCTGTTTGACATGATATTGTTCTGAAAATACATGACTTTATTACTTGCATTACACAATTGATTATCATACTGTGCAAAATAATAAAGGCATTGGAATAACTCATAAGAAGCTTAATCTAATTACAATAATATTTAGAAGAGAACTTATTCTTGTTACAACATGATGGTTACATGGATGATAACTTGAATTGACATGGATGATGCTACACTGTAATAATGTTGAATATTTTCCTCCTTCCTTATTCTCATTAATATGTGATATCATATGAGGGACCTCTTCTAGCCCTTAGTGATGCACATCCTGATGTTGCTCATGATTGGTCTAATTTATATGTACATTTTATTGTGTAGAGAATGTCTTACTAAGGCTAGTTATAATCTTGTGTTGGATGTAGATGGCACCCTGTCTGGGGTAATCATCCCCAAGTATTTTCTAATAGACAAGTTCCATGGGAACCCTTCACAAGCTTTGCTTCTTGGTCCATCATATATGTAGTGCCTAGGTAGGTGCACATAATTACTTGTATGGTTGTTGTAGGCCCTGGATTGTGCTATAGGTTGCAATGTGAGCATTGTAGGCATTTCAAGAGTCACCAAGCCTGTAGTAGAAGGTGATCTGAAAACCATTCGTGCAATTATGCCTAAAATTCCCTGTCCCTAAAAAGGGAATGCTTATAGGTCCATGATCTTAACCGTTATGTGCCTATCCATAAGGCTCATGCTCATAATTGGACTTAAGGAATAGAATCCCTATTCAATTGAGAAGTGTTGATATCCTGGTCGCCTTTTAAGAACCATGTGCTTCATGGTGGCTATTGTATGCTGGAAACTCTTATTTGGTCATTGAATGAGGCCGATAGATATTTTTGTTGAGATCTGTCAGATCCAGGTAAAATATTGGAGATCCCAAGAACTGTAGATCCTTGAGAGACTGGAGTGGTAAGATGCTAGCTTGTATCGGAAATCCCTTGATCAGTGTTCTTTGCTACAGACACTGTGAACCCATAGAGAGTAAATCTGACATAAGCTCAAAAGGGATAGAATCAATGGATGTCTTATAAAACTACAATGGTCGTGGAAAAACTCTAGCAAATGTCCAGATGTTTGAAGAACCACCACAACTGAGCCATGTTATAATTCCTCTGTCAATGGTGCATAGTGCAGGAAGGGAGTAAACCCTTATGAAAACCACCGTATGCAAGAGCAAACTTGTTGCTTTTGGCCCAAGTTCGAGCTAGAAACTTCATCGAAGGCTAAGGGCGAGACCCTACTATGAGTGGTGCTACTGTAACATAGGCACGAGCTTAACCATATAGCCTTAGTAGTGTAACCTTATCTACATGGTCTAATAAGAAACCTTGTCATGGAAGGGGCGGGTTGAAGTTCTGATTATGACTTATCACAAAAGAGACGAGTGGAATGATTAGTGACACATTGAATGTTATAATTCCATAAATATTTATACCAAAGGCTCGATCCCAAAAGGTCCACCCCGGAGGAAACAGTAAGGATGCATCAAGAGTTATCGTTAGGGAATACCCAGAAATTATGGTCGGGGGATGCACCGAAGGTAATAGCTGGGGTAATTCCCAAGAGTTATAGTTGGGGTAATGCTCCAGGTGTAATAATCAAGGAATGGAGACAAGAGATTTTAGTTGCGGAATGGAGCCGAAAGTTTTAGTCAGGAGATTCAGCCGGGAGGCGGAAGGGTTCATGTCGGTAAGCATTATGAAAATTGATGGTTTCCTAGAGACTATTCATCAGTAGTGTGAAGCAGGTATTCCATGGAATATTGAAGCAAATACTCCTAGATGTATAAAGCGGGGATCAGTAGAAGATATCCCTCAAATGTATGGAGCATGTTTGCCTGGATGCATAACACGAGGTTGTGGGACCCAAACTCATGAATGGGTTGACAACCATTAAAAGGTTTCCATGTGGCGCTAGGAGGTTAGCCATGTGACATGGCCATGTGGGTTCCACGTGGCAGGGTTGATGGCGTGGCGTCCTCTAATTCGTAAATTTAAAGGATCATAATTTATGATCCAAATATTGGATTGAGGTAAAGTTTTATATCACCAAATTCATCTTGATGATTTGAACGCAATGGTAATGCTTATTTCTAGCTCTTAAGACAATATATATATATATATATATATATATATATATATATATAATCCCATCTCTCCAATTGTTTATAAAATATATTAGATTAGCAAATGAACGATTTTCACTGAGGTTAAGGTGGGGGGTGTTTATAGTTATCCTATCTCTCTAACTGCTTACAAGCGAGTTTGGATTAGCAAGTGATTTCTTTTCACCAAGGTTAAGGTGGGGGGTGTTTACATTTTTATAATAAATTATGATGAAATAGTGTCTTAACATATCTCTTGTCCAATGTGTAGGAACGCCACACACAAATAACATTAAGTGGAAATACATGCTTGAATAGAAACATTTTATATTAAAACAACAATCCCAATTACATGTAAAGACTTAAAAATTCAAATATTATTGTGATTGCAAAATCTACTTTTTTGACACAAAAACAAATGTATAAGTGTGATGTAAGATGTGTATCATTTCATAGCAAAAATATATAAACTTAAAAGGAGAAGAGTTTTTAAATTTGTAAAAATTATTTCAAAATACCAAACACAATGATTATTATCTTACATATTGTTTGTTATTGATCATTCATATGTACACACATAATATGTCTCACAAAGGAGGAACTGGGTGGGGATCAAGCAAACAATCATTCTCTTCGAGAAATCAACTAACCATTGTGTTAGTAGGAGGGACATTATGTTTATGAACACCCTCATTGACATAAGGATCTTAGTGTATTGAGACGTACATGTTGTCATAAACCATACCTCAAACTTATGCAAGACAATGAAAGATGGACAAGATATTTTAAAGTCAAAACTATTTCAAAAAAAAAAAAAGCATGATATATCTTATTGTTTATATTCACCTACATACATATCCATATAATGCATCGCATACAAATTTAAAGGAAAACTAAACATACACATATCTATCCTACAATTAAAATTATAACACTTTTAATGTAGAAAAGTTAAATACAAAATCATTTTTCATGACAAATTAATATTTCAAGAGCGATTTGTAGTCGAAGCTCTCGCAATATTGACCCATTTCCCCACAAAGAAAGGCATTTCTCCCTCCAAATAAATAATGGATGAATCCCCAGATCCCACAAAGTTTTTGGCATACTTCGATGGAGCCTCTAGTGACTCAACTAACAAGAGTGGTGGTGGTTACATCCTCTTTTTGTCAACCACTCATTATTTTCATGCTAAAATGGGATTGGACCCAAGAACAAAAAAGAAGGCTAATTATTGGCATGTAAAAACTTATTAGCCTTTGCAAAGGAAAATGATGCACACAATTTCAAGTGTATGGAGACTCTATGCTAGTTGTTAATTGGTTAAATACAACCCAAGTTTGGTGGAATATTCTCTTATGTCCAATTTTAGAAGATATATGGAAACTCAAAGACTCATTCATTTTCTTTGTATGTTCTCATATTTACATGGAGTGAAATGTTTGGTTGAAAAAATTTCAAAATCATAATTAAATATGGAATAGAACCTTTCTCATAGTCAAGAGCAACGTGAAGGCTCTTCATATGAATTATATCATAAGATGTTCATAGAACATGCTCGCCAAAATTGAATTGTTTTAAGTTTATTGCTGAAACTATGTAAAGTAATGTAAATACAAAAGCATGTTGTTTACAGAGCAAAATATCATTTTTTATGTCATCCACTTAAAGGGGCAAGAGCTAGTTTTATGTCGTCGTTTGTTTGTTTTTTTGTTGTTGATGTAAACATTTTAAATTGGATAGGAACAAGTCTCATAGTGCTATTTTTTGAGGATGTAAAATGCTATTATCTAGTGGTATCACTGGCCAAATCAGATTTGATATGATGTAGTCTTATTATGACAATTCTCAGTAGCAAGCCACAAACCTAGGTAGATGCAAGCAATACACAAGAGATGCATCTACAAAATGTAATTTTGAATATTCTTGAGTGATCTAGATTTATGCAGGAACGAAATGAAATATAGATTTAAACATTAAACATAGAGCTACATCGAAAATTGAACTTCAATTCATTGATAACAAATACTAAAAGTTGTTTACATGTAGAATGGAAATAAACTAGCTTGGGCGATGGTAGTCATATTTGAGAAGAGATGTGACGGCTACATGTCTTCTGAACTATGTTACAATGAGGCTTGGAGGCCTTTTTATTGTTGAGAAACAAGGGAAAACCCTAAACATCCAAAAACCTAACCCTAGGAGATGAAATGACAAAAAATTGTGGGCCCCGTTGGGGTAAGTTGGACTACTAACTTCTCGGGGTCATAACTTTAGCATAGGATCTCCGTTTGGATATCATAATACCTTGTTTCGAAGATATCCACAAAGGGGCAAAAAAAGGAATATATAAAATGTATTCTAGCACTTTTCTGGTCTCTCCATTTTTCCATAAAAATGTCTTTTTGGACCTCAAAACGGCTCTGGAAGTTTAGGACCCAAAAAATTATTGAAAATAGTAATTGTGCTAGAAATTAGGAAACTAAAAGGAATAGTGTTGGGGTTCCAAGTGGAATAGGTGAGATGCCACCAATATCCACCTGGATCCATCCTCCCCCCTTAGGAAGCAATGGTACCCATTGCATGAAGTGTCTCCAGGAGATGGGGAAACTTCTTCTGAACTTGGTCCCTGGTGAGAAACTTTCCTTGGTGCAATAGCTGGTCGGCTTTGAACACCCGATACATTTGGATACTTTGTTGGCGATTGTTTTGTTGTAGCGGATACAACCACCCTCCAGCCTTTTTCCTACACTTTGATTTTGGAGCCTTCCTTCCTATCCACAGGAGTCTATCTTGCACTGATTCATGTATTCATGCTTCAATTGAGACTTATCCTTTTCATTTGTGCTTGGGTTTCCTTGTTTCCACACTTAACTCGTCTTTCTAAGTCACAAGTTAATCTCCCGACTTGGTTGTTGAGCCTCAAAATTACTCTTTCCCTAGCAACTCTTCTCATTCCTTCTCTTTTTTTTTCCATAAGAAAGATGCATTCTCATCACTAATAACTGGTATATACTGTCTTGAGGAGGACATTTAGTGATTTACATGCTATGCTTTTTATGTTGTGCTGTTTGAATAAATTTTTGTATATTAGCTACGGAACGCAGCCTATTCTGCAACTAATTGGTTGTTCCGCAGCTACCTTCATGCTCTAACAGGTTCCTAGTGTCAGAAGGAGAAACTAGCCACATGGGCAACTTGGAAATCATCATGACATGGACCCTGTCCTATTCATTCATCCCAAGTTGACAAAGAAGATGGCATAAGACTACGGTCAATGGATAAGTCAAACACAAAGAGACCAAAGGTAACAGGACTCTATTTCGTGGTTAATTAATGTGTTTCACAGTGATGGGAAGCATTATCCAGAGCAACTACCTGTACATACAGACTCCAACAACCACCTGTACAAACGAATCCAACAGCCACCATGTCTTGGATTTATTTCTCCAGCAGACGAGGAAGAAATTTCGCATATCTATCTTCTACGTGTTTGGCTGTAGCATGCTTTTCTCCACAAACAGTTATAGGATTTTTCTTATAAATACCTGTGTAAGGGACCAAAGAAGTTAGTGATAGTAATAGTTTTATTGTGAAATCGAAGTTCTAGACTCTGTAATTTTTGGGCGTTTTGTGTCCCTGTTTTAGTATGAGAAGACCGCATGTTTTTATGAACATCTGAAGGAATTTTCTTGGAGTTGATCAAGGAAGCGTAGCCTAATCAGTTGCAGAGGGCCCCTGCACTGAAGAAGGTTTCATTTCATTTTATTTTTCTTCTTCTTGTTAACTATAAATTCATCATTTTCTTTCTAAAACAGTGTTTATAATCATTTCTTACTAACAGTGTTTATAATGCAATTTCCATCATTTTCTTATTAACAGTATTTATAATTTAGAGCAGTTTCCATTAGCTTGATTTCTTTTTAGTTTTTATCAGTAGTTTAGAAGATAGAACTCAATAGTGTAATCTTGTTTCTTCAATTAAAAATTAACCTTGTTTCAGGATGAGAGTAGGATTGAAGAATGATAAGGATACACTGTTGGATAGTTTACTTCATTCACTGTTTTGCTAGTTTAAATTCTCAATTAAACTGATCAGTGTCATTTACTGTCTTTTCCATTTCATTTTTAGTTTACTGACTCATGGTGTTAATGAATGTTTATGGAAAACCCTTCAAGTTGATAATTCATCCTTAACTAAGTGGTTGAACATTTCATCTATGCAATGAGTTATTTCTACATCTTTGTATTTGCTTTCTCTTAGATTAATGAAGTACATAATTACTTAAATGTCATCCCAAGGAGACTTTCTCCCAAAATTGAGAGGCAGAGTAACCAAGTATTTCATTTAGTTTTATTTCTGTAATTAGTTAGACATCAATTGCAAATTTCACTTTCAGTTTTAATTCATGATTTTGAAATAATGGTAAAATAAGAATAGAAACTTTGTTTTCATTTCTTTCTTAGCTTTGCTTCCATATCTTTCTTAGCTCTGTTTTCATTTCTTTCTTAGCTCTGTTTTCAGTTTTAGATTTTGAGCAGTCTTTAAGAAAGTTAGATTTAGTTTTGATAATTTACATTGTAAATCATTAGGAATTAAAAGACCAAAAACCCCCAAAACAACATAAAAAATAAAAACAACAAAGTAAGAAGGGTTAGCTAGCACAAACAGTGCACTACACTTCATCAATTTACGATACCCGGATTGATAATTTATGTAGAGAAATCTAGGACATTAAATTGACCAAACATTGGTCTTACAGCAGTTCTGGGCTTGCTTCTAGAAACTTCCCAATCCATGAGGGTAAGCAACCTTGATGATTGGAATTGTGCAGTTCATACTTGTAGTTAGCCTTGAGCTCTGAAAATGCGCATTCATGGAAGGAATACCAACACTGAGACCAAAAATTTCTCAATCCCTCACTGAGCTCAGAAACTGCACAGTGCATTGAGCCACAAAGTTGCCCAGTTCCCCATAATTGCACAATATTTCCTGGTAGTGTGGATGGCAAGTTTCCCGGGAAAAGAAAAAACAAATAAAAAAAGCTAAAAAGAAAAAATCATCCCTAAAAAAAGGGATCGATTATTAGTATCCCTAAGGAGGCACACTCGCCACTTTAGAAAATTTCGTCAAGTGTCACTTTTTCCTTGATTTTAGGCATTGTGTGTAATAAACCCTAATTCACATAATTGATGCCTCTAGAGCTCATTTGCACATTTCATCTTGGAGATATGGCATTCCCGAGGAGATCAAGGAACCTTCAGTATGGTCGTCGTCGCTTTTTCGAGTGAGTTTTGCTTTTATCGTCTTTTTCCCTTTTTGTGTCGCTTTTTGTCATTTCACTTGTGTGAGTGTTGTTTTTCTTATTTCTCTTTATGGTTGTTGGCGTTTCAACTTTTTTTAGCTTGTAGAAGTGTTGTTATAAGTTTCCATTTACTTTTCACAAGTATCACATTGATTTTCTTGTTTTTGCATGTCGTCCTCCTCACATACTTAATTTTCCTTTTGTTTGTCGAGTTTATGCACTTGGTTAACATTGATTCATTCATACTTAGTTAGTTTTGCACTCAAGCTCACATCATCACTTAGTTATGCTTTTTCCACACTTCCACAGGGTAGATCTGCACTTTCCTTGGCCAAATTTTGCCTTGCACCTCTGGGCACTACACAATCCTAAGGCTCAAGCCGAGAGCTTGGCCTCTGGAATTGCGCAGTGCCTAGTACAGGCTGGCCCAACTACACATTGCAAAGTTCCAAGGCTCAGTCTATCACCTTGGCCATTGAGACTACACAATGCGCGGTCTCTCCCAGTCAGTACCCAGGCTGAAATGCACATTACGTAGTCTCAAGCTTCAGGCTACACCCTTGGATGTTGGGACTACACAATGCACAGTTCCTACAGTCAGTCTCCCTTGCTTGTTGATGAAAACTGCTCAATCCCTCTCACCAGTTGCCCAATTTGTTGCTTGATCATGCTGTGAAGATAGATTTGCAAAAGGCTAATGTTTCCTTGCCATGAGTTTCCTTTTTGTCCCACAGGTACCATAACTTTTTAGCTCTTCTATCCAACAGTAATTGTTACCATGGCACCAAAGAGAATTGATGCAAAAGATACCAATGAAAGCATTACTGGGGAAGCAATTGAGCAAACACCAGTAGATTTTCTAGTATATGTTGAAGCTCAATTGTTTATAGAAAAGGATTCAACAATAACATGGCAACAAGTTAATGAAGCTCTTTCAGCAAAGACCCTTAAGGCATATCTAGAGGACCAATAAGTTTATCTCAGTATCTGGTTTTCATGACTACTCAGGGTTGCAGGAAGATATCTAGCATTCCCATGTGCAGATGCCATCAGTTGGATTGTTTCACACATTGATGAGAAGACCATGACATTGAGCAACGCCAACAAACAAAATTAGATTGTTACCTTAATGAAAGAGGATTATCAGCACATGTATCATTTTCCTGAGCTAATGAAGCTCATGGAATAATATTTCTATGCCACCTATAACTATGTGAACACAAGAGATATTGTTAAAGGCTTGGGTGAAATAGCCATCAAAGTTTCGATAGATACCCACCCATTTATACAAAACAAAGTCTCTCAAGCAGGCCTACCAACTCTTGGTTATCTTAGCTTGTAAAATCCATGGTCAGCAGAGCACGAAGACCTCTCCTGAAGGGTGGGCGATCTTATTGAACCATGTTGTGAGCAAGGGGAAGTCATTCAACTGGTCAAATATGTTGGCTCAAAAGTTGAGAGCTCATGTATCACAAGCCCGAAATCCTCCCAAGGGTGAGCAAACAAAGTTTTATATGTCTTCATATTTACTCGATGCAATATGTGCATAAAATCAGTTTCCTTGCATGAAATGAACATGGACACCACAAGAAACTGCCATGAATATCTATTGCAAACTGCTTTCGGATTGTAGTCATAGAGGATTAATGGAACAACTAACTAACCATTTCATCATCCCGCTTTACAAGCTCATATTTGAACAAGAACCACCTTGCATGTCATGAGGAGCAATGGAGGCAATAGTAGATATCATAGATTAATTTGCCTCACTGGGTGGAATCTTCCTTAGAGTGTGTTAGACTCCGTCTCATGTCAGAGATTGATTCTTCTTCAAAACAGGGTTTTGAAGAAGAAATCATTTAATGTATTGATTTAAATTATGTAATTTATCTTTAGCTCTTCAAAAGGCAGTAGCAAACTTCAAACTCCTATCTCTGCAAACGCACAAACACAGTTCAAAGCATCATCAGCAATCAAAGGCAAAAAGCTATTTGGAGGGCGCCATCTGCATTTTTGGAATAGGATACCAATCTTCATCTTTTTATGTTCAGTGATTAAAGTCAATTACTTCACATTGCGCTATGGCTTCATCTCTGCACACTTAGCTCCGGGAAGCAGATTTAATTTTCACAAATATATTGAGAGAAGCCCTGAATGAACACTACTCACAGGCATTTTAATTCTATGGTTCTTGCATATGTTATGCCCTGGAATAGTAAAGGTTATAACATGGCCATAAAATTTTGTGCCAAACTTACACATGTATCACCGGTCTGGTATCAGTTGAAGAGAATTGGGACAGAGCTACAGTTATTTGGTAAGCATGATGTTGGTCAACAGTGGATGGCTCAAGTTCGTAAGCATGGGCTGCCATTGATGCAGACTCTGAGAGAACATCATGGTTGGTTGTTGAATTTATTAGCATTTTTCAAACTTCCAGATTCAAATTCAAGATCGGCCGTGAACTGTCCCCGAATAATCATTGGGAAGCATAGTATAGAGATCAAATCCGATTTGAGGGACATGGCTCTCCAGCTTAGTTCTTTTCTGGCATTGGATGAGGTCCAGATATATATCCTGGTGAGCAGGTCTTTTAAACAGGAGACCCTTGTTACAACAGATGGAATTGAATCATTTTTAGGAAACAATTGCAATGCGATATTTCTTGGAGCGTCAATGTTTGTTAAAATGTGCACGGCAAATCCTCATGTACAATTGTACAGGTGTAAATGCTTTTTCAGAGTATATTGCAATAAGAGAAGAAGCAAATGAACTATTGGACGAGGGCTTGGAGGATCAGGCATTAGTGGTTTTCAAAGACTTGGTTTTAGCTAAGCGACCTTCAAAACTGGATCTTCGATATGCAGACCTTTGGGCTGAGGAGACTTTGATTGAAGAGAGCTTAATTATGGACATTCTATTTCTTCTCTACTATGAACCAGCCCATATTTGCACAGCTGATAGATGGAAAAGTTTACTTGGTGTCTTCAAGGACATAATATCGGGTTGTAGCAACATTGAAAAACTTGTTGTGACACAAGAAGCGCAGAAATATGCACAGCATGTCAGATATCAGGCTATTCTAGTTCTTATTGAAGTCTTGGATCTTGAACACCTTCTTTATATGGTCTACAATAATGTTCCTTTCAGTCAGGGCACTGATGCATTTTCATTAGAGGACTTGCAAGAAATTGACAATTCAATATCAGGTCTTAATTCATTGGAGGATCCTGAGTCTGGTCTTCTAATATTTACATGGGCTATTTGTCTTGTCACCATGCTCCCAACACTAGAAAATCAAACTACTATATTGGAGATTGGTCATTTAGTTTACATTCGCCAAGCTTATGATAGTGGAACGCCTAATATTATTCTAGAAATGCTTCAAAGTGAGGCTTTTCAAGACTTCGATGCACAGGGTCAAGTTGCTGGATACAAGAGTGTGGTGAAAACATTAATGGCTGGATTTCTTGCCGCATATGATTTTGCTAGCCAGATCGAAGAAAGAACTGTGAAGATTTTTTATTTTTTTTTGGATATTATTTGTGAGATATTTTCTGGCCAGGAGGGTCTTTGTTCAGAGTTCTGGGATCGTGAGAGTATACTTGATGGGCCAATTCGAAATTTGCTTTTCACATTAAGGGACCACTTTCCATATGAGATTTTGCCTATGATTCGGTTGCTGTCTTCACTGTGTGAAGGAACCTGGCCTTCTGAATGCGTAGCATGCATTCTGGTATTTTGATCGTGCTCATAAGATTGATGCAAGAATTATCCAGTGATCAGCAATATGAGGAATTGGTAGGAAGCCTAGAGCTGCTGAGTCGGATGTTGTCATTCAACAAAGCATTGACGTTGAAGCTACTTGAGCTTGATGGTTCCCCAGTTGTTGAAATGACTCGAATTTATGGATGCATGGAAAAGATGTTGAGGGTCGATATTATTAATATAATTTGTTCTTTGATAAACAATCTTGTGCCAATCAGCAAGGAGGGTATCAAATAACTTTTCTAATGGAACTCCTGAGGGCGATAAAGACCTAGCATGCCATGGCAGAGGATTAGATCTTTTCACCCTTAGCGTTGTTGGAGCATTTCTTCATGGAGTTGAAGATGAATTCTCAGAGGTTCGATAAGGAAAGTGACTCAATCGGTCTCTTTCAGCCCTGGGGAGGATATTAGTGTACTGGTTTCTGAGGGCGGCATGCAGAAATCATAAATTCACGATGCTTATGAGTGATGCATTTGATGGCAATGCCAAAACGCTACTTACTCCTGTGGTGAAATCCTGAAATACCTGCGGTCACATATCATGCAAATAATCTAATCTGTGGATTAAATAAAGTGAAAAACATATCAACAATGCAGCTTCATTATTTGAATCATTGTGACTCATAAATCACCAACGGCTTCTGGAAAAACTACAGTTTGTAATATGATCATTCAACAGCTTCATGATCATCGTGTCATTCTTGTTCATTAAGACTCGTTCTATCGTGGTTTAACCCCAGAGGAGTTGGAACATGTGCAAAAGTACAGTTTTGATCACACAGATGCCTTCCGCAGGGTGAATCCATCAGATGTCATTATTTTAGAGGGAATTTTAGTATGTCATGATCCTCGTGTCCGGGAAATGATGAACATGAAGATCTTTGTTGACACAGATGCGGATGTAAAGCTACCTAGGAGGATAAAACATGACACCGTTGAGAGAGTATGCCAAGTTCGTTAAGCCAGCTTTTGATGTTCAGCCATGGCATGGTCACAAGACACAAGGAATTTTCTCAATAACACAGTGTTCGCAGTAAGCAATGCTGCAGCCCAGTTCAGCAAGGCAGCTCAGAGTTGTCGTTTTTGTTTTTGATGAAGAATTTGTTGCAGAAATTGAAAGGCGACAACAAGGGCAAGGCTCTCACAACCAAGGAGTACTAAATGTTTTCTTAGAGGGGTTGACAGGTGTAGTTTCAGTGCTATTCAAACGGCGCCAGAACAGCATAATAGGATTCGATTCCTATTTCCCAGACTTTAATGAATGTTTCAAAATGAATGTTTCAACTGGATCTGCGTTCCATGTGTCGGCCATCAGAGGAGTTCAAAAGAAACGGATTTGCCAAGTCATGATTTCATGAGATTTTTAGCACCAGATTTGCCTCGAACTTAGCCAAACCATCAACAGAATTCAGTGGAAAGAGCGCCATTCTCTCTTCAGGAAGTGCTGATTATTTTTAGTTTTTTTGTTAATAAGGATAATAAAACAAATCCCTCATCTTGGGGTCGATTGGTTTTCCCCCAGCTGGTTTTTGTTTCATATTTGGTGATGTTAGTTAAAACAGCGCCCCTGTTTTGGGCAGCAGTTGTATTAATTGTATTAAAAAATTCATTTGTAAAAAAGAGAGGGAGAGAGGGGAGAATTTTCTGAGCGCTGGGAGCTGCTGGAGAAGCAGAGAGCTTTTTATTGTACAGTTTTATGACAGAGAATTGAATGGAATTTCACAGCTCTGTTTGCTGAGATTCATGTGGTATGTTGATTTAGCATAAGTTTTTCCCTTTGTCTCATATGTAAACTGTTTTGTTTCATTCACCTCATGATCATATCTATTTGAGCAAATGAAGTGATTAGGTAGGAATTCATAGTATTATATGCTCCTCCTATAAGTTTGTTCAATTTTATGTTTTCTTCTGTTTAAGGAGGATTCGAAGTATTATTTGCCCTCCTTAGCTCCTCACCAGTCTTGCCATCCCATTTGAAACCAGATTTGGTGTTAAATTGCATGCCTACCTTGCCTCAGTTGATAACCTGTGTAGTCATTATATTTCTCTGTTTGAAGCTGTGATTTTGCCCATGCAGCCCAGAAAAGCCCCGTCATTCCATTAAAAAACCCCGAAAATCATTAAATCCAACCCCCTATCAATTTACTAGCCTAAAATATTTATTCTTCATTGGTCAGCTTAATCATATTGAAAGATCTACCGAATCTGACCCGAGAGAGCCTTCTCATACCTCGTAGGGCTAGCTACGAGGTGAAATGGTTTGATGTAGCCTTGAAGATTTACTTTTCTCAGCCTAGGGTGAAATCTCAAGCGCTAACAGAGTGTTCGGTGGAGAGAAATCGTCACATGTTTTGCCAAGGTATGCCACTAACAAGCTTGTCATGCAATTAGTGTCATATCATCTCGCCACAGGGTTTTCAGCAGCTTTGCACAGATAGAAGAAAGCATCATGGCCCACTCTTCCTTTGTAAATTTGATTATACAAGATAAAGAACTTGAAAGTGGCACATACTGAGGGAAAGGAGATAGTGAAGTTTTCATTCGGTACTTGATACTTTAATCTGTATGATCCCCGTAGAAATTTCAAAGACCATTATGTGAGAATTTACTTTCGACGTCACAACGAGACATTTCATTGGCCGAAGGAGGATCCATGGATGAATTGCTACAATGCCTCCAAACCCAGTGAGCTGGTAAGTATAGCAGTGACTTCACAGGCCACTCTACAGAAGGAAGCAACTCCAGAAGCAGTAATCCCGTACAAGCTAAGGGAAAGATAAAGGTCAATGATAATCCAGGGGTAGAACAAAGTTGTAAGATGAAAGTGGATCCAATCGTTATGAAAGTAGCTTTAGCAACAGAAGCAAAGAGGAAGCAGAGGATACAGAGAGCAGAGTGTAGTAAGAGAGAAAAGTAGAGCTTGTAGGAAGAAGAACTGAGATTGAAGCAAGAAGAACAAGAACTGAAGGAAGAATGGGAGTTGGAAGGAAATAACAAGAAGAGAAGCAGAAGTAAGAAGAAGAAGAAAGGCAAGGTGCCATATAAAAAGAAACATCGCCAATATAGGTTGACGAGAAAGAACAGAACCAACCAACAGCTGAGGAGGAGGGTGAATAGATGTAGAATCGGGAGCTTGCTTAGCAGATTGAAGACTTGATTTAAGTTGCAGATATGGAGTTAGAAATCGAGCCGCAAAATGAAGATGTTGACTTGATGCTCAGTGCACCACATGTTGTCGTTCAATCTCCACCACCTCCAGCAACAGAGTTAGCTCCAAGCGAGGAAGGGGACATAGTTCCTTTTGATGATGATCGAATAATGGGTGTGTACAATCTATCATATGATGAATTCCAAAAGAAGATTGTACAAGCACGAAGAAAGCATTTTTTGGATGATCATGCATCATCTGCATTCACTAGAGAGAGTGTGATAGTGGTGGACACCAGTAAGAATCTGAATTCCATTGTTAAAGCCAACTTGGCCTATGCATGTGCAACAAGATCAAACACTCAGTATTTAACGAGTGAGAATAATAAATTGGCACAAAACTTATAGGCTTCCAAACAACAACAAAAAACCTCAGCGCAACAGCATTGAATGCAGTCTCCGCATAGGTCTACTTGGAGGAAATGAGAGTAGTGATACTTGGGGAATTATCAACACTTGGAGACACCATGCAGGACCTTTATGAGGAGCTCATAACCATACATAAGGTAGTTGTTCACTCACATGGTTTGCAACAATAGAGCAGAGACTTTTTCAAAACGCTTAAGAATGTACAAGCTACCATTATCGTCATGCAAGAATTGACAATGCGATACAAAGGGGCATTGCTTAACTTTCTAAAGAAAATGAAGCCATAGGTAGAGAATGAGAAAGCAAGAGTTCAAATATTAGTTCATAAAATAAGAAACCCACCTCGGTGATGGGAAGTATTCATGCCTCATATCTACGGTTATACAATCTTTTGGATTTCATCGTGAAAACACACAGCATCCCATCAGTTGGCTCACTCACTAAAGCCAAACGCAGACACTCGGTCAGGAAAGAGATCGAAGAGTACTTTAAGCAACTGAGAAAAATTGCCACCAAGGAGGATTTGAAGATGAACATACATAACATGCATAATTAAATCGGTGGTCCTATCCAAATTAGAACAATGTTGCTCTTGCTTGAGAGGGATGTTAAAATTGGCTCCAAGTCATTGTACCCCGATGCTATGGAGAATAGAGTCTGTCATCCAGACACCATCGCGTAGTTTGGGGATGTTATCGCATAGTACCAAGCTTGGCACTAATATGTGACCGAGAATCATCAAGTGAAGTTGCTAAGCTAGAGTTCCCCAAACTCAAGCATCATAGTATTTTGTCTTGTTAGGATGTTAACTTGTCTCTACCCTATTTTGTCTGATATGGGTGTGACTGTAAAATGTAATATTATTTGTAATTATTTCTAAAGTGAAATTCTTAGTCTCAATATTGGAATTTGAAGAGTCATGACGTAATGTAATGAGTCATTTTGTAAAGAAGTTGAAGAGTCACGAATATATCCTCATAAATCATTTTGATATATCCTCATAAATCATGTAAAGGGCATTTGGGAGCCAAGATTTTGGCTAGGCTTAGGCTTAGGAAGATCTTGGGAGTTTTGTGAGAGAATTGGCTTCTTCATAGCGTAAAGCGAGTATACTTCTTTGGAGGAGCAGGTGTTCCTGACTTTAACATCCTACTATTAGGGCTAGTGGTTCGTCAATAGTGTATGTATGATTGGAACTTTCACTTTCAATAAAAATCAAAGTCGACCTTCTTTCATGCATATGTTGTGAATATAATAGGATTGTTCTTGTTCTGTTTGCAATGTATGTTATTTAACTTATTCTCATGTTTATGAACTATTTCATTTGCATTTGTATGAATCTTGTTGAACGTGTGTTGTTGCATTAATTTGGTAGAAATTTTGAATAATATGACACTTATTCACAGAGATTATCCCGATTATACACTATTGCGGAATACATGCATAATACATAACCTCCTCTACGTTGATCATCAATCTTGCAGCATTAAAACCAATGAAACATCAATCGCGTGCGCACATTAACACAGTATGTAACCCGGGGAAAGCATACAGCTGAAAACCCCACACTATCTGTATATTATAATGATTGAGAACATGCAAAAATACATAGTACAATACTCCTCACAAGTACTCAGTACTACCTCCACCTGTTACACACAAACTAGCTCAGATCTGAATCAATCACAGGTTCAAATCTCCTTCGTTGCTTGCCTGCCTCCACTGCACAATCCTGCATGAGAATGGATGAGAATGGCTGAAGCAAACTCATATTTTCTTGGCTGAACCACGCAATCCTTATTGGCAATACTCAATCCATGCATGTGCAAAATCTCATGCACAACTATAGTCACAATTGACAGCTGTCTTGCCCTTTCACTCACCTCTAACACCTGTCTCCACTGAACTATCCATGCACTGAGTTAACTGATGTATTCTTTAGTTGATTTATGAGTTAATAATTAGTGAATTAATTAATAATTAATTCACATCACTCATCACTAGTGTATTCTGCAGTTAAACTAAATACAACTAGTTCAACTAAGTCAAACTGAACACAACTCCATCAACTCCTCAATCAACTCCACCAAACTCAACCACTTGAGTTCTAACTGAAGTCCATCATGCAATAGCTCAACTGACCCATAAGAAAAGCGTATTTCCTTCTGGCAGCTGCATGTGCCACATCTGTAGCTCGAACTGAAGTGCTCCAAGAGGATAAGATAATTTATGAGAGATTCTTCAGCGTAAATCACATAGAATATCATTTGTCGACACGTTTCGAACCAACTAGTGTGGTTCTTCTGCAGTTAAACTAAATACAACTAGTTCAACTAAGTCAAACTAAACACAACTCCATCAACTCCTCAATCAACTCCACCAAACTCAACCACTTGAGTTCTAACTGAAGTCCATCATGCAATAGCTCAACTGACCCATAAGAAAAGCGTATTTCCTTCTGGCAGCTGCATGTGCCACATCTGTAGCTCGAACTGAAGTGCTCCAAGAGGATAAGATAATTTATGAGAGATTCTCTTAGCGTAAATCACATAGAATATCATTTGTGCACAATTTCTTAATTTATGCACAAAACACAACATCCATTGCGAGGATGTTGGTTGTAGGTTGTTCATTCTCACGTTCAAAGGGCGTGTAAGGGAATGGTGTAACACATTGCCTGAATCCTCCATTCACTCTTTCGAACACCTTATCACAGAGCTATTCTATGCTTTTGATATGTATGATTGTGAAACTCTGTACAAGAAAATTCTGAATTTGCGAAAAACACTTGATGAATCTACCCAAGATTTTCGCAATCGTTTTATTCATTTTTTCTTTGAATTTCCTGAAGATGAATTTGATTTCCCTTTCTTGGTAGACAAATTTCTATATCTTGTTCACATTTCAAATAATTCACAGAAGCTTGAATCTTTTGAACCCCTCCCAACATACCTTGGTATTAGAGCTTCTAAATCTAAGACGGATAAAGTTGTTGTTGCAAGTGACCCTCCATCACCTTCTCATCAAACAACTCTAGTTCCACAGGTTGAGGTGGGAGAGCTTGAGAATTCATCCATTGATTTAACACCATCCCCTCCCACCCCACATACTCATAATTTTAGTGCAGGTTTGGATTGAGAATCTAATGGATACGATGAAGTGTAATCTCCTCATCCTCCATCCTTTGGTTCCTTTGGTCCTCCGGATGATGATTTATTGTGTTCCCCAGTTTCGAATCTTTCTCTTGATGTTCATGAGGATCAAGTCCTAGATGGAGTTAGTGTTGAGCAACCAACTTGCAATATCATTTACAATGATTATATGTGGGAGTCTACATCTAAACAAGAATTTGCGATGAAGGATGGTTCTTTTCCTTCTGCACCTCTTCCGCATTATCTTGACATTTTCCATGATTTTTTTCATTCATATTGAATCTTGTGAAAATTTAGTTTATGATGACATTACTACTTTTGATCATTCTAAGAACACGTGTAATGTAAGTTTTTCATCTGAATGCGGAAAGGATGAATGTTCTACTCTTGATTTCCCCAATCTCTCATCTCATCTTTCTGAAAATATGGAGGATGAAATTTCTTGTTTTCAATCTTCCACTCTTTACGATTTTTCAGATCATGAGTATGCCTTTGTTTACGATATTGAACTTTGTGATCATGGTTGTCGTGACATTTCCATTGATTCATTTGGTCACGATCCTAATTCTTCTGCTCTTGATCTTTCCAAGCCACGAATCTTTGATGATCCATCTTCTGAGGTGTTGGAACTTCCCCGAGCTATCGAGGTACTTCAGCTCTAGTTGATGGTTATTTCAGGTTCTCGTAGTCTTGCGGTCAGTTCCACTTCCGATCAGAAATGTGTTGCATCTTTCTAGGCTCCTCATCACTCTGTCACACACAATGAGAAGTTTTTTATTCTACGATTTCCCCATCCTCTATCTGTATCACACGATCCTATCACTCAGTCATTGGAGGAGTCATACGTGGTGAGTGCGGTTGCGAAACGAAAAATTTATTCTTTCTTTATGTTTGATCGTTTCCTCAATTCAAAAGTTTGTTCTTGCATGTCTTGAGGTGTCCAAACACCACAATGCACCTGCATAATGTCTTCCATGCATGTCTCATTCTTACTTTTCTACATGTACTTCCAAACCTCGAACGTTTTGGTTTGCATTGTCCTATTTTTTTGTTTGTTGTTATTCTTATATATATATTTTTTGGCATTGATCCGGATTTAAACAGGAACGCAATAGATTACAGAGATAACCATAAATACAGAGATGCGATAACCATATACACAAAGATGCAGCGAAAATAATACTTCATTTCATTACTGTAAAATATTGAAATATGCTTACAAACAGAAATGGAAAGAAACCAGCTAGGGCGATGGTAGCTTATCTCTGAGAAGAGATGTGGCGGCTACATGCCTCTGAACTGTTCCGAACTCTGTTACAATGAGGCTCGAAGGCCTATTTATTGTTGAGAAACAATGGAAAACCCTTCACATCCCGAAACCTAACCCTAGAAGATGAAACGCCAAATTGTGGGCCCCGTTTGGGTAAATTGGTACATCAATTTCCCGGGGTCGTAACTTTGGCATACGATCTCCGTTTGACGCGTATGATAGCTCGTTAGAAAGATCTATCTGAGTACTACCACTTTGGGAGGCAACATGGGTCCATGGACCCATGTTGCCCCAGAATCCCAAAAAAACGTCGTTTAGGGCCTCAAAACGGCTCCGGAAGTTCAGGACCCGAAAAACTGCTAAAAATAGTAAACTGTGCTACAATTTAGGAAACTGAAAAGACTGAAAGAGACAGTTGTGGGGGTCCAAATGGGTTAGTGGGTGGCCACCAACATCCACCTGGATCATTCCTCCCCCGTTAGGAAGCAATGGTCCCCATTGCGTTGAGTTCCTCCATCTGCTGAACTTGTCCTGCAATCTCTGATGTGTCCAGTGATGGTGGGAAGCATGGTTGACGATGGTCCACATTGAACATTTGGTGCAGGCGAAGGAATGGAGGAATGATGTGCTCCAAAGCAGTGTTCCCCATAGCCTTGGTACTACTGTAAGGACCATGTCGGAGTGGTCTGAGCTTCTGATGGGTTCTGGTAAGGCGTTCTCTCTGTCGATGCAACCAGACTTTGTCACCCACCTGAAACTTGTGTGGTACCCCTGTGGGTGAGGAGAAGTTGTTCCTGTGTTCTGTCATGACCGTATCCCTTTGTTGCTGCTGCTGCGTGGAGGAACCCTTTGCAAGGGTCATGGATGTAGCAACGATCTTCCCCTTATTTTGGGAGTGAACCAGACAGATGAATTTCCTGGTCTGTGATATGAGCTTGCTGCCTTTCTTGGTAGTGATCAAGGATGTGGCAGTAGGTGGGGCTACCTCTGGTATCCTGTATAATGAATTATTCAAAGAAATAATGACAGCGCGAGGCCTTGACTCATACACAGCATGTCGCCTCCATAAGTATGGCTGGCCTAATAACACATCGCAAACATCCAGAGGTGTAACATCACACAATACCTCATCTGTGAAGGGTTTGATGCTGTAGGAAAGGCGGCACTGCTGGCGAACTTTCAGATCTCGTCCTTCGTGAAGCCACCCGATACTGTACGGCTGCGGATGTGGTGTAGTCGGTAGGCCCAACCGCTTCACGACCTCTGATGAAACCAGGTTCTTTTGGCTGCCACTGTCGACAATGAATTGTAGTGGCGAACCCTTCACCCACATCTGTGAGTGGAAAAGATGCTCCCCTTCCTCTGGATTTTCGGGCTCATCTTTCTGGATCTTGGCGGTGGCAACAATGGCGCTGGGATCCGCATCAATTATCTGCTTCCCTTTGCCATTCCCCTTGTCGAGTTCTGGCTCAGGGTCGGAACATGCATCTGATTCGGAAGCCTTCAACTCGGCCACCAATGACTGCTTGGTCCGACACTCACTTGTGTTATGAGTGGGACTCTTGTGGAACTCACACCACTTTCCTGTGTCCTTCTTCGGCTTTGTGGTGTTGTTCTTTTCTTGTGGCTTCGACGGGTTGTCTTGGGTCACCCCGCCTTGGCTTTGTCCTTTGGGCTTCGGATTTGCAGATCCAAAGTCTCGCTTCTTCTGTTTGAACTTCTGCTCGACCTTGACGGCATACCGGTATGCTGCGCCGAGCGAGGGGATGTTTAAGAACTGTATTTCTTCCTGGATGTACTTGTGCAGGCAGCCACGGTATTTGAGTATCAAATGCTGCTCTGAATCCTTGATACCCAACTTTGTGCGAAGGGTATGGAAAAGATTGGTGAACTCCGGCACGTCTTGGTCCCTTCCCTGCCGCAGCGTGGTCCACTTTATGTATTCATCCTCATAGCTTCCGACAGGGTAGTATTGCTCCTTGATGGCATCCCGGAACGAATCCCAGGTGGGTGCAGCTGAAAATAGCGAGCCAGTACTTTCATCCTTTTGCTCGCAGTAGGTTTCCCACCAGTCCTTGACGTGGGGGGCTGCTTTGAGAAGAGCAAAAACAATCTTTTCCCGACTCGAAAATTCATGAACAGAAAAATAACCCTCTAGCAGATTTAACCATTTATCTACGGCATCGGCGTCTATCTGACCCTCGAATATGGGGATTTCAAAATTAACTTGTACCTTAAAGGGTGTGGCGTTTCCAAAGGAGCTACTGGAAGCCGATGCGCCGCTTCGGGGCAGCCGCTGAAGGATCTGCGCAAAGCTGTCCATCATCGCGTTCCGTTGTCGCTCGAGCGCTTCTTCGAGCAAGATTTTGATGGGATCTCCTGCCCCCTCGTCTTTCTTCTCGTCCGCCATGGGAGGCCGTCGGGATTTGCGAGGCTGGTCTTGCAAAGGTTCAACCAGTTCAAGCCCTAACTCCTTATATCCCGACCTTGTTGGGGACATGCAAAGAAAAACAGAGAAAAAGCAGACCGCTCTGATACCACTGATCCGGATTTAAACAGGAACGCAATAGATTACAGAGATAACCATAAATACAGAGATGCGATAACCATATACACAAAGATGCAGCGGAAATAATACTTCATTTCATTACTGTAAAATACTGAAATATGCTTACAAACAGAAATGGAAAGAAACCAGCTAGGGCGATGGTAGCTTATCTCTGAGAAGAGATGTGGCGGCTACATGCCTCTGAACTGTTCCGAACTCTGTTACAATGAGGCTCGAAGGCCTATTTATTGTTGAGAAACAATGGAAAACCCTTCACATCCCGAAACCTAACCCTAGAAGATGAAACGCCAAATTGTGGGCCCCGTTTGGGTAAATTGGTACATCAATTTCCCGGGGTCGTAACTTTGGCATACGATCTCCGTTTGACGCGTATGATAGCTCGTTAGAAAGATCTATCTGAGTACTACCACTTTGGGAGGCAACATGGGTCCATGGACCCATGTTGCCCCAGAATCCCAAAAAAACGTCGTTTAGGGCCTCAAAACGGCTCCGGAAGTTCAGGACCCGAAAAACTGCTAAAAATAGTAAACTGTGCTACAATTTAGGAAACTGAAAAGACTGAAAGAGACAGTTGTGGGGGTCCAAATGGGTTAGTGGGTGGCCACCAACATCCACCTGGATCAGGCATGCATTCCCTCGCGTACATAGGCCAGCTAATGCATCAGTGGTTGCATTCGAAGTATCACTTCACTTGAGTCTAGCCTATTGTTATATGGAATTTTCATCTACAGATAAACACATTTTCCCTGGGTGGGTGACTACGCCTAGAACAACAGAAAGAAAGTAGTTTAACCTTTTCTTATAGAAGATAGATGAGATGGAGGAACTTACTTGTAGTCTTTCACTATGATGATCACTATGATGAGTGGTCAATTTATAGGAAATGGAGGTAGTTTTGTCATAAATGAGGGTATTGAATGGCCTTCCAAACTTGTAGTTAGTTTCCATGGAGCAAGGGATGAGAGGATAGGAGGTCAATGGATGCTTAGACTATCCAATTTCGAGCTCATAGGAGGAGATTAGAGATGGGATCATTCTAGAATCATCTAGAATCAAGGAATATTCATAGAACCCTATGAAAATTACGCTCAATCTCTCCCAACACGGGTCAAAGAGGGCCTAAGTGCATTGTAGTGTAGGGGGCTTGTCTGCTCTGCAGCACACTGTCTCAAGGCTTGGGCTGTGCTGGTGTCCCAAGGAGGCATTTTAGGAAGGCTTCAGGCTAGGAAACTTTCATAGAAGGAGGCATGTAATGAGTTGACTTGTCTAGGGCATGTAACAACTGAATTAGGGTTTGATGAGCCCTAAAAGTACTGATATGAATGTCAGGAGTGATGTGCCAAAATAGACTTGTAACAGTTGCCCCCTAAAGCATGAAGTCAAAAATGATAATGTTGAGTGATATGCTTTACGATGTGACGAAGAGGAACTAAAGCAGATGGTGACCTGCATCGATTACAATATATAACATCATGATATTTTGAATTTTTCATGAATTGCTGAGGGAAGGCATACCCATACTGAGCATATAATATTTCATTACATGTATATAGATAGTCGTCTACAGATATAGACCCATGATGGGATGACCATCAATGTAAATCCATCATACAGATGATTTCATACTCTCCTGAAATCGTAGCTCGGATGGATGAAACTAGATTTGGGGTCTTCTATCTCATCCAATCGTTCGCTCAAGTATGAGTCTAACCATGTGAATATGTGATTTGAAGTCAATCATGGGAAGACACTGTCTGATTACCAGCCAATGATGTAAGTCGTTAACAAACGCGAGAGAGATCACCGATAATGATAATGATTCTCAAGGTACTGCAGTACATTCTGCATGGTGTGAATAAATGTTTTGATGTTAAACACCATACAAAGCCTTTTGGTTGAAGGCCAGTGACGTCAACCTCTCGCCGGAAGCGAGAAACTTGCCATTGATGTATGCAAGCCTCAAGGTACTGGAAGGGTGTTTCTAAGTCAACTTCTTGGATAATGTGCTGATGTCAACAAGAAGCGACTCGTCGCAAGAGAGCCTTGATGTATTCCACATCAACAACATGAAATGACTGTAATGATTTTGGAGACGGAATGTCACTGACAACACAAGGTTCAGGAATGGCAGTCATGAAAATGAAGGTTTATGAGTATTGTAAAGGATGAGTTTTACTAAATGACTTCTCTTGAACATGTTAGCGACACTGAATGAATTGGCAACATTGACCCAAAACCAAAGTGATGGATGGTGTGATAGACCATAAGTATCATAACCATCAAGTAGATAACCCAACCCAAATAGTCACAGAGATGAAGTTAAAGTGTCATGTTCAAGAGTGACTTGCTACCATAAAGTGATTTATCCCTTTTCCCATTTTCCCCAGTCATTGTTGACCAATACCTCTTTATTTTTTAACAAGCTTTATGAGGATAACATATGCTTGTAGTATAATTCCACCCTTCAGGTGAATCCATCGTTATGTGATGTTTTAACGAACCTAGCGAAGGTGAAACTCGGTCTTGCCATGATGGACAAGTTTGTTGCTATTTGATGTTTTAGCAAGTTTAACGACAATGAGAACTCAGTCCTTTTCATGTTTAGAGAGATTGAAAAGGGACAAAAAGAAAACTCCACAAGTTATTTTTCGTAAGTTTCTCTCTCAAGTCCGAAAAATTGTAAAATAATACAAGAGAGAACCTATTGACTGTGTTCGATCAACATATTCTTTTTTTGTAAATAATCTATCTTAGTCTGGAAAAGGGTTAAACTTATACTGAGTAGATGTCATTTCCAATCCATTAAAAAGATGAAAAGGACAAGCGCTCAGAAATCTTTTCATATTTCAAGAGTCTGAAAAGAGCTTAAAGAGGACTCTGGGGGGATTCCTTTTTCAATGTTTAACAGAGCTCAAAAAAGAGATAAAAGTATGCTCTGTGGTCAAAAGTACAATTCATGATCGTGCATGTCAAATTCACTGTATCAGCTGTAAATCTATTCAAAGAAACAACAAACAGATTAAACATACCTGTTTCATTGGTAAAAATGGGTAAAAACTATAGTTTATTCATTAAATGACATGAAATAACCATAAAACAAGAATTTACCAAGTCATTTTCAGCATTTGATATTTACCATTTAGTTTTGTACTCTGAACTAGTTTTTACCTCGAACCTTAGCTGTTGATTGCAAGAGATTATGTAGATCATTTTTCGCGCCGTCAAGACCAGGTAAGAGATCTACCTTTTCTCTTCCTTTTAAGTCCTTTTGCAATTTCAGGCAAGTTTTTTAGGGTTTTGGGGTCCCTAGGGTAAATATACTTTGCCCTGGGATCCGCGCAACCTATCACATCGAAAATTGCACTGTAGTGCACCCAAACAAAAGTGTACCTTCTTTGCAGTGCATTGTCTCAAGGTCTGGGCTGCGCTGGGCACAGTTGATAAATTCGTTTCTCTTGTTTTATCTAAAAACTCCTCAATTTTTTGCATGAAATGGATCCTAACTAAGCTTATGGTTTGATTTCGGGCTTTGATCAGATCAGAATGACTATTACTTTGGCGAGAAAGAGAGCATGAAGAATAGGATATGGTTTCCCTTAATGATTTGGGTACAGTTGAGGCCCTCAGAGATTGTGGGTTACTCAAATACTTTAGATTGTCCGGGATGAGGCAACAACTAGAACTATTGCAGTTCCTAGTTCATTCATGGGATCCAGCGGATCAGGCTTTTCACATAGGGGCAAAGTGCTCCGTATATTGAACGATGATGTTTACTTCGTTACAGGATTATCGAGACATGGTGCCCCCATATCTCTTTCAGTTTCTACCCGTGGGGGTGAATCAGTGAGGGCCTACATTCGACAGTTTTGTCGGCCAGGTACACATCCTAGCAAGGATGGGAAGATCAACATCAAGGATGTCCGTGATTTGCCTTTGCGAACAATCCTTTTCACTATTGCAAAGTTAGCAGGTAGTGTGACACTTCATTTGGTGAACATATCATATATGCAATTTGCACTTGAGTGCCTTTGAGCCAACTACATTCAACTAGTGTGAGGTAGTTCTCTCTTCAATGAAAGAGTAGCTAACCAAGGTAAAGAGCGGTAAGACGAAGAATTTTAGCTATGGTTAGATATTGATTGCCTTCACCTTAGAGAGAGTTCCGTTGATGCAACCTCAGTATGTGTCACTGAGTTTGACTGGTTCTAGAGATCCATTGATGCAGATATGGGTTGAGTTGATGGCTCGACATGTTGGCCAATCATCAGTCTCATTTCCTCCTGTAATCTTCAGTTGGCTCAGTCGACAACACCTTGTCATTGAGGAGCATCCATATGCGGGGATGGACTTTCGTGGAGATATAGATTTGAGGTTACCAGTGCGTGCCCAATGGGGTGCTATAGGTAAATTGTTTTGACCAAGTGTTTTATATTTTTTTAGTTTCTACATTTTTATGTGTTTTTGATGTTTCTAAGAATAAACTGGAAATGTACTAATGCATGCAGATGTTAGTATTGTTCGACCTATGGGACATCAATAGGAGGCAGGTGAACCAGTTCGGAGAAATTTCGGAAGAGCAGTTCTCTAGGATTTGGATTTGACTGAGACACTGGCAAAGTTACAGGATCATATAGAGGGGTTAACCCTCGATATTCCGAATGTCCGTATCGAGGAGTTACCGATGAGGCTGCAATGCCATACTATTGGTGTACCTAGCCATTGGATGAGGCTATTGTGCATGATAGCTCAGGTTGTGACCTGTTATCATGAGCATCATTAGGTCTACTTAGGATGTTTTTCTATATGCATTTTGAGTTTCGAGGTCAAATGACCAACATGTCTTGGACACAAATTTTGTAAAAACTTTTAAACATCTATCTATTTTTACTTTCAATGTTTTTTTATATATATGGTTATGTGCAATCCTATTCAACTATTGATGTGAATTGAAAAATTTACTTTTACATGTGTCGTAAATGTTTGTTTAACACATAGTTTACTAATGGATTAGTTAATGTGTTAAAGTTCCTAGAAATGTGTTTATATTGCATGTAATCAAAATGTCTTTCCAAGAGACGAACTATAAGGAACATACGATAAATTGTTGGGTTTCAGACAATATAAACATTTGTTAGTTGCAGTACCACAACTTGTCATCCAGGTACACAGCCTTGCAAGGATGGGAAGATCAACATCAGGGATATTTGTAATTTGCCTTTGTGAACAATCCTTTTCACTATCGTAAAGTTGGCAGGGAGTACGACACTTCATCTGGTGAACATATCATATATGCAGTTTGCACTTGAGTGCCTTGAGCCAACTACATTCAACTGGTGTGAGGCAGTTCTCTCTTCGATGAAAGAGCAGTTGACCAAGGTAAAGAGCGGTAAGACGAAGAATTTTAGCTATGGTTCGATCTTTATTGCCTTTACCTTAGATAGAGTTCCATTGATGCAACCTTAGTATATGTCACTGAGTTTGATTGGTCCTAGAGATCCACAGATGCAGAGATGGGTTGAGTTGATGGCTCGACATGCTAGCCAATCATCAATCTCATTTCCTCCTGCATTCTTCAGTTGGCTCAGTCGACAACACCTTGTCATCGAGGAGCATCCATATGTGGGGATGGACTTTCGTGGAGATCCAGATTTGAGGTTACTAGTAGGTTCCCAATGGGGTGTTATAGGTAAATTGTTTTCACCAAGTGTTTTTAATTTTTAAAGTTTCTACATGTTTTTGTGTTTTTGATATTTCCAAGACTAAACTAAAAATGTACTCATGCATGGAACATCAACAGGAGGTAGGTGAACCAACACGTAGAAATGTTGGAAGAGCAATTCTCCAGGATTTGGATTTGACCGACACTGGAAGAGTTACAGGATCATATAGAGGGGTTAACCCTCGGTATTCCGAATGTCTGGATCGAGGAGTACCGATGAGGCTGCAACACCATACTATTGGTGTACCTATACATTGGATGAGGCTATTGCACATGATAGCTCAAGCTGTGACCTGTTATCATGAGCATCACTAGGTCTACTTAAGATGTTTGTCTATATACATTTTGAGTTTCGAGGTCAGATGACCAACATGTCTTGGACACAAATTTTGTAAAAACTTTTAAACATCTATCTATTTTTACTTTTAGTTTTTTTATATATATGGTTATGTGCAATCCTATTCAACTATTGATGTGAATTGAAAAAATTACCTTTACATGTGTAGCAAATGTCTATTTAATACATAGTTTGCTAATGAATCAGTTAATGTGTTAAAGTTCCTGGAAATGTGTTGATATTGCATGTAATCAAAATGTATTTCCAAGAGACGAACTCTAAGGAACATATGATAAATTGTTGGATTTCGGACAGTATAAACATTTGCTAGTTGCAGTACGACAAGTTGTGAGTCCAACCTAATGATGATTCGGTGAATGCCAAGTGAAATGGCATCATAGAGGAGTTCAATCAACATGCTATACTCAATGATATTGTTAGTAAAACAACTGATACAAATCCCTTGAAAACTCACTATCTCGCCACTTGGAACGAATATGGCCCATGCTGCAGAAGATAGGTTTTGCGTACTACGACTAGCACCATCGGCATAACCAACAAATGGTTCCAAAGATTCCGACATCTGCAACAAATGAAAAGCAGATTACTTAACCACATAAAAACTCTAAAAGTCACACTGACACACAGGCATGCAAACAAAGCATATATACAGTGCTTATTACTACGCAAAATCAGGCATAGTAATGTTTCAAATCCAACTCATTATGGGGCTACGATGATGGAATTCCATCATAATCAACTAACTCATAAGCACCTTTTGCCAAAACACGCTTGACAATATAGGGGCCCATCCATAATGGTTCAAAATTTCCTGCTCCTAGTTTATCAACTTCCTGATCATAAAGCAAGATGATGTCTCCTTATGAGAAAATGTGAGGCTTGACATTTCAGTCATATTGCACCTTTATTCGTTTCTTATGTGCTTTGTTAGCCAATGCGGCTTCACAACAAGTTTCATCTAGATGGATGAGCTCTAAGAAATGTGCTTCTTCTTTAGAAGTGTCGAGTAATAGGTCAATCACGATTTTTAATGACGAAATTTCACATTATACATGCAAGTTCGCCTCCAAACCATACACCAATTAAAATGGTGTGAATCTAGTTGCATTTCTCACCGAGGTTAGGTAAGCCCACAAAGCTAAGTACAGGATTAAATTCTAGTTTCGTTTATGAAATCCTATCATTTATTGGAGCATTCACTTAAGGATTGTGTTGATATCTTCAACTTGTCCATTATCTTGCGGATAATAAGGAGTAGAACTATCATGTGAAAATCCTAACTTCATAGTCACTTCGGTCATCATATGGTTGCGAAAATGTGAACCATGATTTGTAACTATAGCTTTTGGTACACCAAACCATGCAACCACATGGTTGAAGAAAAAAAGAGCAATCGTCTCACCATTGTTGTTTAATGTAGGCATGGCCTCGACCCATTTCGTAAAATAATCCACAGTGACAATAATATACCCATGCCCCCCGTCCGAGGTAGGGTTACATGTCATAAAATCGATGCCCCATTTTAGAAATGGTCCAAAAGCGATGAGGATGAAATGGTGCAGGTGGTAATCATGTTTTGCAGTCAAAAATCTGGCATGCATGACAACTTCTGACAGCAATAATGCAATCATTGAATATAGTTGGCCAAAAGTAGCTAGCATGGAGAATCTTATGTACAATAGCATAACCAGATAAATGTCCACCACAAGCACCACAGTGGCAATCATTCAAAACTTTCTCAACTTCCTCATGAGTGAGGAACCTCCGTAAAATCGTATCGATACCACGACGATAAAGGGTGTCAGCAATGATCAGATAATATTTGGCTTGGTAACGAATACGTCATTGTTGCGAGCGAGAGGTATCGGGCCGGAAAGCTTGGGTCTAGAGATATATCAGTATGTCTCCATACCATGGGTCAGATGATGAAATGAGAAACATGGACTCATCTAGAATTGATGGTTCTGTTGTTGAATCAATATCGGTAGAGGGAAGGTCACAAAGAAGCTCGGCGAAGACTAGAGATTTCTTAGATATGGATTTGATCAATTCCAAATCAAACTCCTACAAAATGATGATCCATTTCGAGTATTTTCCCCCCAACAATTGACGTGATAGAATATATGTCCTAGGGTTGCAATCTGAAATGATAGTGGTCTTTCGTGTTAGTGTCAGTCTTTACAGCCTTCCTCCAGTGATCAAATGTGCTCTTACATAGTGATTTTGATGTGTCAAGGTCAAATTTTGTCATTTCAGTGAGTCTTCAAGCAAAATTTGGTCACTAGCCATTAGGTCTAGGGTTTGCCCAAATGTCAGTCTATGTCACTATCCAGCTGAGTCTATCATCATTCATAGGGTTGTAATTATCATGTCAGTGTCTAATGGGTCATTTGATACCTTGTTCATGCTTCAGTTGCGCCCAGGCAAGGTCATTTCCCTCTCTTAGGGTTTTGAAGGCAGTTTCTCTTGGGCGGACAAATCATCGGCAAAACTTGTTTCCTGATGTTCATACACCTTCCCCTATCCTTAATGTACCTTATCAAACACTTCCCAACACTCAGATCCCCCAAATTCCTCATTTTTGCACAAACCCTAGTTTCTAGCTACAACTTGGCAATTTTCTAGGTTGGGCCTGTGTTTCACTCTTTTGAACCCCTTCCTCTCACTCAATCTCTGAGATTCCACTTTCCCCTGCTTCCTAACATCCCTCCCTACTCCCAAAAATTTTCTCAAGAATTTAGAAGCCCCTTATCCCCTTCATTTCGCTCCATTTCGACAAAATTCCTTGTTTCACACATCGGGACAAGTTTCACTAAAATGATGGTTCTGAGAAATAAAAGATGAATTTTGCAAAAATGATAGAGGTTTTTGTCCAAAACATGCCAAGGAAGAGAAACCTCCTTCACTTTTTCCACAGGTGTCATGGTTTGAGAGAAATGTCAAGAATACCGTTGCCTCAGGAGAATCAAAGGCACCTCTGAAGTGACCTTGGGAAAATCAAGTTTTCTCCTAGCTTGGTTGACCAAATGACTTTTTTGATGGGTAAAATGATAACTAGACACAAAGAGCTTTCCAATGAGCTATCATGAGCTCAATTTGGGGTTGAGGAAGGTATTCAAAAGTTGACTGCAACAACACTCTTCCTTGAGGCAGCCTCATTGGGCACTTTTTGACCAGTATTGGGAGATTTGATTTTTTACAGGTCAAATCAACTCCAAATTGAAAAATTCCACTTGATTTGGAAAGTAGACTCAAATACCTTTCCAACGAGCTATCCTGCGCCTGATTCTGACACCGGGAAGGCCCCCAAACAGGCCTCTCAATGTGCGCGACCACTCAGGAGGTGCGCGACCACTCAGGAGGTGCGCGACCACTCAGGCTGTAAGTGCCAAAATCACCTCCAAATCACTCAAAATCTCCTTCAAACTTGCAAATTGGGTTGAGGTAGGCTATCTACAAATTGTTTTGTTGGTTGATGGTGGTTGTGGATCCTCATGCTTGTGATTATACCTCCAAGAATGCAAGGAAAGAAGACATTGGTAGTTGCTTGTTCATGTAGGCATTATGCTAGGGTTGATGTTTTTTCAAGGTTTAAATCCCTATTTATTCCCTCCTTGTTTCCTATTAAATTCACAAATGTCATAATATGTTTATATCTTATCTCATTTGCAATAAATACTAAATCTCCTATCCCAAATTCCTAAACCCTATCCCTCCCCCAAATCCCTTTACAAAACCCAAGCCCTGTTTTCCTCTCTATCCCTTCCCTAAAATCCCTGTTCAATTAAGATCCCTTTTTCCCTTATGACAAGATGTAAAATAAGCCTTGTTCCCCTATGACTAAATGTACATAAAATCCTTTGAAAAAACAGTGTTTACCTTATGATGTACATTGAAAAACAAAAACTCAAAAGAGCAAGCTATCTATGCTGTCCTATACTCCCGTTGCAAATGCATGTCCTTTCCCTTGATGACTATCATACATATTTTCCCTAATAAAGTATTTCTTTGCAAATGATTTCCTAATGATGGAAGATGAGATTATATGTGTTACATTTTGTGAATTATCCCTTAAAAATCCCTGTTTTTATATGTTTCCCTTTCCTAATGAAAAATCCCCTCCCCTAACATTTCTTTCATGATTTTGTTCCCCTTGAAAACAACATACAACTCAGTATTTTTGCAGGCAGAGACAGCAGTTCACTTTGTCCACTTTGCTCCTAAACCATGTCAGACACCGAAACTTGTGAGCAAAGTGATGACCATTCATCTTCTACAGAGGTTGAGGTACAGAGGATGACAAAGAGCTTGATGAGCTATGGAAGATTCGAACCGACCGAGTCATCAACCGTAGGAGGCCCGGAGACCTATTGCCCAAGGAGAGGGAGTCCATGCTCATCCGGGTGAATGCACACTTGCAGAGGCTGTTAGAGAAGGCAAACGAGGACAAAAGGCTGCTACGAAACATGAAGAATCACTATTGGGCGAGGATGCATGTTTGCAAGGCGAAAATGAAGATACTCCAAAGGAAGTTGTCCGAGGCCCCTAAGAGGAAGAAGAGGACCAACCCACTCCGTATCTTGGCTGAGGCCTCTCTTACTCACCATGATACTCACTAGCCTTCTTCTAGCAGCAAAACCAAAAAATTTGAGAAGTTTTGGAGCATTTTTGACATTTTTGAGAAATTTACAGGTTTTGGCCGTTGGAGTGGTCTCACCCCGCGCGCGACCACTCGGGGGGACAGCTCAGAATGAGAAAAACTTTGCATTTTTGGAATTTTCATGCAAAAATACACTTGCCTATGCATGGGGTCAAGTTTTTATGGAGATTTGGGCCTCCAAAAGCTCAAAATACATGCAAATTTTGACTTTCTGCCCACTTTTTGAGTTGCAAAAAGTTTTCTTGGGAGAAATGACTTTTGAGGGGTCAAATCAACTCCAAATTCAGAAATTCCAGTTGGGTTGGAAAGTAGACTCACAGACCTTTCCAATGAGCTATCTTGCACCTGATTTGGACACCAGGAAGGCCCTCAAACACAGCTGCCAATGCGCGCGACCACTCCAAGGCAGGGGTGCGACCACTCAGGGAAATTTTGCCAGTTTGACCATTTCAGCCTGCAAAACTCAGTTTTTACTATGGTTGACTCTTAATGCTTGTAAATGATGGATTCTTGGATAATTTTCATGGCACATGGATACATTTACTCTCCTTTAACCCTTCTAGAAGTTTCCTTGATGTAAATAGTGAATATTAAATGCATGGATGGGTTACCTAAGTTTTAGAGGCAAATTGTTTTGACTGCCTATTATCTAGTGCTTAGTTTAGAATTAGTTCAAACTGCTCCTAGGAAGCTGAGCTCGACCCCTAGAGGTGGGGAAAGGAGTTAGATTATCTATATTATGCCTTCTCTTACTCATTTTCATGGTTGGACTCTTGAGGGAGAAGCTCTATTGTATATTTTACTTGTATCTCTGCAATTTGAGGAAAAGGAAGGCCAGGGTTTTGCAGACATCATTGTGGATTCTTGTGGATTATTGTGTTGATGGTGTGTTTCCTACTTGTCATTGTAAGTGTGTTTATGTGTTCCATCTCTTATTCTATTGCTGCTAATTAAACAAAAGAAGTGATAAAGTTTGAATTCATGCATGCCATGCTCAGCTTTCAATTTTGTTTAATATTTATGTTTTCCACTGTCTAAAGAGGATTCAAAGTCATTGTTTGCCCTCTTTAGCTCCCTCTCTTTCTTCCTTGATCATCCATCTCAGCTTAAGGCATCAGCACAAACTCCTTCCTTGCCCCAAAGACCCACCTGCAAAAACTGAGCTCAATCCCCGCACCCTGAATCGCACTCCCTCCAATTGCCACCAAAAACACCAAAAACTTTAAATCAACCCCCCTTATCAGTTTACTAGCCTAATATCAGTGTTCCTAATTGGGTCAGCTCATCCTATTGAAAGATCTACCGAGTTTGACCGGAGAGAGCCTTCTCATACCCCGTAGGGCTAGCTACGAGGTGAAATGGTTTGATGTGGCCTTGAAGGTTTACCTTCCTCAGCCTAGGGTGAAATCTCAAGCGCCAACATAGTGGCGACCATACTGGGGAGAACAAACTTGTTTGTGTGTTGATGTGTTTGTTTCACAAGTCTTAGACGGAGCCTGAAGTTACGCCAGGTAGCCTTCGAAAACGCTCTTGTTTTACATCAGCGTTAGTAGATAAACGCTGCTTCAGTCAATCTCCGTGAGCTTGTGAACGTAGCGCTTCATTGACACTTTACCCCAGTACATGTATCAAGTTCAGATCTGATTGTTCATGGTGAACAACGATCAGACACTTGACAGGCTGAAATCATTCACTCGGCAACTCTAAATCATTTTCAAGATCAGATCCAAAGACTCCACTGGAGGATGATCCCGACCAGCAGAAACATGAAAGGAGAATATGGCAAAATCAGGTATTCAAGTTGGAATTTCATCCAAGACATTTTGTTCTTTGTCATAAATTATTTCTTCTCTTTTCCCGAGAATGTCAAGAAGGCTTTGCAAAGTATATTGTATTTGAGAAGAGATCCCAAGCCTGCAGTTGATTCTTTCCCTTTGAAAAGTGTGAATACCAAAGATTTGCATGCCTTTGAGCTTGATCAAGATTCTTTTTCCGAATTTTGAGATGACCATCTTCAAATTGATGAATCTCAAGAGACCAAGACTGATCCTATACCTGCTATACATACCCCTATACCTTGTAAAATTCCAAATCGGTATAAACCTCTTGTTTTACCTTCTGTTCTTCATGCTTTCCCCAAAAACTATGATCTATACTTGCCGCGGTTTGATGGTGAAAGTAAGGATGTCAACGCTGAGCAACATGTGCAGAATTTTGAGTTATTTCTTGACCTTTTTGAAGTCGATGATGAAGATGTTAGTATGAGGCTTTTTGCTCTTTCTTTGCAAGCTGAAGTTAAGAGTTGGTTCAAAACCCTGCCTGATGCAAGCATCTCAGATTTCCAGCAGTTCGTCAAAGTTTTTCTCGATAGGTGGATGATCGGGCAGAACCTTTTCTTGATTGTAGAAGAGTATAACCAGCTGAAAAGATTGCCAGGTGAGACAGTACAACAGTTTTCGACCAGATTTAATCAAGTTTATTATTCGATGCCGGCTGATATAAGGCCTACTCCTAGATCTGCTCTCTTGCACTATCCGAGTGCCTTTGATCCGGAGATGGAGTTTCAGCTGAGGGAAAAGGATATTGCAACACTTCACGAGATGCAAAACAATTCAGTAAGTGTAGAGGCTCATCTGTTGATCCGAAGGGCAAGGATGAAGGAAGAAGAGATGAAAAACATAGATCCGGCCGAATCTCTAGAGGTGAAGCTTCACGTTTTGGTAAGTGCAGTGGAAGAGATGATGCAAAGGATCACCCCAAGGAATGATTATGATGTTCATGGCGCGTTGATTGAAGAAGAACAAGTTGCTGATCCAAAACATTTTGTTTCTTACCCTAGTTGTCGTAGTGATTGTTTTATAGATCATTGTGAAGAAGAGAGATCTGTTGATATGATGTATATGTTTGATGATGATTTGCCTCGGTTTGATGAGTATGATGATGATTATGTTCTCCAAACAGAAGCTAATCTTGCAGACAAATCAGCAGCTCGTTTGTGGGAGGAAGAAGTTCATTTTCAGCAGCTTGAATACAATGTTCAGCCATCATATATCAGCTATGACAGTGACGAGGAAAGTGCAGCAAATTTTGAAGTAAGTGAAGGATCTTTGCCTTTTTGTTTTGATTCATGTCAGTTCATCAGAGATAACTACCATGCAATCAGAAATCAAATGTCAACAAGTCTTGATTTAGATCATCTTGAGGGCAATGCAAATTTTGTTTAAGACTTCTCATATTCAGATTTGCAACCCCCGAAAGCCATTGATTGTCAAATTGCAGCTGATTTAATGATTCAAGGTGACTCCGTACCATTCTGTTTTGAATCATTTCAGTTTTTGAAGGGTCGATTGCATAGTACATCTTCAAATGAAAAACCTATAACAAATCAACAATCACTCAGTTTTAATGTTGAGGATGAAGGTCAGATTATAGATGAAGTTGTGGAGGATGAAATACATGATGTGATGATGCAGGAAGATTCTATACCCTTTTGTTTCGAAGCATTTCAGTTTATAAGGTAGAATTTTTGTAAAATCTCTAAAGAACAGGATGAGCAGCATGTAGGTAATCATGTAATCACAATGGAACCAATAGAAATGGGATTGCAGCAGTCTTTTCAAGTTTTTCATGATCCCATAGCTGATGTTTTGGATGAGTTTTGCAGTCAAAATCTTTCTCCATTGACTACATGTGAGCTTGAAAAATGTGCTGATATGAATTTGATCTGGCAGCCAGTTTCTTCGTCATTTTCAGCAGGGGTCTCGTCACAAGGCTCAGATCAAAGTTTGCATGCATGGTATGAGGAAAAGAGAAGTACTCCATTGTATGAGCTAAGTTCCAATGTGCTTGAATTTCAAGATCCTTATGCAGTGTTTTTGGAGGCGGATAGAGAGTTCATATCATTCAACGTATCTATTTCTAAGTTGCCATCAGAGTTGCCTTTCAGTAGTTCTCTCTTGTTGTTCATAAGCGAACACTTGTGGAGGATTCAAATAGCAGACGGAATACTTACTTGGTTGCATTGGTTGTTTCATTTCACTTGATCAGGTGATGAATGAAACTGTTAGAGTAGGTTGTGATGAATAAGCTCCACTTTGAGCATCATTTTCAGTTTGTCAGTTGTGTTTAAGTATCGAGTCAGTTTCTAGTTGAGTCATGAGTCCTTTATGAGTCAATTTTTAGTCTTGTTGTTAAGTTAGTTTGTGTCAGTTTTCAGTCATGCATTTCAGCTTGAGTTTATGACTCCATTGCCCAATGAATAAAGCACTGGTCTGCTCTCCCAGAGGTCTAAGGTTCTTGGCACCTCCAAGGAGCTACCATCCCCATTGGAGCCAATGTTAGTGTCAGTCTTTACAGCCTTCCTCCAGTGATCAAATGTGCTCTTACATAGTGATTTTGAAGTGTCAAGGTCAAATTTTGTCATTTCAGTGAGTCTTCAAGCAAAATTTGGTCACTAGCCATTAGGTCTAGGGTTTGCCCAAATGTCAGTCTATGTCACTATCCAGCTGAGTCTATCATCATTCATAGGGTTTTCATTATCATGTCAGTGTCTAATGGGTCATTTGATACCTTGTTCATGCTTCAGTTGCGCCCAGGCAAGGTCATTTCCCTCTCTTAGGGTTTTGAAGGCAGTTTCTCTTGGGCGGACAAATCATCGGCAAAACTTGTTTCCTGATGTTCATACACCTTCCCCTATCCTTAATGTACCTTATCAAACACTTCCCAACACTCAGATCCCCCAAATTCCTCATTTTTGCACAAACCCTAGTTTCTAGCTACAACTTGGCAATTTTCTAGGTTGGGCCTGTGTTTCACTCTTTTGAACCCCTTCCTCTCACTCAATCTCTGAGATTCCACTTTCCCCTGCTTCCTAACATCCCTCCCTACTCCCAAAAATTTTCTCAAGAATTTAGAAGCCCCTTATCCCCTTCATTTCGCTCCATTTCGACAAAATTCCTTGTTTCACACATCGGGACAAGTTTCACTAAAATGATGGTTCTGAGAAATCAAAGATGAATTTTGCAAAAATGATAGCGGTTTTTGTCCAAAACATGCCAAGGAAGAGAAACCTCCTTCACTTTTTGCACAGGTGTCATGGTTTGAGAGAAATGTCAAGAATACCGTTGCCTCAGGAGAATCAAAGGCACCTCTGAAGTGACCTTGGGAAAATCAAGTTTTCTCCTAGCTTGGTTGACCAAATGACTTTCTTGATGGGTAAAATGATAACTAGACACAAATAGCTTTCCAATGAGCTATCATGAGCTCAATTTGGGGTTGAGGAAGGTATTCAAAAGTTGACTGCAACAACACTCTTCCTTGAGGCAGCCTCATTGGGCACTTTTTGACCAGTCTTGGGAGATTTGATTTTTTACAGGTCAAATCAACTCCAAATTGAAAAATTCCACTTGGATTGGAAATTAGACTCAAATACCTTTCCAACGAGCTATCCTGCGCCCGATTCTGACACAGGGAAGGCCCCCAAACAGGCCTCTCAATGTGCGCGACCACTCAGAGGCTCTCCTGCAGTGTTAAATTACAACGTGCGCGACCACTCAGGCTGTAAGTGCCAAAATCACCTCCAACTCACTCAAAATCTCCTTCAAACTTGCAAATTGGGTTGAGGTAGGCTCTCTACAAATTGTTTTGTTGGTTGATGGTGGTTGTGGATCCTCATGCTTGTGATTATACCTTCAACAATGCAAGGAAAGAAGACATTGGTAGTTGCTTGTTCATGTAGGCATTATGCTAGGGTTGATGTTTTTTCAAGGTTTAAATCCCTATTTATTCCCTCCTTGTTTCCTATTAAATTCACAAATGTCATAATATGTTTATATCTTATCTCATTTGCAATAAATACTAAATCTCCTATCCCAAATTCCTAAACCCTATCCCTCCCCCAAATCCCTTTACAAAACCCAAGCCCTGTTTTCCTCTCTATCCCTTCCCTAAAATCCCTGTTCAATTAAGATCCCTTTTCCCTTATGACAAGATGTAAAAGAAGCCTTGTTCCCCTATGACTAAATGTACATAAAATCCTTTGAAAAAACAGTGTTTACCTTATGATGTACATTGAAAAACAAAAACTCAAAAGAGCAAGCTATCTATGCTGTCCTATACTCCCGTTGCAAATGCATGTCCTTTCCCTTGATGACTATCATACATATTTTCCCTAATAAAGTATTTCTTTGCAAATGATTTCCTAATGATGGAAGATGAGATGATATGTGTTACATTTTGTGAATTATCCCTTAAAAATCCCTGTTTTTATATGTTTCCCTTTCCTAATGAAAAATCCCCTCCCCTAACATTTCTTTCATGATTTTGTTCCCCTTGAAAACAACATACAACTCAGTATTTTTGCAGGCAGAGACAGCAGTTCACTTTGTCCACTTTGCTCCTAAACCATGTCAGACACCGAAACCTGTGAGCAAAGTGATGACCATTCATCTTCTACAGAGGTTGAGGTATAGAGGATGACAAAGAGCTTGATGAGCTATGGAAGATTCGAACCGACCGAGTCATCAACCGTAGGAGGCCCGGAGACCTATTGCCCAAGGAGAGGGAGTCCATGCTCATCCGAGTGAATGCACACTTGCAGAGGCTGTTAGAGAAGGCAAACAAGGACAAAAGGCTGCTACGAAACATGAAGAATCACTATTGGGCGAGGATGCATGTTTGCAAGGCGAAAATGAAGATACTCCAAAGGAAGTTGTCCGAGGCCCCTAAGAGGAAGAAGAGGACCAACCCACTCCGTATCTTGGCTGAGGCCTCTCTTACTCACCATGATACTCACTAGCCTTCTTCGAGCAGCAAAACCAAAAAATTTGAGAAGTTTTGGAGCATTTTTGACATTTTTGAGAAATTTACAGGTTTTGGCCGTTGGAGTGGTCTCACCCCACGCGCGACCACTCGGGGGGACAGCTCAGAATGAGAAAAACTTTGCATTTTTGGAATTTTCATGCAAAAATACACTTGCCTATGCATGGGGTCAAGTTTTTATGGAGATTTGGGCCTCCAAAAGCTCAAAATACATGCAAATTTTGACTTTTTGCCCACTTTTTGAGTTGCAAAAAGTTGTCTTGGGAGAAATGACTTTTGAAGGGTCAAATCAACTCCAAATTCAGAAATTCCAGTTGGGTTGGAAAGTAGACTCACAGAACTTTCCAATGAGCTATCTTGCACCTGATTTGGACACCAGGAAGGCCCTCAAACACAGCTGCCAATGCGCGCGACCACTCCAAGGCAGGGGCGCGACCACTCAGGGAAATTTTGCCAGTTTGACCATTTCGGCCTGCAAAACTCAGTTTTTACTATGGTTGACTCTTAATGCTTGTAAATGATGGATTCTTGGATAATTTTCATGGCACATGGATACATTTACTCTCCTTTAACCCTTCTAGAAGTTTCCTTGATGTAAATAGTGAATATTAAATGCATGGATGGGTTACCTAAGTTTTAGAGGCAAATTGTTTTGACTGCCTATTATCTAGTGCTTAGTTTAGAATTAGTTCAAACTGCTCCTAGGAAGCTGAGCTCGACCCCTAGAGGTGGGGAAAGGAGTTAGATTATCTATATTATGCCTTCTCTTACTCATTTTCATGGTTGGACTCTTGAGGGAGAAGCTCTATTGTATATTTTACTTGTATCTCTGCAATTTGAGGAAAAGGAAGGCCAGGGTTTTGCAGACATCATTGTGGATTCTTGTGGATTATTGTGTTGATGGTGTGTTTCCTACTTGTCATTGTAAGTGTGTTTATGTGTTCCATCTCTTATTCTATTGCTGCTAATTAAACAAAAGAAGTGATAAAGTTTGAATTCATGCATGCCATGCTCAGCTTTCAATTTTGTTTAATATTTATGTTTTCCACTGTCTAAAGAGGATTCAAAGTCATTGTTTGCCCTCTTTAGCTCCCTCTCTTTCTTCCTTGATCATCCATCTCAGCTTAAGGCATCAGCACAAACTCCTTCCTTGCCCCAAAGACCCACCTGCAAAAACTGAGCTCAATCCCCGCACCCTGAATCGCACTCCCTCCAATTGCCACCAAAAACACCAAAAACTTTAAATCAACCCCCCTTATCAGTTTACTAGCCTAATATCAGTGTTCCTAATTGGGTCAGCTCATCCTATTGAAAGATCTACCGAGTTTGACCGGAGAGAGCCTTCTCATACCCCGTAGGGCTAGCTACGAGGTGAAATGGTTTGATGTGGCCTTGAAGGTTTACCTTCCTCAGCCTAGGGTGAAATCTCAAGCGCCAACATTTCGAAGCAGGATATAGTAGTGAAATCTCTGTACAGCTTGAACAGTAGCCAAAGCTAACTTTTCGACATAGAGTACTTAACTTTCGTATCATTGAAATTGCAACTTAAATAATAGATCGGATGTTCAGTCCCATCTTCTTCTTGGACTAAAACCATAACAATCGTTGTATCTACAGAGACGAGATACAGGAAATAGTCATTTTGATAATTAGGGGCATACATTAATGATGCTCGAATCAGGGTATCTTTGAGATCATCAAAGGAATCTTGTGCAACCTGATCCCAATGGAAGGGAATCCCCTTTTTCAAAAGACGAGTAAATCCTTTAGCCATTTCAGCGTAGTTGGGAATGAACCTTCTTAGAAAGTTAGCTTTCCCTTGGAGTCTCTGTAACTGCAGTAAACTGGAAGGCAGAGGCAGATCAAAAATTGCCTTAACCTTCAAAGGGTTGAGTTGAATTCCTTCTTTAGACACTATGAAACCAAGCAAATGACTAGAACCAACACAAAACACACATTTATGTGGATTGAGTTGAATTTTGTAGTGTCGACACCGTAGAAAGATAGCTCTCAGATGTTGCGGGTGATCAACCCGTTTCCGTGAATGAGTAGCTAAATAATCTATATAGGGTTGAACAATGTGTTTGATGTCATGGAAGGCATAATTCATTGCCCTGTGAAAAGTTTCCCCATCGTTCTTCAATCCAAAAGGGAGTTTCCTATATGCGAATGTGCCCTAGGGAAAAATAAAATCAATTTTATATTGGTCTTTTGGGCGAACATTGATCTGACTATAGCCGGAAAATCCATCCATAAATAAGAATATCTCACATCCGACACAGTCATCAATTATCTGGTCGATAAAGGGAGTGGGATAGTTATCTTTTGGACAAGCGTTATTAACATCCCTATAATCAACACACACTCGTATTGTTCCTTGTTTCTTCATGACAGGAACAAGATTGGAAACCCAATCGGTAAGAGGAACAAGGTAAATGAAACCAGCATGCAAAAGTTTTTCAATTTCTGCTTTTATGGCAGCAACCTTCTTTGGATGAACAGGATGGAGGCATTGTCGTACCGGTTTGACATCAGGATACATTTTAATTTCATGTTCAACTATACTAGAATCAATTCCTAGAATTTCCTCATATGACCAGCAAATATGTCACAGAATTCACGGAAAAGAGCACGGTAAGTTTCAAGTTCGGACAGAGAACAAGATTTGCCAACATGAATGTTCTCTACAATTCTAGGTTTGGTCAAAATGTCGATAGAAATGGTTTCTTCGATATTTGACAAGTTTCGTTCGGAATAAATTGTGTCTATAAATGCAAAATTCGAAAGGAAATCAACAATTGAAAGGTGATTTGGCTCATTTGAAACATCTTCTATGTGTTCCGGAAGATGGGATCGATGATGATAATCTTCCCATGGTTCTTCTTTTGTCATCATTGATTGGATGATTCCTTCCTCAGTAGAAAATGTACGTGAAAAAGGATTGGAGGAAGTACCATATTCTAACGAACAATCAACCCATACAATTGGTGATAATGGATCTGGGTTTTCGGCACAAGCCAAAAATATTGATTGCTATGCAAGCTCAATGGGGCTTAGAAGCATGATTTCATTACTCATATCAACTTCATAATTATTTGAAATCTTCCATGAATCAGATTAAGTGGAAGATAACATGTTGCAAGTCTCAACCTTTGCCACTTCCACTATTTGTGATGGTGACAATGGCGAAAAAGTACCCAATAAGGAAGGATCTTTGAAGAGACTATTGAGTGATAAAAGGTGTTTTTTTAACTCCTAATTATCTTCACATTAATTGTCAACCCACGGACGATTTTTTATTTCAAGAGTGTACTCAGTCTGAGGCGGTCACTTGCTCAAGAGTAATGTTTTGCAGTATAGTTCTTTAAAATGCAAAGATAAATGAATGTTGGAAACAAAATCTAATTAGAACAACAAGAAACAGAAATGTTTTGAACTAAATCATTTACTCAAACAATCGTCAGTCGAGGACTCAGTAATGATAACTCTCTCCCCTTTAAACTGATGCAAATGAAAATCAATCATAGGCAAGATCTCCAATCTGAGAACTTAGACAGCTATAGTCAATGTTCTTTACAGTTATTGATCTTTCAATCCACACTAAAGCAAATAACTGGAAATGGAAATTCAATTGGAAATGCTCACTAAAACACACTTGCTACAATATCAGTTAAAAGGTGAAATCAAATCCTTGCATGAAAGAGATAACAGCTAAGCCTATTTGAACAGCAACACTAAATTAATGGAAATGAACAACAATCTGAAATATAACGGAACAGTAAAGCTAATTAAGTGGAAACACACAGTGACTATAAATTAAACTGAATCAGCAATCTTAATCTAGCAGATTGAACAACAATCGCAGTTAAAAATGAACAGCAGATTCTGAAATGGACAGCGTAGTGTTATATCAGAATTAACAGCATGACATTTTAAGTTGTAAATAATAATATTGCTATCAACGCAATCCAATTACGATTTCAATGTAACAGGGCGATTCAGCGAAATGTTCATAAATAGAAGATTACCGAATAAAGCAAATTAAGGAAATGAAAAGGAAATCAAACCATCACATGACTGGAACTATAAAATAATGGTACAAAAATCAAGTGGATCCACCAGGGTCGGGCCCTTAGCCGATTGTGAAGCACCGCCGGATTACTTCAAAAGATGCGAAGGAATTGCAACTATTTTTATATGTTAATCATTGCATAAACATTACAATAGTTTTGTTCTTTGCTTCGGCAACGGGAGTCAACAATAACAGTTACAATTTCTCAATAGTAATTCTCACATTCCTCCTATCCTACCTTATCTATCTCTAATCTAACAATCCATCTAATTCTCTTCTAATCATCCATCATGAATCATGAATCCATTATTTCTTAATCCCTTTCTCTGATATTTGTTTTCATTTAAATACAGAGAGAGCAGAGAGCAATTACAACAGACATGATTACAATATGATTCTCATTACAAAATTAGATTGCTCATAACAAATTGATAAACAGGATCATATCTGGAATATCTCTTCATCAATCATTCAACAGGAACAGGTCGAATTTGGCATTGCAGCTGAGATATTTTGGGAAATGGCCACAACAACGAATCTGAGAAAAACGTCTTTAGAGAACCTTTCATTTCTCTCAGTACGGACTGAATTTGGGAAAACAGCTCATCACAAAACTAATTTGGTCCGTTCTAAACAAAACCCATGTTTCGGATTTTCTAGATTCTTCTTCATTTTCCCAAAATGTCCAATGAAAAATTGTCACTTCTTATTCCAGCGAATTTCTGAGTTGGCACATTTAATGACGAGTTGGAGATCAAATCTTCAATCTGGAAAATACCTTGGAGGCTAAAATGGTGAACGAATATATTAATAAACCATCACTGATAAAAATATGCATAATAATCAATTTATTAAAAATAAAGGAGAAGAAATAATATTTATTCATAAGAACATAAATAATTATAAATTAGAATTATATGATAAATTATGATAAATGACATGAGTATAAATGGATGAAATATGTGTTAAAAATTGATAATAAGAATGACATATTTGCGGCCCAACAGAGACCTACTCCAACGTTATGAAGAGATATTGGGGGTCCATGAACTAACAGAATAATTCCAGTAGCCGGTGAACTAGAGGCCAAGAAGCGGAGTTGATCAATTACTGTGATTCCGCCTTTATGAGGGAAATCGATCATACGAAAGTATGTCGAAACCACAGCAACCATAGCATAAACCCAAGGTATTCCTATCAAAATGTTGTAGTCAAGGAGTCCGTCAACAACTTAAACTTCAATAGTTATAGTTTCCCCCCTAGTTTTATCTGCAGGTTACTTAAAATTCCACAAGGCGTATAAGTGCGACCGTCAAAAGATTTTAAAGTTGTAGGTGACCATGACAAAGGCAGGGTGCCAATTGTTTTCCAGCAACTCATTGACATGATACAAGTAGATGCACCCTCGTCAACGATGGTTCGATGAACGATTTTATTCAAAGCCTTTACTTGGATCAGGAAAGCTAATTAAGCTGGTAATTGTGGTATATATCCCGCATGGTTAAAAACCACAAGATTAGAATCCGTTGGATCAATTTCACCAATTGCTAACCATAAAACCTGCTTTTGGGAGGGACAATTTTGAAGCACCTCAAGCGTCGACATAGCGGAAGGTGACTGAGCCAAATCTTCTACTATGTTTTAGTTTTGTGCTACTCGAGCTCGAGGGTTGAATGTAGACTTATGTACAACTCCTTTAGGTTGTTTTACTGTTAACTCTGGTGCAATGGGTGGTGGAATGGGATCAGATGAAGTCAAAGTCGAAGTATTTGGTTGATCTGAAGCCTAGTTATTCAATGACGATGATGGATTACCATAATCATTACTTCGTGTAGACACCAAAACATCAATTTTAGGCTTAGAAGCGGATAGCATAAGCACTTGTGAAGTGGAAGCATGATCTGTAGCAACCAAATGAGTCTCTAGATTCGGAAAAGGATCTGTCAACACCGCGGATGCACTAGAAGTCTTAAGAAATTTTGAGACTTTAGAGCGGTGAGGACAGTGTCGTGTAAAATGCTCCTCATTACAGATTAAACATGGATAACAAGGTTTCCTAGCCGGAGAAGAGGAATCAGATAATTTCTCTTGGGGGGGGATTTTGCTTCTTTTTAGCTTTCCCCTTCTTCTTGCTTCCAGGTTTCTTTTCGTTCTTGCCTTTGTCAGATGACACAACATTTATTTCGGAAGCAGGAGTATTATCAGATGCAGTAGAAGTTTGATTGGAAATAGCATGTGTGTTGACTAGATGGTCTACCTGCTATTTGTGTTCTTGAAGAACCAATCACCACCGTCACCGGCATCAGAGTCCTTACTCGATGGGGGTGGAAGAACAATAAAAGCTGGTCTGGGTGCATTTCGAATTTTGTCATAGAGTGTGCTAGACTAGGTGTAAATCAAGTCTAAATATTGGGCATGAGAAATTACTTGCTCTTCTGTGACAACTCCTCCTTTAGCCACATCCTCGGTGATAGATGGAAATAAGGATTTTATAAACCACTTGGCTAAAATCTGATCGAGAACATAAGTTTTGACCATTCGACAACGACGACGCCACTTATGAATATGATCAGAAACGTGAGTAGCAGTAGCCTGTTTAAAGTTGTTCAATAGTTCCGTTCTAGTTTCATATATAATGGGTAACTGGAAGTGGTAAAAACGTGGTGGCTAAAGTTATCAAATGAAGCTCGTGGTAATTCAATATACCACTTTGCAGCCAAACCAGTAAGTGTTCGCTGGAAAAGATGTAGTCTAACTGAATCATCATTCAGGGAGTTTGATGAACACCATAAATGAAAAGTCATAACATGGTTGGATGGGTCTTCTCCAGGGTTTCCATTGAATTTCGGAATATCGAAAGGCAATTTATGAGGAATCACCAGCCACCAAGGTGCATAAAGAATTGGATCATTGGTAAGCTGATTTAAATCCGGTAATTCAAGTGTTGCGACAAAAGGCAACTGTCTATTGAGGTCAGGTTGAGCGTAACCAGGGTAAGATGGAATTGCCTGGGCAATAGGCCTTTGCATACCAGCATAAGGAATCTGTTGTTGGTAACCTTGATAGGGGTAAGTTTGTTGAGAAAATCTGGTATAAGGTGGTTGTTGGGCACCAGGATAAATTTGATGTTGTCCAAACCCAGCATAGGCTTGTTGACCAGGACCTGGGTAAACTTGTTGTTGACCAAACCCAACATAGGCTTTTTAACCAAGTCCAGGATAAGTTTGATATTGTTGGAATTGTTGTTGTTGATATTGTGGTTGCCATGGTTGATTTAACGGTTGTTGCCCACCAATGTAAGTTTGACCAGGTTGTGAATATATTACACCAATATAAATCTGAGTCATTCCAGTAAATGGTAAACTGGCCTGAGGTTGTTGGATTCCAGGCACAAACGGTTGTTGTAAAACGGCCTGAGAACACTGAATTTGTACACCTGAAACTTGGGGGTCAGAGGTTGAAGGACCAGCTTGTAAAGGTTGAGATACAACTAACTGAGCTTGTGACTGGGGTAAAGTTGTAACGACAGGCGTAGTAGGTATGGATGAAACATATTGCATTGGTTGTGATGGATACAAAAGCCTTGGTTGAACGGGCATTGTTGGTTGCCACTAACAAACAATCATTCCAGGATGACCTAAAGACAATAGTGTACTTCCATATGGTTGCCCCCCAGAAAATGGAGGATAAGGAGATTGTGCATATTGTTATCCATATGGGGGTAATACATTGGACGGTAACCAGATGAACCAGTTTGATATTGACTTGATGGATCAAGTTGTTCAATATTCGTGAGTGAAGAACTAGGTAAAATTCCTGTGTAAGACATGGGTGAAGACCATGGACTAGAAGAAACACCTTAGTGGGTTCCAGATAAAGATTGGTAACCCGGTGGGATGGACGGAACATCGTATGGATGTGACTCAAGTATTGTGGTAAACATTGAAGAAGTAGCAACAGAGGATTCTGCCACAGCTGTAATAGATGGTACAGTCTGGGATGTTGATTATGCCATAGTCAAATGTCCTAATAAATGTCCTAACGAATCAACGGGAGTCTGAAAGTAATCAAGATCAAAAGGAGCAGTAAAATGAGGAGTATGAGGATAAAGATAAAGCCCGGGTCCAAAGCGAATTGGAGTTCTAGGTGTTTCTTCTTCAGGTTCCTCTTCAATAGAAATCAAACCAGGTGGAAGGATTTCACCGTCAGGTCCGTAATAAATTTCTGGTATTTGACTCTGCGATAAAGGGGAAGTCTCAACAGTTACAGATGTTTGAGGATAAACTATTCGATCGTCTTCCGGTATGGTAACAACTTCTGATTGTTCAACTTCAAGATCCAAGTGTTCTAGTAAAAGAACAACACATTCATGTTGGGATTCTTAAACAACTTCTGGTTGAACTGTGATGGGTTCAAGATCAACTTCTGGTTGAACAGATTCAGGTTCAAAAGTAATTTCTTATTGAACAACTTTGGGTTGAGAATCAACTTCTTGTTGGACAACTTGGGTTACCGTTTCACTAGGTTCACTTTTAGTGCCCTTAGGTAATTGTGGAGATTCCATTTCAATAACAGATGTACTAGTAATTGTAGGAGTAACTGGGGTCACAGTACTTACCAGTATAGGTGACTCTGGTAATTTAGATGAAGAACCAAAAATTTGTGATGTACTGGATTCAGTTAAACGAGACCACTTTTGCCGACTAGGTGTCGCTTTACGGGGTAAACGCAGTTTACTCGCTATCCTCCACGAATGACAGGGTAAGGATTGATGTTCCTCCACGATTGCTGATTGATCTTATTACAAAAAGAAATAAACAAAAAGAGGGTAATCTAGGCAAAAGGATTACCAAGCAACTGTGAATTGCGATAAACTGCCTCAGTAAACCAAGGACTTAACATACGTGCAGGAAATCTCCCTAAATGCTATGTTTGTTGTATCACAGTGTACAAGGTGGTCGACTCGGTTACCTAAGGATGGATAGCAACCTAATGTAGTCCTCCCATATATACCCGAAAGTACGTAGAGGCCCAATCTGTGTTAGCATTGTCTAATGAGAAACCGTACAGTGAGAGCATTCCTTTATACTTTTCGTACTATAACACCGCCCTATATACCTGAAGGTACGTGGACGAGCTACGATATACTCACGTACGTGGAATAAGGTATCAAACTCGGAATGTATCGCAGACAATTAATAATAGTTGCTATGTTTTACGACGTCGGAAAACATCTCTAGCCTAAAACCTCTAAATGTTATTTGTTAGGTGACAATGCTCCATTAGGTTAATTGAGATAACTTTTAAGTTTATCTTGATTAAGAATTTGTCTTTCAGGTTCACCGTGTGATGTCTTTGAAATTCCTAGAATGCAACTATGATGAGAAACATTCTTTTCATTTAATTTGAACAATGAAAACCTTAACTACAAGGGATAGAGCAATCTTTAATCAGAGAGCAAAGAGCACATCTAATGCAATTTCCCTATACTATTCCTACAAGCACACATAAACCTCTAGATGCATAATGCAAGTTTTTCTTTTCAATTCCCTTAATTTTTAGATGAACAAAAGGAAACTAATGCACATACAATCAATCAATCTTTTGCAAAAAACGAAGACTTTACGACAATTCCTTTTCGAAAGAAATGAAGACTTTTATGACGCTTCCTTTTCAGAAAAGATTAATCAACTATAAGCTAAATTTAACAATGAATTGATAATGATAAAGAAATCATTTAAGAAACACTAAACAATCAAAGCCAAAATAGGGCTAGGAGGAGAAATACAAATTTATTTCAGAACCACAAGAATCATTGGTCTTTCAACAAACAAAAAGAGAAGCAACTTTGGAAAAATCATACCAAAGGTGGGTTTTTTAGCCTAAAAGGAATCAGCGCAGGCCAGAGTGGGAGACAGTGTGTTGCAATGCACTGTCTCTAAGGCAGGGGCTGCTTTGCAGCACACTGTGTCAAGACCAACACTGCGTTGGTGCCAGAGAGTCAAATCAAGAGACATTCAAGCACAATTTTTGACTAAAAACACTTCAAAAAGACTAAAATAAGATCAATAAAGTCAAGCAAAGTCTACTAGGGTGTAATATGATGAGGGTAAGCCACCAAGAACGACATTCGTTCCCCAGTATGGTCGCCAATTTGTTATATGGAATTTTCATCTACAGATAAACACATTTTCCTTAGGTGGGTGACTACACCTAGAACAACAGAAAGAAAGTAGTTTAACCTTTTCTTATAGAAGATGGATGAGATGGAGGAACTTACTTGTAGTATTTTGCTTCCTTGATCTCTTTTAAATCGCTCCCGTCACTCCCACTTGAACTCAATCCACTCAAAAGGTACCTGCATCAAGAGAAATAGAAACAAGAAACGATCAAAGCATACATGATCTATCTACTATAAAACAATGGAATCGAAGACATTGAAACACATAATCATCACAGATATGAACAATCATATGAGAAAAGGAATAAGCTCTTTATTAATGTATAAGGAAGAGTATCACCCAATACAGTTCGATCCTGTGCCACTCCTCCAGCTTCAGTTCAACCCTCGCCACATCAAAAGCACACTACTCCAACAACATAACATTGCTTAACATAAACTCAATCCTCAAACCAATAGAATTTCCTTACAAACTTCAGATTCTAGCCCCCTGATCACTATGATGAGTGGTCAATTTATAGGAAATGGAGGTGGTTTTGTCATAAATGTGGGTATTGAATGGCCTTCCAAACTTGGAGTTAGTTTATGGAGCAAGGGATGAGAGGATAGGAGGTTAATGGATGCTTAACCTATCCAATTTCGAGCTCATAGGAGGAGATAAGAGATGGGATCCTTCTAGAATCATCTAGAATCAAGGAATATTCCTAGAACCCTATGCAAATTTCGCTCAATCTCGCCCAGCGCAAGTCAAAGAGGGCCTAAGTGCACTGTAGTGCAGGCCACAGTGGGCCTGCCTGCTCTGCAATGCATTGTCTCAAGGCTTGGGCTACGCTAGTGTCCCAAGGAGGCATTTCAGGAAGGCTTCAGGCCAGGAAACTTTCATAGAAGGAGAAATTCAATGAGTTGACTTGTCTAGGGCATGTAACAACTGAATTAGGGTTTGATGAGCCCTAAAAGCACTGATCTGAATGTCAGGAGTGATGTGCCCAAGTAGACCTGTAACACCTATGCTATGATTAGGTTAGGAGTATGGGTAGTTTTTCTTTTCTTAGTTATTTTCTTTGAATTGCTTTGCTTTAATTTTATTTCTGCTCCGCTTCTTTCCTTTTGTTTGTCTTATTTTTAGTTATAGGATAGTTTCTGCATGAAACCGTGTTTGGCTTCTGAAGAAAGCTTGGTGAAATCCAAGAGGAAGTTGTGATAGTATCAACTCTTTGTTTTCTATATATTCCCTCTCTTTGTGTGAATCTTGAATTCTTTTAGTCGATGATACTCTGATGGATAATATGTTCCTTTTCGCATAAAATCGCAGTGAAATCACGATGTTTGAATTTTAACTAGTATTGCCTACTCTAATTGATCTTTTATCTTTTCGGTTAAGCCTTGTCAACTAAATCGAGTGGCGTAAGGAGGGGAGTAAAACCTCAACAAGTATGTCAGAGGTGTATATAAAAATCCATCTTTGAAGGAATAACCTCTTCTACTCTCAGTAAGTCGGGATCCCTCTTCCGCCCCATGAAATAAATAAGTGCCTATGCACAGTTCTGTGAACAAAAGAAAAAATAAAAAATATGAAAAAATAAAATGAAGGGTGAAAGAAGAGAAAGGCTTCCTTCATAGAGAGGTGAAGCAAGCAACTCTGTCGGGGTACTCTCTAGGTTCGCTGGCACCGGAGCAATGTTTTTGTTCTTGAAGTGACTCTGTCGGGGTACTGTCCAAGCCTACTAGCAGTGGAGCAACAACAGAGATGAAAACTAAGACTCTGTCAATTATTTGACTTGTGCATTTATATACTCCTTGTCCCCAATAGAAACAACTTAGTTTGACTTGGCTTGGTTAGTGTGTCACCGATGAAGAGAATGGTAGGACCTACGTCTTTAACTCAAACTAAGTGAAGAAGTTGTGGTAATCAATGAAATGAACAATACTTGCATAATTGTTAGACTTGTTTTGCATGAGACAAGATCCAGATAGAGAGTTGGATTTCTACCAGTGTGTCACCAAGTGTTGTAGTGGCTACAACCACCCTCCAAAATGTTGCATATGCTTTGATTTTGGAGCCTTCCTTCCTATCAACACAAGCTTATATTGCATTGATTCAAGTATTACTGATTCCATTAAGAATTATCCTTTTCATTTGGGCTTGTGTTTTCTTGTTTCCACACTCAACTGATGTTTCTAAGTCACAAGCTAATCTCCTGACTTGGTCTTCCATCACTTTTGGGCTTGCCTTCGGAAACTATGCAATCCTTGAGGGCAAGTAGCCTTGATGATTGGAACTATGTAGTTCAGATTGGAAGTCAATCTTGAACTCGGAAACTGCATAATCATGGAAGGCATCCCAACACTAAGCCCAAAAATTGTGCAACCCCTTACTGCGCTCAGAAACTGTGCAGTGCACTGAGCCAGAAAGTTGCCCAATTCCCCATAACTGAACAGTCTTTACTGGCAGTGTGCACGACAAGTTTTCCAAGAAAAGAAAAGAAAAGAAAAAATCTAAATAGCTAAAATAAAAAATCATCCCTAAAAAATAGGGACCCATTATTAGTATCCCGAAGGAGGCACACTCACTATTTTTAGAAACTTCCATCAAGTGTCACTTTTTCCTTGATTTTAGGCATGCACGTAATAAACCCTAATTCGCTCAAATCTATTTAATTGATGTCTCTAGAGCTCATTTGCACATTCGATCTTCGATCTCTAGCATTCCCGAGGAGATCAAGAAACCTTTGGTATAGTCGTCATCGCTTTTCCGAGTGAGTTTCTCTTGTCTTTTGTCACTTTTTCTATTGCTTTTTATCATTTCGCTTGTGTGAGCGATGTTTTTCTTATTTCTCTTCATGGTTGATGGCATTTCATCTTATTTTAGCTTGTAGAAGTGTTTTTCTAAGTTTTCATTTGCCTTAAATAAGTGTTGCATCGATTTTCTTGTTTTTGCACCAACGGTCGTCATTAAGGCGACCCTCCTCACATACTTAATTTTCCTTCTGTTTTTCAAGTTTCTGCACTTGGTTCACAGTGATTCATTCATACTTAATCATTTTTGTTGCCTTCCCTAGCTGGGCACTGCACAATCCTAAGGCTGAAGCTAATAGCTTGGCCTCTGTAACTACGTAGTGTGCAGTACATCATGGCCCAACTGCATATTGTGCAGTTCCATGGCTCAGACTATCACCTTGGCCACTGAGATTTCACAATATGCAGTCTCTCCTAGTCACTGCACAGGATGAACTGTGCATTGCATAGTCTCAAGCCTTAGGCTATACCCTTGGATGTTGGGATTGTGCAAAGCGCAGTTCCCACAATCAGTCTCCCTTACTTGTGGATGAAAACTACACAATCCCTCTCATCAGTTGCACACTTTGCTACTTGATCATGCTATGAAGTTAGATTTACAAAAGGATAATGTTTGCATTCCATGAGTGTCCTTTTTTTCCCACAGGTACCATAGTTTTTTAGTTCTTCTCTCCAATATTCATTGTTACCATGGCACCAAAGAGAGTTTCTTCAAAAGAGACCACTAAAATAAGTACTAGGGAAGCAGTTGAGCAAACACCATTAGACATGTCAGTATATGCGGACACTCAATTATTTATAGAAAAGAAGTCAACACTAACATGGCAACAAGTTAATGAAGCTCTTTCAGCAAAGACCCTTGAGGTATATCTAGAGGACCGGTAGGTTTATCTCTGTATCCAACAGTTAAGACTACACAGGATTGCATGCAGATATCCAACCTTCTGATGTGCAGATGCCATCAGCTAGATTGTTTCACACATTAATGAGAAGATCGTGATCTTGATCAATGCCAACAGACATAATCTTGCTACCTTTCTAGTAGAGGATTATCAACACATGTATCATTTTCCCAAGCCAATGAAGCTCATGGAATCATATTTCTATGCCACCAACAACTATGTGAACACAAGATATATTTTTAAGGGATGGGTGAAAGATCCATCGAAGTTTCTACATACACCCACCCATTTATACAAGACAAAGTCTCTCAAGAAGGCTTGCCATCTCTTAGTTAGCTTAGCTTGTAGGATCCATGGTCAGCAGAGCACAAAGACCTTCCCTGAAGGGTGGGCAGTCTTATTAAACTAGGCTATGAGCGAGGGGAATTTGTTCAACTGATCATATATGTTGGCTCTAAATTTGAGAGACCATGTAGCACAAACCCAGAAACCTCCCGAGGGTGAGTAAGCAAGATTTTATATGTATGCATATTTACTGGATGCAATTTGTGCATAAAATCAGTTTCCCGACATGAACTAAACATGGACACCATGAGAAACTGCCATGCATATCTATTGTAAACTACTTTCAGATTGTTGTCATCGAGGAGTAATGGAACAACTAAATGACTATTTCATCATCTTGCTTTACAAGCTCATCTTTGAAGAAGAACTGCCTTGCATGTCACAAAGATCAGTGGAGGCAATAACAGAGATCGCAGATTGGTTTGCCTCACCAGGTGGCATCTTCCTTGGAGTGTTTGGTGGAGAGAAGTCATTGCATGTTTGTCTAAGGTATGCCACCAAAAATCTTGTCATGCAATAAGTGTCATATCATCTCGCCACAAGGATGTCAGCAACTTTTCACAGGAAGAAGAAAACACCATGTCCCACTCTTCCTTTGCAAATTTGATTATACGAGATAAAGAACATGAAATTCATGGATACTGAGGTAAAGGAGATAGTGAAAATTCATTCGGTACTCAAGACTTTAATCTGTATGATCCCTGTAAAATTTTCGAAGACCACTGTGTGATAATTTACTTTCAGCAGCTCAACGGGACATTTCATTGGCCGGAGGACGATCCATGGAGGAATTGCTATAGTGCCTCCAAACCCCGTGATTCGATCATTTTAGTAGGGACTTCACAAGCCACTTTGCAGAAGGCAACAAATCTGGAAGCAACACCAACAAAAAGCAACAATCTCGTACAGGATAAGGGAAAGAGAAAGGTTGTTGATAGTCTAGGGGAAGAACAAAGCTATAAGATGAAAGTAGATCCAATCCTTATGAAAGCATCTTTAGCAGCAAAAGCGAAGAGGAAGTAGAGGATACAAAGAGTAGAGCGGAGGGAGTGAGAAAAACATAGCTTACAGGAAGCATAAGTGAGATTAAAGCAAGCAGAACAAGAATTGAAGGAAGAACGGGAGCTAAGGAGGAAAGAACGAGAAGAGAAGAAAATGCAGGAAGAGAAGAAAGGAAAGGTGCCATAGAAAAAGAAACAATGCCAATATAGGTTGAAGAGAAAGAAAAAAACCAACCAGTAGCTAAGGAGGAGGGTGAACATATGCGAGATTGGGAGCTTACTCAGCGAATTGAAGACTTGATTGAAGTTGCAGATATGGAGTTGGAATTGGAGCTGCCGAATGAAGATGTTGACCTAATTCCGAGTGCACCATAGGTCGTCGTTCATCCTCCACCACCTCTAACAACAGAGTTAGCACCGAGCGAGGAAGGGGACATAGTTCCTCTTGATGATGATTTAGTAATGGATGTGTACAATCTATCATATTATCATTTCTAAAATAAGATTGTACACTCACGGAGAAAGCATTTTCCGGATGATCATGCATCACCTACATTGACTAGAGAGAGGGTGATAGTGGCGGACACCAGCAAGAATCTAAATGCCATTGCTGAAGCCAACTTGGCCTTTGGAGGTGCATCAAGATCAAACACTCAGTATTTGACGGCCAAAAATAATCAACTGGCATAGAACTTACAGGTTGCCTGACAAAAGATAGAAAAACTCCGCGCAACAATGCAAAATGCAGTCTCCGCACAGGTCTACTTGGAGGAAATGAGAGTAGCGATACTTGGTGAAGTATCGACACTTGGACAGACAATGAGGGACCTCTATGAGGAGCTCATAACCATACATAAGGCAGTTGTGCATAACCATACATAAGGAACTTGTTCATAATCATACATAAGGAAGTTGTGCATAACCATACATAAGGAACTTGTTCAAAACCATACATAAGGCAGTTGTTCATAAGTTGTTAAGCTAAAGTTTCCTCAAACTCAAGCATCATAGTATTTTTCCTTGTTAGGCTGTCAAGTTGTCTCTACCCTATTTTGTCTTATATGGGTATGAGTTTAAAATATAATATTATTCGTAAATATTTGTAAAGTGAAATTCCAAGTCTTAATATTGGAATGTGAAGATTCATGATGTAATGTAATGAGTCATTTTGTAAAGAAGTTGAAGAGTCATGAAGGGAGTCCAAAAGTCACAAAGGGGAATGTGAAGAGTCACTCACTTTGTTATAAATATATCCTCATAACTCATGTAAAGGGCTTTTGGGAGCCAAGCTTTTGGCTAGGCTTAGGCTTAGGAAGAGCTTGGAAGTTTTGTGAGAGCCTTGGCTTCTCTGTAGCGTAGAGGGAGTATGCTTCTTTGGAGGAGCATGTGCTGCTAACTTTAACGTTCCACTATTGGGGCTAGTGGTTCCTCAATGGTGTATGTATGATTGGATCTTTCACTTTCAATAAAACTTAGAGCCGACATGCTTTCATGCATATGTTGTGAATATAGTAGGACTATTCTTGTTGTATTCACAATGTATGTTATTTAACTTACGCTCATGCTTATGAATAATTTTGTTTGCATTTGTACAAATCTTGTTGATCATGTGTTGTTATATTAATCGTCACCTTAACTTCTGAAGTATTTTGCATGTTAGCTCATGATGTCATTATGCTCGTGTGTTCCTTTTAAGTTGTGTACTATTACAAGATTCTAAGGGGCTCACTCTGTTTTCCCTTCGCTTGTTGGAACTGTTCATGCATTGCACTTGACTATCTGTAAGGTCACACACTTGTTCTCACGAAAGACATCGTGCACCACTCTATGCGTATCGTCAACCAAGGAAGATCATTAACACCCCACTGTTGGGACTCCTACTCTAAACAGTGTGAGGTCTAGTTAGGACTTCATATTGGGGAGATCCCCTAAATGTTGGTGGTTCCAACACTGTCAACATGTTATTAATATGTGTGTCTATGATCTGATTAGTTGCGGCATCTTCCATGCAGTATGGGTTGAGCTCTGTTGGTGTTAGTTGTTCGACAATGTCTAATGTGTCCAACAATGGTGGAAAGTATGGGTGAAGGAATTCCACAATGAACATTTGATACAGGCCATGGAATGTGGGAATGTTGAGCTAGAAAGCATTTTCTCCCATGGCCTTGGTGATGGTGTAATGCCCGTATCAGAGTGGTCAAAGCTTCTAATGGGCTCCAACAAGGCATTCTTTCTGCAGATGCAACCAAACTTTGTCACACACTTGAAACTTATGTGGCACCCGATGTTGATCATGTCATTGTTTGTACTTGGCATTGGATTTATCCAAGATGTTGTGAACCTACTGGCGGATGTGCTAGATGCGTTCAATAAACTTGGTTGTTTTATTAGCCTCATACTGTACATGTATGGATTTTGCTTGTGTAGTCGCATTAGGCATGGAAAAATCAATCAGACACAATGGTTGAAATCTCAGACCCACTTGAAAGGGGATTGCAACCCATCGAGCTATGGAGAGCTCTGTTATAGTTGTGTTGCACATAAGGAAGGCTCTAATCCCTGTTTTCAGATGCTTAGAGTTGTACATGTGTAGTACGTGCACAATCATCATGTTCACAACCTTTGTCTGGCCATCAGTGTGGGGATGGAATGCAGTCAAATTGGTGAGCTTAGTGTCCAATAATGACTAGAATATTGACTAGAATGTGATCAAGGACCTGCTATCCCGATTTGATATAAGGGTCTGTAGGATCCCGAAATGGACCCACACTCATTCAAAGAAGAGTTTGGTAGTTTCTTTTGCTATGATACTCTTCTTATAGGCTTCCAATATATCCATCTTAGAAAATTTGTCCATGATCACAAATACACAGTCATTACCATGCTTGGTAGAAGGGAGGCCAGATAGATAGTCCATGGAGATGGATTCCCAGTGATGGATGGGAGTAGGCAAAGGAGTGTATAGGTCTTGCTTCTTGATGGTTGGCTTGGAGATGGCACGTGAAGTGTAGGATTTGAAATATTTTCCAAAATCCTATCAGAGTTTTGGCCAGTAAAAGGAATTTTGTAGTACTACCAAAGTTTTCTCCACACCAAAGTGTCTTGTGAACTGGCTATAGTGCACATCCTAAATCAGCTTGGTACACTCACTTTATGGAACACAAAGGTTTCCCAAGAAGCATAATTATGCGTCCTAGAGGTGTAAGTCTAATACTTGCTTGCCATCCACTAGTGTCTAGTATGTTATGGTGAACTCTGGATCATTTTTATATAGTTACAGACATCCATAGGCCTCGTGGCCACAAGAGTTGAGAACAATGGTCAATGTTGCAACCGGGGGCCAATTGAGGCAATCTATCTGTGTTGCCCTTGTATTTAATGTTCAAATGGAATTATTGCAAATGTGTGGACCACTTCTGATGGCGAGTGTCTTGTAACTTCCCTTTTGTCTGTATAAACTAAAAATGTCGTTGATCTGTGTGGATGACTGTCTCCTTCCCCATAATGTAATGTTTCCATTGTCATCAATCCTGCACGATGAAATAAATATCTTTATCATAGGTAGGGTATTTCCGAATTGTATCGAAAAGTGTCTCACTGTGATAGGCCACCAGATGCCCTTATTGGGTGTGAACTACACCAATAACATAATTAGGGGCGTTCGTCTCAATTTCAAATGGTTGTTGCAGATCTGGTAACGTGAGCACTGGTATAGAGCAAAGGTAGTGCTTCAGTCAATGAACGTTTTTTGTTGGGACTTAAAGCAGAACAAATTTTATATTGCTCCACCCTTGGTAACTTGACTCAAATTCCAAGTGATATGAGAGAATCCCAACATGAACCTTCGATAAAAATTGGAAAGGTCAAAAAAGTTGTGAAGCTCTATTAGAGTGGTTTGGGCTAGCCATGTTGGGTTGTGTTATATTCTTTCCACGACTAGCCCACATAGTTAACTGGGGGTTAGAAGGGGGGCGGAGCCCCCCCTTCATTGCGTCGATTGCGTAGCAGGAGGACTCACAGGGGGTTTGAGGGGTGCAGGTAACTCCACTCTATGGAGACCTTATATTAGGTTGGGCGTACCTACCTATGGTTTTGTGCCTTATTTTTCGCACATAGTTTTGGACGCGATGGTTTTCGGTCCATGGTTTTGGACGCGATGGTTTTCGGTCCATGGTTTTGGACGCGATGGTTTTCGGTCCATGGTATTGGATGCTTCGGCATGTATAAATATGTATTGTAACATTTAAAGGAACATAATGAAAAATCAAGCTAGTAGTCCCGATTTTGGGATCCAGGGGAAAATCTCTGTGTATATGTGTTTTATGTGTTATGTTCTCGCATTGTTTATTTTCTATGTTTTAGAATTCGTACGCAGGTAATTTCTGTACAGGGTTAAAACATACAAGCCAATCCCGAATGACTTGGATCTTAGCCAGATTTACATGCATGCCTTACTCATCAATGACGTAACCCATACATTGGACCTGACTCATGCCAAAGGTGCATCTCCAAGTTGGCATATAATTTGTTTTGTCACAGGGTTTGAAGGACTTGTCGAATGTGTTACAAGTGCTCTTCCTAACTCTTGCTGAAGATGAGGATGTTGTCTAGATATACAACCACAAATGATTTGGTGAAGGGCTACAAGATTTCATCCATCAACCTCATAAAGGTTGCGGAGAAATTTGTCAACCCGAAAGGCATGACCAACCACTCAAAAGGACCTTCCTTGGATTTGAAGGCAGTTTTCCATACATATGTGGGCTCTCCTAGAACCTAGTGATAGCCTGATTTAAAATTGATCTTGCTAAAGCACTTGTCCCCCTTGAGATGGTCACGAAGATCATCAATCCGTTAGATTGGATACCTATTCCTAATAATGATTTTGTTTAGTTCCTGATAATAAATGCAAAGTTTCTAGGTCCCATCTTTTTTATGTACAAGTACAATCAGGCTCCCACAAGGAGAGGAACTTGGTCGGATGTGCCCTTTTTATAGCTTGATTTCTTCATTTTCCATAAAGATTAGCAGTGTATCATACCATTGGGTAGAGGTGCTCCAGGAATCAGATTGATTGAATGCTTGACTTGATAGTAAAAAGGTACCCCTATGGATGAGGAGAAGATGTCTCTATATTCTTCCACGACCTTATCCACATGCTTTTGCTACATGGAGGAACCCTTCCTAGGGGCCATGGATGTGGCCATGATCTTCCCCTTACTTTAAGACTGAATCATAAAGAAAGAAAAAAAATCTCAGTTTGGGAGATGATCTTACTACATTTCTTAGCAAAGATTAAAGAGATGGCAGTAGGCGTGGCCACCTTTGAGATCATGTATAACTTACTATCCAAAGTAATAATAACATTGTGAGGCATGGATTCATACACAACATGATGCTTCCATAAGTATGGTTGGCCTAATAACACATCGAAAACTTCAAGAGGAGCAACACCACACAATACCTCATTCGTGAATGACTTGATGTTGTAAGGAAAGCGACTCTATTGGTTGACACGAAGATCTCGTCCTTGGTGGAGCATCCAATGGTGTATGGCCGGTAGGCCCAACTGCTTGATGACCCCTATTTAGATGAGGTTATTTTGGCTGACGCTATTGACAATGAACTGCAACGGAGACACCTTCAACCACATCTATGAGTGTAAGAGACGCTCCCCTTCCTCTAGATCTTAGGGCTCAATCTTTTTGACCTTGGGGGTGGCTACGGTGGATTTTGGATCCAAATTGATAATCTGCTTCCCTTTTTCATTCCCCTTGTTTGGTTTTGACTCACAGTCGGAACATGCATCTGACTTTGAAGCCTTCAAGTCGGCCACTAGTGACTGCTTGGCAGGACACTCACTTGTGTTGTGAGTGGATCTCTTTTGGAATTCACACCACCTTCCTATGTCCTTCTATGTCATCTTGGTGCTATTCTTTGCTTACAGCTTCGATGGGTTGTCCTGGGTCACCTTGCCTTGGATTTTTCCTTTTTTCTATGGTTTGGGAGACATACCCTTTCCTTGCTTCAGATTCATATATCCAAAGTATTACTTGTTCTATTTAAAATTATGCTCGACCTTGACAACATATTGGTATGCAGCGCCAAGCGAGAACATGTCCAGGAACTCCATCTCTTCATGGTTGTATTTGTGTAGACAATCTTGGTACTTAAGTACCAGATGCTGCTCAGAATCCTTGATACCAACTTCGTGAGAAGTGTATGAAAAATATTTGTAAACTCTGGCATGTCTTGGTCCCTTCCCTCTCGTAGTGTTTTCCATTTGATGTACTTATTTTCATAGCTCCCGACAAGGTAATATTGTTCCTTGACAGTGTCTCGAAAACAATTCCAAGTGGGTGAGACTGTATATAGAGAGGGTTCCTTCTCGTCCCTCTGTCATAGTAGGTTTCCCTCCAATCCTTAACGTGGGGGGCGACTTTGAGGATTCTAAAAGTAATATTTTCCCTATTGGAAAAATCATGTACCGAAAAATATCCTTCTAGCAAATTTAACCATTTATCTATGACGTTTTCATCTATATTCCCTTCAAATATAGGAATGTCGAAGTTCACTTGCACCTTAAAGGGGGCGGTGCCTCCGAGATGGTTGTCAGATGAAGATGCTTCGTTCGTTGTTACCCACCAAATGATCGGGAAAAGTTATCCATCATCTCATTCCTTTATCGCTCGAGGGCTTCTTGAAACATAATTTTGAAAGGATCTCCTGCTTGCTCGTCTTTCTTTTCTTCTGCCATAGCAGGTCGTAGGGTTTGGCAAGGCAGATATTGCAAGGGTTCAACCAGTTCAAGTCCTAACTCTTTATACCCCAACCTCGTTGGGGACATGCACACAAAAATAGAGAAAGGGTAGACCGCTCTAATACCATTGATCCATATTTATGCAAGAATGAAATGAAATACAGATTTAAATGGAAACACAGAGCTACAATGAAAACGTTACTTCAATTCATTAATAACAAATGTTAAAATTTGGGTACTAGAGGACAAGTGGTTCCCTAAGGCTTTGATCTTTGGCCTAGGGAAAAGTGTTCAAATTTATTTATACTTTTCTCCTAAGTGACATTATAAGTGGTAAAGTCAACTTAATTTAAAAGTGACTTTATAAGTGGTAAAGTTACATTCTAATTTAAAAATGACTTTATAAGTGGTAAAGTTAAATTCTAATTTAAAGGTGACTTCATTAAAGTCAATGAAGAATTAGAAAGTGAAAAAGTGATTATGGAAATAAAAGGCTAAGTGGGTCTTTATTTAAGTGGGTGAATTAAAAAATAAAAAGAGAGAATTAAATGCACATTTATTCTCATCCCTAGATCTAAATAAATCTCAGCCATTAGATCTTAGGGTAACCCAAAAGGTCATTTAGAGAATAAAAAGAGAAGAGAAGAGGAAAATATCATTCATTCTTTCATGAGCATTTAAGAGAAAGAGAAGAGAGAACATGGAGAAAATTTATGAGCAGTGAGGAAGTGAAGGAGAGTAGCAAGAAGACATTTCAGCAAAATCTGGGCAGCAACATTTATTGGCATGCATCCGAACGCAATACCGTATAGCAGGAGAAAGGCACAAAAATCGAAGAAGAGGGACAACATAGAAATCGAGGAAGAGGGATAGCATCAAGGGCATGAATTTCAGGGCAGATTTGGGCATGAATTTCGAGACAGCCGTATTGTTGAAATCCATACGGTCCGTACAGTCCATACAACAATTTCTGGGCACATTTTTCGAGGCAAGCCATATAGCATTTAATGTTGTTTTATTGCTGTAAATTTTTTTGTTCTGGTTGTTCGCTGATAGGCACAATTTTCGAGGTGGAGTTCAAACATGGAAATCGAGATAAGTTGTAATTTGTGGTTGCTGGCATTTTCACTGTGTATGTTAGTTTCTCTATAAAAGCTTTTTCAGAAATAAAGAAGAGCTCTCAAACTGGTTTTCCCCAAGAGTTGTAGGGGGCTTTTTCAGGGTCACATTGACAAAAAATCATTGTGTTATCTTTTGTGTGGCTGTCATAATTTTGTTGTGTTTTATTTCTGCAACTTCAACAGTTGTGAAATCTCTAAATTTGTGTTTTCAGAAAACATTGTCATTTCCAGATTTTAAAATTTTTATCATGCTTGGATTTAAAGCTAAATGCATGGAGTGATAAGGAAAACTGATAACCGGAGTGGGGATTGAAATTTCTTCAACAAATATTGAAATTTGTTTACATGCAGAATAGAAATAAACTAGCTCGGGCAATGTAGTTATCTCTAAGAAGAGATGTGACGGCTACATGCCTTCTAAATTGTGTTACAATGAAGCTCAAAGGTCTTTCTATTATTGAGAAACAAGGGAAAGCCCTAAACATCCAAAAACCTAACCCTAGGAGATGAAGCGCCAAAATTTGTGGGCCCCGTTGGGGTAAGTTGGATTGCCAACTTTATGGGGTTGTAACTTTAGCATATGATCTTTGTTTGGCTATCATAATACCTCGTTTCGAATATCTCCACGAGGGGGTCAAAAAAGAATTTGTGAAACACATTCTGGCACTTTTCTAGTCTCTCCATTTTCAACAACGTAAACTTTGAAATGGGAACTGATACTGTTACCCGTTTTGTAGACATAGCAAAAAAGTGACCCGATTTTGAAAATGGGCGATTCAGAACACACATATTTTTTTAAAGCATAGTTTTTGGTACTTTAAATAACTAATACGATTACCCATTTTGTAGGGGTAATAAAAATGTGATCCGATTTTGAAAAGCGGTGATGTAGAATACACTTCTTTTTTTTTTAGCATATTTTTGACACTTTAAATTTTATTACGTATCAAATATAAATATTTGTTTTTAAATGTTAGTGATTTTCATGCTGATTTTGAAACGTGTTAATGCAACATACCTTTTTTTAAAGGACATATTTTTCACATTTTATTATGTCCAATTTTTTTTGAAATTATGATTACTTAACGAATTTTCAAGTTGTTTTATTTTTCTTTTTTTTTTAAATGTGAATTACTTAAAAAAACAGATATATATATATATATATTATCTCAAAAACCATAAAAGAATTTGAAAAAAAAATACATATATATAAGTAAAAGTAAAAAAAAAAAAAAAAAAATGCAAAAATAAACTCAAATTAAAAAATAAAACAAAAAAATATGTAAATTTTATATATATATATATCTTTTCAAATTAAAAAAATAAAAATAAAAATAAAAACATTTAAAGTTAAAAAAAATACCTATTTGTATATATATATATATATAAAGCCCTAGTTCTTTTATTTAGAAACAAAAAATATAAAAATTTTGAACCTCTTTTTCAAACAATTTTTTTTGTTTTTTTTTTTTCCTTTATTTAAAAAAAAAAACAACAATTCTCTTTTTTTATTTAAAAAAAAAAAAAAAAAACTTATTTTTTTAAACAATTCTTCTTTTTTTTTAATTTACCCCCACGCTGCCTGACCGCCCATGGTGGCGGCGCTTTGGGTGGAGGGATTTGCATGCAGACCCTTCGCCCAGGGTTGCGCCACCACGAGCGACAGGGACGCAGAGAGGCGATTCCCAGAATCGCCACGCCACCACGAGTTGTCGGGGGACAAAGAGGCAGTTCAGGGAATCACCTCTCCGCGCCACCACAGGCAGCCTTGCTACGCAGGGGTAAATTTTATTTTTTATTTTTTATTTTTTTTTAAATTGTTTTAAAAAAATAAGTTAATTTTTTTTTTTAATAAACAAAAAAAATTGTTAATTTTTTTTAACTAAAAAAAATCAAAAATCAAAATCTATTTTGTTTTTAATTTTTTTTTTCTAGTTTTTGTTAATGTTATTTTAATTTTTCTATTTTACTTAATTTTATATTTTTTTTTTTCCAAATTCTTTTATTTATTTTTTTCAAATTCTTCTATGGTTTATGAGATAAATTTTTTTTTACATTAAAAAAAATGCCTTTTTTATATATCTTTTTATATTTGTTTTTTTAAGTAATCAACAAAAAAAAAACAACAACAACAACTTGAAATTTCTTTTATGGTTTAAAAAATAATTTATTTTTTTCCATTTTTTTTAAATATGTTTTTCTTACTATTTACTTGTTTATAATTTTTAAGTTTTTTAATTCTTATCTTTTATAGGTTTTTTCTTACTATTTACTTGTTTATAATTTTTAAGTTTTTTAATTCTTTTCTTTTTTCTTTTTTTTTTAACTTTTCTTCTTTTTCTTTTTCTTTTTCCTTTTCTCTTTTCTTTTCTTCTTCTTCTTCTTCTTTTCTTTTCTTTTCTTTTCTTTTTCTTTTTTCTTTTTTCTTTTTTCTTTTCTCTCTTTTTTTTTTTTTTTTTTTTTTTTCTTTTTTTTTTTCTTTTTTTTTTTCATTGTTTTATTTTTTTAATTTTTAATTTTATTTTATGTTTTCATTATTCTTTTGAAATTTTAATATTTTTCGGGTCGTGATAAAATCTTTTACACCATTATTTCAAAATGTTGAAATTTTACCCTTGAAAAAAAAAAGGTGTTATCCTAGCGTCAATACTTTTCGTTTTGAGGGTGTTTTTTGCACAAAATTTACCATTGAAAAAAAAAAGGTGTTATTCGAACATCAATACTTTTCATTTTGAGGGTGTTTTTTAAACAATTTTTGCACAAAAAATTGGTTTTCACCGCCATTTTTAAAACATGTTGAAAATTTACCCTAGAAAAAAAATGTTATTCCAGCATCAACATTTTTCGTTTTTAGCACTATTTTTGATGTTTTACGGGGGTTTTTTGGCCAGAGTTTCCGTTTTGAGTTTATAGTTCCCTTTTCAAAGTTTACATTGTTTTTCCCAAAAAAATGTTTTTTTGAATCTTAAAACGACTCTAGAAATTTAGGACCCGAAAAACTACCAAAAATAGTATATGTGCTAGCAATTAGGAAATCAAAAGGAAATAATCTTGGGGGGTCCAAGTGGAATAGGCAGGGGGCCACCAATATCCACTTGAATCATTGAAAATAGGAAAATTACTATTTATTTTCTGTGGAAGAAAAAATACTAAATATAACACTAATTACAAATTGTATCTGAATTAATATTACTAAAAATATAAACTAAATACAAAAACATTGTTCAATATAAAATACATCTTTATATGTATCATATATATATATATATATATATTTATATATAGAAAGAAAGAAAAAAAATTATTTTAACGTCCAAGAGGCTAAGATAGCCTATGAGACATATTGCTTCTTCATCTGCTTGATGTATTTGCCCATTTTTCTGTGAAGCCTCACAATAAATGCTCCCAGCTTCTCAGCAAACCCCTCGCTAAATAGATTATCCCAAGAGCTAGCAACCAACATATCTGCATACTTTCCCTATTGTCTTTGAAGGTCTCACATTCTAAAATGAAATGTTTTTTTGTTTCCACTTTTCCGGAAGAGAAAAAAGTGCTTACTCTTTCCTCCCACACTTCCTTTGGCCTTTTCCAGTGCCCTGTTTCACAACGGAGTTGATGAGAATTAGTCCTTAATTGAGTAATAAGAATTTTGGATCTCTAAGAGATATTGGCCTCTATGTATGCTTTTGGTTGATGAAAATGAGTGGGATTAAACACTTCAATATAGTACTTTTTATTTCTTCCTATCTCCTTATCCCAAGTATGCTTGTGGAACTTATCCATAACAAAGGTTTTTATCTCTTTGTTATTTATGGGACAGGTGTTCAAGAAAATACCCCATTTATTAAACCATTTGTTATTTTGTTGCATCCAAGTTTTTTTTTTTTTTTTTCTGCACAATCTGTCATTAAAGACAACCTTAGGCCATCTACACTCCTCCATTTGCTCAATTTTTTTTAAATACCTTATGACTCCCTTGCTTAACCCCGATATCGCTTCTAAAACTTTCAGAAATGCTTGCTGAAGTTCTAATTTGACTTTCACCTCTTCATATAGCCTATGCACAGCTACTCTCAAATGTTTAGTAACCCCAAGTTCCTTTATTCTGTGCCAAAGCTTATCCCTAGGAACCGTGTCAAACGCCCCCATTTCACTTAACAAGATAGCATACAGAACTGCATTTTTAATCTTGAATTTGTTTGTAATCAAACGCTTCTGAATTTTCTCAATTTGTTTCCACTACATGTCGGATGTACTGCTGGCCCATAGTTCACAACCATAGAGAATCACAGAAATCACTAGAAGCCCAAAAAGAGTTTGAGTGGTTTTCCAATCCCATAACTCTCCCTCTCTACACCTATTTTGAAAAGCATAAAATGCTTTCCAACCCCTCAAAGTTCTTTTCTTTCTACAACCATCCCAACTTAGATTTTTTTTTAAGTCAATTTCGACGCATTTGTAATCCGCAACTTCTTCCATAATGCTGCCTTCAAAGTAGAACTTATGTTGGTTATGTTTTCTTTTTTAAGAGGAAACCACTACTTTCATTTCACTGATATTGACTTGCATTCCCACACTTCTACAAAATGCTCAAGGGATAATAAGTTCTCTTGCAAACCAAGAGCCGATTTAGCAATTAGAATAAGGTCATTTGCATACAAAAGAAGCCTTATAACAAACTTGCCTAAATAGATACCATCACCCCCTTGCAAATTTAACCATTCCTCAAGCTTGTTTATATATAAACCAAAAAGGGTAGGAGATAGCAAGCAACCTTGCTTAACCCTGATATCGCTTCTAAAACTTTCAGAAATGCATGTTGAAGTTCTAATTTTGACTTTCAGCTCTTCATATAGCATATGCACAACTGCTCTCAAATGTTTAATAGCCCCAAGTTCCTCTACTATGTGCCAAAGCTTATCCCTAGGAACTGTGTCAAACATTTTTCTAAAATCAACAAAGCAACAAAAGGCTTCTTCATTTTTCTCCCAATCTTTTTCAATGATGTGCCTTAAAGTTACACGATGATCAACTATGGAATGTTTAGGTCTAAAACCTGCTTTCCCTTTAGCATGCTTATCTCTTTCTTGTGCCCACTTGCTAATTTTATTTTCTAGCATGCTTCCAAATAGCTTTGCAAATAGAGGTTTTATCATGATGATCCTATAATTGGAGGGATTATTGACATCACCACTCTTGAAAAAAGGTATTGCCAGACTAGTTGTCTAATTTATGGGGAGCCCCTGTTGTATGATGTTGTTGAAAATTTTTGTAATGTGAGGTTCAAGGATCTTTGAGCCCCACTTTATATATTTTTCTTGGAGTTTAGCTAAGTCTTTTCCTTTTCCAACACCCAACTTCTTGATACCCATCTCTCCTCTTGCACGTGAAGAGTTCGGTATTAGTGTTGACTAGGGGGGCTCAACCTTGGGATCCTGCTCATAGAGTTGCCTTGCATAGTCAAACCATTTAAAAGTTATAATACTATTTCCAATTTGTATCTTTCTCAGTTGGAGCTCCTTCCAAAATAGTTTGGGATTATTTTTCCCAAGGAAGATTAGTTCTTCCCTCCTTGAAACGATGGAATCGACCTTTTTCTTGCTTAATATCTGCTTGTAAGCTTTGAGCTTTATGTTATCCTTGTTTGACTCTTTCCACATTCTACTTGCCTTTTTGCATTCCTCGTCAAACCAAGCATTAACCGGAAAGCAATTTGTTTCAGACTTCTTCATTTTTTCTCTTTTGCACTCTGTAAGTGCGCATTGAATTAAATGTGTTAATTCATAACTATGAAGGTCATGAATTGTGATTTTCTCCTTCTCGAAGAGCTTCTCTAGCATCACTTTGAAGGTATTACAATTTTCTGGAGTCAAAAGGATTCTGCACTTTAGGAGATTTTGTTGGACATGCTAAATTTTTTACTCTAATTGTTTCTTTCCAATCCAAGAGAAACTTAAATAAATTGGCTTGTGATATGATTTTAAGTCCCAAAGCTGATCTCCAATCAAAACTTCCCCCATTTTCTCACACAAACCATGCGAGCAAATTACATAATCTACTACACTTGCTCCATTATGTTGGAAATAATACTGGGGGGGGTGAATCAGTATTATCAAGTCAATAATATTTCATTTCCATAATCAGATTCATATACGCTACTTCAGTTAATGGAACTTGTGTGTATATGCAACTGTATTTAAGGCAACTAGCGTATATCCTGCAAACTTATGATTCAGTTAATTTATCATATGTTGATCTTTAATCAGTGCATCAGAACCATATAAACAGTAACCAGGTGCAGTAAAATAGAACAGACAATCACACACACATGAACACAAGATATAAGGTGGAAACCTAATGTGGGTGAAAACCACCTGCTACAATCGTCTCTCTCTTCTTTTTTATAAGAAACTTCTTTTTACAAGTTTTGTACTAGTGTAATCTTATACCAGTACGCAGGCTTCTACCTGCAGAAGGCTATAACCTTCTCTCGTTCTCCAGCTTCTCCTAGAAGGGAGCTACAACCCCCTAGCTCTTGTACTAGCTGATATGTTTACTAGTACGTAGGTGCCGACCTACAAAAGGCTACAACCTTCTATTTTCTTCCAGGGACCATGTTTCATAAATTTTCAGACTGGATCCTTCAATAACATCATTCAAACATCAAATACATCTGCATCAATCAATCTTCTTTGCACCAACCACAACTGAATCAATCAATCACTTTTCAAAATGTTGTAACTAGAATACAGTAACCAGAACCCAAAACACTGTAACAGCAACCAAAAGTAGCTAAAGCATATTTTATGAGGTATACGCTACTTCAATGTGTCGAACCTGTGTGCATACGCACTTTTCTCAAGGCGAACCTGCGTACAAATCTGCAAATCAATTTTAAGATGTATATGTTGTTTTGATATGCAGAACCAGCGTGTATACGCGCCTTTTCTAAGGTGAACCTGCGTACAGATCTATAAATGATGATTTAATCTTTACAACAATTCCAGACTTCAGTTATACCCAAATCATCATATTTATAGTCTACAACATGTGCTAGTTATTCAGATAAAAGATCAAAACACACAAAGATACTTCACTTCAAGCTTTAAGATCTTGACCCATCATTAGATCTTATCCTTCCTCAAGTGCTAAGGTTCATCCTTGATTCAGATCCAGCTGTGCACCATAACCCAATAACCTATATTCTAAATCTTGCTCTTCATTAGATATTTAGCACATGAGTACATTTGCCTAATGATCTTCTCCTCCTTTTATAGCCTTAGGCCTTACTGAATACCATGGACTAAAACTACTTAGAACCAATACCTTGGACCAAATACCTGGAGTCAATACTTTGGACAAGATACCTTAGACCAATACCATGGATCAAAATACCATGGACCAAATACCACGAACCAAAACTAAATTTTCCAACATGTACGCGCCTCTCCTTTCGTGAAAGTGCATGTGTAATCCATATGCGCCTTTTGGTCTGCGAACCCGCGTGTACACGCGGCTTGGTCAATGGGGAACCTGCATATACCTCTATTTCTTCATTATGTGAGTCGGAACTGTGATCTGTCATCTGAGTAAGTTGCCATCAAGGACAACACCTATGTCATAGTGCCAAATCTGTGTCATAATGCCAACAATCTCCTCCTTTGGACTTGATGGCAACCCCAAGTCACTCTCCCCCTTTGTCATCAAGGGCAAAGGGTTATTCTCCCCTTGAGTAGATGTTGAATTCTCTGATATGCTAAAGTGTGCTGATTGAGCTCCATGCTCGAGTCCATACTCCCCCTGAATATAAGCAAGGTCTGCAAAAAATACGTTCTAAAAGAAGAACATGACTCTATACATACATCATAAATGACCTTCCTATCACTAATGACTTGTACATACATCCATCTCCCAACCAAGTGGAGATATACCAAGTGTTTATACATGTCAAAACAAGAACATTACATCATCCATCCCATGCATAGGTCGTTTCATGACCTTGAAATTAAAAGATACACATGACATAGAAACCAAATATTTGAAACAATACCATGATAGTTATCAACAACTATCATCAGCAGCATCTGGTGATGACCATCTAGACTAGCAACCATGATCTCCCCCTGAGCATGTTCCACCTAAATCAAAAACAGCTGTGAATTTGTACCAAGATCTTCTAAGATAATGCCAACAATGCATTATTGGAAGTATATGCTCCCCTTGTGCCAGATGATCACTGTCAGACCCATATCAGACTCCTTTCATCCTAAGTCTGGCCCACCTTTTTTTTTTCTTCAAACCAACATATACACGACTATATCCATAACAACCTACGTATGTACGGCGATATGCTTCCTAGAACTCACGTATAACCACTTTTCTCTGAAACAGATAAGTTTAACAAAAAGATGATGCATCAAGTACTCCCAGCTTTTGTCTGAGATATTCAAATGTCTCTCTGGGCAGTGGTTTGGTGAATATATCAGCAACCTGTTCTTTGGAGGGAACATACTCCAATTTTACCTTTTGTTCAAGCACTTGTTCACGTAGAAAATGATATTTGATGGGTATGTGCTTGGTCTTGGAATGCATGACTAGATTCTTTGAAATACTGATTGCACTTGTATTATCACATAGAATGGAGATGGGTGGAGTACATGTGATCTGAATGTCTTGCAATGTTTGCATCATCCAAAGGAGTTGTGTGCAGCAAGATGCAGCAGTCACATATTCTGCTTCAGCTGTAGATAATGCAATTGAACTTTGCTTCTTACTAAACCAAGATACTAATCTGGAACTCATATAAAATGCACCACCACTAGTGATTTTTCTATCATCAACGCTTCCTGCCCAATCTGCATCTGTATATGCATGAAGTGTAAGATATGTATATCTAGGATACCATAAACCAAAATTCTGTGTTCCTTGAAGATATTTGAAAATCCTTTTGACTGCCTGAAGGTGTGATTCCTTTGGACTGGCTTGGAATCTTCCAACTATTCCCACTGCATGCATGATGTCTAGCCAGGTACCTGTTAGATAAAGCAAACTGTCAATCATGGATCTGTAGGTTGGTTGATGTACTGATGCTGATTCATCATTTGAGCTAAGACTGCATCTTGTTACCATAGGGGTACATACTGGTTTAGAATCTTCCATGCTGTATTTTTTCAAGATCTGCTTGAGATACTTGGTTTGTGACAGAAAAATACCATCTTTCTTTTGTTGAACTTGTAGACCAAGAAAATATGTGAGCTCACCAAGCAGGGACATTTCAAATTCTTGTTGCATTACCAAAGCAAAGTTTTGACTCATGGCTTCTTCATTGCTACCAAAAATGATATCATCAACATACACAACAAGTATTAGCAATTTATTATTGTCAATCTTTGTATATAGATTGCTATCAACTGATCCTTTTGAAAAACCTTGTTGATGGAGATATTTGTCAAGATGGTAATACCAGGCCCTTGGAGCTTGTTTTAGACCATAGAGAGCCTTTCTGAGTCTGCATACAAGTTTTGGATCATTTCCAAGAATGAATCCGTCTGGTTGCTCAATATATACTTCTTCTTCTAAGTCCCCATTAAGAAAGACAGATTTTACATCCATTTGGTATACTTTGAATTTCTGAAAACTAAAAAGAGCAAGGAACATTCTTATGGCTTCAAGTCTAGCAACAGGTGCAAAAGTTTCTTCAAAATCTATACCTTCTTGTTGAGCATACCTTTTACAAACAAGTCTGGCCTTGTTTCTAATAACTTCTCCATTTTCATTCATCTTGTTTTTGAATATCCATTTGGTTCCTATTATATTCTTATCATGAGGTCTAGGAACTAATTCCCAAGTATTATTATTTTCAATTTGCTCAAGCTCTTCATTCATGGCCTTGACCCAACATTCATATTTTCATGCTTCATTTACATTTTGAGGTTCGATGGAGGAAAGCAATGCTAGATAGCTTGAAGCTTCTGTAATAGTTCTTCTTATCTGCACACCTGCCTCTTTCTATCCCAAAATTTGAGTCTTTGGATGATTTTTCTAAACATACCTGGATGGAGTCTTTCCTTTTGCCGTTATCTGTTCTTATGGTGCTTCATTGGTTTCTTCTTCAGAATTAGTCTGATTTGATGTGGAATGATAATCCTCATCTTCTCCACAATCTTCAGTTTTTACCTGCTTTGGATTTTTGCATGCTTCATCAACCACAACATCAATACTTTCAATAATTTTCCCAAGTCTTTTACTATAACACTTATATCCTTTACTTCAGGAAGAGTAACCAAGGAGAATGCCTTCATCTGCTCTGGGTTCAAACTTGCCAAGTTTTTCATCAGTCCCTTTGATGTAACATTTGATTCCAAAAACTTTGAAGTATTTTACGGTAGGAGTCTTACCATACCAAAGTTCATGTGGAGTTTGAGTGCTGTTTACCCGAACATTTGCTTTGTTGAGTATAATGACAGCAGCGAATGCAGCTTCGCCCCAGAAGGTTGCAAGAGTTCCAGACTCATCTAGCATAGCACGAGCCATTTGTTGAACAGTTATGTTCATCCTTTCTACCACTCCATTTTGTTGAGGAGTCCTTGCAGTGGAGAATTGCCTTTTTATTCCATGTTCTTCACAAAAGTCAAAGAATTCATCCGAGGTAAATTCCCCTCCTCGATCAGATCTGAGACATTTGATTTTGCGATCTGATTCATTTTCAACCAGGGCTTTGAAGGCTTTGAATTTTTCAAATGCTTCATCTTTATGCTTTAGAAGCCCTATCCAACACATTCTGGAAAAATCATCAATGAACAATATAAAGTATTCCTCTCCACGAGGTGACATTTTCCTTGATGGACCACATAAATCAGTATGAACAAGTTCAAGAGGCTTACTAGTTGATCCTTCCTTTTTAGGGAATTACAACCTGGTTTGCTTACCAAATTGACTTGATTTGCATATTGTATTTTTTGGAATGCTGATATCAGGAAGATCATGAACAACCTAGAATTTGCTTGCTTTTCTTATTTGAGAGAAGCTTAGATGCCCCAATCTTTTGTGCTACAGCCAGTGTTCATCATTTTTGCTTAGATAGTTCTTCATACTTCTTCCCATTCCATCAAATGGATATGTGCAGTTCCCCTGCATCCAGCAGGAACTGAACCCGCGAGTTCGCCAATTATGAGTTGGGCGCTTTAACCATTCAGCCATGGATGCTGGATAAAGATCATCAACATATTCATTCTATAATATGAGTATAGACTCAGATCTAAAATTGGGTAGTTCGGGATTGGGACCCATTTACATTCTTTCTCTCATACTTGATTCATGTCATTGAAATATTTGTATTTCAATGGATCTGGGAATTACATGAACTGGTCTATAATTCCGTTGGTTGATAATAGACTCTGATCAATAATACATGTGACATTCTTAATCAAATTATAAATATCCTGATCCTTATTTATGATCCATCCGGAAAAAAGGTATGGTCTCGACCCATCAGTCCTCTCTGATCGAATCCAAACTGAATCTGAAGAATTGGTAGAAATTCTTTAATCGGTCAGAATGTTCGTCCATAGTTCCTTCGGACAGACAAGTTAAACTTTGAATTGTTTTAATTCTCGAATCTTCGATCACCTTCCTCCGGCTTATCACCGGCAGTCTGTTCAGGGTTCCAAACTAAATGCTGGCAACTAAACACGAGGGTTGCGCTCGTTGCGGGACTTAACCCAACACCTTACGGCACGAGCTGATGACAGTCATGCACCACCTGTGTCCGTGTTCCCGAAGGCACTCCTCTCTTTCGGGATATTCGAGAGAAATCTCGAATTTTTCGAAGAACTAGCGATAAAATAAAAATAAAAATAGTTTATAGGTTTGATCTGGTATCAGATCAATCTCGATCGATCCAAAATACTAATATGCCTGCTCTGGTCCAACGTTCCCATCCATCGATCTAGATAAGGACATGAGATTGATATGATCTGAAAGGCTTTTCAAGGCCAAGTCATAGGGACGGACTATGAGGGGATATATATAAATAGTATCACTTAGTGGAATGTATAGGGCTATACGGGCTCGAACCATAGACCTTCTCGGTAGAACAGATCAAAGTTCTTATTATCAAAATAATTTGAACTGTTCCAAGAACCCAACATGCATTTGGAATGTGTCTAGCAGAGGGAGTGATATGTGAATATAATATAAGTCCAAATAAGATCTAAGTTCGGGCATTAACATTTGAATCAATTTTATGTTGGTTGATAATTCTATGGTTACAATTTCTCCTGATATGTGTTCCTTATTCCGTCGAAAATCAATTTGACGATACAGACGCTTGTGACCCCCTCCCATGTGTCTTGCGGTAATAATTCCTCTTCCATTACGACCTTTCCCACAATGATGTTGTCCAGAGGTCAATTTCTTTTGCGGGTCCAACTGCACTCTTCCATCGAAACCTCTGCAGCTATCGGTTTGCACTTCTATCCCATCTGGGAAGCAGCTTCCGTCGATGAATGGCTATACAACGGGGGTCCTTACGAGCTAATCGTTCTACACTTCC